>CM076846.1:143084539-143684539 GCA_039519185.1 Astragalus membranaceus | reverse complement strand
GAAGCATGCATCCTGGGCATGCAGGCAGCCCTGAAGTGGAAAGTCAAAAGGCTTGATGCGTACGGTGATTCAGCCCTGGTGATTCATCAAGTAAGAGGCGATTGGGAGACCAGAGATCCCAAACTGATCCCTTATTGTGACCATGTGCAAGAATTGATGGAGTCTTTCGACGAAATCACTTTCAAACACATCCCTCGAAGTGAAAACCAGCTGGCCGATGCCTTGGCAACCTTGTCCTCCATGTTTAACATCAGCTGTGATAAGAGTTTAACTCACATCCGAATCCCACGTCGGAACCTGCCTGCGCATCATTAATGCACATCCATAGACGAAGAGCCTGATGATAAGCCTTGGTATCATGACATCAAGCGATACATCATTAATCAGGAATACCCACCTGGGGCATCAGAAAATGACAAGAGAACTATCAGAAGATTGTCAAGGAATCTCTTCTTGAGTGGAGACGTCCTTTACAAGAGAAACCATGACTTGGTACTCCTCAGGTGTGTAACAAGAGAAGAATCAGTAAAGATTATGCGAGATGTTCATGAGGGCTCATTTGGGGTTCATTCCAGCGGGCACGCAATGGCTAGGAAAATCCTGAGAGCTGGTTACTACTGGTTGCAGATGGAATCAGACTGCTACAGCTTTGTAAGAAAATGCACAAATGCCAGATCTATGCCGATCACATTCATGTACCGCCTGCTTCCTTGAATGTTCTGTCTGCATCTTGGCCGTTCTCAATGTGGGGAATGGATGTTATCAGTCCTATCGAGCCTAAAGCGTCGAACGGGCATCGCTTCATTTTGGTCGCCATTGACTACTTCACCAAGCGGGTTGAAACTGCCTCGTACTCCAGTATAACTAGTGTTGTGGTTGCCAAGTTTGTAAAGAAAGATCTGATTTGCCGTTACGGTCTTCCAAACAAGATTGTCACGGATAACGGCAGCAACCTGAACAGCAAAATAATGAAGGACCTGTGCAAAGAATTCAAAATTCAGCATCATAATTCCTCTCCCTACCGCCCGAAGATGAATGGGGCAGTTGAAGCAGCCAACAGGAACATCAAAAGGAGTGCAAAATATGGTGGTAACCTACAAGGATTGACATGGGGGGGGCTTCCCTTTGCTTTGCATGGCTACCGAATTTCAGTACGTACCTCAACAGGGGCGACCCCTTACTCACTGGTTTACGGGTCAGAGGCAGTCCTCCCCATTGAAGTTGAAATACCATCCCTGCAGGTGTTAATGGAGACAAAACTTGATGAAGCAGAATGGGTTCGGTCCCGTCTTGACCAGTTGAACCTCGTTGAGGAAAAAGGATTGCCGCCTTGTGTCATGGGCAGCTGTATCAACAAAGGATGAAGACAGTTTTCGACGAGAAGGTTCGTCCCCGAGAATTCAGCGAAGGAGACCTTGTGCTCAAGCAGATCTTGCCGCTCCAGACGGACCCCAGGGGCAAATGGGCTCCCAAATATGAAGGACCATATGTTGTCAAGAAAGCTTTCTCCAGAGGAGCACTGATACTTACCAACATGGACGGCGAAGATCTCAAGAACCCAGTCAATTCAGACTCTGTGAAGAAGTATTATGCTTGAAAGAAAAAGACAAAAAAAGAGAAAGATAAGCCAAAAGAGCAAAAGTGTCAAAAAAAAAAACAAACAAGCAAAAAAAAAGAAAGCTGCTTAAAGAAAACAAACAGAATAAACAAAAAAAACAAAAGAGAAGAAAATCACAGAAGACGGAACATAAAAGAACACAACATCTTCATTCATCATTCTCATATCATCCATACCATTCGTCACTCCATGGCATCAAACAGTAGTGCATTACACTTTCAAATTCGCATCTCAGAAAAAGCGAAAGAATAACAAAAGAAAAAGAAAAAAATGAAAATCAAACAGAAAGAGCATCCCACCCAAAATCAATCATTGCATTCATGTGCACCCAAATACCCAAGTGCATGCATTTCATGCACCATCCAAGAGAAAAGTTACTTCGGACAGAGAGTCCCAAAAATCTCATTTTTAGAAAATCACCACAACACAGTGTTAGTAAACTCCATCAACACAGAGTTAGTAAACTCCATCAACACAGAGTTAGTGAACTCCCACAGAGTTAGTGAACTCCCACCGAGTTAGTGAACTCCTTCCACAGATCACAACATTGTGTACGAGCACGCAATGGATCCATCAGACTTCGTCAAGTCCTTCGGATTAGTTGTGTCAGCCTAAGGCATAGCGTAAATCCATTGATCAAATCAGTTCCGGACCTGATGTTGATCGGTCGCTCGAAAAGGCCACCCCCCAGAGCTCGGACTCGACAAGAGTCCGTTAGAAGGTTTAGGCAGCCTCCGAATTCCCAATTTACCGCTTTCTGCACGCCAAGTGCTCATTTACCGCTTTCTGCACGCCAAGTGCTCATTTACCGCTTTCTGCACGCCAAGTGCCCATTTTACTTTTCTGTTTGCACGACAAGTGCCCATTTACCTTTCTGTTTGCACGCCAAGTGCCCATTTTACAGTTTCTGTTTGCACGCCAAGTGCCCATTTTACCTTTCAGTCTGCACGCATCGACACGAAAGTGTCCATTTATCAAAAAAAAAAAAAAATCTCTATTCTCGCATGCATTAGAGTTTCATTTTTCACCTTACATTAACAAAAACAGAAAAAACTAGAGAGATGGAAAAAGGAAAAATCGGGTTTCCCTAAGTAGACAAAATCGGTATAATTTCTAAATTCTTTATCTTTATTTTGCCTCGGAATATGTTTCGGCCAATTCATATTCCTCGTTAAAATCTAGATAAAGAGGGGCAGCTGTCATACCCCAATTTTGTCCAGCTTAGATCAAAACCCTAATTTTCCACAAAAATAAATAAGTTGAGGAGTGAGAAGCATCATGCATTGCATTTTGAGTCCTAAAAGTCATTCCAAAGTTTCTAAAATCATTTTTAGAGTTGAAACGCACTTTTTGGGTAAATCAGGTTTTTTTGAGCCCAAAAGGGTATTTTGGTCATTTCACAATAAAAATGATAATTCCTCATGAAGGTCATTGAGCATGCATTCTAAGATTCTAGAGGTCATTTCTAAGGTTATAGATTCATTTTTGAAGTGGAAATGCATTATCGGGCAAAATTAGGGTTTTTGGGTCAAAAAGGGCATTTTGGTCATTTTACCCTAAAAGATAATTTCTCAGTAAAAATCACCGGGCATCTTTGGAGGAATTCATTTGGGTCAAAATGAGTTGGGTTATAATTTTTTGCGCATCATTGATTAAATTTTGCATAAAAAGTCAAGTTTCGAAGAAAAGGGCAAAATGGTCATTTCCGCTAGAGTGAGGCCCAAAATCAATTTTGGGAGTGGTGTTGTCATGGAATTTTGGGCCCAATGATTGAATCCTAGGATGAGCCCAAAATAAAAAAAAAAGAATCTTCATGGAATAAAAGAATGATCATAAAAAGAAAAATCAAAAAGAATCAAAATAAGGTAGTGTCCTTAATAAGACAAAATGTACTATTTTGTGACAACTTGCATTTTTTCCCTCTCCTTCCCTCCTCATGGCTGCGAATTTCAGCCCTCCTTTTTCCCTCATTTTGTGTTTCTTCATGCCCTTAATCCATGTGAGTTGTATTCCTAGCCATTGATTAAAATTCTAGATCAAATCCTAGGCTACAACTATGTGCAAATTGACCTAATTGCCCCCAACAACTTTTGTGTACAAAAAACTCTTCAATTTCATATGACACCAGCCATTCCTCACTCATTTGTGTTTTCTCTTTGTCCCTAATCCATGTGCCTTGCAATCTTGGCCCTTGATTCAAATTCTATCTCAAATCTCAATGGTTGGCAAAAGCACAATGTCCTATATACCCTTAATTTTGCACCTCATATAAAACCCAAAATAAGAGACCATAGGGGAGAGGATTCTCATTTTACCCTAGCACACAATCAGATCACAATTCCTCTCCTCCTCCCCTCTCAAACCCAAGACCACCTCCCACCATTTCCACCACCAATTCTTCAATTTTCAACCATCCAAACTTCATTATTCTTGATTCCTACACTAGATCCACTTCTAATCTTGCATTATCTTCAAAGTTCATCATCAAATCCTTCAATATCAAGTGATTTTCGTGGGATTCAAGAGGAGGTTCAAGTGTTCTTGGTTTCTATTTTGATCTTCTTCTTCATTTCAAGCAAGATCTAGAGGTAAGCTCACAAACTCTTGCATTTTCTTTAATTTTCATTATGTAATCTCTCTTCTCCTCATCTCAACTCCTTCATATATTGTTGTTGATGCTTTGAGGAGCCATCTCAAACATTATTGACAAGCACTTAGGGAGGCTTGGGTGTTTGAGGTGGCTCCTTGGCTTTGAAGGAATTGTTCTTGTGTCTTCTTGCATTTTATTGTATTTTAAACCTTGTTGGTATAATTTTCATCAAATGAAAACCCATTCTCATGCCCATTTTGCTAGTTTTTTTTCCTTTGATTTCGCGTGTATAAATGCATGATTTGGTTGATGTTTGTCTTAGGAACTTGCATGATAGATTAGGTCCTCTTCTTTTGTGTTGTTTTGTGAGTTAATTTGTCAATTTTTGCATGAAATAAGTTGATGATTCCATGCTTGTATGCATTCGGCCATGACTAGGGTTTTTACCCCTTTGATTGCTTGAAGATTGTCATTTTGATTGTGGTTGAGTAAATGCAAGTTATGTCATTGTGTTTGTTTACTTTTTACCATTTTACTTTACCACTTCATTAACTTTTTACCAAAAAAACATAAAAACATTTTACCACTTTGGTTTTTACCATTTCACTTAGTTTTTACCAAAACATTTTTATCTCATCACATAAAACATTTTTACCTTCATTCAAAACATTTTACCACTTGCATCTTTGCATAAAAACCCCAAAGCATTTTCTCATTTGCATTTCCTACTTTTTCAACTTTATAAAACAAACCCCAAAATACTTTTACCACTTTCAAGACCAAAAACATTTCATCTCATTTACAAAACACCAAAACCCAAAAACATTTTACCACTTTCTTACCTAAACCTTTTACCAAAACATTTTCACCCTCATGCATCTTCATCCATCCCTATTTATGCGACACTCTCATGCATTCTCGAGTATTTATGCCTTGCATAATAAACGTAATCATACTCAAATGCTCATGCATTCTTGTATGCTCATGCATCCTCTTGTCTACTCATTCATGCATTCATTCTTGTATGCTCATGCATTCACATGCTTGCCAAATCATGCATCATTGCTCACATGTTCATTCACCTAACCTAGAATACTCTATGCCTATGATCAATTGTATTCCTTTGTTCTTGATGCCATTTGAATGTCTTGACTTAATTGTGCACAAACCCTTTTACACAATCATGTGCCCTTATAAGGCTACCAACATGTGTAGCATAGAGGCATATGTGCCCCTCTTGAGATTGCTTCCAACTTGTGTAGCAATTCTCCTTCACACACAAACACAATTGTTTTGAGAACTTTGTCTTGCATCTATGACAATTAAATCTCTTGATTATATTGGCATGCTTAATCTTAGTTGATGATCAACATGTTCATGATTGCTTGATTAGTTGAATATGTTTGAAC
This sequence comes from Astragalus membranaceus, assembly GCA_039519185.1. Taxonomy (NCBI): domain Eukaryota; kingdom Viridiplantae; phylum Streptophyta; class Magnoliopsida; order Fabales; family Fabaceae; genus Astragalus; species Astragalus membranaceus. Next base: position 143,678,922 of record CM076846.1, on the reverse strand, counting down.
TTCATTCATTCATGTTGCATTTGGTTTTGGACATAGAATTCGATTGAAAATGATTTATTTATTTTTTAAAAAACTCTTTTCCAAACCAATTAATTTTCAAAGCATTTTCAATAAACAAAATAAGCAAGTAGTGGAGGTCACCCATAACCTTTGTTAGTTTGATCTCTATGAACGCTCTTCAATTTCACATGAGTACTCAGCGATGATTACCCATAACCTTTGTTAGTTTAATCATTCGCTAATGCTCGTCCTACTTCGAAAACCTTTTCAAAACTAAAGAAATTAGAACTACGTCGCTTTGATTCCCATTTGGGATACGTAGGAGCGAGCCACGTCCTCGTCAAGCACAACAAACCAAAATTAATTCGATTGCGAAAGCCCTTTTTGATCATCTAAAATAAAAACCGATTATCATTAATGATCACTCGCGCCGTTGCCGTTTGGTTGTTAATGATAATTTCATTTTCAAAAGAGTTAGTAGCGCGGCCACTCTAAACCGTTGTTGTTTGGTCGTCGCGAACACTCGAATCAAAAGCAAAACCGATTATCGTTAATGATCACTCGCGCCGTTGCCGTTTGGTTGTTAATGATAATTTCATTTTCAAAAGAGTTAGTAGCGCGGCCACTCTAAACCGTTGTTGTTTGGTCATCGCGAATCCTCACTCCTACTGCGAAAACTCATCTAAACAGACTAAAAAACAAAAACCTTTTTAGGACAACCAAGAACTACGTAGCTTTGAATTCTCCATCGCACCAGGAGATGCGTAGGAGCGAGAGGCCAACTCTCATCAAGCGCCAAAAATAAAAATTTTCATTAAGTCTTCTCACTCCCTTTTCAATAAAGAGGCAAAATAAAAGCATTTTCAAATCAACACTTCAAACCACACATTTAATTAAAGGTTCCCTTTCGGTAGAAAGGAGGTACGGGGTGCTAATACCTTCCCCATGCCTAACCGACCCCCGAACCCATATCTCTAGTTTTCGAAAGACCATCCGCCTTGTCTAAAAGACCTTTTTTCAATGTTTTGGTCTTAAAATTAAAATATTGGTGGCGGCTCCATACCTTTTCCACGTTGTACAATGAGAAGTCCGAACCGGATTTTTTGGGGTGCAACAGTGGTGTGGTTATGGTGGTGGTGGCGGTTGCTGGAGGTTTTGGGTGGTGGTGGTGGTGGCTGTTTGGTGGTTTTGGTGGTGGTGGCCGTTTGGTGGCTTGCGAAATGAGAGAGGGTGTTTGGTGGTTGTTTGGCCGTGAGAGAGAGTGTGATGGTGATGGTGGCTGGCGGTGTTGGTGCAGCGGTGACAGGGGCGGAGCACCGCCGTGGGAGGGCGGTGCTTGTAGTGATGTTCTTCCTCTTTTCTCTCTATTTTTGTCGCAAACTTTTTTCTGAAATCGTTCCTTCCCCTTTTTTTCTCCCCCGATTTGTCATTCTCGGATTTGCACTTTATAGGCAATTTTTTGAATCCGAAAATTAATTTTTTTGATCCTTTGTTATTACTGATTAATGCATTGTCTTTTGGACAGCTAATGCTTTGTGTGTAGCTGACTCAGGGCCTGTGTGTAGTTGACTCAACCTTCCATTTTTGCTACTGATTTGAATTGTTTCCATCTTCAGGTTAGGGTTTTGTTGTCTCAGAAGCTGTTGGAAAGTGTTGGCTGCTCCTAGGTCACAGATCAAAAGCTGCGGACCTTCACCTCACTTGCATTTCATTTTTCTATTTTTTCTCTATTATTTTTTTTTTGAACTAGCATATTTTATATTTTTTAATCAGTGAAAAAGTAATAATAACGCAAAATTGATAAATAAAAGAAAAACGACCTATACAAGAGACCAAAACTTAGATATGCGCGAAAAACATATTTTTTGTGATTTTTTTGGAAAAGCAATAATATACCGGTTAAAATTGAGTGTTCACAGTTTTCCCTCTTTGCTTACTTTCTTATGAGATAATACATAAACTTACTTTTTCTTGTATTATCAAAGTAAGGAATAAGTACAGATATGAACCTCAATTTTAATCGGTGAAATATGCACAATTGTCTTTTGACCATTAAAGTTAAATGGGCAACAAGAAATACAAACCGTGCCAAAGATGAATCAACAGCACGAAGTTTCAAAACAATGCCAGAGCGAGACCCATAGCACAAAATTTAAAAACAATGTCAGGGTGAAACCAAATAGAAAATTAAAGACAGTTCCAGGGCGAGACTGATAGCAGGAAAATTAAAGACAGTGTCAGGGCGAGACCGATAGCACAAAATTTAAAAATAATGTCAGGGCGAGACCAATAGCATAAAATTAAAGACAATGTCAGGGCAAGACCGATAGTAGGAAAATAAAAGACAGTGCCAGGGCGAGACCGATAGCACAAAATTTAAAAAAAAAATGTCGGGGCGAGACCGATAGCATAAAATTAAGGACAATGCTAGGGCGAGACCGATAGCAGGAAAATTAAAGACAGTGCCAGGGCGAGACTGATAGTACAAAATTTAAAAACAATGTCAGGGAGAGACCGATAGCATGAAGATGAAAGACAGTACCAAGGCGAGACCGATGGCACAAAAATAAAGACAATGTGAGGGCGAGACCGATAGCAAAAAATTAAAGACAATGCCAGGGCGAGACTGATGGCATAAAAATTAAAGACAATGCCAAGGCGAGACCGCTAGCACAAAATTAAAGACAATGCCAGGGCGAGACCGATAGCATGAAAATTAAAGACAAAGCCGGGGAGAGACTGATAGCACAAAACTAAAGACAGTGCCAGGGCGAGAGCGATACCAGGAAAATTAAAGACAATGCCTGGGCGAGACCGATAGCACAAAATTAAATACAATTCCCGGGCGAGACCAATAGCATGAAAATTAAAGCTAATTCCAGGGCGAGACCGATAGTAGGAAAATTAAAGGCAATGCCAGGGTGAAACTGATAGCATAAAATGAAAAACAATGCCAGGGCGAGACCGATAGCGGGAAAATTAAAGACAATGCCAGGGCCAATCCGATAGCATGACAATTAAAGACTATGCCAGGGCGAGACCGATAGCATGAAATTTAAAGACAATGCCAGGGCGAGACCGATAGCAGGAAAATTAAAGACAATGCCAGGGCAAGACCGATAGCACAAAATAAAAGAGAATGCGAGGGCGAGACCGATAGCACAAAACTAAAGACAATGCCAGGGCGAGACCGATTGCAGGAAAATTAAAGACAGTGCCAGGGAGAGACAGATAGCACAAAATTTAAAAACAATGTCAGGGCGAGACCGATAGCATAAAATTAAAGACAATGCGAGGGCGAGACCGATAGCAGGAAAATTAAAGACAGTGCCAGGGCGAGACTGATAGCACAAAATTTAAAATCAATGCCAGGGTGAGACTGATAACATAAAATTAAAGAGAATGCCAGGGCGAGACCGATAGCAGGTAAATTAAAGACAGTGCATGGGCGAGACTGATAGCACAAAATTTAAAAACAAAGCCTGGGCGAGCCTGATAGCGTGAAGATGAAAGACAGTGCCGGGGCGAGACCGATATCACAAAATTTTAAACAATGCCAGGGAGAGACGGATAGCACAAAATTAAAGACAATGTCAGGGCGAGACCGATAGCACAAAATTAAAGACAATGCCAGGGCGAGACCGATAGCACAAAATTAAAGACAATACCAAGGCGAGACCAATAGCATGAAAATCAAAGACAATGCCAGGGAGAGACTGATAGCATTAAAGTTAAAGACAATGACAGGGCGAGACCGATAGCACAAAATTAAAGACAATGCCAGGGCGAGACCGATAGCAGGAAAATTAAAGACAATGCCAGGGCAAGACCGATAGCACAAAATTAAAGACAATGCCAGGGCGAGACCGATAACAGGAAAATTAAAGACAATGTCAGGGCGAGACCGATAGCAATCAAATTTAAAATCAATGCCAGGGCGAGACTGATAGCATAAAACTAAAGACAATGCCAGGGTGAGACCGATAGCAGGAAAATTAAAGACAATGTATGGGCGAGCCTGATAGCACAAAATTTAAAAACAATGCCAGGGCGAGATCGATAGCGTGAAGATGAAAGACAATGTCAGGGCAAGACCGAGAGCACAAAATTAGAGATAATGCCAGGGCGAGACCGATAGCGTGAAAATTAATGACAATGCCAGGGAACCCACACCTTTTTCACAACTTGCCTGCTTCTAGCCATACAAACAGATGCAGTATGTCCTGGTTTGGCACACCATCTTTTATGATGGTTATTACTTGCTTTCTATGCTTGATTTTAGGAGATTTAATAAACTTGTTGTGTCAATTATGATGTAATTATGTGTTTAGGTTAGAAATAATGGTGCAGGAATGAATTGGTTTGATGTGGGCATTTTGATGCCCTTAATGCATTTAATTATGTTTAGTGCCAGTGCCGCAGCAACAGGTGCGTGCGCAATAGTGGAAATGCGGAAGATGAGAGAGAAAGCTGCAAGGGAGTGCGGAAAACACGGAAATTAAGGCAATGACAGGTGTCAGAGCTGTATGGCACGGAAAGATATGACCTAATGTGGGTTTCCCACAATTGCCCTTTAACCTAGGCAGCATTTTCCCAAAAAGGACATCATTTTAGGGTTGTGTGCAAGGAGACACTATATAAGGACGTTTCCCTTTCTTCATTAGCATGCTCTGCCGTCAGGGGAAGTTTAGAGATAGCTCCTCTTGCGTGCAAAAGCTCACCCATCACTACCAAACACTTCCATTGCTGAGACAGTTGCTGCAGCATCACTGGAGTTACATTTTTCTCGGTGGATTCTACTTGGACGAGCTGGATCAGTCCTCCATTGTCATCCTTGGAGCTCTCCTACTGTTCTCTCTTCGTAGTATCGTTTCTTACCTTGAAATATGTAATATGGCTTCTACTATTTTGTTTAAGTTATTTTCCATGTTTTGCAAGCTCAATATGAGCTAAATACTCATAGTTGAGATGCTGGATCTGATGTAGCTAAATTAATATGTGATTAATGAAGTATGTTCAATGTTATGCATTTTATCTTGTGTGTGAAAATATTTCCATTTTAGAGTAGGAATGGTCCGCCTATTCTAAATAGCATTTATAAATTCAGAGATGGTTTGTAAATTTATCTCACAAGGTAATATGGGTAGTGAACATTAACGAGAGATCTTGATGTTCCTTGCTTAACCCTAGAGATAGGAGGGCATAACCCATAAGGTGAACACTGCCGGTGCTCAAGCAGCCTAGGAGGTACTTCTTTAGGGTTTAGAGATAAACTCTTGCAAAGAAACCTGGTGTGAAGTATTCGAGAGAATAACGTCTTATTGCTGCAGCACCTAATTCTGCAACATTGAACGTACCTTTAATCACATTTTAATGAAGCTACTGAAGTAAATGCATCTTGACTTGTTCTCATCACTGATTTCCATTACCCTTTACTTTTTACTACTGTTTTTGTTGCCCAAAACTTGTGTGTCATTTACTTTCCTCACTAAATTGTTAATCAAATTAAACTCTCCTTATTTAGCATAATTCCTCGTGAGAACGATCTCACTTACTCTATATTACTTGTTGACAGTGTATACTTGCACTATCTATGTTTTCACGCAACAAGTTTTTGGCGCCGTTGCCGGGGACTTATAGTTAAATTGACTGTTTAATTAGTTAGCAGTTTAGTGCCTTTTGTTACTAATTCTGTTTGTGTTGTTTCTGTTGCTACAACATTAGTCGCTGCAACATCTGTTGCTGCAGCATATGCACAGGCTTAGACGCAATACTCCAGAATTCCAGTTGCACCCAGAGATAGAAAGACATTTTAGAAGATTGAGAAGAGTTCACAGTACTCCAGGACTCATTGAATTAGGACGAGCTGCTGCTATGGCTAGTCCGCAACCTACTGTTAATGGTGATCTTTCTCCACCACCTTCACCACGTCCTACAATTGAAGGTGATGGTGATGGAGGGTACAGAAGACAGTTTATTGATATGAATGTCATAGGCATGGCAAATGATAGGGATAGACCTATGAGAGACTATGCAGTCTTTGACCCTCAAACTATGCAGACAGGCATAGTGAGGCCAGAGATTGCTACAACTCATTTTGAATTTAAGCCTATGATGTTCCAAATGCTTCAAACAATTGGGCAGTTTGGTGGTGGTCCCCTTGAAGACCCACATCTGCACTTAAAACAATTTGTTGAGGTTTGCAGTAATTTCATTCTCCCTGGTGTTACAGATGATGCTTTCAAACTGAAATTGTTCCCTTATTCCTTGAAGGATAGAGCAAAGGCCTGGCTTAACTCACTAGAGCCTAACTCTATCACTACTTGGAATGAAATGGCAGAAAAATTTATGACAAAATATTTTCCTCTAATAAAGAATGCCAGGATGAGAAATGAAATTACCTCTTTTAAGCAAACTGAATCTGAAACTTTGTTTGAAGCATGGGAAAGATACAAAGAACTGTTGAGGAAGTGCCCACACCATGGTATTCCTGTCATCATCCAAATGGAGACCTTCTACAATGGATTGGAGCCCCAAACAAGGCTCATGCTTGATGCTTCATCTGGAGGAGTTCTACTCAAAGGATCTTACAATGATGCATATAATCTTATTGAGGATATTGCTGCAAATAGCTATCAATGGCCTACTGCTAGGTCAAGTGCTTAAAAGAAGGTGGCTGGTATACATGAAGTGAGTGAGATTACTGCCTTGTCTGCTCAAGTGGCTTCACTATCTAATATGATCAAAAACATGAGTTCACCTAGTGCTACAGCAACACACGCTGCAGCAACTGAAGCAACTGTAGCAGCAATTGAACCAGCTCCATGCGGTTCCTCTCCAAGTTGTGTTTATTGTGGAGGAGGTCATCTTTATGAGGAGTGTCCTGCGAATCCTATCTCAGTCAACTATGTTGGGTACAACAAGGGTAATAATCCATATTCAAATACCTACAATCCTGGGTGGCGAGATCATCCAAATTTCAGATGGAGCAACAATGCTACAGCAACACCTGCTGCAGCAACTACTCCAGCACCTGCTGTGCCACCAGGATTCCCTGCTCAAGCAAAGCAATCTGCTCCTGCATCTGATAACTTAATGGAGGCGATGTTGAAAACTTTCATGAAAGAAACAAAGACTCAATATCAGATTCAAGGGGCTGCAATCAAGAACTTGGAGAACCAAATTGGTCAGATAGCTACGGCTCTAACCCAAAGACAGAGTGGACCTTTGCCATCCACCACTGAAGCTTCATCTTCTAAAGGGAAGGAGACATGCAAGGCTATATCTCTGAGGAGTGGGAAGGATTTGAATGGGCCATCACTTACTACAGGTGGTGGTGACAAAAGAAAAGAAAAAGATTCTGAAAAAAATGAAAAAAAGAGTAAAACAGATGTGACAGCAGTTGATGCTGCAGCATCTGGTGCAACACCGGTGCCATCACCTAAGTTTGTTCAATAGTACCCTCCTCCTCCCTTTCCTCAAAGGTTGAAGAAGGCTCAGGAGAACAAACAATTTGGTAAATTCTTAGAGGTGCTGAAACAACTACACATCAATGTCCCTTTGGTGGAAGCACTTCAACAAATTCCCAATTATGCAAAGTTCATGAAGGAAGTGCTCACCAAGAGAAGGAGACTGGGAGAGTTTGAGACAGTAGCAATGACAGAAGAGTGTAGCATGATCATGCAGAGCAAGCTCCCAAGAAAATTGGAGGACCCTGGCCGTTTCACCATACCATGTTCTATTGGTGGATCCTATTCTGGTTGTGCACTGTGTGATTTGGGGGCAAGCATCAATTTGATGCCCAAATCCATATTTACACAGCTTGGTATTGGAATTGCTAGGCCTACCACTGTCACTCTTTAACTTGCAGATAGATCTATTGCCTATCCTGAGGGAATCATTGAAGATGTTCTGATAAAGGTTGATAAATTTGTATTTCCTGCTGACTTTGTGATTTTAGATTTTGATGCAGATAAGGAGGTGCCTGTAATTTTTGGAAGACCTTTCTTGGCTACTGGGAAAACTCTAATTGATGTGCAAAAAGGGGAATTGACTATGAGAGTTAATGACCAAAAGATCAAGTTCAATGTGATGAATGCCCTCAAGTTTCCTGATAAAGGAACCAAGGAATGTTCCTTTGTTGTATCTCTTGACTCTGTAGTTCAAAAGCACTTCCATAAGCAAAGTGACCATTTGGTTAAAGCTCTTGATGAATCAGAAAAAGAAGACCTTGTGGAAGTAAGTATGTTACATGATGATGTTGTTGTCAAAGAAACTCATGGGAATGTTGAACCCCAGCAACTAGAACCCACCCAGCTCCCACCTCAACCAGAACCACCACCTCAGCCAGAACCACAAGATGAAGAGAATCAGATTCTGAGATTTAATGCAACAGCATCTGCTGAGCAAGTGAATGTTGCAGCACCTATTGCTGCAGCATCTGAGAAAATTCAAAGAAGAGAGTTGATTGGGTCCACATGCAAAATTGATGGTAAGAGGGTGAAACAGTACCGTGGAGCACATGTGGTGAGGGACAAAGTCACCACAGAATTACAAAACCTCTAGCATCAGAGGCTAGTCTGGCTGAGGACTCTTAAACCAAGCGCTACTGGGAGGCAGCCCAGGGTTTTTAATCTAATAAACCAGTGTTGTTGTTTGTTCTTGTGTTTGTTTTGCAGGAAAATAGTTCTGGCAATTGGAAGTCTGAGGGTGTGACTGCAGGTGATGCTGCAGCACTGCTTCTACTGCTGCAGCAACTGTTGTTGCTGATTCTGGTTCTGATGATGTGTTTTCACCCTCAAAGTAGATAAGGGCAAAGCATGCACCTAAGAGGAGGAGGCTAGTCAAAGTGCCTGAAGCAGCTGAGCTCGATGTGGAAGGAGTTGCTATGTAAGAAGATCAAGAAGCAAATGCTGCTATTGCTGCTGCCATGCAAGATACAGGACCAGTGCTGCAGCAATCTAATACTGCAGCAACATAAACCTCAAATGTCCCAAGGTCCTCCAAGGCTCCATCCCCAAGGGTCTACCAGAAAAAGCAGAGCAAGGGCAGTGCAACACGAACAAGCCCAAGAAACAAACCAGGAATCCCTGCACCCTAATCAGTTTATGCTTTTAGTTTTCATTTCTGTCTCTGTTTTTAGTTGCGTGTTTCTATTTCTAGTGTTTGAATAAACCTGTTGAGTGCCTTGCCTGTGTTAGCACTCAACAGTTGTGTTGTTAGTAGTTGCTTCTACTTTTGCTGTTCTGTAGCTTGCCCCTTTGTCTTTATGCAGTGAGGACACTGCACAGTTCTAAGTGTGGGGGGGAGCTATACATAGGTCTTGTACTCTGTTATTTGCAATCAAATTAGTGAATTTAAAAAAAAAATAGAAGTAGAGTTGAGCAAAAACTTAGTGATGATATGGTGAGAAATGAGTGATTACACCCCTGTTTGATGAGTGAACTATTCTGTTTCTGCTCCTACACTTAAACTTGAACTCAGGTAGGAACTTAGTGAATTAAAGATGATCTGAAACTAGACTAGTGTTGGTAGACCTAGGGAACTGCTAAATTTCTACTAAAAACTTAGGGCAGCATAAGAAACTAAGTTTGGGGGTTCTCTGAGATATATTAAGGCAAAGCATGAAGGAATGCAGTGCTGCAACAACTGTTGCTGCAGGAATGCTGGGTTATGTGCACATAGTTTAGGATGTCTGAATTAAGTCTGAATGAAGGTGCAAAGCACCAGTGTCTGTAATTAATTGTGTAATGTGCTGCAATTGCCTATTGTGCAAAAAAAAACACTCAAAAATGCTATTCAGAAGAGAAATGGAAATAAAGGCATTGCAGTACAAAATCAAGTCAAAAGTCTGAGCAAAGTACAATTTTGAGTCTGTAATGCTGCAACAGCTGATGCTGCAGCAATGTTAATGTTAGGATTGAATAAGTGCACTGCCTTAAAAGTTCTGGATTGCTGCATCAAAGCCCTTAATCAACCTCAACCCCCTTTCTGAGCATGAATTGTTAGTCTGTCCTTCTTTTTGAAAAAAATTTTAGCTTTCCCAAAAGAAAACCTCTCTATGTCTTAGCTAAGTGAAATCTTGAACCTTGCTCTGTTCTGAACTGAGTTAAGTGTCACACACACACTATTGAGCAGAAATAAGCTAGGAAACTCATTATTCAGAAGGGTTGCAATTGAGTGATAGTCTGAAAGTTGATGCTCAGCTTGATTCTTCTTTATGCCTCATATTTCAATTGATTCATTGGTTGTGATTGCTTATTAACAGTTGTGCTTGCCTGTGTCAAGTGTCATTGCTTGAGGACAAGCAACGGTTCAAGTTTGGGGGTGTGATAACCATCTTTTATGATGGTTATTACTTGCTTTCTAAGCTTGATTTTAGGAGATTTAATAAACTTGTTGTGTCAATTATGATGTATGTTGCACCCCGAAAAATCCCCGCTTTGGGTTTCTCAATGTACAACGTGGAAAATTTTGGAGCCGCCACCAATATTTTAATTTTAAGACCAAAACATTGAAAAAAGGTCTTTTGGACAAGGCGGATGGTCTTTTGAAAACTAGAGATATGGGTTCGGGGGTCGATTACGTGCGAGGAAGGTGTCAGCACCGCGCACGTCCTTTCTACCGAAAGGGAACCTCTAATTAAATGTGTGGTTTTAACGTTTGATTTGAAAAATACCTAGATTTGCCTATTTATTTCTTATTTGGAGATGAATGGGAAAACTTTAATGAAAAATTTATTTTAGGTGAGAAGGGGGGAAAAAGGGTTTTTAGAAAAAGTGCTTGACGGGACATGGCCCGCTCCTACGTATCTCCCCGTGCGATGGAGAATTCAAAGCTACGTAGTTATTGGTGTAAAAAAATGTTTGTTGGTTGGTGTTTTTTAATATAGGGGTTTTAGGATTGTGTGATCTGTGTTGAAGGACCACTGGGGGTCTGGGGGGCCGCTGGGGGCTGAAGGAGCGCTGGGGCTCTGAAGGACCACAGTTCACTTATCCTAAAACGATGATTAACCCGGCCGTACAACCGACTTAATCCCCTACTTTGAATAAGATTTTTGATTTTTTTTATGAAAGAGGTGTGTTTGTATTTTTTAATTTAGAAATTGTTTATTTTTGCGCTTGACAGGGGCGTGGCCCTGCTCCTACGTATCTCCGGGTGGAGAATCAAAGGCGACGTAGTTCTAGGTTGTCTTTTTGAAAAGTTTTGTTTTTTTTATCTTTTTTTGGTGAGTTTTTGAAATAGGACGAGCATTAGTGAATGATTAAACTAGCAGAGGCTATGATGAATCACTACTAAATACTCAAGAAAGAGAGTTGTACCGCTAGTCGAACGAACAAAGGTTCTGATGGACTATTGATAACAACTCGTTTTATTATCTTTTTTGAAAGTGATTTTCGAAAGAGGTTGGTTTGCACGATGATCAAACTAACAAAGGTTATGATGGATCATCGTTTATTATTTTTAGGAGAAAAGGACATTGCCTACTAATAGCCAAACGAACAAAGGCTCTGATGAGCTACTAGCAACAATGGGTTTGAAAATGATTCTTTTTGTTTTGTTTTATGGAAATGATTTGTTTGTGGTTGCGAAAAGGATTTTTATTTGTTGCGCTTGACGAGAACGTGACTCGCTCCTATGTATCCCAAATGGGAATCAAAGCGACGTAGTTCTAAAGAAAAAAATGTTATTGAAAGGGTTTGAAAGGGGAGGTTGAATCATCTGAGACCATCTTCACCACTTAGAAAATGATGCACTAGGCATAAGTGGGAATCATGTGGTTCATCATCAACAATGACACTAGAGCTAAATTAAATCACATGGGGCAATTTTGGCATGGATCACAATGATTAAATATTAACAAATATAAAAACAGAAATACCTCTGATGAAGGCAGATACTATGATTTGAAGAACGCAATTCCAACTAACTCTTGCAGAAGATCAGCTCTGACGGATCAACGAAACGAATAGAGCGAAAAAAATAGAGCGTAGAAGAGTTTTTTCTAAAATGTGAGAGATTTCGAGAAAAATGGGTTTTTTCTCTGATCTCGTGAAAATGTGTCCGTGTAAATCTCTGTCTGCCTTTCTCTGATCTCGTGAAGTCTGTGTCCTCCTCCCCCAAATGTGACTTGAGGCTGCCTATTTATAGGCTTAGGAAAGCGTAGGAATTTAAAAAAACATTTATTGCAAGGATGAATCGATTGTTTGATGAAGTGAAATATGAGAGAATCGATTCTTTACCTTTGAAAAATCACATGAATCGATTCCAAGCTTAGTTAGATGAGTGAGGAATCGATTCTTGGCTCTTTAACATTGCTTGAAAATCGATTTCATGCTTTAGTTAAAATAGTGGGAATCGATTCTTGAGCCTTTGGAAATAATAAAGAATCGATTCTTGGTTCCTTTGAAACAAGCAGGAATCGATTTTCAGGACCTCTTGCATAGGTGAAAATCGATTCTTTACTTAGTTAACACAATGAAGAATCGATTCATGGCCTAAGGAAGAGCTTGAAAATCGATTTCAAGGTCTTTTGAGAATGAGGGGAATCGATTATTGGCTTGGCTTGAGTGTATGTGCAAATCGATTTCATGTCTTGACATAGGATTTTGGAAATCGATTCTTGGCCTTTAGAGTTGCCTGAAAATCGATTTCATGGCCTTTAGAAAATACTATAAATCGATTCTTAGCCTTTGGAACAGAATAGAAATCAATTCTTGCTTCCCACAAAAATGTTTTTAGGTTTTTGCCATGCATGCATAAAATATTTTCCAAAGCTTGCCATGCATGCATAACATATTTTTCAAAACTTGCCATGCATACATAACACATTTTCAAAAACCCTAATTTGATGCATGAGGCTTATTGCAAAAATTATTTTTATAGACCCTTTTGTGAGAAATGACCAAAATGCCCTTTGTGGCCCTAATTTCCCAAAACGTGCATTCTAACCCTAAAAATGATTTCAAAAACTTTGGGATGGTTTCTAGGATCTAAAATGCATAATTTATTTTTGTGTGGAAAATTAGGGTTTGGACCTAAGCCGGACAAAATTGGGGTATGACAACTGCCCCTCTTTATCTGAATTTTAACGAGGAATATGAATTGGCCGAAACATATTCCAAGGTAAAATGAAGATAAAGAATTCAGAAATTATACCGATTTTGTCTACTTGGGGAAAACCCGAATTTTTCCATTTTTTCTTTTCTCATTTTTTATTTTTGTTGATGTCAGATGAAAAATGCAATATGCAAGCAAAAACAGATTGGATTTTTTTTGAATCACCGCTTGGCGTGCTAAAACAACGATTTGTGAGCTTAACACTTGGCGTGCAAAAGCAGGAAATAAAGCGGTAAAGAAACGCGGTAAAGAAAGCAGTAAAGAAGGAGCACTGAGGGCTCACGATGAGCGCGGAGGGTTCAGGATGAGCACAGAGGACTCAGGATGAGCACAGAGGGCTCAGGAGGAGCACAGAGGGCTCAGGATGAGCACAGACGGCTCAGGATGAGCGCAGAGGGCTCAGGAGGAGCATAGAGGGCTCAGGATGAGCACAGAGGGCTCAGAGGGAGCACAGAGGGCTCAGGATGAGCACAGAGGGCTCAGGGGGAGCACAGAGGGCTCAGGAGGAGCACAGAGGGCTCCGGTGGAGCACAGAGGGCTCAGGATGAGCATAGAGGGCTCAGGATGAGCACAGAGGGCTCAGGGGGAGCACAAAGGGCTCAGGATGAGCACAGAGGGCTCAGGATGAGCACAGAGGGCTCAGGGGGAGCACAGACGGCTCCGACGGAGCACAGAGGGCTCCGGCGGAGCACAGAGGGCTCCGGCGGAGCACAGAGGGCTCAGGATGAGCACAGAGGGCTCAGGAGGAGCACAGAGGGCTCAGGATGAGCACAGAGGGCTCAGGAGGAGCACAGAGGGCTCAGGATGAGCACAGACGGCTCAGGGGGAATACAGGGGGCTCAGGATGAGCGCAGAGGGCTCAGGGTCAGCGCAGAGGGCTCAGGGTGAGCGCAGAGGGCTCAGGAGGAGCACAGAGGGCTCAGGATGAGCACAGAGGGCTCAGGAGGAGCACAGAGGGCTCAGGGTGAGCACAGAGGGCTCAGGATGAGCGCAGAGGGCTCAGGGGGAGCACAGAGGGCTCAGGAGGAGCACAGAGGGCTCAGGATGAGCACAGAGGGCTCAGGGGGGAGCGCAGAGGGCTCAGGAGGAGCACAGAGGGCTCAAGATGAGCATAGAGGGCTCAGGATGAGCACAGAGGGCTCAGGAGGAGCACAGAGGGCTTGGGATGAGCGCAGAGGGCTCAGGGGGAGCACAGAGGGCTCAGGAGGAGCACAGAGGGCTCAGGAGGAGCGCAGAGGGCTCAGGATGAGCGCAGAGGGCTCAGGATGAGCGCAGAGGGCTCAGGGGGAGCACAGAGGGCTCAGGATGAGCGCAGAGGGCTCAGGGGGAGTACAGAGGGCTCAGGGGGAGCACAGAGGGCTCAGGATGAGCACAAAGGGCTCAGGATGAGCGCGGAGGGCTCAGGGGGAGCACAGAGGGCTCAGGATGAGCGCAGAGGGCTCAGGGGGAGCACAGAGGGCTCAGGATGAGCACAGAGGGCTCAGGGGGGAGCACAGAGGGCTCAGGCAGAGCGCAGAGGGCTCAGGAGGAGCACAGAGGGCTCAGGGGGGAGCACAGAGGGCTCAGGAGGAGCGCAGAGGGCTCAGGGGGAGCACAGAGGGCTCAGGACGAGCGCAGAGGGCTCAGGATGAGCGCAGAGGGCTCAGGGGGATTGCAGAGGGCTCAGGCGGAGCGCAGAGGGCTCAGGAGGAGCACAGAGGGCTCAGGGGGGAGCACAGAGGGCTCAGGATGAGCGCGGAGGGCTCAGGGGGAGCACAGAGGGCTCAGGACGAGCGCAGAGGGCTCAGGATGAGCGCAGAGGGCTCAGGGGGAGCACAGAGGGCTCAGGCGGAGCGCAGAGGGCTCAGGAGGAGCACAGAGGGCTCAGGGGGGAGCACAGAGGGCTCAGGATGAGCGCAGAGGGCTCAGGGGGAGCGCAGAGGGCTCAGGCGGAGCGCAGAGGGCTCAGAAGGAGCACAGAGGGCTCAGGAGGGAGCACTGAGGGCTCTGGATGAGCGCAGAGGGCTCAGGATGAGCGTAGAGGGCTCACAAATTCAGTTGATTGGTCGATTTGAAATGACCGATGCTGCTGTATTGGATTGAGGTACCCGCATACGTTAGTTGATGCAAGGAATGGTGCATGGAGTATGGGTGCATGTTATGCAAGGGCATGTTATGCTATGATTTTGGTGTGATGATGAATGTGGTGGAACATTCCTGAAGTTCTTCTTTTGATTTGTTTTTTCTTGATCAGCTTTCTTTTCTGATCATTTGTTTTTTTGCTCTTTTTGCTATGTGAGGATGCAAATGCAATACTTTGATGCCTGATATGAAATGGTTGATTGGGAAACATAGGCATTTTTGATGACATGCGATGAATGCATGAAATACGAATGTGAATATGATGTGAATGAGATGCAAATGTTATGACATGGGATGACGTGTTTTTGCTTTTATGATGCAATGCTTTGATGCTTGATGGAATGAGATGGAAGATTTTTTTGCTTTTATCCGTTGCTTCTTTTTTGTTGCCTTTCATGAAATGATGATGTTGGCACGACGCAAATTATGATAAACAAAATGGAACGCCTAAATGCATGAGGTGAAAAATAGGATATGAATGATTAAACATTTTTGTGATGATGAGATGCAAGACTTTGAATGCAAGGAATTATTGACCATTTTGTTGAGAAAAAAAAAATATGGAATTTGATTCGAACTCCGGTGTTCTCAAGATTTTATTTACAAACAAGCTCACTTGTTTTCTCTTCCTTCCAATGACGACTAAATCTTAAATATCGCATGACTAACTTGTGTTCTCTCTCTTTGAAGCATTATCTAGTAAGCATGCATAGGGGTGCAAATGTGAATTGAGTGAGTCCGTTAACTTGGGATTGGTTTAGGGCATGCTTCGGAGATAAAACAGTGAGTAGCACCAGAATCATACAGAATATTAACAGTTTGGTTAAAGAGAGAACCTGTACCCCTTATGAGATTATCAGCTGGTTTGATGGTCTTGGCATCCAAAGTGTTGACTCGAGCCTGTCTCGGAGCATCAGGAGACTCCAAAAAAGCTTTCCTTGACGGACAATTATTAGCATAATGGCCCACTTCTTTGCAAAGGTAGCATTGGTTCGGTCCCACCTGACATTTGCCTCTATGAAATTTCTTGCAGACGTCGCACCTGTTAGGCCTGGCAGAGTCACTTGACTGGATTTGTTTCCCTTTATCCCTATTCCCTCTATATCTAGGGTTTGAAGAAGTTGGCTCATTACCCTTCTTCTTATCCTTCCAGAATTCTTTCCTCTCAGCATACATTCTTTTAAGATCGCTCTCAGCTGAATGAGCTTGTTGAACCAAAGCAGGATAAGTGGTCATGGAGTAAGAACTGAGACCTTGATTCACATCTCCTCTGAGACCTTGTCTGAACATTACCATTTTCCACCTATCATCAGTAGCGGTGGTCCCCAACTCATAGAATTGTGACAACCTCTCAAATTTTGCAGCGTATTCCCCAACTGTCATCTCTCCCTGTTTCAAACTCAGAAATTCCATCTGCTTGTCAAGTCTTTGGGAGTCGGGAAAATAATGACCCAAAAACAACTCCTTGAAGTTATCCCACTCAAGAGGAGTTCCTTGATTTTGAAGCATTCTACGAGCGTTAACCCACCAAGTGTGAGCATCCTCGTCCAGAGCGTTAGCAGCACAAATTACCTTTTCTCCTTCATTACATTGCAAGGTATCAAAGATCCGTTCCATGGCATCCACCCAGAAATGGGCTTTCATTGCCTCGGATCCTCCTTTGAAGGTTGGGGGTTTCATCTTCAGAAACCGGAAATACATCCTGTTAGGATCCTCAGGTGTTGGCACATTGACTGGCTCAGCTGGTTGTGGTTGAGGCATCTGATGCATTTGCTGCATTTGAGCCATTTGAGCCATCTGTTGCTGTTGCATTAGCATCATGTCATTCATCATCTTTTGCTGAGTTTCGATGACATTCTGCATCCATTCTTGATGAGGATCAACAGGTGGGTCTCTCCTACCTCTTCCTGCCATGATTCTGCGAAGTATGCACAAAGTATTAAGTTGATCAGGCTCAATGTCTAATAGCATACTAAGAAAAATCAGACTTAGAAGACGTAAAAGACTCTTAACCTCTAAGTCCGACTAGGTCGAACTGCTCTGATACCAAATGTAACACCCCAGTATTTCTAACATGTAGAGACACTGAAAGTGCACAGATGCGGAATATTCAGAGGACACAGTTCCTGTTTAAGTTTTGGACATACAAGCTTTTTCCGAGACAAAACATGATCGGAAATAAGATTACTTCATAAAATAGAAGTTTATCGGTTTCATACCGAATGGATTACAATATCCAAGTCCAAATACCAAACAGAAACATAAAACGGTTCATATAACTCATAATCAATACAAGTTTATACAACCAATTAGGATAACAAAAGAACAAGGAATCAAATGACTAAGTCTTCAGCACCTCCAAGAGTATATCAACTACTCGTGCACAATAGTCTGCCTTTTCCCCTGCTTCTCTGAAAAACAACAAATATGGATAGGGTGAGATAACATTATCTCAGTGAGTCCTACCGTGCCCCCTCACTGACACTCGGTTCAATTATTAAACCGTTATAACAAAAGCTGACATAACAATGTCTTATTCATTAATCGAATGCCGACCGCACAACGACTGCTAATCTCGGCAATTCGTGAATTTTATTTATTATTCGAATGCCGACCGCACAACGACTGCTAATCCCGGCAATTCGTGAATTACTTAGCACAAACCGGCCGCACAACGCCTGCTAATCCCGGTAACCCGTGAGTTGACCACGCCAAAACACATTCAGGGCCTAGGGTGAGGGCTCATGACTTCCCTTCCTAGTATGCTACTTGTCGGGTCGTCACCCAACGTAATACGTATGACAATACGCATCAAGTTCTCGAGAGTTAGATAATTTATATCTTTTCGATCACCAAATGGATCAATTACATAAATAATCGGATACACAATATCCATATCGATCTATAACCCGTTTTGAGGAAATTCATAATTTAGACCTCCGGCATTATAATCATATTTAACGTATTATTGACTTATAACCCGTTTTGATGAATTTATAACATCCGGCATTATAATCATTTTCATTGGACATATATAAACATATATATATTTAGTCGGTCCATCAGTCGGTATACTCACACGCGTACTAGGGTTTCGGTTTTTCAATCAAATAGGCTTTCAAAGCTCTTTTTCAAAACCAAGAGTTGAACAAGTTCAAAATACGGTTTTCAATAAGGCAATCCCTTTTTGAATGGTTGAGAAAGAAATTAGAAAAGGTTCGGGATCGAACGGAGCGACAAAACGAGAAAACGGAAGTCGGTAACAGAACCTCACGCACGACCCGTGCCCAGGGGCGCACGACCCGTGCGTGGTGCACTTTTCAAAACCCATCTACCAGAAAGAAACGCACGATCCGTGCCCAGGGGCGCACGACCCGTGCGTCCCGTTCGGTTTCCAATTCTTCCAACCAGAAGCAGGCGCACGACCCGTGCCCAGGGGTGCACGGTCCGTGCGACCTGTGTCTGTTACCAGAATTTCACATTTTTCCCATTTTCGCTCTCCGTTCTCATACAATTCGATTTATAATTTCAATCACCTGAAACTCAGAAAATTTTCAACTATTCCAGAATATATATAAAGTGTTTCATTTCAATGATTCATTAAAATTCTCAATAAATCGTAAAACTCGTTTTGACTCAAAAATCGCTTTTCGGTTCTAAGTCTTTTGAAAACGGGATTGTCGCCTTATCGTTCGAAATCACAAGTTTTCAGAATACACAAAATGTCCCTAATCCGTGAGTAGAACTCACCTAGTCGACGATCGTACGAGGAGCTCCAACGGAATACGCGATAACCGAATCACAAGAACCCACGAACAATCCCCGTTAGATACTAGTTCGAACCGAGACAGCAACTCTTCCCACTGAGCAACTGGAACAGCAACTAGAATGACTGAAATCCTTCTAAATTCGAAATGCAAGCACTAGACTTCTCCTTTGACAGCAACAACAACAAAAACTGAACATGCAAGCTCTACCTTCTTCACCAATGAAGCACCAAGTTCGAAAATGGGGTTGAGAGAAAGAATGAGAATTAGCTTCTGAAACTTATACCAATAGAAAGAGAATCGAAAATGGAGTGGAAAGGAGGTCTGAATACTTACATGCACTGACCATGGAGATGGATCCTTCTCCTCCCTTCTTCTCTCTCTCTCTCGATTTTTCCCTTCCTTTCTATCCTCCCCCTTCTGTTTTTCCCTTTCTTTTATTTTCAGCTGAAGCCAAATTGTTTAAGTGTGAGGCTGGTCAGGTGGCTATATGGGCTGGGGGAAATTTAAATGATGGTGAAATGACCAAACTACCCCTAGCCCATTAAGTCATGGGTTAGGTGTCAAGTTTTCTCTTCGGTGCAACACTTCTCGATTAATCCGGTTCCGACCCGAAGTTCCGCAATTCTTTCGGTTCGAAATTAATTTTAGCCTTCATAATTATAATTTAAATGATTAGGGGTGTGAAAAGACAATTTTGCCCTTCATCCCCAATTCCTTATTTAAATTATGAATAAGTCACACTTTAATGGAGAATAGGATTTCTTGACTAATTACTCGACTATTAATCCCCGAGACGCGACCGATTATTCCCACAAATAATTAATCGGCCTCCGGCATCGTAATACGAGTCTTCAAAAATTAGGGATGTTACAATCACCCCAACTTTTAAAAAATTTTGTCCTCAAAATTGACGAAACGTACCTTACTGAAAGAGATATGGATATCGAGCGCGCATGTCTTCTTCCAGTTCCCAGGTAGCCTCTTCGGCTGAAAAGCCATCCCAAACTACTTTGATAATCGGAATTGACCTTGAACGCAGAGTCTTCACACCACGCTCCAAGATATAACTAGGATAAGGTTGAAATGACAAATCCGGTCGCAGGTCAATTGTATCAACACTCAACGGTTGATGCAGATCGGGAATATACTTCCTTAACTGAGACACGTGGAACACATCATGGAGGTTTGATAGGGCCGGAGACAATGCGAGGCGATAGGCAACTGGCCCAATCCGCTCGATGATTTGGAAAGGTCCAACATATCGAGGACTGAGCTTCTTCGCTCGCAAGGCTCTCCCAGTGCCTATGGTTGGAGAAACTTTCAAGAACACATGATCACCAACCTCAAACTCCAACGGTCTCCTTCGGTTGTCAGCGTAGCTCTTTTGCCGACTCTGAGCAACCTTCATCCTTTCTCGAATTAACTTGATCTTCTCAGTAGTTTCCCGAATCATATCGGGTCCCAAAAACTTGTCTTCACCAATCTCCCACCAACACAATGGAGTTCTACACTTTCTACCATAAAGCGCTTCAAACGGTGCCATTCCAATGCTAGAGTGGTAACTGTTGTTGTAGGAGAATTCTACTAACGGAAGATGATCCTCCCATTTTCTCCCACTGTCGAGCACACAAGCCCGAAGCATGTCCTCAAGAGTCTGGATAGTCCTCTCCGTCTGACCATCAGTCTGAGGTTGATAAGCAGTGCTAACCAGCACCCTTGTTCCCAAAGCTTCATTCAATGCTCTCCAGAACCTGGAAGTAAACTTGGGATCTCGGTCTGACACAATGCTCGTTGGAACTCCATGCAGTCTGATAATGTTCTTCACATATTCATCTGCTAACTTGGAAACCTTATAAGTCGAGCAAACGGGAATAAAGTGAGCGGATTTAGTCAATCGGTCCACTACTACCCAAATAGAATCATTGCCGGCCTGTGACCTCGGCAAGCCCATAACAAAGTCCATTGAGATATCTTCCCACTTCCAAACTGGTACATCTAGCGGTTGTAACTGACCGCCCGGTCTTCGGTGTTCCGCCTTAACCTTCTGACAAGTTAAGCACCGAGAAACAAATTCTGCAATCTCTACCTTCATCCCAGGCCACCAATACATCAACTTCAAGTCTCGGTACATCTTTGTGGATCCCGGATGTACGGAGTACTGACTCCTATGAGCTTCTTCCAATACTTGCCTTTTGATATCATCATCATCGGGAACACAAATCCTCCCATTAAAGCAAATCACGCCATCACTATTCTCAGTGAAATCTGGCGATCCCCTCTGAGACTGCAACTTCATATCAGCCCTTTGAGCTACACGGATTTGTTCCCTTAGCACACTGGATATTCGTATTTGCCGCAACACTATGCGATCCCTCTTTCGTACCACCTTGAGTTTCAAGTCTCTGAATGACTCCAACAAAGCCATCTCGTGAACCATCAACCTTGCCGTGTGGATAGATTTCCTGCTCAGAGCATCTGCTACCACATTGGCTTTCCCAGGGTGATATTTCAATTTGAAGTCGTAATCCTTCAAAAATTCAGTCCACCTTCTCTGTCTGTTATTCAACTCCTTTTGGTCAAACAGATACTTCAAGCTCTTGTGATCACTAAAAACTTCGAAACGGGAACCGTAAAGGTAATGTCTCCAAATTTTTAGTGCAAACACAATAGCCGCCAACTCTAAGTCATGGGTTGGGTAATTCCGTTCATGAGTCTTCAATTGTCTGGATGCGTAGGCCACAACTTGTTGATTTTGCATGAGAACGCATCCTAAACCCTTCCCAGATGCATCACTGTAAATCTGAAAGCCCAATGACGGATCCGGAAGAATTAGGATTGGAGCAGAAGTTAACTTTTCTTTCAATCCAAGAAAACACTCCTCACAATCGGCATCCCAAATAAACGGTTGACCCTTGCGAGTCAACCGAGTAAGCGGAAGTACCAATTGCGAAAAACCTTCAATGAATCTTCTATAGTAACCGGCTAAACCCAGAAAGCTTCTGATCTCAGTCACTGACGTTGGTCGTTCCCAATTCAACACTGCTTCCACTTTGCTAGGATCAACTGCAACCCCTTCTTGGGAAATTACATGACCCAAGAACTTTACTTCAGGCATCCAAAAGTCACACTTTGATGGTTTAGCATAGAGTTTCTTCTCTCGGAGTACTCCTAGGACAAATCGGAGATGCTGAGCATGCTCCTCAACTGACTTTGAGTAAACCAAGATATCATCAATAAAGACGACCACAAACTGATCTAGGTAAGAATGAAATACTCTATTCATATAATCCATGAATACGGCTGGAGCGTTAGTTAATCCGAAGGGCATCACCACAAACTCGTAGTGTCCGTACCTCGTACGAAAAGCAGTCTTCGGGATGTCTAAGGCTCTTACCCTGATTTGATGGTACCCTGACCTCAGATCAATTTTGGAGAAAAATTTAGCACCTCGAAGTTGGTCAAGTAGATCATCTATCCTTGGCAATGGATACTTGTTCTTGATAGTGATTTTATTCAGCTGACGGTAGTCTATGCATAACCTCATGCTTCCGTCCTTCTTCTTGACTAGCAATACCGGAGCACCCCATGGAGAAGCACTCGGTCGAATAAACTTCTTGGAAATTAATTCCTCAAGTTGGGACTTCAATTCCTTCAGTTCAAGAGGAGACATCCTATAAGGTGCTATGGATATTGGCCCTGCACCAGGCGCCAAATCTATAGAGAATTCTACCTCTCGTTCTGGAGGTAAAGAGGAGACTTCCTCGGGAAAAACATCTAAGAATTCATTAACAACTTGAATAGATGATAAATCCAAATCAGCTTCAGTTGATGCAGACAAAATAACAACAAAAGCTTCCGGACCTTGGAATAGCGACTGGCTGGCTGAGGCGAATGAAATAACACCATCATCTGTAGGCAGTGAATGCCCCGCTGCTTCAGAAGGAAAATTAATTGCACGATTGAAACAGTCAATCGTAATGTGATTGAAAGTCATCCAATTCATTCCCAACACGATCTCCATTCCTCTCATAGGCAGACAGATAAAATCAACAACAAAGTCCCTGTCTCCTATGGTGAGCAGACAATTAAGGCATAAAGATTGGGTTCGAACACGACCCCTTGCCGCAGTACGAATTGTGATTGGTTCAGATATAGGAGATACTTCTAATCCTAACCGTTCAGCACATGCTTCGGAGATAAAACAGTGAGTAGCACCAGAATCATACAGAATATTAACAGTTTGGTTAAAGAGAGAACCTGTACCCCTTATGAGATTATCAGCTGGTTTGATGGTCTTGGCATCCAAAGTGTTGACTCGAGCCTGTCTCGGAGCATCAG
Organism: Astragalus membranaceus; assembly: GCA_039519185.1. Lineage (NCBI taxonomy): Eukaryota > Viridiplantae > Streptophyta > Magnoliopsida > Fabales > Fabaceae > Astragalus > Astragalus membranaceus. The sequence continues at coordinate 143,655,574 of CM076846.1, read as the reverse complement.
GAGACTCCAAGAAAGCTTTCCTTGACGGACAATTATTAGCATAATGGCCCACTTCTTTGCAAGGGTAGCATTGGTTCGGTCCCACCTGACATTTGCCTCTATGAAATTTCTTGCAGACGTCGCACCTGTTAGGCCTGGCAGAGTCACTTGACTGGATTTGTTTCCCTTTATCCCTATTCCCTCTATATCTAGGGTTTGAAGAAGTTGGCTCATTACCCTTCTTCTTATCCTTCCAGAATTCTTTCCTCTCAGCATACATTCTTTTAAGATCGCTCTCAGCTGAATGAGCTTGTTGAACCAAAGCAGGATAAGTGGTCATGGAGTAAGAACTGAGACCTTGATTCACATCTCCTCTGAGACCTTGTCTGAACATTACCATTTTCCACCTATCATCAGTAGCGGTGGTCCCCAACTCATAGAATTGTGACAACCTCTCAAATTTTGCAGCGTATTCCCCAACTGTCATCTCTCCCTGTTTCAAACTCAGAAATTCCATCTGCTTGTCAAGTCTTTGGGAGTCGGGAAAATAATGACCCAAAAACAACTCCTTGAAGTTATCCCACTCAAGAGGAGTTCCTTGATTTTGAAGCATTCTACGAGCGTTAACCCACCAAGTGTGAGCATCCTCGTCCAGAGCGTTAGCAGCACAAATTACCTTTTCTCCTTCATTACATTGCAAGGTATCAAAGATCCGTTCCATGGCATCCACCCAGAAATGGGCTTTCATTGCCTCGGATCCTCCTTTGAAGGTTGGGGGTTTCATCTTCAGAAACCGGAAATACATCCTGTTAGGATCCTCAGGTGTTGGCACATTGACTGGCTCAGCTGGTTGTGGTTGAGGCATCTGATGCATTTGCTGCATTTGAGCCATTTGAGCCATCTGTTGCTGTTGCATTAGCATCATGTCATTCATCATCTTTTGCTGAGTTTCGATGACATTCTGCATCCATTCTTGATGAGGATCAACAGGTGGGTCTCTCCTACCTCTTCCTGCCATGATTCTGCGAAGTATGCACAAAGTATTAAGTTGATCAGGCTCAATGTCTAATAGCATACTAAGAAAAATCAGACTTAGAAGACGTAAAAGACTCTTAACCTCTAAGTCCGACTAGGTCGAACTGCTCTGATACCAAATGTAACACCCCAGTATTTCTAACATGTAGAGACACTGAAAGTGCACAGATGCGGAATATTCAGAGGACACAGTTCCTGTTTAAGTTTTGGACATACAAGCTTTTTCCGAGACAAAACATGATCGGAAATAAGATTACTTCATAAAATAGAAGTTTATCGGTTTCATACCGAATGGATTACAATATCCAAGTCCAAATACCAAACAGAAACATAAAACGGTTCATATAACTCATAATCAATACAAGTTTATACAACCAATTAGGATAACAAAAGAACAAGGAATCAAATGACTAAGTCTTCAGCACCTCCAAGAGTATATCAACTACTCGTGCACAATAGTCTGCCTTTTCCCCTGCTTCTCTGAAAAACAACAAATATGGATAGGGTGAGATAACATTATCTCAGTGAGTCCTACCGTGCCCCCTCACTGACACTCGGTTCAATTATTAAACCGTTATAACAAAAGCTGACATAACAATGTCTTATTCATTAATCGAATGCCGACCGCACAACGACTGCTAATCTCGGCAATTCGTGATTTTAATTTATTATTCGAATGCCGACCGCACAACGACTGCTAATCCCGGCAATTCGTGAATTACTTAGCACAAACCGGCCGCACAACGCCTGCTAATCCCGGTAACCCGTGAGTTGACCACGCCAAAACACATTCAGGGCCTAGGGTGAGGGCTCATGACTTCCCTTCCTAGTATGCTACTTGTCGGGTCGTCACCCAACGTAATACGTATGACAATACGCATCAAGTTCTCGAGAGTTAGATAATTTATATCTTTTCGATCACCAAATGGATCAATTACATAAATAATCGGATACACAATATCCATATCGATCTATAACCCGTTTTGAGGAAATTCATAATTTAGACCTCCGGCATTATAATCATATTTAACGTATTATTGACTTATAACCCGTTTTGATGAATTTATAACATCCGGCATTATAATCATTTTCATTGGACATATATAAACATATATATATTTAGTCGGTCCATCAGTCGGTATACTCACACGCGTACTAGGGTTTCGGTTTTTCAATCAAATAGGCTTTCAAAGCTCTTTTTCAAAACCAAGAGTTGAACAAGTTCAAAATACGGTTTTCAATAAGGCAATCCCTTTTTGAATGGTTGAGAAAGAAATTAGAAAAGGTTCGGGATCGAACCGAGCGACAAAACGAGAAAACGGAAGTCGGTAACAGGACCTCACGCACGACCCGTGCCCAGGGGCGCACGACCCGTGCGTGGTGCACTTTTCAAAACCCATCTACCAGAAAGAAACGCACGATCCGTGCCCAGGGGCGCACGACCCGTGCGTCCCGTTCGGTTTCCAATTCTTCCAACCAGAAGCAGGCGCACGACCCGTGCCCAGGGGCGCACGGTCCGTGCGACCTGTGTCTGTTACCAGAATTTCACATTTTTCCCATTTTCGCTCTCCGTTCTCATCCAATTCGATTTATAATTTCAATCATCTGAAACTCAAAAAATTTCCAACTATTCCAGAATATATATAAAGTGTTTCATTTCAATGATTCATTAAAATTCTCAATAAATCGTAAAACTCGTTTTGACTCAAAAATCGCTTTTCGGTTCTAAGTCTTTTGAAAACGGGATTGTCGCCTTATCGTTCGAAATCACAAGTTTTCAGAATACACAAAATGTCCCTAATCCGTGAGTAGAACTCACCTAGTCGACGATCGTACGAGGAGCTCCAACGGAATACGCGATAACCGAATCACAAGAACCCACGAACAATCCCCGTTAGATACTAGTTCGAACCGAGACAGCAACTCTTCCCACTGAGCAACTGGAACAGCAACTAGAATGACTGAAATCCTTCTAAATTCGAAATGCAAGCACTAGACTTCTCCTTTGACAGCAACAACAACAAAAACTGAACATGCAAGCTCTACCTTCTTCACCAATGAAGCACCAAGTTCGAAAATGGGGTTGAGAGAAAGAATGAGAATTAGCTTCTGAAACTTATACCAATAGAAAGAGAATCGAAAATGGAGTGGAAAGGAGGTCTGAATACTTACATGCACTGACCATGGAGATGGATCCTTCTCCTCCCTTCTTCTCTCTCTCTCTCGATTTTTCCCTTCCTTTCTATCCTCCCCCTTCTGTTTTTCCCTTTCTTTTATTTTCAGCTGAAGCCAAATTGTTTAAGTGTGAGGCTGGTCAGGTGGCTATATGGGCTGGGGGAAATTTAAATGATGGTGAAATGACCAAACTACCCCTAGCCCATTAAGTCATGGGTTAGGTGTCAAGTTTTCTCTTCGGTGCAACACTTCTCGATTAATCCGGTTCCGACCTGAAGTTCCGCAATTCTTTCGGTTCGAAATTAATTTTAGCCTTCATAATTATAATTTAAATGATTAGGGGTGTGAAAAGACAATTTTGCCCTTCATCCCCAATTCCTTATTTAAATTATGAATAAGTCACACTTTAATGGAGAATAGGATTTCTTGACGAATTACTCGACTATTAATCCCCGAGACGCGACCGATTATTCCCACAAATAATTAATCGGCCTCCGGCATCGTAATACGAGTCTTCAAAAATTAGGGATGTTACATTTATTTAGACAAAGATCTCTTGTATTTTGTGGTAACATGTACCAGCTCACCACTTACATTTGTATTTTCTTTTGTTTTGGGATTTTTGAATCCCTCTTTTTTGATTTTCTCTTTTTCCCTTTTTTTTTCTGATTCTTTTCCTTCTTAGGGTGAGCTGATAAAAAGTGATGCACTGTTTTTTTATTTGGGGTGATCCTTGTCTAGGGTGATTTTTGGATTTTGGTTTTTCTTGGCTCAAGGTGGGTAGGAAAGGGACTTTCTGGGATTTTGGGGTTTTTGAGGAGATGGCCAAACTTCATTTCAAATCCCGATTGCTTATTTCTATAAGACTTAACTTTAGGACAATAATTTATCTATTTTCATGTGCTTGCTCTTTTTTCCTTTTTTGTGCCCTAATTTTTGCCTGGACCGCTCTTTGCGAGTTTTCAGTCCACCGGGCGCTCCTTTTTGCCTAGGCCGCCCTTTGCGGGTTTTCAACCTAGCGAGCTTGTTTTCTTGTTTATTATTATTATTATTATTATTTATTTATTTTTTTTTGAGGGACTTGCACTGAAGGAATATGATATTAATCAAGGGGAATTAATGATCACAGACTTGCCCCAGCATGGAGGACATGAACCAAAAGTCAAATACGCACTGATGGGGCGAATATGCACTTTATGGGTGGACGGGGCGGGACTAGACTTGGACGGGAAACTGTGGTAAGGGAGGAAAACCAACGGACTCAAACAAGAGAATGTACTCATAGCATGCACGCTCATTAGAAGAATGCCTCACAGAGAGTTAACATCAGTTAAAAATTTGTTTTTTTCTTTGACACACTATTTCAGTCTTTTGTCATAGAATGGATGGGATGCAGTGCTTTTGAAAGAAATGCAAATGAGCTATTGATTTGAAAAACTGAGTGCCTTGGAACACCTTGATAAACTTTTTCAAAAAGGATGATTGTTTCGCAAGAACGTCTCGCTTCTCATCACAACTCTTATTTTATGCAATGAAATTATGATATGCAAGTATGATGAAAATGCGTGGAGAATGACCACTTGAAGAGTGTGGCTTATTCTTAAATAATTTTGTTATTTTTAATGCAAGACAAAATATGGAATGCCAATGCGAATGATGCAAGAATGATGCCCCTTTTTTCAAAATGATTTTTGATTTTGATTTTTTTTTATTTTTTATTTTTTTTAGAGGCGAGACAAGGTATGAAATGCCAATGCCCCTTTTTTCTTTTGAATGATGAAAGATGCAGGAATGATGTTTTTCCCTAAATGATGATGATTATTTTTTTTTTAGAGGCAAGGCAAGGTATGAAATGCCAATGCCCCTTCCTTTTGGAAAGATGCATGTATGGAGGAATGATGTATTTGAACCAAAGTGATGAGGTTAATGAAATGGTGCATGAATGCTACATTTTGAATAAATTTGATGATGATTTTTATTCATGATTATGAATGAGATGCTTTCTTGTTTTCTTTTTTTTTGTGCAATGAAATGCATGATACTCACAATGATTTTCTTTTTTTTTTGTTTTTTAGTTTTGGAACATGATTTTGAAAATTATTTGGAGATGCAAATGATTTATTGGAAAAAAGGTTTTAGAAAAATGTGCTTGACGGGGTATGACCCGCTCCTACGTATCTCCATGGTAATGAGGAATCAAAGCTTACGTAGTTCTACTGTGTCTTTTTTGAAATGATGCTTATGCATGAATGTCTCATTTTGGATGAACTCGACGAGGATTTTTGCATGATTATAAATGAAATGCTTATGCTATGCATATGATAATTGTTTTTGTTTTATCTTTATGTGATGAAAGGGAATGCAAGATGAATGTTTTTTTTTTCAAAATTGGAATTTTATGCAATGCAAATGATGCAATAATGAAGTGATGCAATGATGCGATGATGCAAGGGTGCTTCTTTTTTGTGTTTTTGCAGAAAGAGGATATTTACAGGTGGTGATTTGAAAATTTTCACACTATATGCCACCTCATATAGGCGTTTATTGAAAAGGGAAAGCATATCTTTTTTTTTTTTGATTTTCAAAAATTTTGAAGAAAAAATTGATTGAACTGGATGCAACGATGCAACACACAATTTGGAAAGCCCTTGTGACCTAAAAAAGGGGTAGAACCTACGATCTAAGGCACTTTAGGGATAATCTTCTCATGTAGCTCTATTCACACCCTCACAAAGGTCATCAGAGCCACAGTCTCTTTCACGAAATTCCTTGTAAATGCAGCAAACTGCTAGATACAAAGCATCATGAAAGAGCACAACTCTAATTGAAACTTTCGCGAGTAGCCAAACGGACAAAGGTCCTGATGGGCTCCCACTACTCGAATCCACTCATCCTATGGTATCCTAACAGACCTGGGTTATGGTCTATTTCTCTAATCATATAATCTCATGGTACAAGTGGTGTGTGCGAAGGGCATTTCCTCAAAACTACCCCACCTGCAAATGAAAATCCAGACAGTCCAGACAATAGCATGTTGTCTACCCTAGGGTTTAATATCATTCAAATACAACTAGCCTAGGGTACCAACAACAAACACATTACTTATTTCAGAAAGGGAGCTGAGAAGAAGGGACATGATAGCATTGGGGAGAAATGCATGAGCTTACCTTGAAGAAAAGGAGCAAAGAAAGAAGGGAACATGGGGGTTGGAAGAATGCATGAGCATAAACATATAAAAAGAAAAGGATCACTAGAAGAGGAGATAGAGAACAACAAAGAAGACAAATGCATATGCCTACAATCAATGATAAGAAAGAAAGGCAAACAAGGTTTTAATCAAATCAACAATACATTAAACCACACATTTAAATTAGTTAGGCTTGACCCTCGTCTTTTAAAAAAAGTGTCCCCAGCGGAGTCGCCAGCTGTTGCACCCCGAAAAATCCCCGCTTTGGGTTTCTCAAATTACAACGTGGAAAATTTTGGAGCCGCCACCAATATTTTAATTTTAAGACCAAAACATTGAAAAAAGGTCTTTTGGACAAGGCGGATGGTCTTTTGAAAACTAGAGATATGGGTTCGGGGGTCGATTACGTGCGAGAAAGGTGTCAGCACCGCGCACGTCCTTTCTACCGAAAGGGAACCTCTAATTAAATGTGTGGTTTTAACGTTTGATTTGAAAAATACCTAGATTTGCCTATTTATTTCTTATTTTTAGATGAATGGGAAAACTTTAATGAAAATTTTATTTTAGGTGAGAAGGGGGGAAAAAGGGTTTTTAGAAAAAGTGCTTGACGGGACATGGCCCGCTCCTACGTATCTCCCGGTGCGATGGAGAATTCAAAGCTACGTAGTTCTTGCTGTTAAAAAATGTTTGTTGGTTGGTGTTTTTTAATATAGGGGTTTTAGGATTGTGTGATCTGTGTTGAAGGACCACTGGGGGTCTGGGGGGCCGCTGGGGGCTGAAGGAGCGCTGGGGCTCTGAAGGAGCGCTGGGGCTCTGAAGGACCACAGTTCACTTATCCTAAAACGATGATTAACCCGGCCGTACAACCGACTTAATCCCCTACTTTGAATAAGATTTTTGATTTTTTTTATGAAAGAGGTGTGTTTGTATTTTTTAATTTAGAAATTGTTTATTTTTGCGCTTGACAGGGGCGTGGCCCTGCTCCTACGTATCTCCGGGTGGAGAATCAAAGGCGACGTAGTTCTAGGTTGTCTTTTTGAAAAGTTTTGTTTTTTTTATCTTTTTTTGGTGAGTTTTTGAAATAGGACGAGCATTAGTGAATGATTAAACTAGCAGAGGCTATGATGAATCACTACTAAATACTCAAGAAAGAGAGTTGTACCGCTAGTCGAACGAACAAAGGTTCTGATGGACTATTGATAACAACTCGTTTTATTATCTTTTTTGAAAGTGATTTTCGAAAGAGGTTGGTTTGCACGATGATCAAACTAACAAAGGTTATGATGGATCATCGTTTATTATTTTTAGGAGAAAAGGACATTGCCTACTAATAGCCAAACGAACAAAGGCTCTGATGAGCTACTAGCAACAATGGGTTTGAAAATGATTCTTTTTGTTTTGTTTTATGGAAATGATTTGTTTGTGGTTGCGAAAAGGATTTTTATTTGTTGCGCTTGACGAGAACGTGACTCGCTCCTACGTATCCCAAATGGGAATCAAAGCGACGTAGTTCTAAAGAAAAAAATGTTATTGAAAGGGTTTGAAAGGGGAGGTTGAATCATCTGAGACCATCTTCACCACTTAGAAAATGATGCACTAGGCATAAGTGGGAATCATGTGGTTCATCATCAACAATGACACTAGAGCTAAATTAAATCACATGGGGCAATTTTGGCATGGATCACAATGATTAAATATTAACAAATATAAAAATAGAAATACCTCTGATGAAGGCAGATACTACGATTTGAAGAACGCAATTCCAACTAACTCTTGCAGAAGATCAGCTCAGACGGATCAACGAAACGAATAGAGCGAAAAAAATAGAGCGTAGAAGAGTTTTTTTTAAAATGTGAGAGATTTCGAGAAAAATGGGTTTTTTCTCTGATCTCGTGAAAATGTGTCCGTGTAAATCTCTGTCTGCCTTTCTCTGATCTCGTGAAGTCTGTGTCCTCCTCCCCCAAATGTGACTTGAGACTGCCTATTTATAGGCTTAGGAAAGCGTAGGAATTTAAAAAAACTTTTATTGCAAGGATGAATCGATTGTTTGATGAAGTGAAATATGAGAGAATCGATTCTTTACCTTTGAAAAATCACATGAATCGATTCCAAGCTTAGTTAGATGAGTGAGGAATCGATTCTTGGCTCTTTAACATTGCTTGAAAATCGATTTCATGCTTTAGTTAAAATAGTGGGAATCGATTCTTGAGCCTTTGGAAATAATAAAGAATCGATTCTTGGTTCCTTTAAAACAAGCAGGAATCGATTTTCAGGACCTCTTGCATAGGTGAAAATCGATTCTTTACTTAGTTAACACAATGAAGAATCGATTCATGGCCTAAGGAAGAGCTTGAAAATCGATTTCAAGGTCTTTTGAGAATGAAGGGAATCGATTATTGGCTTGGCTTGAGTGTATGTGCAAATCGATTTCATGTCTTGACATAGGATTTTGGAAATCGATTCATGGCCTTTAGAGTTGCCTGAAAATCGATTTCATGGCCTTTAGAAAATACTATAAATCGATTCTTAGCCTTTGGAACAGAATAGAAATCAATTCTTGCTTCCCACAAAAATGTTTTTAGGTTTTTGCCATGCATGCATAAAATATTTTCCAAAGCTTGCCATGCATGCATAACATATTTTTCAAAACTTGCCATGCATACATAACACATTTTCAAAAACCCTAATTTGATGCATGAGGCTTATTGCAAAAATTATTTTTATAGACCCTTTTGTGAGAAATGACCAAAATGCTCTTTGTGGCCCTAATTTCCCAAAACGTGCATTCTAACCCTAAAAATGATTTCAAAAACTTTGGGATGGTTTCTAGGATCTAAAATGCATAATTTATTTTTGTGTGGAAAATTAGGGTTTGGACCTAAGCCGGACAAAATTGGGGTATGACAATGTAATTATGTGTTTAGGTTAGAAATAATGGTGCAGGAATGAATTGGTTTGATGTGGGCATTTTGATGCCCTTAATGCATTTAATTATGTTTAGTGTCAGTGCCGCAGCAACAGGTGCGTGCGCAATAGTGGAAATGCGGAAGATGAGAGAGAAAGCTGCAAGGGAGTGCGGAAAACACGGAAATCAAGGCAAGGACAGGTGTCAGAGCTTTATGGCATGGAAAGATATGACCTAATGTGGGTTTCCCACAATTGCCCTTTAACCTAGGCAGCATTTTCCCAAAAAGGACATCATTTTAGGGTTGTGTGCAAGGAGACACTATATAAGGACGTTTCCCTTTCTTCATTAGCATGCTCTGCCGTCAGGGGAAGTTTAGAGATAGCTCCTCTTGCGTGCAAAAGCTCACCCATCACTACAAAACACTTCCATTGCTGAGACAGTTGCTGCAGCATCACTGGAGTTACATTTTTCTCGGTGGATTCTACTTGGACGAGCTGGATCAGTCCTCCATTGTCATCCTTGGAGCTCTCCTACTGTTCTCTCTTCGTAGTGTCGTTTCTTACCTTGAAATTTGTAATATGACTTCTACTATTTTGTTTAAGTTATTTTCCATGTTTTGCAAGCTCAATATGAGCTAAATACTCATAGTTGAGATGCTGGATCTGATGTAGCTAAATTACTATGTGATTAATAAAGTATGTTCAATGTTATGCATTTTATCTTGTGTGTGAAAATATTTCCATTTTAGAGTAGGAATGGTCCGCCTATTCTAAATAGCATTTATAAATTCAGAGATGGTTTGTAAATTTATCTCACAAGGTAATATGGGTAGTGAACATTAACGAGAGATCTTGATGTTCCTTGCTTAACCCTAGAGATAGGAGGGCATAACCCATAAGGTGAACACTGCCGGTGCTCAAGCAGCCTAGGAGGTACTTCTTTAGGGTTTAGAGATAAACTCTTGCAAGGAAACCTGGTGTGAAGTATTCGAGAGAATAACGTCTTATTGCTGCAGCACCTAATGCTGCAACATTGAACGTACCTTTAATCACATTTTAATGAAGCTACTGAAGTAAATGCATTTTGACTTGTTCTCATCACTGATTTCCTTTACCCTTTACTTTTTACTACTGTTTATGTTGCCCAAAACTTGTGTGTCATTGACTTTCCTCACTAAATTGTTAATCAAATTAAACTCTCGTTATTTAGCATAATTCCTCGTGGGAACGATCTCACTTACTCTATATTACTTGTTGACAGTGTATACTTGCACTATCTACGTTTTCACGCAACAAGTGCATCTAATATATGGACTAGTAGTGAACTTAGGTCTATGATGCACATGTCTTTTCATGAAATTGTTTCTAGGAGACCTAGGTTGCACATGTTGTATGTTAGACATTTTTCTTATTGTCCATTCAAGCTCATGAATTTTCTTTTCATATTCAGTGCACTTATCACATACATTGTTTGCTTTAAAACAACCGAGACTGTAATTTCCTTTTCTAAGTTCTAATTTTTCCTTAGTTAAAGCAGTAATTTCGTTTTGGAGATGAGCAACTGCTTTCTTTGAATGACTTAATGCCTTAGCTAGTTTTAAAGAATCATTATGCAATTCAAGAAATGCTTCATGTAATTCATCATATGCATTTTGTGAAGTGTCATAGTTAGAATCTACCTCAGTTTCATTTTCACTGTCGTGGTTGGCTATGGGAGCAACTTGAGCTTCTTCACCTTCTGAATCATCTGATGAGTCTGTGTCATTGTCTTCCCATGCTATGTAGGCTTTTCTACCCTTGTTTTCTTTGGATCCCTTTTTTCTCAAACTTTGACAGTTTTCTTTGTAAGTTCGGGCACTCCATCTTCATGTGTCCGGATTTGCCACATTCGTAGCAAGTTGGTGGACTTGAGAAGTTTTCCTTGCTTGAGAATCTTTTGGATGGGGAATTCTTCTTGGGGGCGCTTTTCTTTCTCATGAACTTTTTAAATTTTCTAACCATTAGATCCATATTCTCATCGTCTTCACTATCTTCATTTTCCGAATCATCACTATCATGAAGTGGATTTGAATAAGAAGCCTTGAGAGCTAAGCTTTTCTTTTTCTTGTCTTTTTCTTCATGCTCTGCCAGACAGGTGAGCTCTAGTTCGTGCTCTTGTAGTTTTCCAAAAAGAGTGGCGAGTGTCATAATAGCTAAATTCCTTTATTCAGCTATAGCAGTTACTTTTGGTGGCCATTCTCTGCTTAGGCTTCTCGGCGCTTTGTTGATTCGGCATTGAATGATTTTCCTAATGAGCCCAGTTGATTCACTATGTGACTGAACCTCTTTTGCATTTCTTGTATAGTTTCTCCTTGATTCATTCTGGATAGTTCATATTCTCGGATGAGAGTGTTTGTTCTTGCTCTTTTTACCTCACTAGTACCTTCATGAGTGACTTGAAGATTGTCCCACATTTCTTGGGCAGTTTTACAATTTGACACTCTAAAGAACTCATCGGGACTAAGTGCGGAAGTGATAATGTTGTTGGCACGGAGATTGTGTTGAACTCTCCTTTTATCGCTATCCGTCCATTCATTTCTTTCCTTGACTATGAGTACGCCATTAACCATGTGTGTGGGAACAAAAGGTCCATTTTCCACAGCATCCCATACATCTATATCTACCCCTTCTATGAATATTCTCATTCTTTCTTTCCAATATGCATTATCTTTCCCGTTGAATCCCGGAGGACGGGTAAGAGATGCACCCTCTTGCATAGACCAACCTGAAGCCATTTCTCTTGAAGCTGCTAGGCCCTTTAAACAAGAGTCTAGCTCTGATAACACTTGTTACCAAGTGGCTTCAGTCTCAAGAGGGGGGGTGAATTGAGATTTTTGAAAACAATTCCCCTTTTTAACGACTTTGATTAATTTTCGCGCAGGTTTATGAAATGAATGAATTAGAAACAAAAACAGTAAATAACACAGGAGATTTATACTCGTTCAATCACCTCCCAGTGACCTACGTCCAGTCCTCACAACCCTTGTGAGATTTTCCACTATCAAAACAAAGCTTAAACCAGGTGCTTTAAAACCCTTACAGACTCAAACACTCTTCATCTAGGATACCCCACCTAGTGCAAGAGCCCTCAAGATCTATTACAAACAAGAGATACCCCACCCTTGTTACAACCAAAAACCCTAGAGAGATAACCCACTCTTTAGTATAACCCAATACCAACTTTAAACAGATTACAAGAAAATAAGAAATACCTCTATGAAGGTCGATACAACAACTTGAAGATTCCCAACCCAATCGAACCCTTGAGAGAGATCGGCTCAAAAAGATGAAGAACGTGAAGAACAAAAGTGACAGTGCAATAGGGTTTTGCGTTCAGCTGTGTGATTCTTAGGTTGTGTGTGTTTGTGAAGCCCTAAGTCCCTATTTATAGATTTAGAAAAAATATGACCGTTGGGACAATTTCTAACACTGTTACTTAAGTGGATAATCGATTGTTTGCTTGTAAAAGCATAGTTTGACAATCGATTATGTGCTTTAAATAAAATAGGACCATAATCGATTTTGTGCTTTAAACACATAAGACCATGATCGATTATGTGCTTTAAGAAAACAAGAAACAGGTTTATAATCGATTGTGTGCTTCCAACATCAAGCTCATAATCGATTTTGTGCTTGAAAGGTCAAGTCCAAAATCGATTGTTTGCTTTATAAAACAAGTCAATAATCGATTGTTTGTTTTAAAAATCAAGTTCATAAATCAAGAAGACAATCGATTGTTTGCTTTAAAAACACCAAGTCCATAATCGATTGTTTGCTTTAAAAGGCAAGTCAACAATCGATTGTGTGCCTGTCATAATCGATTGTGTGCTTTCAAATAGCCATTTTCTCATTCAGTGATCGATTATGCTTGAAACCATTTTGTGCCAAGCCTATTTAGCATGCTTTTATCAATTGAAGACATATGTTAGGTTAATTGTGTGAGTGCTAGTGTGTTGAGTGATTTGAGCCGATACTCACAAGCGATTTACATTCATTCCTAAGACACGACCGGACTTTCTAGCATCTACCCTTGACACGGACATTCTTTCTTGAGTTGGTTGTGTCTTGGAGTTCCTTTTTGTCACTTTATTTCAGATTGCTTCGTCATCAAAACTTAACCTGCAACACAAGATATCCACAGCAGGTTTAAGAGAATCCTTGGGAATGTTATTTTAGAGGGTCATGATGCTTTCCTCCCTAGAAGACATATTTTAGAAGGAGTTGTTATTGTAAATGAGCTACTGGATTTTGCTAAGAAAACAAAGAAAAGTTGTTTAGCCTTGAATGTTAACTTCGAAAAGGCCTATGATTCGGTAAGTTGGTCCTTCATTGATTACATGCTTGAGAGGCTAGATTTTAATTCAATTTGGAGGAAATGGACGTGTGGATGCTATACTGCCAACTCCATATCAGTCCTGGTCAATGGGAGCCCGGCAAGTGAATTCATAGCCTCTCGGGGATTATAACAAAGAGATCCTCTTGCCATGTTTATTTTTATTGTCGCAGCGGAGGGTCTATCAGGCTTGATCCGAAAAGCTGAAGAGAGTTGGTACTTTAAGGGGTTTTTGGTTAACCAAGATCTTTCAATATCAGTACTGCAATTCGTGGATCATACCATGGTATTCTGTGATGGGAAGGACTCAAATCTGTGGAGCATCAAGGCAATTATAAAAAGCTTCGAATTGGCGTATGGGTTAATAATTAATTACGCAAAAAGCAATGTCATGGGAATTAATATTGAGGAGAGGGTACTCAATGGTGCATCGTCCTTCCTTGCATGTTGCATAGGGAAAACACCCTTCAAATTCCTAGGCATCCCGATTGGAGCAAATCCAAGAAGGTATGATTAGAGCTGTCAATTCGGGAGGGCCGGGCCCATTCGGGCCAAAGACAATTTTGGGTTCGGGCGGGCTGGGCCAAATTTACTTCGGGCTCAAAAATAACCAGCCCATGCGGGCTGTGGGCTATTCGGGCTGGCCCATGGGCTCTCTAATTCAATTTTTTTTAACTAAAAACTGATTTATATTTCCAACTGATTTATAACCATCAGTATAACTTTATAAGCATATGATATTTTTGAAATATAAATCAGTTGGCTCTTTAATTCATATGATTTATAACCATCAGTATAGCTAAATATCATATTTTTGAAAAATTTCCAACTGATTCATTTGGCCCAAAGCATATGATATTTTTGTGGCATTTACGCATGACCCGTAAGCATAAATAAGCATGACCCGTAAGCATAAATAAGCATTTACGATTGATACCAAATGTCATTTTTAGAGTTGTATCTGATTTCTTCAAAATATATAATAAGCACAAAATAAGCATAAAAGAATTGTTGGGCTTCAAAACTTGGCCATCTATAGATAAATAAGCACAAAATAGGCACAAAATACAAATTACAAAATACAACCGTTTTACTTTTGCTTATTTTGATAAATAAGCACAAAATACTAGGTACTGTTCATCATATAAAATAGGCCTTCAAAATAGGCAACAAGGCCACTAGGAATCCACCTTTTGAACATCTCTTAAACTTTAACAATTAGCATAATTACTTCAAAATAGGCCTTCAAAATAGGCAACAAGGCCACTAGTACACAAGGCCCAAAACGGTCCTATTACAAAAACAAGTTCCTTCTCAAAATAAGATTAGTCACTGCATCATTCTTGCCCATCCAAAATGATGATATTTGGATGATTCTTGTCTTCATCAATTTGGGCTGTCCTTTCATTCGCACCATCAATACTGTGAATCGGTTCAAAACATTGAAGGCGTGAAGCGATTCAAAACACTGAAAATTTAATACTGTGAATCGGTTCAGAACTAGTGGATAAAGTGAGTCGTACCTCTGGTTGTAGTTGTGGTGGGGATGGAGGATGCGGCGGAGGACGTGGAGAACGTGGAGGACGTGCCATAACGGCAGCTGCAAACGCGATGGAGAGAAGAAGAACTGAAGAACAGTGAAGCTGCAAACGCTGAAACGAGAAAGGAGAAGAGAGGAACGGTGGCCTCTGAAACTGAAACGCGATGGTGGAGGAGGATGCGTGAATCGTGATTCGTTTTGTGATGCGTCTCTTTTCTTTGTTACTTTTTTTATTTTTTAGGTTTAGGAAAAGCTGGGCCAAATCAAAATGGGCTGGGCCAGATTTTTTTTGTTCAAAACACTGGGTCAGATTTAAAAAAATGTAATTACACTATTTTTTTAAATTGTCGGGCCAGCGGGCTAGCCCAGCCCATGACTGGCTGATAAATTTTCGGGCGGGTTCGGGCTGGGCTACAATTTTTATCGGGCGGGTTGGGCCGGCCCAAATCACTTATTTTGTCGGGCAGGTTGGGCTGGCCCGTCGGGTTGGGCTCATTTTGACGGCTCTAGGTATGATACTTGGGAACCAGTGTTGAAAAATATGAGGCAGAAATTATCATTTTGGAGGAGCAGACAGTTGTCAATAGGGGGAAGGATTACCTTGATTAACTCGGTGCTCTCAAGTTTCCGACTCTACTTATTCTCCTTCTTCAAAGCACCGAAAAGTGTTATCAATGAATTAATAAGGCTGCAAAGACATTTCCTATAGGGGTGATGAGGCGAATAAAAAGATAATTTGGGTCAAATGGAACTCGGATTTCTTACCAAAAGACAAAGGCGGATTGGGGACTAAAAATTTGGAGGAGGCCTTCAATATAGTATTGTTGAGCAAACAGAGATGGAAATGTTTGGTGGGGGTGATTCGTTATGGCATAAGCTGCTGACCTACAGGTATGGTGACCTCTCGTGTTGGTCAATATAGGCCCCGGAGAACTTCCCAGTGGTGGCGGGAAATTTCCCTGCTTGGCAATGACTTTACGAATGATTTTTCTTGGTTCAAAAAGACAACCAGTTTGCGGGTGGGAAAAGGCGATAAGGCAAGGTTCTGGATGGATCCTTGGTGTGGTCCTACACCATTTTACTCTCTATTTCTTGACTTGTATGAAGCATATCCAGAAAAAAGCGCTACTCTCCAACAGTTCGGTGAATGGAATGGCGAAAAATGGGCATGGAAATCGGATTGGGCAGCAGGTATAGTTGATGCAGGGGAGGCCCGATTGGGCAAACTGCATATAGTACTTCGGGATATCTCACTAAGCTATGGCAGGGAAGATAAATGGATTTGGGGGTTCGGCCACAACAACATTTTTATTGTTAAATCTTGCTATTCTTGGTTGGTTAATTATGTTGCAGGTGAATCATTTAATGAAGATGTTGATACAATATTAGCATGCTAAGGCGTGGAGGTGCGATGCTCCAACGAAAGCAATAGTATTAATGTGGAGGTTGAATTATGTATATTGGATGAATTAGGAAATCAAAGTTGAATTATGTATATTAGATGAATTGCTGAATGACTTGTATATTGACAGTATGAGGTGGGGTAGTCTGTCCCAATGTCGCCTAGTTAAAAAAGTAAAGAGGGGGAGGTTCCAATCAACATTGAGCAAAGAAAATCAATAACATACTAACAAGAGGGGCCCGGAGTTGTAATTGATCAATAACAAAGAAGCTTCTGTCTGAATGCAGAAAGAACGACTGAATTAATGACATAGAAGCAACAGCTTGAATGTGGAAAGAGAGGTTACAATTAATACATCTAATCAAGTAATCAATCTTACCTATTCAAGACGGAGTTTGGATCTCTGAAGCAAATAATTATAGTTTGAATCTTCTGCTACGACTAAGACTATAGTGGTGCAGCCTCTGCATAGTAATTTGATCTATTCAACGTTGGCAACACAAAATACATGATATATTTTGATAAATAAGTGCTATATTGGCCCATGCTAACAGTAATCTGAGTTTCTATGTCGAAATTAAAACATATTTTAGTCTCAAGTGAGCATCAGATGCTGATGATGCTGATTGATTAAGTAAAAAACTCACCAGCATAGTTTGCATGACTAACTACTTAACAACCTTAAAATTTCAGAAACCTCTGCTGAACTAAGACAGAATATGTCCTGTGCAGACATTCCAAAGGGAAACACTTCCAACAGAGAATGTAATAATAAGTAATTACAATTTCAAGGGATTACACATCATACAAAAAATGAAGACAGTTATTTTATACATCCCAATTGCAAATGCTATGATTTTTTTCATTGATAAACCTAAAACCTCTAAACTGTTAATGTTACAAAAACAAAACAGTTTAGTTTTGCCTATAAGCAATGTAATTAGCCAAAGCAACCAAAGGAGCAGCCTTAATAGGATCAAAACCAGAGAGCTGATCCTGTGCATCGCGATTCAATTTCTCAGCAAATTCCTTTGATTTCTCTATCCCTAATAGCTTCGGATAAGTAACCTTATCAGCTACCAAATCTTTTCCTGCAGTTTTACCTAATTCCTGCGAAGATTTTGTAACATCAAGAATATCATCAACTACCTGAAACAATAACCCAATGCACCTTGCAAATTTTCTCAATTTTTCAACATCATCATCAGAACCACCACCAAGAATAGCTCCAAGAACAACAGCACCTTCCAATAAAACTGCGGTTTTGTGAAGGTGAATGAATTCAAGTCTCTCTAATCCTACATCGGATAATCCCTCCGAGTTTATGTCAACAACTTGGCCGGCGACAAGGCCTTCGGAGCCAATCGACTTCGCGAGTTCGCCAATCGCGCGAACAATTCTCGCCGGAGTCACACCGGAAGTTGAAACCGCGATGTGCTCGAAGGCAAAAGCGAGAAGTGCGTCACCGGCGAGAACGGCAACATCCTCGCCGAACACCTTATGGTTCGTCGGTTTCCCTCGCCGGAGATCGTCGTTATCCATGCAAGGAAGATCATCGTGGATGAGCGACATGGTGTGAATCATCTCAATCGCGCAAGCCGCCGGCATCGCCATGGATTCACTACCACCAACGAGTTCGCAGGCGGCGATACAGAGAACAGGACGAACGCGCTTACCGCCGGCGAGGAGAGAGTAACGCATGGCTTCATGAACCTTAAGAGGTTCTCTTAACGAAACGGCGTCGTCTAGGGCTTGGTTAACCCTATTAGCTTTATCAAACATGTAGGACTTGAAATTGAAAGTTGGTTTTTGCTCTTCAGCTTCCAGCGTGTCCTCTTTAGTAAGCAGAGCAGAAACTGAATGAAATTTATGGGTTTGCGGTTTATTAGGAGTGTTAATTGAAATGAGCGGTTTCGTGAGACCTTTGAAGAGATAGAAATTTTGGGATCTAGATCTGGTTACTTGGTTGAACATGAAATTGGGGCGTGCCCATGTGTTTAGACAAACGGCACTCATGTTGGGTTTTCGTGTGGTTTTGCTTATAAATTCGATGTGTTTAAGATTGAAGTTTTTGAGGTATCTGTGTCACGAGGTTGCTGTGTTTGGGTGAGTCGTTAGTGGCTTCTTGGTTGTGTGAAATGAAAGTGAGGAAGCAAATGAGAGAGGCACTAGTTGGGGGGAGAGAGTGGGGCTTGGTGGCACGGGTAAGATAGATAAGCAAAGCTTGTTAGTTGCACACCAATGAGAATGAGGTGATGGGAAGATAGGGTGGATCTATGGGATTTGGGGATTCAACGGAGACAGCACTAGGATTCAACCGTGATTTGGTGTCGTTGTGTCATTTGTTTTGTGTGGCTCGTGTCGGATTAAGAATGATTGGATAAATATTTTATAAGTGGCGATGTATTTTTTTAATTACTACCTAACTACCTAACATTATATAACTAGTAAATTAGTGCTATAATATTATAACACAACATACACTACACATGTAATGTAATAAACAACATAAACTTGGTTGTAAAAAAAACAAATTAGGATTTCGATATCTACAAAAATCTCAAGTGTTGATTATTGAATGGAATCTTGAATTCGACAATATATTTTGTCTTTTGAGTAAAAATATGAAGGTGAGACGTTTAATGATGCGGTCTTATCGAAATAATAACATACTGTTTATTGTTGTTGAGATATGTTTTGTAATTCAATTGCTTTTTAAATATAGGTAGGCGCTAATAATACAGATAGGTGTAGTAAGTAAGCCTATTATGGGCCTAGTCGAAAGTGTGGGCCTGGTCGAAATTATGGGCCTGGCTTATCTATATATATATACGTAGTAGCATGTACAGTTATATATTCTTGAGAAGAACGATTTTACATAATACAGTTTTATAATTCAGTTTTACTGCATCATTGTCTTGCCCTACCTTTCTCTTCTCTCTAGTGCTTTCGCTTTTTTCCCTCACCTCTTCCGCCGTTTTCCCCAAGAAACTGGTATCAAGAGCTTTAAAGATCCTTCAAGACTCATGGCAACGCGTGATAACTCTGGTGGAGGTATTCCGGGGAACCTCCTCATCTTTGATGGAAAGGATTACGAACGGTGGTGCGCGCAGATGAATGTCCTGTTTCGGTATCAAGATGTTCTTGATGTCGTGAATGATGGTGTTCCACCACTGGCAGCAAACGCCACTGAAACGATGAGGAACAACCACCACTCGCTGAGAAAGAAAGATGGAAAAGGGTTGTTCTTGATTCACCAAAGTGTTGATTCCAACATCCTAAACCTGATCATTGATTGCGATTCAGCAAAGGCAGCGTGGGATGTCCTCAAGAACTCGTATGGAGGAGCAGATAGACTGAAGAAGATACGCCTACAGTCGCTCAGAAAACAGTACAAGGCCTTGAAGATGAAAGATGGAGAATCAATTGGAGAATTCATTACGAGGTTAGTAGCTTTAACTAATCAAATGAAAGGCAATGGTAAAGCTGTGTCGGAAACAAGTAAAGTCGAAAAGGTGTTTAGATCATTAACCCAATAATTCGACTATGTTGTTACTGCTATTGAAGAATCCAAGAACCTAGATGAATTGAAGTTAGATGAACTTCAAGGTTCCTTAGAGGCTCATGAATTGAGAATAAGGCAGAGAAGTTCAGAGAAAGAAACTGAACAAGCCTTGTTATCATACTCCTCTAAGTAAAACTGGAAAGCAAACAACAAGAAAGAGAAGGGTAAAGAAAAGGGATCAAGCAGCAAGAAGAACGAACAAGGATCTTTCGACAAGAAGAAGCAAGATCTGTCGAAAGTGCAGTGTTATAACTGTTAGCAATTTGGGCATTATAGGAACAAATGCAAGAACAAGAAGGTTCCTAGAGATAAAGATGCTGAAGCCAAATTTGCAAATGATGGAGACACAGATTCTGACTCTGGCTCAGAAGGGTTAATGCTAATGGCAGTCGAAGATGAGATTGAAGAAGACATTCATCTCAATGAAGAAATTTCTGAAAGTAGCGAGCAAAACACTGGGAACACTAGTGAATGTGGAAACACTTGTGATGCTCAAAATACTTGTGCAATGTGTGTGTGGCAGGGCAGTGGTAACACTGGTGATGCCTCCAACATAGCCAGCAATGATGATGAAGAATTATCCCTCATGACAGCTACTGACCCAGAATTACTGTTGTTGAAGGCAGATACAAATTCGACTGAAGAGAAGTCTGTCGAATGGTATCTCGACACAGGATGTTCGAACCACATGTGCTGCCACAAGAAATGGTTTGTCGAATTAAAGTAGATAAGAAAAAGAATTAGATTTGCAGACAACAGCAGAGTCACTGCAGAAGGAATTGGTACCATAAAGTTCCTGTCGAAAGATGGTAAGTGGTGCTATATTCAAGGGGTATTTTATGTACCAATGATGAAGAGCAATCTGCTAAGTATTGGGCAGATGATTGAGAAGAAATTCTCTGTCGAGATGGATAATAACTGTCTCAGCTTGTTTGATTCAAACAAGAAGATGATCCTGAAGGTGTCGATGCAGAGTAACATAACCTTCAAGATCAAGTTGCAAGTAGTCGAAGAGAAATGCCTCAAAACTACTGTCGAAGAGGAGCACTGGAAGTGGCACAGAAGATTTGGCCACCTAAACTTCAAGAGCTTGAGTCAACTACACGAAAAGAAAATGGTTCATGGGTTGCCTGCAGTAAAGGTACCTGTCGAAGTATGTGAGTGTTGCTGCAAATCGAAGCAACCAAGAAACTCCTTCAAGTCAGAGGTGCCAAGCAGAGCAGAGAAGAAGTTGGAGGTAATATTTTCTGATGTTTGTGGTCCATTTGAGGTAAGTTCATTAGGAGGGAACAAGTACTTTGTCACCTTCATTGACGAATACACTAGAATGACATGAGTGTACTTGATTAAAAGGAAAAGTGAAGTACTGGGAGTGTTCAGAAACTTCAAGGTAATGATTGAGAAGTAAAGTGAATGTGCAATCAAAACCCTTAGAACTGATGGAGGTGGTGAGTACAACTCACATGAATTTGAAAAATTCTGTGAAAATGAAGGAATTGTACATGAAGTCACTTCACCTTACACACCTCAGCATAATGGAACTGCTGAGAGGAAAAACAGAACTATCCTCGACATGGTGAGAAGCATGATCAAAGAAAAGAAGCTTCCTCACAGTCTATGGGGAGAACTTGTAGCCACAACAGTGTATATTCTGAATAAGTGCCCTACAAAGAGATTGATTGGGAGGACACCTGAAGAAGCTTGGCTAGGAAGAAAGCCAAGTGTCAAGCATCTCAGAATAATTGGCTCATTATGTTACAGACATGTCCCTGAGCAACAAAGAAGCAAGCTAGATGATAGAGCACAACAAATGATCCTTGTTGGCTACCATTCGACAGGAGCATACAAACTGTATGATCCTGTGTCGAAGAAAATGGTGAGAAGTAGGGATGTCATAGTAGATGAGTCGAAGCATTGGAACTGGGAAGAAGGCTATGAAAAACCTACAGTGATGGACTTCGACGAAGTTCAGGATCCAGATGATCAGAATGAAGCCACTGAAACCGAAGAACCTGAAGAACCCATTGCTGTCGAACCTATCAGAAGGTCACAGAGGGAAAGGTAGAGATCAGTAAGGCTAGAAGGATTCGACACGTTCCCAGATTCTGCTATTACAGCAGAGGGAGACCTGACACACTTCGCACTGATGGCTGAAGCAGAACCAGTGAACCTGGAGCAAGCCTTGAATCACAAACAGTGGAAGGAAGCCATGATTGACGAGTTGAAGTCAATAGAGAAAAATGGTACTTGGAAGCTAGTCGAACTTCCAAAGCAGAAGAAGGCAATAGGTGTGAAATGGGTCTACAAGACCAAAGTCAAACCTAATGGAGAAGTGGCCAAGTATAAGGCCAGGTTAGTAGCCAAAGGTTTCCTGCAGAAACCTTGTTTGGATTTCAATGAAGTCTTTGCCCCTGTATCCAGAATCGAAACAATAAGATTGGTAGTGGCATTGGCAAGTCACAGAGGCTGGCCCCTACATCAACTTGATGTAAAGTCAGCATTTCTCAATGGACCTCTGGAGGAGGAAGTCTATGTTTGCCAACCACCTGGTTTTGAGTCGAAGGGACAAGAAGACAAGGTATTCAAGCTTGAGAAGACCCTATATGGACTCAAGCAAGCACCAAGGGCATGGAACAAGAGAATTGATTGTTTTCTCTTAGCTCAGAAGTTCATTAGATGCACCAATGAACATGGTGTATATGTTAAGAAGAATGGAACTTCGACTCAATTGCTACTGTGCCTGTATGTAGATGATCTACTAGTAACTGGCAGCAAAGAGGTCGAAGTCGAAGCCTTTAAGAAAGTGATGATGTCTGAGTTCGAAATGAGTGATCTAGGACATTTATCATATTTCTTAGGAATGGAATTTACAGAGTCGAAGAAGGGAATATTTCTGCATCAGTCGAAGTATGCAGCTGATATCCTGAAGAGATTCGACAGGATCAACTGTAAGGAGGTTTCGACACCAACTGACACAAGCAACAAGCTGTCGAAATATGATGAAGGGATTGAAGTAGATGCCACCCTCTACAAACAGATTGTGGGATCCCCGAGGTACCTGTGCAACACTCGACCTGACATCATGTTTAGTGTCAGAATGATCAACAGATTCATGGAGAAGCCGAAAAGCTCCCATCTAGTAGCTGCAAAAAGAGTGCTAAGGTATATAAAGGGAACACAAAGTTATGGTATTCTCTTCTCTAGCAAGTCTGAGTCGAAGAATAGCGTTGAAGTGTTTGGTTACACAGACTCCGACTGGAGTGGAGACAATAGTGATCGAAAGAGCACAAGTGGGTATGTTTTCATGTATGGAACGACACCCATCTCTTGCTGCTCGAAAAAGCAAAGTATAGTTGCGTTATCCTCTTGTGAAGCAGAGTATGTGGCTGCTTCCTTTGCAGCATGTCAAGCATCATGGCTGAGCATGTTATTGGTCGAAACTGGGTTGCACAGGGTCGAAGCAATGAAGTTGTTGATCGACAACAAGTCTGCGATAGATCTCGCTAAGAACCCTGTCGCACATGGTAGGTCGAAGCACATAGAGACCAGATATCACTTCCTGCGTGATCAAGTCAACAATGAGAAGCTGAATCTGAAGTATTGTTGTTCGGAACTTCAAGTAGCTGATGCAATGACCAAGCCATTGCAAAAGGGAAGATTCGAAGAACTGAGAACTATGCTTGGAATGATGTCACTTAGCAATATGAATTAAGAGGGAATATTGAGATATGCTTTGTAATTCAATTGCTTGTAAATATAGGTAGGCGCTAGTAATACAGATAAGTGTAGTAAGTAAGCCTATTATGGGCCTAGTCGAAAGTGTGGGCCTGGTCGAAATCATGGGCCTGGCTTATCTATATATATACGTAGTAGCATGTACAGTTATATATTCTTGAGAAGAACGATTTTACATAATACAGTTTTATAATTCATTTTTACTGCATCATTGTCTTGCCCTACCTTTCTCTTCTCTCTAGCGCTTTCGCTCTTTTTCCTCACCCCTTCCGCCGTTTTCCCCAAGAATTGTAATGGTCATATACTCCCTCCAGACTTAATTATAAGCAAAAAAGTGTCTAATTTTGTTATATGTGGTAGACATGTAGTTAGGCAATGCAAGATCGAAGTTTTTTTCGATCTTAGTTATAAATGTGTGCATAATTGATGTAATTATGGTAAATACTTGGATCACTAAAGTTCTACACAACTCAAGCTAAGAAAACAGATAGATTAACGCAATTATACTATGTCCTCCACGTATTTCTTTTTACTTCAATGAAGTTTAAAACTTTTTGCATTTTACTTTCTTTGTTGAAATTATTATTATGCACTTTTGTCTTTTACTTTCTTTGTTGAAATATTATTATGCAATTTTTCTATATGCTAGCAGATATAGAAGATAGGCCCGAGCAGCATCCTGCCATCAATGGTCCCTGATGGCCCTATCGTACACCACCTCCCTCAACCATTTCAGCTCCATGTACAACCCTTTGGCAGCAGTCTGATCATGTGCATCTGCGGGGTCTGCTCCTAAATAGTCAATGAGAAGCTGCTTTCCTTGGGACTTACTATAGTCCACTATGTCATAAAACCTCCCGACGATGGGGATGTGTAGCAATGCAGAGACGTCATCAAGTGTGGTTGTCATCTCACCAATAGGTAAGTTGAAGGTTGAGGTGTCTGGCTGCCACCGCTACATAAATGCATTTAATAGGCCATCAAGCACCTGGGCATACCCCAAGTCCCTAAGAGGGTATAGCCCAGATGCCACAACAAAGTCTATACACTACAAAAAATAGTGCATTAGCGACGGATTTTTCCCTCGCTAATGACTGTTAGCGACGGAATTAGCGACGGACCAATTCCGTCGCTAATGGTTAGCGACAGAATAAAATCTTTCGCTAACCATTAACGACGGATTTTCCGTCGCTAATTCCGTCGCTAATTACTAGCGCGTGGCAGGTTATGATTAATCAGTATTAGCGACGGATATCCATCGCTAAAATCCGTCGCTAATATCAATTTTTTTTAAAATAAAAGGCTGGTGATGGTGGTGGTGGTAAGAAGAAATGAAAGAGGAAGAGGAAGAAATGAAAGAGGAAGAGGAAAACGGATAAGAGGAAGAAATGAAAGAGGAAGAGGAAGAAATGAAAGAGGAAAGAAAGAATTCGGGTTTATAAAAAAAATTAACATTTAGCGACAGATTTAGAGAGGGAATTCCGTCGCTAACTTTGGCCACGTGTCAAATAAGCTGCAACGGTCAGAGTGGCACATTTCCCCAAGATTAGCGATAGATTTAGTGAGGGAGTTCCGTCACTAACTTTGGCCACGTGTCAAATAAACTGCAACGGTCAGTAGCACAGTTTCCAAAGATTAGCGACGAATTTTAGCGAGGGAAATCCGTCGCTAATTCGAACCAAAATTTTCAAATTCGCGCCATGTTGAATCTGTCGCTAATTTAGCCAATTTCCGTCGCTAAATACCTCGTTTTCAACCAAAACCCAATCCGTCGCTAACTAAGTACATTTCCGTCGCTAATATTGATTTTAGCGACAGACGCCCTGTCTGTCGCTAAAATCCGTCGCTAATCCGTCTTTTTTCTTGTAGTGATAATGCGTGGATGGGGGTCTATCTTCGGGTTGCTCTTCCCGTGTGAAATTATTTTAAGTGCCTTACGATCCTGCATTGGCAAATGGTTTCTTTTTTTAAAAAAAAAAATTGGGGAAGGGGAAAAATTTTATTAATCAAGTGGCACTAATGGCCATTTTACAACTGTCCTTGAAGGGATTTCAACTCAGCACCTTGAGGATACAAGGCTAAGCTCTTACCATTGGCAAATGGTTTCCATTACTCCAACATTAAAAAAACATAAACAATACATAATAAAAAACTTATGAGCAGTAACTTACCAAGCCATCCCATAGGAATTTAGTAAAGTGAGACCCGTAACTCGGCAAGACCGACCTGTCCTCCAGATCGCCCGGGTAAGGGAATGTAGATACAACTGATGTGGAGGGAGCATCAGCGGGAGCAACTTGCTCATGATCATCACCAGCATGAACCTCACCAGTAAGATCAACAGCCCCAACAAGAATAACGGCAGGATGAACCTCATCATGCTTAATGTCCTGTCCAATGTCAGTATCGGACTCTAGTGCTGGGACCGGGTCCACGTGGGAGCGACTGGCTCTGGCTCTGGCTTTGGTTGCACGCTCATCCTCCTTCCTTTTGTGGTTTGAAATAGTAGGAGGTGGCCTCCTTCCATGGGGCTCAGGCCGGGCCAGTGACTGTTGAGACTGTGAATGCCCACTTCTGGTCTTCGTCATACCTAAACAAGTTTAAAAAACAACTTAAAGCCAGCAGACAACACCATTTACAACATCAGAAAAATCACACTGATTCGGCACTAACCAACCGTACAGGTTCAGTGGTTGTGTGACGGACCTTGCGTATTCAGGATTTTTTAAAATTAAAGTACAGTAGAAATGGGCCGGACTGGTTTAGTGGTGGTGTGCTGGACGTTGTAATTTCAATTTTTTAAAAATGGTTTGGCACGGATGTACCGAACCAAGCTCGAATGCAGAAAAAAAAACCGAGCGCAACACAGTTTTCAGGGGAAAATAATACAAATGCAATGTACGTAGAGATGATGATGAAGAGAGAATGAGAAAGAGACGCGATGGAGGGTGAGAGAGTGAGAGGATTAGAGAGTGAGGCGATGGAGGGTGAGAGGTGATGATGGGAAGAGTGAGAGAGAAATTAAGGTTCAGTGGGGGGGGGGGGTGAAGGGGTTAGGGAGGGAAAGTGTGAGATGAAGTGGTTTTGGGTAGGGGTATTTTTGGAATTTTTGAGGTTTGGGGGAGTGTGGTGAGTAAGATGGAGAGTGGGATAAGCACGGGCCATATTATTTTTAGGGCCCCAAATTTAGTTTTTGGCCCACAACCACAGCCGCAGTACAACCCAAACATTTCATAAAAAAAAAGGCAGAACCCAACCCTTCGCAGTTTCGCTAGTTCGCTGCACTGCACTAAAACCAAAGCAGCAACCCTTCACAGCTCACGCAGTCCCACCACCGCGGCCTCACCCTCCCAGACGCGGCGGCGACGACGGCCTTCAGCGCCGCAATCCCTCACGCAACCCTCACCCTCCCTCTTCATCTCTTCAACGGCCCTCCCTATATCTTCTTTCCTTGCGACGGCGACCAGCGACCACCACCGGCCCACCACCATCGTCATCTTCTTCCTCAGTTCTTCTGTAAGTGTAATCTGTATGTTGATTTCTATTTTTCTGCTTGGTATTTAGATTCTGAAAAGTCAAATACAAATTAAATACTTGATTGAATGATAAATGATTGTTGATAGTATAGTTCCTTACTTCCTTTTCTTGCAGATTTGCAGTGACAATACTCAATAGTGAAGGTAGGGGTGTTCGCGGTGCGGTTTGGTTTGGTTTTGAGATAAAAAGTGAACCGAACCGCAAGGTAAAACTACATGCGGTTTGGTTTGGTTCGGTTGACTTCCTAAAATAAAACCGAACCGAACCAAACCAAACCAAACTTATGCGGTTTGGATTGGTTCGGTTGGTTCGGTTTTTTCCAAGACAAAACATAATTTCAAACGAAGTTAAAATTAACTAACATAAAAAATGGCTAACACAAATCTTTAAGAAAAACTCTACTCAAATATATGTAGTATATAAATTACGCTCTTTTAAATCTTTTAAAATAATTAAGACAATGTTTAAAAGAATTTGAATTAAATATTTTATTGTAATTTTTAAATATAGCATATAGCATAACAATTAAGATTGTTTGTAAGTGAGTCAAAGAATTAATTGTATTTGGGCTAGTAAGTGAGTGAGAGTTGGGTTTTAGTTGCATTTGGGCTAGTAAGTTAGTAAAGAATGTTGTAACTCAATATGTCTTAGTGTTACTTGCGGTTTGGTTAGGTTTGGTTCGGTTTCTATAATCAAAACCGCGAACCAAACCAAACCGCGCGGTGCAATGAAAAAAAGAACCGAACTAAACCAATAAAAAGCGGTTTTTTGCGGTTTTCGGTTTGGTTTGATTCGGTTTGCAGTTTTCTATTGGTTTGATTCGGTTTTGAACACCCCTAAGGCTGAAGGCGTGAAGGAGTTTTGAGAGTGAATTGAATTTTTGAGTCAGTGAAAGCGTTCTGCCGTTCTGGACTTGAGTTGTTCTTTTGAGCATTCCAAATTGAATTCTTTATTTGGACTGTATTGTAAAGGTGAATGAATATGAGTCTCTTATTAATTTGATTTCTTAATTCTTTATTGACCATGAATAATTTAATCTCTTCAATCATTTTCCTAATTTCCCCAATTTTCTTTTAATTTTTTTAAAAGCTTTTACTTTGTTTTTGTTTTTATTGTTGTTGATAA
Organism: Astragalus membranaceus; assembly: GCA_039519185.1. Taxonomy (NCBI): domain Eukaryota; kingdom Viridiplantae; phylum Streptophyta; class Magnoliopsida; order Fabales; family Fabaceae; genus Astragalus; species Astragalus membranaceus. The sequence continues at coordinate 143,627,015 of CM076846.1, read as the reverse complement.
TTGATTTGTATGTCTTTTGACTAATGTAGCAGGTGGTAGTGAAATTTGCTTGCTCATCCTCGTCTCTTCCACGGAAAACAAAATTATTAGGTTTTCTATTCCTACTATGCCTCCTAAGATTAGAAAGTATCATATGAAGAATTGGTTGATGAATTTGCTTCAAAAGTGTTAAAAGGATGACTCTTTTTAAGTAGCTAGAAGGTTGTTAGGTTGATATTAGTTTAAAATCGTATTGAGATGTTATTTATAATTTAAATAGCAAAGTTTGAGTTTTTGGTGATTTATTTCGTACAAAAATAATTAGGGCCCAATTTTTGAGATTTGAGTAGGACCGCCAAATTGTTTGGGATGGCCCTGATTGTTGCTCATTAAGCTGCCGTTGAATGGTAATTTAATAAAACAAATACTAAGTTTTGGTTTGAATTCTAAACTTGTTACATTAATGTTAAAATATTGATTTTGTTATTGGTTTATTTTTCTTATTTCTATTATTATTGTTCTATTGTTTTTTTTTTCAAAAAAAAGATATTTTAGTAATAAACACACTACCCAACCCAACCCATTTGAGATCGAGTTGGGTTGGTTCAGGTTATATGAAAAATTGGGTCTAATCTTACTGAACCCAACTCATAAATATTGGCCTTTTTTTTTTGTACCCCCATCAACTCCCATCTACCCCCATCAAATTGCTAAAACCCGAAAATACCCCTGCCCAACTTACAATTCGCTCGGATTTACCTTCATCTAAGGTAAATCCGCTTTGTTATTTTTAAAGTCGGATTTACCTCAGATGGGGGTAAATCCGATTTCAAAAATAACAAAGCGGATTTACCTTAGCTGAAGGTAAATCCGCTTTGTTATTTTGGAAATCGGATTTACCTGGTGGGCACATAAATCCGATTTCCCTAAAAAAAGAGAAAATCGGATTTATCCCACCTAAGGTAAATCCGATTTCCCTAAAAAAAGAAAATCGGATTTATCCCACCTAAGGTAAATCCGATTTTGTTATTAAAAAAAATTGTTTTTTATTTAATTTTTTAAAAAAGGTTATAAAATGCTACTAAAAATCCGTTAAACAGCCAAAACTAATCCAAAAATTATAAAAACACCACTAAAAATCTAATAAAACCAAAATAAGGTTATGCAAATTTTTTCAGATTTTTTGGAGATTATGAAAAATTAAAAAAATTAATATAAAATAGTAAACGATGGAATTTGGGATTTTGAGGTCCCCAGTCCTGAAAGAAGTCTCTTCTTTAGGGGTATTGATCCTTGATATTTTTCCGATTTAAAGAATGTGGTTTCATTACAATTTGAGTAGGTTGCCCGAAAACTGATTTTTTAGCCTAAATTATTCTCCCGACGTACAATATCGTCACGTGTTAACGAACCACACACTAAACAGAACCAAAAGACGGTCGAAATTTGTATCTAAAATTTTAACTGAGTTATTTATTAATTAGGTTAACAAAGCGGATTTACCCCCACATAAGGTAAATCCGCTTTGGTTATTTTTAAAAGCGGATTTACCTTATATGGGGGTAGATCCGCTTTTAAAAATAACAAATCGGATTTACCCCCAATTAAGGTAAATCCGATTTGTTATTTTTCAAAGCGGATCTACCCCATCTTAAATAAATCCGATTTTATTTTTTTAAATTTTTTAGTGGAAATCGGATTTACCTAAATCCGATTTAAATTTTTTAGTGGAAATCGGATTTACCTAAATCCGATTTCCAAAAAAAAAAATTGAAATCAGGATACGTTCGAGATTTTTAATTTTTGTGAAGGGCAATTGCGTCTTTTTGCAGAGTCGATGAAGGTAGATAGAGAGGTGGTGGGGGTACAAAAAAAAAAAACCCATAAATATTTGATTGGGTTAGGTCTTTAAACACATCAATGTCAACCCAACCCACGCCCACCAAGCCTCACGGCTAGGGCTTCCTTATGTTAGTTTTCAATTTCATTCTCGGTCACTTGAGTTGAGTCACAAGCTTGCCTACTATCTCCTTTAGCTGTCTCCCTTTTTTCCTTCCTTCCTCCGTTGGCGGCTGTTTTCCCTTCTCTTTTTCACTCCCCGTTCTCTCACTACAAACCCCAACGGTTACTCCTCTCTCCGATTTTGGTGAAGGTATGTATCTACATCGATGTCTCCCGCTCTTCGTGTTCAAGTATTCGATTATTCACTTCATCGTTCCATTACTTCGCTTTGAATTTTCGATCTTTGCTTTTTAAATTTTTAAATTTCACCTTGCATGTATGTTGAAGGCGAATTGGCGAAATTGGTAGCTATGTTGTAACGAATTGAATTATTGTCACGTGTCGTGTGTGTCTATGCTTTCTCTATTTGCTGCCAGAAGTTGTTGATTTTTGTTCTTTAAACTCTTAATATCTGATTTCTTTTACACCTAAATTACTGCTTCTGCATTTGTTTTTTTTTTGAAAAAGAACCAAATCAGAGGATTTTTGCAGTGAAGGTGAACAATAAGTGTTTAATCGATGGCGAAGAGGAAGGAGAGGGTTCAGAATCCTGAACCGTTTGTTCCAGAAGGGACTGAGTATGTGAAGATGAAGAAACGCTCTAAATCTCCCAAACAGCACCAACAGGAAGGGAAGCTGATTGATTCTCACACCAGTTCAAAGATTATGAAGGAAGCTTTGATGCAAAAAAAAGGAGATTGAAGAGGAGGAAGAAAGCAAGGAGCTCAATAATACCAAGAGTTCATTCCGTGGACTCGAAGAGGCGCCCAAGGTCGAAGAGGAGGATGATGATTATATCGATAACTTTGATGGGTTTTCTGAAAATCAGAGCCAATTCGGTGAAGATGAAGTGAGTGATATCTTTCATTGATGCTTACTACTTGTATTTTGTTTTGTTTTTTTGGGGTGGTTTGAGTGCTGCCCTTATGCTATTTCGGCACTTTTATCACATTTGAGGAATAGGCCGAGAACTTGAGATACCTTTAAATGCACTGCTTCTCACATGTAGAAAGCTAAAATTCTTTTGCAATGCTTAATTATATTGGTATATGATTTTTAACTGAATTAGTTTTATTTTCCTCAACTCCTTTTATCTATAAAGTGACATTTGTTATTCTGTATTGATTCTTTCTTTGAAATTTTGGAGATTGATGAGGAGCACCAGAGAGTAATGGAAGCATGCTTTTCCGAGGACCATGGTAGTCAAAAAACACTTACAAACATCATTGTTCAAAGAATAAAAGAAAAAATGTCTGTGTTGCTTCAGGTAATATTAAACGACATTTTATTTTCCTTATATTTGCCTTGTTTTAGTTGTTCTTAGCATGTTTTTCAGCCTGCTTTGGGGTCTGATTTTTATATTTTTGTCATTAATTGTCTGTTCTGTGTGCAGAAAATCGACCAGCACCTAAACTGGATAAGTCGATAATTGACATATACAAGGGGTATTTACAATTTTCAATTCAAATTCTTTTAATGTTTATTTAGATTATATGAGTCAATTCCTTTCCATTGAGTCACTTAGCTGGTTAGTATGCTATTTTCATATCATGCCTCACTACTAGTGCCATCTTTCATACTGCAAGGTTGGAGCTCATCTTAGCAAATATACAGTGGGTAAAATTCCCAAGGCTTTTAAACACATCCCCTCAATGCAACTTTGGGAGGAGGTCCTATATGTTACTGAACCTGAGAATTGGTCTCCAAATGCTTTGTATCAAGCTACTAGGATTTTTGCTTCTAATTTTGGTGCAAAAAAGGCTGAGACCTTCTACAGGCTTGTGTTACTTCCAAGAATAAGAGAAGACATAAAAAAGAACAGACGGCTGCATTTTGCTTTATACCAAACACTGAAAAAGTCGTTGTACAAGCCTGCTGCTTTCTTTAAGGGAATACTGTTTCCACTATGTGAGGTACATAATCATGTCTAAGTTGTTTTTACCTTTTTGTTCCTAACCAATCATTGGTCAATGGTCGATCTTTTATTAGGTTCTGTTTGTGATATTCTTTAATCTTTAAATTGATTGCATGGATTTTCCTTTTCCATCTAACTCTTATATATTTATTATTTAAGCTTTTGGAACATGTTAATCAATGTCTTTCACTCTTTCTGAAGTTAGCAGGTGAAATATAAAATGGGATGCGGATTTTTTTTTTTCAGAATTTGCGTATTGAGGAATGGATGCTATATATCCTTTAGAAAGATTACCTGTTGAGTTTTCTGTCATAATTATCAGATGAAAGATAAGAAAAATTAAATATAAATCCTGTTAGGGAAAAATAAATAATGTGGGTGTGGAATGGTGAATGAAGTTAACTAGATAAAGGTGATATTGGTTGGCTTTACTTTCGTATCATAATATGTACTTGGCAGTTTAGAGATAAATATGCTACTGTGATAGGATATTAAAATATTAAATAAATATAGTGGGCGGTTATTGTCTTGTTGGCGGTTACTATCTTGTGGGCGGTTACTTTTGTGTTGTAGTAACTGTCAGGGGCTGTCTTGTGTTGTATATATTGTATTGTTCAGTTATTAGGAGAAGGCAAGTATGAATTTGGGAAGTTATTCCTTTGGGAGAGATTAGGCCTCTATAGAGCCTTCTGGGAGACCCTAGGCTTCGCGAATTGCCTAGTTTATCATTTAGGTTGTAATTTTTGTTTATCACCATTAATATACGGTTTTAATTGTTCTATTGAGTGATGAGGAATTCTGGGAGGTGTAACACCCCCTATTATTAGTAAACTGGGGAGGTGTAAATATCAATGATTGGGCCTGTCCCATTAGATCAGTCAAAAGGCCCAATTTCCCTAAAATCCAATCAGCCCTAATTTGCACTTTCCTCTCAAATCCATTTCGCAGAAGCAGAGCAACGAGAGAGAAAATTGTCTCCCACATCGCGAACGGTTCCCATCACCTCCACCGTTTCTTCGTCATCTTCCTCATCCGGCGGTCGCTCCCTACCGGCGTCATCACGGAGCCTCTCCACGATTCCGCCGCTCCTTCTCACCCTTTCCTCTTTCTCCTCTCTGTCGCACATGTCTGTTTCGCGAGGAAGAGAGATTTCCCCCAAATCGGTCAACGGCGACGCCGCTGCCATGGTCACGCCACCGGAACCTTCGATTATCTCCTTCTCAGATTCGTCTCTCGCCCTTCTTCCTTTTAGTTTCCTTGATTTCGTTTCTGAAAAGATCTTTTCAACTTTCTCCTCTGTTTCATCACGATCTTCTTTCATGAATGGCTTTTGGTTTCTACTCATCGTGTTTGATTCAATTCTGTTCCCACTTCGACTCGGAGCGTGATGCCGGCAAGTTCGACGTCTCCCGTGTTCTGAATCCAGCGTTCTGATGTGTCGCTTGATTTCTTCAATCTTGGCTTCCATACCATCCATACGCTGCTCTATTCGTTTTACTCTAGTCTCCGTTTTCCTTCTCATTGGATCCCTTTGATCACCCGGAATCGAATGCTTTGATACCAATTGATAGATACCAGAATTCCTCATCACTCAATAGAACAATTAAAACCGTATATTAATGGTGATAAACGGAAATTACAACCTAAATGATAAACTAGGCAATTCGAGAAGCCTAGGGTCTCCCAGAAGGCTCTATAGAGGCCTAATCTCTCCCAAAGGAATAACTTCCCAAATTCATACTTGCCTTCTCCTAATAACTGAACAATACAATATATACAACACAAGACAGCCCTTGACAGTTACTACAACACAAAAGTAACCGCCCACAAGATAGTAACCGCCAACAAGACAATAACCGCCCACTATATTTATTTAATATTTTAATATCCTATCATACTGTGATTCTTACTGTGGGGAGTTTTTTAGTTTCTGCTTTTGTTGCCTTTTCTGTTTAGTTTCTGTACAATTGCATACATATTACTTCTATAATTTCCTCCACTTTGTTTTTGTCGTGTTTTTATAGTTTGCTTTTACAATGACATACATATTTGCTCTTTTATTAATGTCTAAATGATATCCATGTCTCTTATGTTCTATAGAATGACAAACACGGTTCCTTTTAGTTAAGAAATTAGAAGACACACACAGATGATTATCATAATTATGCAGAGACATGCACTTTGATGATAATCTTAATTTTGAATTTATTTGTTAAAGGATTTTTTTATTATAGTTTATATATGCCTTAAATGGTCTCGAGTCTCAACAAAACCTATAAATCCACTTGTTTAGTCATTTTTCTTCTATGATCTGACAATATTCTTCATGTACAGTCACACACATGCACTCTCAGGGAAGCAGTCATTATTGGAAGCATTATAGAAAAGGTTTCTATTCCTCCACTTCATTCAAGGTATGTTAATCATAACTTGTAATATTAAATTTAAAAGTAGTTGAAATTAAATGTTTGAACTATTTTTAGTGCGTCATGTCCAATTTCTGATGCACCCAAACTTCTGGATGTATATACAGTGGTGCGCTATTGAAGCTTGTTCGGATGAAATATTGTGGCACCACAAGGTATTTAATATTTTAGCATTTGTTTGGTAAAACAATTTACAACATAAAATCGGTGAATGCAGCTTTAACCATTGCTATCAAATCATAAACACTAGTTTTAAAACTTAATGTATTTTATCATATAGTAGTTTGCTAAATAGTTTTACATCTAAACTTCAAAAATTTGGGTTATGAGAGAGGAGGTGGATCACAGTTTGTTGAAATGAATAATGGTTAATATTTTGAGTTAACATTTTACAAAAATAGAGTATTTTATATGTCATAAAACTCACATGTTCTTTCTCAATATATGATAGATACTAATTGTGATAGTGATAATAATTGCAGCTATTTCATAAAGCTTCTCCTGGAGAAGAAATATGCATTGCCTTATCGTGTGGTTGATGCCATTGTTGCTCATTTCGTGAGTTTTGACAATGATACTGATACTGAGATAAAGCCTGTTATATGGCACCAGTCTCTTCTTGCATTTGTGCAGAGGTGAGTGATTCACCATTTTCCTTATTTTTTTTGCTACACATCAAATAGAGTCTTGATACAGCAGTAACCAGTCCAGTAAAGGTGTTGTATGGTATAAATGGAATGAAAATAAAAAAATGGATATATAGAATAAGGATTTGTCGAGTAGGGTCCTTCTTGGAGAGCAGCTGTTGAGGATGTCGGCTCTTTGGGGCGGTGCTATGATAGAGACTTGGGTATTATGGGGTGCTCAAGTCCCACATTGAGTAGTATGAGATGCTTGGTGGGTTTTTTAAGTGGCTTGGTTCTTCCCCCTTGATAGCTTGCTTTTAAGGGAGGGTTCCCCTGGTGAGAATACTGTTGGGTAGAAATGAGAAAACATGGGAAAGGGGAATGGTTCTGATCTAGAGGTTTCTCTTCTTGCTTTCGGCTGCCCCCTTGGCCTTCTCCATGAGTTCTTTTGTCAGGATCTTACAATACTCGACAAACTCGCGCACCTTGGCCGGAGTGTTGCAAGGGTTCATTTCTGCTTCAGCTCTTCTTAGCTTCTTGGGAACATCTCTCACAGCTTGATTTGCTAGCCCTGCTAGCTTTGAAAATTTGCTCCACCAAATTTGCTTTGAAAATTTTCTCTCTCAGCTTCAATTTCTATAGGTCTCATGCTACCCCATGCTGTCCAATGTTATAGAAATGATTAATGTTCCTTTGAATTTTAAGCTATTCTTATATGATATGTTTCAGGTACAAAAATGAGATGCAGAAGGAAGATAAGGATAATTTAAAGTTACTATTGGAAAAGCAAAAGCATAAATTAGTGAGAATACCAGATCTGACAGGCTATTTTTCCCGTGTTTCATTTGAGGTTGTGAACTTGTGATTGATATTAATTTTTCCTCCTGCAGGTTACACCTGAAATTAGTAGAGAGCTAAACCACAGCTGTAATCGAGGTGAAAAGGAGGATGACCTTATGTCAATATATATCCTTTTCTCCCCCCTTTTCCCCTAATTCGCTTTCATACGGTTTATGCATATGCCATTGCATGTTTACTTGTCTAGTGTAGCTTAAATTGGAGGATCAGAAATCAGAGCTCTACGTAGTACGTAAGCTTCTGAATGCTGAGATTGCGAAGAAATAAATGAATTCAGACTATATAAGCAATTACAGTTACACACTCACCTCTGTTCTGGCCAAATAACACATATACCCATTACAAACGCATCCCCTCTAATATGTAAGGATAGATGGGGTGTTTGTGTCTTTTAAACAAAACTTAGTGGAGGTGAGTTTCTTCAAAAAAAGGGTGGTGAGTGAAATTTTGTCAGCAAACTAGTAGGATACCCGTGCATACGCACGGGTGCTGCCGTGTTCTTTTAATGAATGAACTTAGACATAATTTAAATAGTCTGGATAGCACCCCGTGGAAAAAAAGACAAATTTAAAGTAGATAAAAAAGGAGTGTCAATAAAAAAAATAGAAAAATATTAAAATACAAAAACGTAAAAGTATCATTTAAAAGCAATCTGCATTTAGCCAGTGTTCTTTTATATATCAGTGCAATGTCCTTTTTATATATCAGTGTTGTTATCCCCAAGGTGGGTAAAATCGCGAGCTAGTTCGTTGATTCGCACGTTTTTACGTGTTTCAGAGAGCTTAGCGAGTTCAACAATGGTGGAACTCGCAAAAGAGAAGGAACGGTGAAGACGACGAGCAGAAGCGCAAAAGCGCTGGAAACGGCGCCTCACAACGCGTCTATTTTTTGACCCGTTTTCGCGAAAAATGGGCTTCTCGGGTCAGGTTTGTTTTCTGGCCCGTTTTTTTAATAAAAACCCTAATTCTAATAGTAACTCTTAGTTACTATGTAACTAGATAGTTACTCAGTAACTATCCCGCCCATTTTACCTTCACTAAAGTAAAAAGTAAAAACTCTAATCTTCCCTTTTCCTTCATCGTTTCTTCTTCTCACAGCAAGCATCGTTTCTTCTTCTCTCTGGTTTACAACCAGCGCTTCTTCTCCTTCTCCAGGAAGAGAGCAACACAAGCTTCTTCCTTTTCTTCTCCTCTGTGATTCACGACGCCAATCTCTGCTTCTTCCTTCAAGGTATGTCCTTCATCTTTCTTCTCTTCTGTTTATTCATATTTCTCCATCTTTTTTCTTCCTTTACTCTTTTTTATTCATATTTCTTCATATTTCTTCATGTTTCGTTTTTCATTATTTCTTCTCCTTCCTTCATCTATTCTTTGCTGAACCATTACTGTGTTTTATTTTTTCTTCTTTCATGTTCAATAAAACAGTTTTATTTCTCTTATTTAACTTTCATTTTCTCTGCCTCTGTTTGCCTCTGTTTTGCTTAAAGAATGTCAACCCCTCCAACTCTTCCTCCTAGGGCTGCTGGTGGCTCCGCTAGAAATACCAACATTCCAATGGCCAGAAATGCACCTGGAAGTAAGGCTGATATAGCTTGGAAACATGGCATTGAAATTCCTGGCCCTAAAAAGAAAATTCAATGCAGATTTTGTGAGAAGATCATTGCAGGTGGAGTTTACAGATTGAAACACCACTTGGCTGGAACTTCAAAGGATGTAAGCACTTGCACTGCTGTTACTGATGAAGTTAGGAAACAAATGTGGGATGCTGTTCTTCCTTTACAAGAGAATTTGATAGAGAAAACCACCAAGAATGTGGAGAATGTTGAAGAACTTGGAGAAAAAAGAAAGAGTAATGATTCTGGAGGCCCTTCTAATAATATTTTCAAGAAGAGAGGAATTAGCACCCAAACAAGTATCAAAACCATGTTTCTAAAGACTGCAAGAGAGGATGCATGTAAATCAATTACTCGATTTATCGTCAACAATGCAATTGCCTTCAATGTTTCAAGAAGTGATGAATATCATGAGATGTGTGAAGATATTGCAAAATGTGGCACTGGATTCAAGCCACCTTCTTATCATGAAATTAGAATGAAGTATCTACCAGAAGAAGTGAAGTCGACAAATGTATATTTGGAAGAACACAAAGCTGAATGGAAGAGGGCGGGCTGCACTATTATGTGTGATGGGTGGACCGACACACGAAGAAGGACATTGATAAATTTTTGTGTGAATTCTCCAAAGGGCACGGTCTTCTTGAAGTCGATTGATGCATCTCATATAACTAAAACAGCTACCAAAGTGTTTGAGTTGATGGATGAAGTTGTTGAAGAGGTTGGGGAAGAAAATATCATCCAAATTGTGACTGATAATGCTGCAAATTATAAAGCCGCGGGTGATTTGTTGATGGCTAAGAGAAAGAGGTTATATTGGACACCTTGTGCAGCCCATTGTCTTGATTTGGTTTTGGAGGATTTTGAGAAGCACGTTGACATTCATAAGGTGACAATTCCCAAGGGTAGGAAGATAACTGTTTTTATTTATGCTAGAACTTCTCTAATTACACTTTTGCATCACTTCACAAAAGATAGAGATTTGGTGAGACATGGTAAAACTCGCTTTGCCACGTCTTATCTAACTCTAGGGAGTTTGCTTGAGTTTAAAGATGCTTTGATGCGAATGTTTACGTGCAAAGAATGGAAGTCTAGTATGTTAGCAAAGACAAGGGATGGGAAAGGCATAGAGAATGTGGTCATGGACAATGAGTTTTGGAAGGGAGTGGTGGTTTGTTTGAAGGGTGCAATGCCTATTGTCAATGTACTTCGTATGGTCCACTCGGACCAAAAACCAGCTATGGGATTCATTTATGAAGCAATGGACCAAGCAAAGGAGAATATTCAAAAAGCTTTCAAAGGTCCAAGTGCAAAGAGAAGGTACTTTTATTTCTAAATTGAACTTTTGTTATGTTGGATAGCTTGGAAATAGTGCTCTATGTTTTAAACAAACATGATTTACTAATGGCATTTATTATACTTATAGTTATTTGCCTATATGGGAGATAGTTGATAAAAGGTGGGACAAGCAACTCCATAGGCCTTTGCATGCTGCAGGCTTCTATCTTAACCCTGAATACCAATATGCTCCTGGACCTAAAACTGATGCTGAGGTTAAGCGTGGCCTGTATGATTGTCTTACAAAGCTAGTGAGTAGTGCTGAAGAACAAAGTATTATTGATGTTCAGTTTGATGCCTTTAGAAAAAAAGAAGGTCTTTTTGGCTCATCATTGGCTAGACTTGCTGTTGGTAAGAAGACTCCGGCGGATTGGTGGGAGTCTTATGGAGATGAGTGTCCGGAGCTTCAGAGGTTCGCCATTCGAATATTAGGCTTGACATGTAGTTCATCCGGATGCGAGCGGAATTGGAGTGCATTTGAGATGGTAAGTAGTAACTATTCAAAAATATATGATACTAAATATGTTAATACTTACCACTTGGTAATCTTAGTTGTATTTTTATTTGTTTAGGTGCACACAAAGAGGAGAAACCGATTAAAGCAAAAAACAATGAACGATGTTGTCTTCGTCATGGCTAATTCAAAATTAGCCAAAAGGAAGAAACCAAGAAAACCATTTGAGTACAATATGGATGATCTTGAAGATGATTGTGAATGGGTTCAAGATTGTGATGTTGTCCAACAAGAGAATGTTGATGATTTAGTTCAAGAGAATGTTTATCATGCTTATGTTAATCCTAGGGATGTATATGATGATGTTACTTTGCCTTTTCAAGATCAAGAGGATGTTGTTGCTCCTTTGGATGAAGCGGATGTTGTTATTCCTTTGGATGAAGACGTTATTCCTTTGGATGAAGAGAATGTTGTTACTTCTTTGGTTGAAGAAGAGGATGTTGTTATTCCTATTTCGGATGAAGAGGATGTTGCTATTCCTTTGGATGAAGAAAATGTTGTTCCTACTTTGGATGATGAATATGATGAGAATGAAATTAGAGAGGATGAAGACGAAGACATCATGGGTGAACATGATGATTTTCTCTTGAAAGAGCTACTTTAGATTTCTAGGTGTTTATGTCATTATGTCTTTTGGCACTTTTTGTTGAAAACTTGTATTTTGGAATTGTGCCATTTGGAGTTATTAGTTGTTAAGTTTTGGTATTTTGAATTATGTATGTCTTGTTAAGTTGTAGTACTTTGAATTATGTATGACTTTCTTATTAGTATTTTGAATTTAAGCTTACTAATGGTGTTTAATTTGAATATATATGAATTTATATGCAAATCTATATAAGTTTGTACAATAAGTAGACTCTTACGAATCGTGCTACGACTCTACGAGTTACGACTTTTAGATCCCCTCCCGAGTTCACGTAGAAACTCGAATTTAACTACCTTGGTTATCCCGTATTTTTTTTATATCAATGCAGTCATCCTGTGTTTATATATATATATATATATATATATATCATTTAATTAAGTTATTTAAGCCTTACAACATTTATTTAAGTAAATTAATTAATTTGGAGTTTTATTTTATTCAGGAAGTGTTTAAGTAAGTAGGGAGGTGTAAATAAAGGCCCATGACCCATCAAGTGGCCCAAGTTAAACTAATAACCTAGGGGTCTTATGAGAAGGTGCTCATTTGTGCAAAGAAAGAAAAAAAATAGAAAGTGAGAAGAGGGAGAGAGAGGGCGCGGCCGAAAGCTCAAGGGGAGAAGAGGAGGAGGGTTTTGCGTGAAGATCATTCAAGGAAAGGAGCTTGGTTGGTGATTCTTGTTGAAGTGCTGGGAGTCTTGCTTGGTTTCTTCAATTTTCTAAGGTTAGGGGGCTCTCCTTCATTCATAATAGTCTATATGATGAGTGTTCTATGTGGGTTAGGTTCTAGGATAATTAATTGATTGATTGTTGTGTATTACTGTGTTGATTTCATGGTTGATATTATGTTTGAATTCAATTTGATGAATCCATGTTGTTTGATGTTGAAATGAACATGATATGAACTATGTATGCAAGGTGTTTGATGTATTGCCTCAGTGAAACTAAGTATGAAATCATGATGGTTGCAAGGTGTTTGATAAATTGCCTAAATGAATTGGTGTTGAAATTGGTGTTTGAGGAGTTGTGCCACTATGTTGCTAATTGGGTGAGCCACGGCTAGGCGCCAATGCCCATGCCGTGGCGTGTTGCGTGTGAAGTGTGGTGTGTTGCGCGTAGTGTGTGTGGCGTGTTGTGTGTTGGCGTGTGCCGCGGGGTTGTGTGTGCTTGGTGTGTGTCACGGTATGGGCGCCAAAATGGCATGCCCGTGTTGCCTTGTTTGTGCCCCACGTGTTGTCGTGTCTCGGTGTGGGGCGCCAAAATGTGGCGTGCCCCATGTGTGTGTGTGTCTCGGTGTGGGGCGCCAAAATGTGGCGTGCCTCTTGCGCCTTGTGCTGGGCGCCAAGTTTGGCAGCCCCTGTGCGCGTGTTGCTGTCTGTGTTGCGCCCAGATGTGGCGCAGGTTGCCTCTGCGCCAGTTTTTGCTGTCTGTGTTGCTGTCTATGTTGCGCCCAGATGTGGTGCAGGTTGCCTCTGCGCCAGTTTTTGCTACTGTGTTGCCTATTTGTGTTGCTGTCTTGGCGCAATGCTGCCAGTTTGCTGGCGCAGTGCTGCCCGATGTTGCCCGAAGTGTTTAAGTGCAGTTTTGCTTATTGTTGCCTGTCCCGTGTCAATGACTTAAAATAGTCTATTTAATTGGTGTTGGTGTAATTGGAGGATTAATTGCTAACCTTAGAGCTATAATTGGAGGTGTGTTTATTGGTGTTGTATCTAATGGTGAAATCAATTATTGGTGATGGGTCTATGACCTCTTTTGGTGATGGTGAATTAATTAATAGCAATGGTGAGTATATTAATTATTGGTGCTTATGCTTATTGCTCATTATGGTGAATACGGTGTGTTGTGGTGCATTGTTCATGGCGTCACATAAACCATTTGCATTTATTGGTGAGTAGGCTTCGGCTTTATTATAAATTATTGGTGAGTGCCCTCAAGGCTTATTTTGGTGATGGATCCACATGCATATGCCCGTGGAGTTGGGTTGCATTTCATGCACCAATCATACATTCAGTGATGTTTATTAGTAATTGTAAATTTAATGGTGTATGATGATATAGTTGTGAATTGGTGCTTCTAGTTGCTTTCCCTAGTGTATTGCTTATCCTATATGCTATTATTTATGTAAAGAGACTCACCCTACTGCTTTTATGTTGCTTCTCATGTCGGCAACGTGCAGGCGATAGCGAGTGAAGGTTATCCTCATACCTTCTTCTAGTCGGTTGTGTCTGTCTTTGATACGTAGCACCGGGGAGGGGTGTCTTAGTTTACTTGTTATTTTTTTTTTGATGTTATTAAACTGATATTTGGTGATGTATTGAGTATGTTCAAGACTTGATGTTATTTCGCTGTGATGGTGATTATGTTCATGCTGATGTAAACTAAACAGGTGATTGTGGGTTTGTCCCTTGACTGTGGTGCTATGTATCGTACTATTGGTTGTTGGATTTTGCCATTGATGTTGTTTGGTTTAAAGGGAGTAAATGTAGCACTCTCTCGTGGTTGTTTTTTTTTTTTTTTTTTATGTTTTTGAAAACTCTGATTTTATCAATTAAATAGTAGTAAATTAGAAGGGGGTGTTACATTAGTGGTATCAGAGCCAGGTTCTGTCTGTCCGACCACGTTGTTGAGTCTTGAGTTTTCTATTCCTCGAGTCTTGTTGCTCGTTCTGATTTGATCTTGTTTCAGTGAATAGTTGAGATGGCCGGAAGAAATGATGCGGCTCTTGCTGCTGCTCTGGAAGCAATGGCTCAGGTTGTGGGAAATCAGCAGGCTGCTGTTGATGCCGGTGCTCGCAACTTGGCCACTTTTCAAAGGGAGAATCCGCCCACTTTCAAGGGTCGGTATGATCCGGATGGAGCTCTTGCATGGTTGAAGGAAATTGAAAGGATTTTCCGAGTTATGGAGTGTACGCCTGCTCAGAAGGTGAGGTATGGTACTCACATGTTAGCTGAAGAAGCCGATGATTGGTGGCTTGAGGTCCTGCAGAGGTTGGAGAATGCTGGTGAAGAGATCACGTGGGATGTCTTCAAGAAAGAATTTATGAGAAAGTATTACCCGGAAGATGTTCGGGGCAAGAAGGAGATTGAATTTTTGGAATTGAAACAAGGGAACAAATCTGTGGCCGAGTATGTGGCAAAGAAGGTCATATAGCTGCTAATTGTGAGAAGAAGGATGTTGTTTGCTACAACTGTGGAGAGGTGGGGCATATTAATACCAAGTGTTCTAAGCCAAAGAAGGAGAAAGCTAGTGGGAAAATAATCAGAGGTACGTGTTTCATTAATGGTACCCCGTTGCTTGCTATTGTTGATACCGGTGCCACACATTCCTTTATTGCTGTTGTGTGTGCTGTTAAGTTGAATCTAGTTTTATCTTCTATGAAGAGGGAAATGGTTATCGATACTCCAGCTAAGGGTTCGGTGACTAGTTCTCTCATGTGTGCTAAGTGTCCCTTATCAGTTTTCGGTAGAGAGTTTATTGTTGATTTAATTTGCTTGCCGTTGGATGGATTGGATGTTATCTTGGGTATGGACTGGTTGGTGAATAACCATGTTCATATCAATTGTTTTAGTAAGTCTGTGAGTTTCTCTTCTTCGGTTGAGGAGGAATCTGTTTTGTTACCTGCTGGTCAGTTGCATAGGGTAATGAAGGAGGAAGTTAATCTGTTTGCTTTGATGGCGTCGTTATCTGTTGAGGGCCAAGCTAAGATTTATGAGTTGCCAGTGGTGCGTGAATTTTCTGAAGTGTTTCCCGATGAAATTCCTGATGTGCCACCTGAGAGAGAAGTGGAGTTTGCTATTGATCTGGTACCTGGTACTAGACCTGTGTCTATGGCACCTTATAGGATGTCTGCATCCGAGTTGTCTGAGCTGAAGAAACAGCTTGAGGATTTGCTTGAAAAGAAGTTTATAAGGCCAAGCGTGTCGCCGTGGGGAGCTCCGGTGTTGCTAGTAAAGAAGAAAGATGGGAGTATGATGCTGTGTGTTGATTATCGGCAGTTGAACAAGGTGACGATTAAGAATAAGTATCCGCTTCCAAGGATTGATGATCTGATGGATCAATTGGTGGGGGCTCGCGTGTTTAGTAAGATTGATTTGAGGTCGGGTTACCATCAAATTAAGGTGAAGGATGAAGATATTCCTAAGACGGCGTTTAGGACTCGGTATGGTCACTATGAGTATTCGGTGATGCCATTTGGCGTTACGAATGCTCCGGGGGTATTCATGGAATATATGAATCCTATCTTTCATGAGTATCTAGATCGTTTCGTGGTGGTGTTTATTGACGATATCTTGGTTTATTCTAAGTCTGAGGAGGAGCATGCCGAGCACTTGAGATTGGTGTTGGAAATCTTGAGGTATAGGAAGTTGTATGCTAAGCTATCTAAGTGTGGGAAATCTTGAGGGATAGGAAGTTGTATGCTAAGCTATCTAAGTGTGAATTCTGGTTGAAGGAAGTAAGCTTTCTTGGTCATATCATTTCTGGTGATGGTATTGCAGTGGATCCATCCAAGGTTGATGCCGTGTTGCAGTGGGAGGCTCCTACGTCGGTCACGGAGATTAGAAGCTTTCTGGGGCTAGCTGGATATTATAGGAGGTTTATTGAAGGGTTTTTTAAGTTGGCACTCCCGCTAACTCAGTTGACTTGTAAAGGGAAGGCGTTTGTTTGGGATTCTCGTTGTGAAGAGAGTTTCAATGAATTGAAGAGGAGGTTGACAACGTCTCCTATTTTGACGTTGCCTAAGCCAGGAGAACCTTTTGTGGTGTATTGTGATGCTTCTAAGATGGGGTTAGGAGGTGTTCTTATGCAAAATGGTAAGGTAGTTGCTTATGCGTCTAGGCAGTTGATGACTCATGAGAAGAACTATCCTACGCATGACTTAGAGCTGGCGGCAGTTGTGTTTGCATTGAAGATCTGGAGGCATTATCTTTATGGTTCTAAATTTGAGGTGTTTAGTGATCATAAAGATTTGCAATATCTGTTTGATCAAAAGGAGTTGAACATGAGGCAAAGGAGATGGTTGGAATTGTTGAAGGATTATGATTTCAGTTTGAATTATCATCCGGGAAAGGCTAATGTTGTAGCCGATGCTTTGAGTCGGAAGTCTTTGCATGTGTCAGCAATGATGGTTAAAGAGCTTGAATTGATTGAGCAGTTCCGAGATATGAGCTTAGTTTGTGAAGTAACACCTCAGAGTGTTAGATTGGGATTGTTGAAGATCCATAATGAATTTTTGGATGTCATTCGAGAAGCTCAGAAGCGAGACATTAAGCTAGTTGAATTGGCGGTTGGGATTGATCACTCCGAAAGTAAAGACTATGAGTTGGATGCGCAAGACGTGTTGAGATACCGTGGGAGGATTTGTATTCCTAATGATGAGGAGATTAAGAAGACAATTCTTGAAGAGGGTCACCGAAGTAAGTTGAGTATTCATCCGGGAGCCACAAAAATGTATCAAGACCTGAAGAAGTTGTTTTGGTGGCCCGGTATGAAGCGTGATATACCTCAGTTTGTGTATGCTTGTTTGACTTGTCAGAAGTCGAAGGTTGAGCATCAGAAGCCTGCAGGATTGATGCAACCGTTGGAGATCCCGGAATGGAAGTGGGATAGCATTTCTATGGATTTTGTAACTGGTTTGCCTAATACCGTAAGGGGGTTTGATGCTATTTGGGTGATTGTTGATAGATTGACGAAGTCTGCTCACTTTTTGCCAATTAGTATCACTTATCCAGTTTCGAAGTTGGCAGAGATCTATATTAAGACGATTGTGAAATTGCATGGTGTTCCTCTGAGTATTTTATCTGATAGGGGGGAGAAAAGGATATATATTGACATAAGGTCATCCTCCTTCATCCAAAGGAATAACGTCTTCATCCAAAGGAATAACAACATCCGCTTCATCCAAAGGAGCAACACCATCCTCTTGATCTTGAAAAGGCAAAGTAACATCATCATATACATCCCTAGGATTAACATAAGCATGATAAACATTCTCTTGAACTAAATCATCAACATTCTCTTGTTGGACAACATCACAATCTTGAACCCATTCACAATCATCTTCAAGATCATCCATATTGTACTCAAATGGTTTTCTTGGTTTCTTCCTTTTGGCTAATTTTGAATTAGCCATGACGAAGACAACATCGTTCATTGTTTTTTGCTTTAATCGGTTTCTCCTCTTTGTGTGCACCTAAACAAATAAAAATACAACTAAGATTACCAAGTGGTAAGTATTAACATATTTAGTATCATATATTTTTGAATAGTTACTACTTACCATCTCAAATGCACTCCAATTCCGCTCGCATCCGGATGAACTACATGTCAAGCCTAATATTCGAATGGCGAACCTCTGAAGCTCCGGACACTCATCTCCATAAGACTCCCACCAATCCGCCGGAGTCTTCTTACCAACAGCAAGTCTAGCCAATGATGAGCCAAAAAGACCTTCTTTTTTTCTAAAGGCATCAAACTGAACATCAATAATACTTTGTTCTTCAGCACTACTCACTAGCTTTGTAAGACAATCATACAGGCCACGCTTAACCTCAGCATCAGTTTTAGGTCCAGGAGCATATTGGTATTCAGGGTTAAGATAGAAGCCTGCAGCATGCAAAGGCCTATGGAGTTGCTTGTCCCACCTTTTATCAACTATCTCCCATATAGGCAAATAACTATAAGTATAATAAATGCCATTAGTAAATCATGTTTGTTTAAAACATAGAGCACTATTTCCAAGCTATCCAACATAACAAAAGTTCAATTTAGAAATAAAAGTACCTTCTCTTTGCACTTGGACCTTTGAAAGCTTTTTGAATATTCTCCTTTGCTTGGTCCATTGCTTCATAAATGAATCCCATAGCTGGTTTTTGGTCCGAGTGGACCATACGAAGTACATTGACAATAGGCATTGCACCCTTCAAACAAACCACCACTCCCTTCCAAAACTCATTGTCCATGACCACATTCTCTATGCCTTTCCCATCCCTTGTCTTTGCTAACATACTAGACTTCCATTCTTTGCACGTAAACATTCGCATCAAAGCATCTTTAAACTCAAGCAAACTCCCTAGAGTTAGATAAGACGTGGCAAAGCGAGTTTTACCATGTCTCACCAAATCTCTATCTTTTGTGAAGTGATGCAAAAGTGTAATTAGAGAAGTTCTAGCATAAATAAAAACAGTTATCTTCCTACCCTTGGGAATTGTCACCTTATGAATGTCAACGTGCTTCTCAAAATCCTCCAAAACCAAATCAAGACAATGGGCTGCACAAGGTGTCCAATATAACCTCTTTCTCTTAGCCATCAACAAATCACCCGCGGCTTTATAATTTGCAGCATTATCAGTCACAATTTGGATGATATTTTCTTCCCCAACCTCTTCAACAACTTCATCCATCAACTCAAACACTTTGGTAGCTGTTTTAGTTATATGAGATGCATCAATCGACTTCAAGAAGACCGTGCCCTTTGGAGAATTCACACAAAAATTTATCAATGTCCTTCTTCGTGTGTCGGTCCACCCATCACACATAATAGTGCAGCCCGCCCTCTTCCATTCAGCTTTGTGTTCTTCCAAATATACATTTGTCGACTTCACTTCTTCTGGTAGATACTTCATTCTAATTTCATGATAAGAAGGTGGCTTGAATCCAGTGCCACATTTTGCAATATCTTCACACATCTCATGATATTCATCACTTCTTGAAACATTGAAGGCAATTGCATTGTTGACGATAAATCGAGTAATTGATTTACATGCATCCTCTCTTGCAGTCTTTAGAAACATGGTTTTGATACTTGTTTGGGTGCTAATTCCTCTCTTCTTGAAAATATTATTAGAAGGGCCTCCAGAATCATTACTCTTTCTTTTTTCTCCAAGTTCTTC
This sequence comes from Astragalus membranaceus, assembly GCA_039519185.1. Taxonomy (NCBI): domain Eukaryota; kingdom Viridiplantae; phylum Streptophyta; class Magnoliopsida; order Fabales; family Fabaceae; genus Astragalus; species Astragalus membranaceus. Next base: position 143,607,215 of record CM076846.1, on the reverse strand, counting down.
AACATTCTCCACATTCTTGGTGGTTTTCTCTATCAAATTCTCTTGTAAAGGAAGAACAGCATCCCACATTTGTTTCCTAACTTCATCAGTAACAGCAGTGCAAGTGCTTACATCCTTTGAAGTTCCAGCCAAGTGGTGTTTCAATCTGTAAACTCCACCTGCAATGATCTTCTCACAAAATCTGCATTGAATTTTCTTTTTAGGGCCAGGAATTTCAATGCCATGTTTCCAAGCTATATCAGCCTTACTTCCAGGTGCATTTCTGGCCATTGGAATGTTGGTATTTCTAGCGGAGCCACCAGCAGCCCTAGGAGGAAGAGTTGGAGGGGTTGACATTCTTTAAGCAAAACAGAGGCAAACAGAGGCAGAGAAAATGAAAGTTAAATAAGAGAAATAAAACTGTTTTATTGAACATGAAAGAAGAAAAAATAAAACACAGTAATGGTTCAGCAAAGAATAGATGAAGGAAGGAGAAGAAATAATGAAAAACGAAACATGAAGAAATATGAAGAAATATGAATAAAAAAGAGTAAAGGAAGAAAAAAGATGGAGAAATATGAATAAACAGAAGAGAAGAAAGATGAAGGACATACCTTGAAGGAAGAAGCAGAGATTGGCGTCGTGAATCACAGAGGAGAAGAAAAGGAAGAAGCTTGTGTTGCTCTCTTCCTGGAGAAGGAGAAGAAGCGCTGGTTGTAAACCAGAGAGAAGAAGAAACGATGCTTGCTGTGAGAAGAAGAAACGATGAAGGAAAAGGGAAGATTAGAGTTTTTACTTTTTACTTTAGTGAAGGTAAAATGGGCGGGATAGTTACTGAGTAACTATCTAGTTACATAGTAACTAAGAGTTACTATTAGAATTAGGGTTTTTATTAAAAAAACGGGCCAGAAAACAAACCTGACCCGAGAAGCCCATTTTTCGCGAAAACGGGTCAAAAAATAGACGCGTTGTGAGGCGCCGTTTCCAGCGCTTTTGCGCTTCTGCTCGTCGTCTTCACCGTTCCTTCTCTTTTGCGAGTTCCACCATTGTTGAACTCGCTAAGCTCTCTGAAACACGTAAAAACGTGCGAATCAACGAACTAGCTCGCGATTTTACCCACCTTGGGGATAACAACACTGATATATAAAAAGGACATTGCACTGATATATAAAAGAACACTGGCTAAATGCAGATTGCTTTTAAATGATACTTTTACGTTTTTGTATTTTAATATTTTTCTATTTTTTTTATTGACACTCCTTTTTTATCTACTTTAAATTTGTCTTTTTTTCCACGGGGTGCTATCCAGACTATTTAAATTATGTCTAAGTTCATTCATTAAAAGAACACGGCAGCACCCGTGCGTATGCACGGGTATCCTACTAGTTTGCTGACAAAATTTCACTCACCACCCTTTTTTTGAAGAAACTCACCTCCACTAAGTTTTGTTTAAAAGACACAAACACCCCATCTATCCTTACATATTAGAGGGGATGCGTTTGTAATGGGTATATGTGTTATTTGGCCAGAACAGAGGTGAGTGTGTAACTGTAATTGCTTATATAGTCTGAATTCATTTATTTCTTCGCAATCTCAGCATTCAGAAGCTTACGTACTACGTAGAGCTCTGATTTCTGATCCTCCAATTTAAGCTACACTAGACAAGTAAACATGCAATGGCATATGCATAAACCGTATGAAAGCGAATTAGGGGAAAAGGGGGGAGAAAAGGATATATATTGACATAAGGTCATCCTCCTTTTCACCTCGATTACAGCTGTGGTTTAGCTCTCTACTAATTTCAGGTGTAACCTGCAGGAGGAAAAATTAATATCAATCACAAGTTCACAACCTCAAATGAAACACGGGAAAAATAGCCTGTCAGATCTGGTATTCTCACTAATTTATGCTTTTGCTTTTCCAATAGTAACTTTAAATTATCCTTATCTTCCTTCTGCATCTCATTTTTGTACCTGAAACATATCATATAAGAATAGCTTAAAATTCAAAGGAACATTAATCATTTCTATAACATTGGACAGCATGGGGTAGCATGAGACCTATAGAAATTGAAGCTGAGAGAGAAAATTTTCAAAGCAAATTTGGTGGAGCAAATTTTCAAAGCTAGCAGGGCTAGCAAATCAAGCTGTGAGAGATGTTCCCAAGAAGCTAAGAAGAGCTGAAGCAGAAATGAACCCTTGCAACACTCCGGCCAAGGTGCGCGAGTTTGTCGAGTATTGTAAGATCCTGACAAAAGAACTCATGGAGAAGGCCAAGGGGGCAGCCGAAAGCAAGAAGAGAAACCTCTAGATCAGAACCATTCCCCTTTCCCATGTTTTCTCATTTCTACCCAACAGTATTCTCACCAGGGGAACCCTCCCTTAAAAGCAAGCTATCAAGGGGGAAGAACCAAGCCACTTAAAAAACCCACCAAGCATCTCATACTACTCAATGTGGGACTTGAGCACCCCATAATACCCAAGTCTCTATCATAGCACCGCCCCAAAGAGCCGACATCCTCAACAGCTGCTCTCCAAGAAGGACCCTACTCGACAAATCCTTATTCTATATATCCATTTTTTTATTTTCATTCCATTTATACCATACAACACCTTTACTGGACTGGTTACTGCTGTATCAAGACTCTATTTGATGTGTAGCAAAAAAAATAAGGAAAATGGTGAATCACTCACCTCTGCACAAATGCAAGAAGAGACTGGTGCCATATAACAGGCTTTATCTCAGTATCAGTATCATTGTCAAAACTCACGAAATGAGCAACAATGGCATCAACCACACGATAAGGCAATGCATATTTCTTCTCCAGGAGAAGCTTTATGAAATAGCTGCAATTATTATCACTATCACAATTAGTATCTATCATATATTGAGAAAGAACATGTGAGTTTTATGACATATAAAATACTCTATTTTTGTAAAATGTTAACTCAAAATATTAACCATTATTCATTTCAACAAACTGTGATCCACCTCCTCTCTCATAACCCAAATTTTTGAAGTTTAGATGTAAAACTATTTAGCAAACTACTATATGATAAAATACATTAAGTTTTAAAACTAGTGTTTATGATTTGATAGCAATGGTTAAAGCTGCATTCACCGATTTTATGTTGTAAATTGTTTTACCAAACAAATGCTAAAATATTAAATACCTTGTGGTGCCACAATATTTCATCCGAACAAGCTTCAATAGCGCACCACTGTATATACATCCAGAAGTTTGGGTGCATCAGAAATTGGACATGACGCACTAAAAATAGTTCAAACATTTAATTTCAACTACTTTTAAATTTAATATTACAAGTTATGATTAACATACCTTGAATGAAGTGGAGGAATAGAAACCTTTTCTATAATGCTTCCAATAATGACTGCTTCCCTGAGAGTGCATGTGTGTGACTGTACATGAAGAATATTGTCAGATCATAGAAGAAAAATGACTAAACAAGTGGATTTATAGGTTTTGTTGAGACTCGAGACCATTTAAGGCATATATAAACTATAATAAAAAAATCCTTTAACAAATAAATTCAAAATTAAGATTATCATCAAAGTGCATGTCTCTGCATAATTATGATAATCATCTGTGTGTGTCTTCTAATTTCTTAACTAAAAGGAACCGTGTTTGTCATTCTATAGAACATAAGAGACATGGATATCATTTAGACATTAATAAAAGAGCAAATATGTATGTCATTGTAAAAGCAAACTATAAAAACACGACAAAAACAAAGTGGAGGAAATTATAGAAGTAATATGTATGCAATTGTACAGAAACTAAACAGAAAAGGCAACAAAAGCAGAAACTAAAAAACTCCCCACAGTAAGAATCACAGTATGATAGGATATTAAAATATTAAATAAATATAGTGGGCGGTTATTGTCTTGTTGGCGGTTACTATCTTGTGGGCGGTTACTTTTGTGTTGTAGTAACTGTCAAGGGCTGTCTTGTTTTGTATATATTGTATTGTTCAGTTATTAGGAGAAGGCAAGTATGAATTTGGGAAGTTATTCCTTTGGGAGAGATTAGGCCTCTATAGAGCCTTCTGGGAGACCCTAGGCTTCTCGAATTGCCTAGTTTATCATTTAGGTTGTAATTTCCGTTTATCACCATTAATATACGGTTTTAATTGTTCTATTGAGTGATGAGGAATTCTGGTATCTATCAATTGGTATCAAAGCATTCGATTCCGGGTGATCAAAGGGATCCAATGAGAAGGAAAACGGAGACTAGAGTAAAACGAATAGAGCAGCGTATGGATGGTATGGAAGCCAAGATTGAAGAAATCAAGCGACACATCAGAACGCTGGATTCAGAACACGGGAGACGTCGAACTTGCCGGCATCACGCTCCGAGTCGAAGTGGGAACAGAATTGAATCAAACACGATGAGTAGAAACCAAAAGCCATTCATGAAAGAAGATCGTGATGAAACAGAGGAGAAAGTTGAAAAGATCTTTTCAGAAACGAAATCAAGGAAACTAAAAGGAAGAAGAGCGAGAGACGAATCTGAGAAGGAGATAATCGAAGGTTCCGATGGCGTGACCATGGCAGCGGCGTCGCCGTTGACCGATTTGGGGGAAATCTCTCTTCCTCGCGAAACAGACATGTGCGACAGAGAGGAGAAAGAGGAAAGGGTGAGAAGGAGCGGCGGAATCGTGGAGAGGCTCCGTGATGACGCCGGTAGGGAGCGACCGCCGGATGAGGAAGATGACGAAGAAACAGTGGAGGTGATGGGAACCGTTCGCGATGTGGGAGACAATTTTCTCTCTCGTTGCTCTGCTTCTGCGAAATGGATTTGAGAGGAAAGTGCAAATTAGGGCTGATTGGATTTTAGGGAAATTGGGCCTTTTGACTGATCTAATGGGACAGGCCCAATCATTGATATTTACACCTCCCCAGTTTACTAATAATAGGGGGTGTTACTAATAAAAATGGCGATGGACAAAAAGCAGCTTGTTGGGCCTGATTTGGCTCAAAATCCAACTGAACGAAGTTACTTGTCCTTTTTAGGTATTAGTGATAAATTTTGTCACATGTGTTTTAAATATTAATCAGTCTCATTAAGTTTTTTTTTTAGATATAATTCTCATGTTTTTTTTATATATCAGTGAAGTTAACCCGTGTTTTTTTATATATTATTGCAGTTATCTTGTAGTTTCAATTAATTATTTTAGTTGATTAGTAGATTATAGTAGATTGTGGGAAAAGAAAGTGGGTGGGTTCGATTTGAATTTCGAAATTTGAAAAAAAAATTAGGAGAAAATTGAAAAAAAAAGTGGGAGTGAGAAGAAAGTGCATTGGGAGTAGGAATTTGAAAAAAATGTGATAGTAAATTACAATGTTACTCTTAGTTAGATGACTTGTCAAGTAAATAAATAGGGAGGCTTGTTTGAGTAATTTAAGTGTGTTTTGTTTGTATAAATAGATATTAGATTGGATAAATAGATATTAGATAGATGGTAGATAATCAATAAGAAATATTTATCCCGTGTTTTATTAAATATTTGTGACAATTATTTGTCCTTTTATAGGTATTAGTGACAAATATTTGTCACATGTGTTTTAAATATTAATCAGTAGTTTAAATAGTCATTAAGTCTTCTAGTTTAAAAGTAGGAGTGAGAAGAAAGTGTATTGTGAGAAGAAATTTGAAAAAAGTGTGATAGTAAATTACAATGTTGTGCTTTTTAAGTGTGGTTTGTTTGGACAATTTAAGCGTGGTTTATTTGTATAAATAGATAGTTAGATATTAATCTCTTGTTTTTTTATATATCAGTGTACTTATCGCGTGTTTTTTATATATCACTGCAGTTATCTCGTAGTTCCAATTGACTAGTTTAGTTGATTAGTAGATTATAGTAGATGGTGGAAAAAAAAAGTGGGAGGGTTTGATTTGAATTTTGAAAATTGAAAAAAAGAAGTAGAAGAAAGTATAAAAAAGTGGGATTGAGAAGAAAGTGCATTTGGAAAAGAAATTTGAAAAAATGTGTGATAGTAAATTACAATGTTATAAATTGAGTAATTTAAGTATGGTTTGTTTGTATAAATTGATTAGTAGATAGAAAGTCGGTGAGTTTGATTTGAAATTTGAAATTTGAAAGAAAGTAGGAAAAAAGTGAGAGTGAGAAGAAATTTGAAAAAAGGATAGTAAATTACAATGTTGTCCTTGGTTAGATGAGTTGTCAAGTAAATATGGAGGCTTGTTTTGGTAATTTAAGTGTGGTTTGTTTGTATAAATAGATAAATAGATATTAGATTAGATAGTAAATAGGAGTAAATTATAGATCATTTGATATTAATTTAATTATATTGTATTATATAGTAGATTAACAAATTGGGAAAAGAAATATTTTTAAATAAAGGGTGTGGGGGCCACAAATAGTGGATGTGTAAAAAAGTGAGAAATATTGGGAAATGTGAGATTGAAAGAGAGAGAGAGTGTGAAAGGAAGAGAAAATAGAATTAAAAAATGAGAAATAAAAGTAAAATACATTATTGTCCACAAAAGTGGTGATGTGTCAAAAAATTAAGATGTCTAAAATTGTCTTTTTGTAAGTTGTTTGTTTGATTAAGTAGATATTAGATACATTATTGTCCACAAAAGTGGTGATGTGTCAAAAAATTAAAATGTCTAAAATTGTCTTTTTGTAAGTTGTTTGTTTGATTAAATAGATATTAGATTAGATTAGATTAGATAAGGGAGGCGAGTTTCTTCAAAAATAAAAGGGAGGTGAGTGTTCCTTTTCAAAATAGAGGGAATGTTTGAATTATTTAATCATAACTTCGGGGAGGTGGATGCATATAATGCAATGATTGATATGAAGTAAAAAGATACTTGTGGAAATCTATATCGTGACTGTAAGTGGCATGTCTTTACCTATTTTGATCGAAGGGTTTGCTTGATTCAAACCAAATATCTTTAAAATATAGCATGCATCTAATTCTGAATAGGGGTGGACAAACGGTCGGGTAGACCGGATTTGGTTTCAAAATCGTCCACTTAAGGAAAACCGAGAAAGGGAAATCTCCATCAATTTCTGCCCATTAGAACCACCGGATTGGGCGGTTTCGGTTTGATCGGATTGCTGGTTACACGGATGGTTTGGTTCGGTTAAAATAACTATAAAGCACAAAGATTTAGTATGAACTCTGGCAGACATAGTTTTTTGACGCCAAAAAAGAGGACCAGATCTTGACGAAAAAAAAAATCACAGAAAATGGGAAATGAGAGAGATGAACGAGGAAGGTGATAATGAACGGTGCATTGCCTACGTATAATTATTTTAAGAAGAAAAAATATTATTCTTTTAATATTTGAAAAGTCAAACTATATTTTTTTTAACTCATATACTATTACTTTATTATCAAATCTTTAGACATGATTTGAAAGGCATGCGCCTTGCGATTACGCTGTGACAAAAGCAATAACAAAAGCAGTAAGGTAGGATGAGTGATGAGTATAGACTGTATAGTCATGTCACTGCTTGTTCGGTCGGATTCAGTTTTGGGCGGTTTGTTTTTATGAGAACCAGTTCCGACCAGAGCAACCCACGTTAACCCATTGGACAAAACTGATTACCCGCCAAACCGAAGTAGCACATCCAAAAGCTTGTCGGATTTTACGGGTTTTACAGATTCGAGTCGGATTCGGGTTTGTTGTCCACCCCTAATTCTGACTTACATTGAACTAACCCTGCTATGATTGTGAGAAAATGTGTTCCATACTCTTTCCTTGACAACTCAGCACCCTGTCCGGTATCTGTGATAACCAAGACCATTGAAGAAGATAGATTTGACATTCCAGACGTACCAATGGAGGAGGACTAATTTATTTGTGGTGATTCTAATTTTGTCTTTAGAGTTTACTATTTTAGTAAATGTCCTTTTCTGGCTTTGACATCTCTATCTTTTATCGAAATTTGTGGTACTCCTTTGTTTCATATCATTTGTCATTTTTAATGCAATACACGCATCTTAAGAAAATTACTAGTTTTAATTATACTAATTACTATGAGAAATAATTTGACTAAAATGCCCTTATTAAACGTGTTAGTGTAGTTATATAGGAGTAGTTTACATAATTTGTCTTCAATTACCATAATTTGACTGACCAACCAACAGGTGTTACTTGCCTTTTTGAGTCTTTTTTTGTAGTCTGATTCCTACTTTTATTATTTTAAAACCTTTTTTTAAGAATGTAAATGGTGATTAAGTTTGATGTTTTCTATGGCAGCTTCTTTCGTGGACTGCATGTTTTTTCCATGTCTTGTGATACACTAGTTTTCTGTTGCAGGGTTTAAGTTGGTTTTCCCTGGGCAGACAGTGTTCATGCCCTCATGTTAATTGTCAGCAATTTTGTACTCGGAAGCATGATTTCGATTTTCATGCTATTTATATTGATTATTTTATTTTATTTTTTGTGAAATTTTGACAACTTCATTCTCACTGTTGTTTCGTTCCCAATATTCTTACCATCGGGGTAGTAAGATATAGTTCAAGTTATTAGAATATATACATCATATAAGTTTTTGACTAAATTGCAGTTTTGGTCATTTATCTTTGGCTTAAGTGTCATTTTGGTCATTTATCTTTCATTTACTGTAATTTATCTTACGACATTTAAAAAATTCCAAGTCAGTCCTGACATTTAAGCTAAATTGCCATTTTGGTCCCTTTTTAAAAATAAAGGACCAAAACTGCAATTTAGCCTAATTTTTTTTATTGTATTGTATCGGGTTTGGATTCAATTTTTGAGGTGCATACTTATTAAGATATTTTCCATTGTGGCTGTCCATTTTATCACAACCTCAGCCATTTTTCCTCTCAAATGATTTTATGTATATACTTTTCATTTTATAGTTTTAATTTAATCTACTTGAAGATAAACAGACAAATTAGTATTTGAGCCAGGGTCGTGAAACCTCGACCGGTCGGACCGGTTGAACTGCGACCCGATTCGGTTCAGTGATTGGATCAGATATGTAGTTGGTCCGGTGGAACCCGTGTTAACCCGATCAAACCCGTGTGACCCGAACCAAGATGGTTGGACCCGGTTTCCTGAGCAAAAATTTTAATTTTGCCAAAATGTGTAGTATGGGGATCGAACCCATTGCCCAAGGCTTGTAGTCCAGTGAATTTTACCACTGCACCACAAGTTGAAACTCATTTGACAATTAAAATATATATCCCAATCTTTATTTTGGAAACATTATATATATTTTTTGTGCATTGGTAGTGGTTTTTTTTTACTTAATGCATAGATAATAAGAACATAATATATATTTTTTATGCATTGGTAAGTATAATTTTTATTTATTATTATTTTACCGGGTCATGCGGTTTAATAAGTGACCCTTCGGTTCTACTCCTAACCTAGTGACCCCTATGCCATGACCGGGTCGATCACCGGGTCGGTTTTAATAACATTGGTTTAAGCATAGGCTCAAATTAGTCATTGATAATTTTTTGGGGGACAAATTAGTCACTACCAATTTTTAAGTCTAAATTAGTCTTTAACATTTTCAATTAGGGTTACGTTAGTTAATTAGGGATACGTTAGTTCATTCGTCCATCTAACTTTCAAAATGTTTGTTGAGTTGACCCATTATATGTTTACTGGCATTGTCGATAAATGAAGAGGAGTCTTGAAATATCACATGACATGTGAAATTGCTATTGTGATATTAGGAGTTAGTACCAAATTTCCCTCTTATATTATCATGTTGATAAATTTAAACCATATTTTCTTATATGGTTGTAATCATTATTGAATTCAAAATTGTTAGAGAATACAAATATGGAAGAAAAAACGCTACTGGCCGTTAATTTTTTTGGTTACAATTTTTTTATGGGAGATCACTCCCTAGTTTAAGGTAGTGAAAACTTTCAAGCTCTATAAGATCTTAAGAAGGGAATTTTATCTACCACATATAAGCAGTGGCGGAGCTTCATGAGAGCCGGAAGGTGCCATGGCACTACTAGAAAAACAGTTTTTAGCGTCGGCCAAAAGCCCACGCTAACAGGCCAAAAGCCGACGCTAACAGTGAATTAGCGTCGGAGTAGCGTCGGCCACGTGTCGAGGCTAAAATGTTCGAAGGTAAATATAGCGTCCCGTAATTTTAGCCGACGCTACATTTAGCGTCGGCCAGGCCTACACTAAAACCGACGCTATTGCAAAGGCCGACGCTACATAGTCAATCAAAAAAAGTCAACGAATTAACTAGCGTCGGCCAGGCCGACGCTAAAGTCAACAAAAAAAAGTCAACTTTTTTAACTAGCGTCGGATTGGCCGACTTTAACCTAAGTTTTTTTTTAAATAATTAATTATCCTACTCCAATGTTTCTCCATGCTGTAGAACTTCTCAATCTTAAACTATTACTAGCTCTGTATATATTAGTACCTTCCATTGTTGTTAAACAACAACAATAACTAATTCAATTACTACAATAACAGCTGAACCTGTTTCTTCTTCAAGCTAATGTGATGAATGTTGAAACTAAACAATAACACAGATAAAGAATCAAAGAATGATGTAACCAAAAAAAGAAAGAAAGAGAAATGTTTGTGTTCTGTTACAAGTGCATCTTATCAAGAAACTATACACATAATAATTTTGAACAGGAAGGAACTCACCATAGTTCACTATATTTATTGTCACACAATTACACAAATATATGAACCATACGTAAACGGTATAAACAGACAAACCGGAAATATCCTTGTTTCAATTAAATTAAAGTGTACTATTACATGAATTGATCAAAAAATAAAAGTGTACTATTATAGAAATCAATTGCTGCTAATCACGATCTTGGGAGTGCTACCAAGAACTCAATTTTCCAAAATGTTGAATGAATTCCGGAAGCCTTAACCCCTTCAAATGCATGACGGACAGATCCCCGTATTATTTCTCCCCCTAAATGCTCCTTTGTAATCAGACTAAGGTCAGGAAGAGACATATTTCTAACACTAATGTCAGAAATGGGATTTATGTGTAAGGTATGAGAACTTTCACCAATGGGATTTATGTGTAAGGCATGAGAACTCATACACCACTTGGGCATGCTTTACTTCGTTTAGTATGCCACCTCTGTTTTTGATCAAAGTATGCCACCTCTACTTCCCTCCTCCCTTAGCCAACAAAACCTGTCTCCATATAGAATAATAGTTACTACCTTCACTAATGGGAGTTAGAATAGCAAAATTCAACAACTGAAATATGTATACATAAAATCACTTAAATGGTCAACCTGTGCAACAATTGAAATATGTATACATCTTATCAAGAAACAAGTACAACAAATACTTGTAACTGATCCAACCTGTCAAGGAAAAAAAGAAGAGTTTTTATCAACTAAATACTCTACAAACATTTCCATGTAGTGATTTATCAACTAAATACTCTACAATATTCACTCTAGCTAACATTTTAAGCTTTCTTTGTAATGATTGATTAATCACCTCGGAGGAAGAACTGCTTGTGGAACGAAAGGAGTGTAAGTTGTTTCCCTCTCAGCTGCAGGACAAATTAATTAAAAGGACAAATAAAAGCAGAAGTGAGCAATTATTAAGAGGAAAAAAGCATTGAAGAGATGAACAAAGAACATTTTCAAGTGATTTACTCATCAATTTTGGTGAACCTGTACCCAGATGCCCATTTTTGCATATTTAAAACATGTAGACATGGTATTGAAATATCCAATACTCTCCATAGCCTGCACACAAAACAAAATAATTGATCCAATTTTTTCTTAAAACATTGAAAAGCTGAATTCCTCTCCAAAAGAGTAAGAGAGTATAGATTATCAAGAGCAATTCCATATAAGAAGCTAATGTGTAAAGGATTGATTTTCAAATTAAATACACAATAGTGTTACTTGTTTTCTGTGCTAGAAATGACGAGGTTTAGGACTCATAAGGAAAGTTACAAAAATTAGAGATTGAAAAGTAGACAGATAAGATTTGCATCCTCTCTAACTATATATGAACTTTTCACAGAAGTAACTTTCAACTTTGAAATAATGTCTAGAATAGTTGTAACCATGTCCATTAGTTCAGCTACATCAGATTGAGCTATTACCACCATGTTTGGCAACAAAGCCATGTAAGTGATATCAAATGCTCCACAATGAGTTGGTCCATCTGCACCAACCAAACTGTGAAGATGGAGGATGTTATAGCTGATGGATGTTATAGCTGCTCACCAGATCTTTGCCATCTGAGAAGTCAACTTTTGATGCTGGACAGTAACTTATGTTAAGTAGTGGACATTGTTGAAATTTAACCTGTGGACAGCCAGTGGAGTTGTTGGCTCAAATCATTTAACTTATGTTAACTTATGCCACATTATATATTTGTGCGTGTTATATTGGCCTGAAACAGGACAGCCAGTGGAGTTGTTGGCTCAAATCATTTTCCAATTTTAATGACACAAAACATGACTAAGAAGTAGCAGTGCATTTTGAGTACTGTTATTTTCGCTTCTCAGAACTTCAAACACAGCAATTCTATATGGTAATATTGCTTAGAAACCTTTGTATATTTATTTGAAAAATGCAATCTGAATAAAGCAAATTTCAGTCTATAGAAGAACCAATCACCTATCTTACAATAATAAGTTTCATACCTATGATAATGCAGCTGAGACAAACTCATTTACTCGTTGAGGGACATTGTAATCAAACAAATTGATATCATCCTTCAAGTAAAAAAACACAAGTAGACTTAACACACATATTTTCAAACAAAAGCCAATTAGCTATATAGATAATTTACATAAACCACTTTGGATCACTCACCTGGTTACAAGTAATAACTGACTAACTAACTCTAGCAACTAACTATAGTTATGGATCTGTTAGCATGTTAGTTAAGCTGTAAATGTTAGATGTAATCTGGAACACCACTCCAAGCTAATTCACACAATTTGCCTACAGGATACATAAGGAATAATTATAAGGTTTGCATCATTAATTTACCACCATGTTTGGCAACAAAGCCATGTAAGTGATATCAAATGCTCCACAATGAGTTGGTCCATCTGCACCAACCAAACTGTGAAGATGGAGGAAAAAAAGTTCCCAATCTGAAGAGGTTTGTGGTAGTATTCCCTTGAGCAATGCCTTCCCCTTGGCAGACACAAAAGCATTTGATATTATTTCTCTGCAAATCAAAAGTAAACAAAGAAAAAAAACGATTATAACAACAAAACTGTCATGCTCTCCATGAGCTATACCTTCTATTCAATTAGCATATAATGGGAGAAACATTTACCTATTGTTGTAGGTGAAGATGTAAAAAGTGCTCGAATACAGGTTCTATGACACCCCCACTAACCAAATGAATGCAATTACCCAGACAACAAGTTTTTGCCTATTACAATCATATACATCTGCATCCATAAACAAAAAGGAATGAAGAGGAAAACATAACATAATTTTGAAAATCAGCCTATGCAAGGTGTTCAGCAATAAGGGGAAAACCAATTCATACATTCTCCATGTTGTAAAACCTTTGAAAATACTTGAGACCATTTGAATCTGTTGAGAGAGAAAACAAAGAAGATTAGATTAATATCATTGGGTAAAATATAACAAGGTCAAGTTGAAGACCCATTTTTTTTCAGTATCGTCAAGGTTCTTCAATTCATAGATTTATGATGTAAAGCAACCAAAAACTCCATAATGAAAGAACTCAATTTGAAAGTAAAATACATGGTTGCAATTTCTTTCTGACATGAAGTATACAATCCCAATGTCCTGTGACAAACCAAATGTAATGGAAAAAAGCAAAAGTAAGAGATAGCAAAAATGTACCTCCTTCTTCATGTAGGAAAACACATCATTCATTATTTTCTCATACCTAGCCACGGTGAAAATGAGTTAGAAGAAAAATAGGAGGACAAAATGCAATCTGAAAAAAAAAGGGAGAAGCAGAAACAAAAAAGAAGGAAAAAAGAAAGATTCGGAGAAAAAATTGGAGAGAATTACCGTGAGCCTTCAACAATCGCACCACCACCCGCGGTGGTCATTACCGCTGTAAGCTCCACCCTCCACCGCGAGCCTTCTCCTTCCACCGCTTCCGGACGCCGCAACCACACCACCCGCGGGGGTCTTTACCGCTGTAAGATCCACCCTCCACCGCGAGCCTTCTCCTTCCACCGCTTCCGGACGCCGCACCCCCACCACCGCAAGCCTTCTCCTTCTCCGACGACGATGAGGGAAAGAGAGGGCAAGAGAATGAGGAGTGAGGTCGATTGAGTGAGTGAGTGAAAGAGGGGGAAAGAGGGATTCACACCGTCTGAGAGAAAGAGAAAACTAGGGATTCTGTTGATTGAGGGTAAAGAAGAGAGTTAGGGATTATGTTCAGCTTAGCCAAGATGTACCATCGGCTTAGTCCGACGCTATAATTGATCTCGGTGTAGTGTGGGCCTAGCCGACGCTAATTTCCAGAGTAGCGTCCGCTACATCCGACGCTAATTTTTTTTTTTAAAAGCAAACAAATTTGTGGGGTAGCGTGGGTCAAACCGACTCTAGGCCGACGCTATTAGCATCGGTGTCGTGGCCGACGCTAAAATATGGACGCTAAAAACCCATTTTCTAGTAGTGTGGTACCCCCCAATAAAATAGTTTTTTTTCAGGTACCACTACTCCATTGAACCCTTCAATGCAGTTTCCTCGCTGTGAAACCTGAATGCACGATGAAGTTGAAGAGGCTTTGGGAGAAGATGAAGCAGACTATTACTCAGAGTGTATTAGCCTTAAAGTGCTAAATCCTGGCCGTTGGATTGGCAAGTATTTCCTCAAATCCCCAAAAAATATAATAAATAAAGTTTAATGGATGCCAGCTAGCTATATTTTTTTGTCATGCTTTAAGTATCTGTAGCCGTACCTATAAAATCAAAACTTAGAGCTTACCTCAATACTTATATTTGTAGCCGTATCCCTTCATATTAATTTTATTAAAATTAAAACTGATATTACCTTATCTCTCGCCTTGTATCCGACTTTGGATATCAGGTCCGGTCCGATATAGTGGTAGCGGTGTTTTTGGTCAATCCGAGTTTGGACTCCGATCCGAGGTGGGGTGGTACCTGCAACGACACTCTGATGCTTAAGTCAACAAGTTAGTCAGTTGCAAGTAAAAGAATTGGAGAGTGTGTACCTTTAATGCTAGCATTGAATGCTTATTTATAGGTTTTGGGGATCAATGTGAACCATTGGATCTAGGTTTTTGATCTCCACCATTGGTTAATGGATTTGGCCTTTGGTATTGGGTCTTAGTGAAAGCTACCAATGGCCCACTACAAAAAAAATCTACTATCTTAGTCTATAAAAAAGTGATCTATTTGTTATATATATATATATATATATATATATATATATATATATATATATATATATATATATATATATATATATATATATATATATAACGTATTTTTTTTTGACAAGATATATAGAGTATCTTAGTTGTATTGTATCTTGGTTTTGATTTTTTTTTCTAAATTCCAATATCCAGTATCGTATCATCTATCTGAGCTTCTTAATCGGTAATATTTTAGTTAGTAATTATGGTACCCCTCAATATTTGAGGCAAGCTCCGCCACTGCATATAAGGGCTCTATACACACACACATATGTGTGTGTGTATATATATATATATATATATATATATATATATATATATATATATATATAGTTGGTAAGCTTTAAGAGATAATGTGAAAGGATTCATTAATTGCAAATGAAATGAAGACTTGAATGTTTTGGTTCAAAAACATCAATCTCGTAGAACGAAACACTATGATGCAAATTCATCTGAATGCATACAATTAAACACTAAGTCTATTAAGAAGTCTTTTAGATTCATTGTTTTTTATACATTGTAGATCAAGCAATCGACTCACTTAATAGAATATTTGATCAATAAAACACATATGAAGATATATTTAGATTTTTGTTAGAAAGACTTTGGCCATTATTTGATGAGAACTCGAAATTATCTTGTATAAATCTTGCAAATTATTTGAAACATAGTAATTCTTATGATATTGATAGTGAAATTTTATTTGAAGAGTTAAGTCATCATCATAGATGAATCAAAATCATGTTTTATGACATTAAGTTCTCTTAAGACATTTTACTATTTTCCTAATGCACGCATAGCTTATAGAATAATATTAAACATCCATATTATTGCTGCATCTTTTTGGAGGAGTTTTTCAAAATTAAAATTGCTAAAATCTTATTTGCGTTCTACAGCGTCGCAAAGCAGATTAAATAGTCTTGCCTTATGAACAGATTATATATGATTTTGCAGCAAAAAATTCAAGAAGGGTGTTATTCGAAGATTAATATGTGGATATAGTCGATAGTGTGGAATGTTACTATTACATGCCCGACCGATAGATATATGTATAATTATTTTTGCTATAATTCTATTGTAATTTTGGTTTGAGCTTTTAAATACTGATCTAAATTAAATTTTGACTTTTCTTCGATAATATTTTATTTGACTTGAGGTTGTATTAAACAATTAATTTCAATACATATATATATATAGTAGGGTTCAACTTACTCCAAAAGAAACTTTTATTGAGTTACTTGACATCCTATCAGTTGATTTGGATATAATCCAATGTTACAATACATTATACAAAAATAGGACTCAAAAGAACACGAGGCTTTTTTTTTTATGCAAAAATTTCGTTCAAATGGGAGCACTTGGTACAAGAGGTAACATGGCTCACACCGAACATATCACACAAATAGTAGGTGGTGCAAAAAACATGAAAGGCACCCGTTGCATGAACAAACAAAACTCAACCAATAAAATCCAACTACAAATAACAGATTCCTACCACAAAAAACTCATCAAATTTTTCTTCTATTACCAGACAACCAACTGCAACAATACCAAACACAATTCTCCTTGTCTGCACGACATTCCATTACGATGGCACATGTATACAAGGATTTTTTTTTTCCTTCACGGTTTTGATATATGATACATTGAAATTTTTTCGGACGCCTATATAGCCTTCATATTCATTTTGCCCTTTTTTATGGTTAGGATACATCACTAGTGCAAATTTGACATTAAAAAGCACCATTTAGCATCGGTTGTTTGAATGTGTGACAGGTGGTATTTTTGAAATTAAGAGCAAAAATTTAAGTTCACGTTAGACTTTTAGCATCGGGTCTTTTGCTAAATGTCGAAACCCATTTTAATCAATCCCTCGCACAAACACTAAGCCTCAACCCTTTCACGCACTATTTGTGAACTCTCTGCTAGGTTCAGAATCCCCTCCCTTCCTTCCCTCGCACAAACACTCAATCATCTTTGCACATCGTCAAGCATCAATCATCTTCGCACATCGTCAAGCTAGGTTCAAAATCCATCTTCGCACATCGTCAAGCTAGGTTCAGAATCCATCTTCGCACATTGTCAAGCATCTTCGCACATCGTCAAGCATCTTCGCACATCGTCAAGCATCTGTCCAGAATCCAACTTTGATACGCACTGTTCAAGCATCTTCGCATTCTTTTTTGGCCTGGCGGTACGTTTTTTGCTCCGTCCAGAGCTTCTTCTGATTTCATCATCTCTTTACCACTTCTTTTGATTTCTTCATCTTTCTTATGATTTCTTCGTCATATTTGTAGTTGATTAGGTTTCATCTGCTCTGCAATACACCAAGGTAACAAATCTCCCTTCGATTTGTGAATGTTGGATAAACCCTAAGTATTTTTCTGTTGAATTTCATAATTTCATTGTTGGTTCCCTTCGATTTCATCCACTCTTCATCGTGTCTGATTCTTTGCTTCTGGTTTTGCTTTGCGTGTATTGGATTTCATCCACTCTTCATCGTTATGTGTTGTCGCCTTGCTCATCGTCGTTGTTGCCTTGCTCGCCGTCGCCTTGCTCGCTCGAAACCCTAAGTTTTCATCTTCGAATGGTTAGGGTTTTGGATCTGTTTCCATAGTAAAATTATTTGCTTCCACACCCCTGCAGTGCTTATGCACTTCCACAAGCCTACGCACAACTGATGCTAGATGAGCAATCAAGTATACATGACATGTATCCTCAAAGTAAGCTAGTTTATCTCGTTTGAAGTTTTTTCCTTCTTCAAGTATGTAATTATTTGTACATGTTTCCTTGTTCTTGTTCTTATTATGTTTTTGGATTTGTAATAGGTTTTGAAATTGACATAGAAGGAAAGTGATTCATGTGGCAGGTTATCTTACTCAATTCCCTTCAAAATGTTCTAATATTTATCATGATATATTTTAATGCACAATGCAAATGTATACTTACTAAAACAAAGAATGTGTCTCATTTAGGGCATCTGCAAAGTTCCATACATAAATGAAAAACGGCTTTTAGCTGAAACCAGAGAACTCAAAAAGGGATTATCTGTAGGAATTAGTCACTACACATATGAGAACATGAGTTGACACTGTTTAGTGAAGGTCCTTTTGAATCTTTGTTTTTGTAGGAAAGTGAAGCAAAAAGAAACATGGTTAAAGTTGACAGTTTGTTTGTGAAAAGTAGTAGCAAGTTGGCTGAGAAAATTTGCTCCCTTTCACTAGAGTCAAACAAGTCAGATACAAGCACAAGGTTAATTATTGGTCTAATAATACATAGTCTAGCATCTCAATATATTTTGTGATAGAAATTAAAAGACATTTGTTTTCTTTATGCATTCTTATACTTTTTTGCAGTGACGACATTGGGGGTATCATTTTCTTTTGATCTAAAGATTCCATGATGATTACGTAAAGTTATCTTGATGATGTTTCTATGTCTACAGGTGCAAAAGAGGCTCAAGAACAGAATTCAATGGAAGTAAGAATTCTTTTTTTGCATCTTGGATTGTTGTGTTTTTTATTAAATATATTGTTTATTCAAGATGTTGAAACACTTTTACCAACTAACTCCTTTGATGGTTGGCCAGGGGACTGGATGTTTCAAAACCAGGGGACGCTGAAGATAGAGGTTAGGAATGTCTAAACTTTCTCTTTGGAATTTGCAAGGAGGATAGTTTTCTTTGGAAGATATAGAGACCGATGATTTATATAGTTCTCTTTAAGGTATAACCACTTATACTATGTGTTATGGTTTGATACAGTCACTTGGTCCAGAATCATGTTTTCATGTGAGATCTGTTAGTGTAAAACAAACAAAGGACCACACAGCAATAGAACTAATGGTAAGTGATAGACCAGGATTACTATCAGAAGTGAGTGCAGTTCTAACAAATCACTTCTAGCTTATGTAAGTTACTACAGATCACTCCTAGCTTATGTAAAGTTGTGGCATTCTCTGTTAGTGTGGCCATCACCAAAATTCCTTTCCACTAGAAGAATGTTAGATTGTAAAGTTTCAACATATGTTATTTTATACTCTGAAAAATATCTGCTTCTTTTTCTGGTCTAAGTAATAATGCAGGAATCATGCTACTGCCATTCATGCATTTCCTATGTTTTCTTCTCATTTGGCTAGTCTCCCTCCTCTCCTCCTTGTCTTGTCCATACTCACTGCTCATGTCATGTGAGAAGAAGTGTTGTTTCCATTTGCTTAACTTACACTTTGATTTCAAGAGCACAGGTCTACTGTTCTATTTGTTTGAGATAACAAATCATTTGAAAGGCTGGAAATGGATTAGATCTAGCTGTGTGACTGTGTCAATATCATGTTTCTCTTGAATGGAACCTTAAGTCTCTTCTCAAGATATTCCCATATAGACATCCCTCATATTTTGAGTTCAATCCTATATATGACCTATCCAATGGAAGCTCGCATTTACATAATTTACATTGAGGGCAGAATCTGCTGTCCCAACTTTAGGCAGTGCAGTATTAGTTTCTCGAAGAGAGAAATTCTAGTCTTTTAGATACAGTTCTCAATTGTAGATACATGCATGTTTTCTTTCATGGCTTCATTTGTTGAGTTCTAGTGCTATGCTGTTATGAGTTAACTAGAGGAAAAGATGATCTATTTCTTTAAGTTTCTAATTTGCTATAGATATGTGCTTGTAGATGATAGTGCCTAATGGGAACTGATCCTCAATGATCTATTACTTTGTTTTGATGTTTTCATGCCCATTGATCAACAATCTGCTAGCCCTGGAGTCCTGGACTAAATGATAAATTGCCAAGAAAAATTCGTGCAGCTAAAGATGATTCCAGAGCACGCTCTATCGTTGCACATGCTTTCCAATTTTTTCTCTGCTCCTGGTATACTGGAGAGCTCTGGAAAAGGTGACCTTGTTTGTTTTTAACCTTTAGACTGTGCAGCAATTTTTGCTTATCTAATTATACTTGTAGTTGTATGACTTATTTCTTCTGTAACTCTCAACTTTTTATTTTCATCAAACAGCTTAAGAAGCCACATCCCCATTTCAATCAAATCATTGCCAGTCGTTTGAAGCATAATGACTCACAGAATCTTGCACAGATGCTGTCTAGATTAAGCATTGGAAGGCATCCATAAGCTAAATAACCTTTTACTAATTGTTCATTCCTTAGCTTTGGTTATTCAGCAGTATCAAGAGTAATCTTCACCATGAAAGATATAAAAGAACCATTAGAAAATGTAACCAACCCCAAAAAAGTAATACACACACCTGAATTTATCAAATCTTGGATTGGTTGTTGTCCAATATTCCAGAAACATTGTTACTGTTGTTGTTATAATTCGCTTGGTCAATATAATTATTTGATAACATGTTTTGTTTGTGACTTGTACTAATTAATTTGTTTGTTTAATTTTAGGGATGTGATGGTTCAATTCCGATAGACAATGGTCCAGAATCAGAGAGACGAGCATTTGCACATCAAGGGGTTAGAGAGTTTGAAGTGATAGAAAAAGCCAATGCACTTTTGGAACCTCTTGCTACTTCATTGTTTTTTTTGACAATTACTTCATTATTGTTAGCTTTTTTAATGGATGGTATTGGTAGGCAGTTTTAGTAACATTTGTAGAATTTTGTGTAAAAAATTTGTAGAACTTATAAGATTAATGACTTGTATATGACATTAAATTTCAATAGAATTTGAAGTATTTTTATTAATTTATTATGAGTTGCTCTCTGAAAATAATTTTGTATATCAGAATTTTATAAATTGGTCAATTTATATCTATTAATAGTGCCAGTTAATTTTTTTTTTTAAAAAGACATTTAGCATCGGTTGTTTAAAATAACCGATGCTAAAAGTCATTTCCAAGACATTTAGCATCGGTTGTTTCAAATAATCGATGCTAATGTCATTTTTCAGGACATTTAGCATCAGTTGTTTCAAATAACCGATGCTAAATGTCATTTTCAAGACATTTAGCATCGGTTATTTAACCGATGCTAAATGTCTCACTTTTAGCATCGCGACATTTAGCATCGGCAAATAACCGATGCTAAATGTCCAAAATAACTGATGTTAAATGTCTTTTCTGCACTAGTGCATCAAGTTTGATTTCAACTTATTAATTTTAATTAATATATACACATTATATTTTTTGACTAAATTATAATATATATATATATATATATATATATATATATGGATATATGTATTTGAACTTAAATTCTAAGTTTTCAATGAAGTTTGATTTAGACTTATTAATTTTAATAAATATATACACATATTGTTTTTTTCTCACTAAATTATGTATTAATAATAAATAGATATATACACAAAAATAAAGCATATTCTTAGTTTTTCTATTTAACATACATATTTTAACTGTTTCAACAATTAAAATTAATTGTCACAATCTGACTATTTGAGAAAAGACAAATCTATGTGTATTGTAATGTTCAAAATTCACTTAAACTGTTATAATAAGTAAACATGTTTTTTTAAATTAATTTACTTTTAAATAATAATAAGAATAATATAATTTAAAATAACTAAATTTAAAAATCTTGACATGAGTTTAGAATTAATAATCTATTAATAATACAAACTCGTCTCCTCCTCACAGCTCACTAATCCTATGTGTCCTCATGAGAGCAATTCTTGGGGAAATATTAATTATGATAATTCGAATAATGCATTATTATTGGTCCATGTAATTAAAAAAAATCATGAACCAGCCAATTGCTCATTAAAAAAGTCGCCTTAATTATGATAATTTCATTAAATTGAAATACACCTTTATGAAAATAAAACAAATATGGAATTTCTGAAATAACTACTATTAATACATGTAACTAAATGCATTTTGAATAATTATTTTGTTAATTATTTTGTTAATTCTATTGAAATTTTAATTCTATTCATTTTCAAATTTCATATTTCAAAATTTTGCACCAATTATACTCACAACTTGGCACAAATTCAAATTTCAACTTTATTTAAACTTTAAAATTTAAATTTCATTTTATTTATTTAAAGTTTCTTTAAAATTCAATTTTCAATTCTTACATAATTATACGCTCTTAAAAATTTATTATAGACTATTTTTTGTATCATTTATTCGTACACTAGGATTGGAAATTCAAAAATACAGAACTTAGTAGACTATTATTATTATTATTATTATTATTATTATTATTATTATTATTATTATTTATCATCGCAACAAAAAAAAATATTGTGAAGACTAATAATCCAAAACAAATTAAAAGAGGGGAAATATTAATTATGATGAAAATTCGAATAATGCAGTACTATTGTGCCAAATCTTCTGTGCCACTTCCAGTGCTCCTCTTCGACAGTGGTTTTGAGGCATTGCTCTTCGACTACTTGCAATTTGATCTTGAAGGTTCTGTCACTCTGCATCGACACCTTCAGGATCATTTTCTTGTTTGAATCAAACAAGCTGAGACTGTTATCATCCATCTCGACAGAGAATTTCTTCTCAATCATCTGCGCAATACTTAGCAGATTGCTCCTCATCTTTGGTACATAGAACACTTCCTGCATATAGCACCACTTTGCATTTTTTGACAGGAACTTTATGGTACCAGATCCTTCTGCAGTGACTCTACTGTTGTCTGCAAATCTTATTCTTTTGTTTATCTGCTTCAATTCGACAAACCACTCCTTATGGCAGCACATGTGGTTTGAACATCCTGTGTCGAGATACCATTCGACAGATATTTCTTCAGTCGAATTTGTATCTGCCTTCAGCAACAACAATTCTGTGTCAGTAGCTGTCATGAAGGATAATTCTTCATCATCGTTGCTGGCTATGTTGGAGGCATCACCAGTGTCACCACTGCCCTGCCACACATACATTGCACAAGTATCTTGAGCATCACAAGTGTTTCCACTTTTACTAGTGTTCCACTGTTTTGCTCACTACTTTCAGCAACTGTTGCATTGAGATGTGTGTCTTCTTCAATCTCATCATCTATGACTGCCATTAGCATTAACTCTTCTGAGTCAGAATCAGAGTCTGTGCCTCCATCATTTGCAAATTTGGCTTCAGCATCTTTGTTCCTAGGAACCTTCTTGTTCTTACATTTGTTCCTATAATGCCCAAATTGCTGACAGTTATAGCACTGCACTTTCGACAGATCTTGCTTTTTCTTGTCGAAACTTTCTTGTTCTCCTTTCTTGCTTCCAGATTCCTTTTCTTTACCCTTCCATTTTCCTTTTTCTTTCTTGTTGCCTACCTTCCAATTTTTCTTAGAGGAGTGTGATAGTAAGGCTTGTTCAGTCTCTTTCTCTGAACTTCTCTGCCTAATTCTCAATTTATGAGCCTCTAAGGAACCTTGAAGTTAATCTAACTTCATTTCATCTATGTTCTTGGATTCTTCGATGGCAGTTACAACATAGTCGAATTCAGGAGTTAAAGATCTAAACACCTTTTCTACCTTACTTGTTTCAGATACAGTCTTACCATTGCCTTTCATTTGATTAGTTAAAGCTACTAACCTCGTAATGAATTCACTAATTGATTCTCCATCTTTCATCCTCAATGCCTCGTAGTGCTTCTTGAGAGACTGCAGGCGTATCTTCTTCAGTCTATCCGCACCTCCATATGCATTCTTGAGGATATCCCATCTTTCTTTTGCTGAATCACAATCAATGATCAGGTTCAGAATGTTTGAATCAACACTTTGATGAATCAAGAACAGCCTTTTTCCATCTTTCTTTCTTAGTGCTTGGTGGTTGTTCCTCACCGCTTCAGTGGCGTTTGCTGCCAATGGTGGAACACCATCATTCACGATTTCAAGTACATCTTGAAACCGAAACAAGACTTTCATCTGCGCACACCACCGTTCGTAGTCCTTTCCATTGAAGATAGGAAGGTTCGACGGAATCCCACTGCCACCGTTGTCTCGCGTCGCCATTGGAAGGATCGTTATAGCTCTGTTATACCAATTTGTTGGAGGAGAATTGCGCAGGGAGGGAAAACGTAACGAAAAATATAGAGATGAGAAGGAAAAACTGGGCTAAGCAATTAAACAGATATTCAAAGTAAAACTGTATTTCGATTATTACTCCTTATTACAGGCAGTCGAAAGTATATATATGCATGATAGCGTCAGGCCCATGATTCGGCAAGGCCCAAGTTTCGACTAGGCCCATAAAGGGCTTACTTACTACACCTATCTATATTACAAGCAATTAAATTACAAGGCATATCTCAATAACTATTTGGTAAAAAAACTCATTTTACTAATAATAACTTTTTTTTGACAAGTAGAAATTATAACTTTGGGTGATTATAAAACGAGAATAAATAAAAGGGAATACCACTTAATACATAGTTGATTTTCTTTTTAAATCCTTAATATAGAGTTGACAAGGGTTATTATTTTAGTTTTGAGGATAAATATGTCTTTTCCAATTTTAAGGACATCATCAAAAATACTAGATTACCCATTTCTAAAAATTTGACACATCATCAATATTAAGGGCAAATATGTCATTTCCAATTATTTTATCTTACTTTTTTCTTTCTCTCACTTTTATCTTTTGTAGGTCCCACTCTCACATCATATTTTAATTTTTTTCATTTTTAAAACTCACTTTTATCTTCTCTCTCTCTCTCTCTCTCTCTCTCTCTCTCTCTCACTCTTATCTTTTCCACTCTCTCTCTCTCTCTCTCTCACTCTCTCTCTCTCTCTCTCTCTCTCTCTCTCTCTCTCTCTCTCTCTCTCTCTCTCTCACTATTATCTACTATATCTACTATACATAATCAAAAAACCACTACCAAAAATATTAAGTTATTCATTTCTAAAAATTTGACACATCATCAATTTTAAAGACAAATATGTCATTTCCAATTATTTTATCTCACTTTTATATTTTGTGGGTCTCACTCTCACATCATACTTTAATTTTTTATTTCATTTTTAAAACTCTCTTTTCTCTTTTCTCTCTCTCCCTCTTATCTTTCACACACATACACACACACACACACACACTCTCTCTCTCTCTCTCTCTAACTTACATATATATATATATGTATATATCTCTCTCCATTCTCTCTTTTCACATTTTAATTTTTTAAATTTATCTACTATTCTACTATAAATATAATCAAACAAATCACTACCAAAAATACTAAATATCGATTTCAAAAAATTTGACACATCATTAATTTGAAGGACAAATATGTTATTTTCAGTTATTTTATCTCACTTATTCTTTTCAGAAATTCCAAAATAACTTTTTTTTTGAAATAATTTAATAATTTAATTAAAATGATCGGCAACGATAGTGAGATAGACAATATGAGAGGCAATAAGAGAGCAACGAAAGAGGCAACGAGAGAGACAATAGAAAGCGGCAACAGGAGTGGCAACGAGAGACTAGCAACGAAATCGACAACAGGAGAAGCAACAAAGAGCGACAACGGAGAGCGGCAACGGGAGCGGCAATGGAAGAGACAACGAGAAGCGGCAATGGGAGCAACAACGAGAGACTGACAATGAGATCAACAACGGGAGAGGCAACGAGAGAGGCAACAGAGAGCGTCAACGTGGAGCGGCAACGGGAGCGACAATCTACTATAAATATAATCAAACAAACCACTACTAAAAATACTAAATTACCCATTTCTAAAAATTTGACAAATCAATTTGAAGGACAAATATGTCATTTCCAATTATTTTATCTCACTTATTCTTGTCTCTCTCAATTTAACCACTAATAATTGACAACTAAAAATTAACCACTAACAGAAATTCCAAAATAACTTTTTTTTGAAATAATTTAATAATTTAATTAAAATGATCAGCAACGGTAGTGACAACGGGATAGACAACAGAGAGACAACGGGAAGCGATAACAGGAGTGGCAACGAGATCAGCAAAGGGAGAGGCAGCAGAGAGCGGCAACGAGAGATTGGCAACGAAAGAGGCAACAAAGAGCGTCGATGGGGAGAATAGGAGCGGCAACGGGGTGTGTATCTTATATTAGATCTATTTTTTTATTTTTATTTTAACTTTATTATTAAGAATATAAGAAGATACGATTTTTTTTTTAACTTTTTGCGACACCGGTTTTTTAAGCAAGTTGAAATATAATTTTTTATTGAGTTTTACGAGAGACTGACAATGAGATCAACAACGGGAGAGGCAACGAGAGAGGCAACAGAGAGCGTCAACGTGGAGCGGCAACGGGAGCGACAATCTACTATAAATATAATCAAACAAACCACTACTAAAAATACTAAATTACCCATTTCTAAAAATTTGACAAATCAATTTGAAGGACAAATATGTCATTTCCAATTATTTTATCTCACTTATTCTTGTCTCTCTCAATTTAACCACTAATAATTGACAACTAAAAATTAACCACTAACAGAAATTCCAAAATAACTTTTTTTTTTAAATAATTTAATAATTTAATTAAAATGATCAGCAACGGTAGTGACAACGGGATAGACAACAGAGAGACAACGGGAAGCGATAACAGGAGTGGCAACGAGAGACTAGCAACGAGATCAGCAAAGGGAGAGGCAGCAGAGAGCGGCAACGAGAGATTGGCAACGAAAGAGGCAACAAAGAGCGTCGATGGGGAGAATAGGAGCGGCAATGAGGTGTGTATCTTATATTAGATCTCTTTTTTTATTTTTATTTTAACTTTATTATTAAGAATATAAGAAGATACGATTTTTTTTTTAACTTTTTGCGACACCGATTTTTTAAGCAAGTTGAAATATAATTTTTTATTGAGTTTTTCTTTTTTCTTTTATTAAAATTTTACAATTTTCAAAGTATTTACAAATTTATAGCAAATTATTACAAATACAATATCACCCCTGCATGAACGAGTAAAGTACCGGTAACCGGAGGCGAAACAAACAATGGGCAGAGAGAGGATGCGGCATTGGAATTGGATAAAGAAAAGGGTAAAAAAAATCGAAATGAGGCATTAATAAATAAAAAAAATATTAAATAAGGTTATCCAGAAAGGCACATAGTTGTCATATGAGTCATCGTGTAAATTGAATTGCCTCATACCTAATCCAGTGAGACGCGGACATCCCACAGCTGTAACCCTCTTTCCTCGCACGTGTCACCTCACAACCCTACCAAGCTCAATCCAACTCACACTCCCCCACTTCCTTTTCTCTCTCTTATATCCCTCTCTCTCTCTCCCCCTCTCTCCCCTTCACTATTGTGTACTTGTGTGTGTTTGTTTGGTTCCAAAACTTCCAAGTTTCACATTGCAACAACCCCACTGTAGGCGCTAGAAAACACATAGCACAGCACGAAATTAACAAATAAATAATTACTATTATTACTGTTCTGGAAGGTAGAGTAGAAAAGAAGAGTTTTGAGTTTGGTTTGTGTGTAGCTACAATACAACTACTACAAACAGACCAAAGCATATTAGAGAGAGACTTTGAAAAGAAAACCGAACAACCTTGTTGTCCATTCCACTTGGACTTCCACCTCATCCTTTTTCTTCCCCCTTTTCTTAACGCTATCATAACAGGTCAGTCTCTCTCTCTCTCTCTCTGCCTTATGATTTTTTCTGTTAATTAATTATTGCTTAATTAATTCCAGTTTCTGCAAGATCCATGTTTCAACGCTGTGCTCTGCTTAATTAGTATTCTTCTTTCTGTTTATATCTCAAATCTTTCTAATATACAATGCTTTAATTGTTATTTTGGAGTTTGTGATTATTGTCTGCTAAGGAAAGTTATTAGAGGAAGTCCTGCTAGTGCTTAATTATAGTTGGAGGCATATAATTAGGCAATTAGCAGCTATAATTACCAAGATTTATCGAGATTTATTGGATTAGAGTAGGTTTTGGTTTGGTTTGCTTATCCTAAAGTGGAAACCGGGAAAGGAATAATATGTAGTGCAGTAGAAATCTAGCATCTTTTATCGATAGTAATTGCTTAGGCGCAAAGGGGAAATTTTGCTTTGGTTGTATGAGGTGCAGAGAAGAGGAAAAAAAGGACTTCTAAAAAGCAAGGAAATTATGTCGGTGAGAATAAAATCTTCATATATTTTTCCTAACTATTTCAAACTGTACTTTGAATTTGAAAAGAATATTAGAATGGTCCAAAAACTAGGATTATCTGGATGATGACAGGGTGCGTAGTTGACAGCATATTATAATATAATACTCATTTTAATCATTACAATTTTTGCCTTCTTAGATTACTAATGTATAAATTGCATAGATTATAGAAGTATTGGAAAAAACCTCATTAAATGATCTAAAACATGGTTAACAAAGCGAGATACTATTAGAATACGTATTGTGAATTGGAGTAACTAATTTCGAAATCTTGAATCGAATCTTTTTATGAATTGTATGATATAAGATTTATAAAAATATGTCATTTGTAAGTAAAAACAAGCAATATAAAGGAGCAAAACACAGAAGAATAGAGAAGGTAGGGTACAAATCACTATGTAGGATAAAATAGTTGCATTATTTGAGGAGTTCAAACCCAAATTGTTGACTCATTGTGTGCTAGAGTTGATTCTTTGTGAATCTAACTTGGGTCATTTGGAAAGTTTGGTTTGGCTGATTATGTCGTATTTAAGAAAAAAATAATGAAAAAAATCAACATGAGCATCGCTTATTGAAACTGGATTTTACAATTCTAGATTCTCATCGTTGAAATTGCACTTATAAATTTATCTCCATATACACATCCAGAGCTGCATGCATAGCAGAAGAATGCTCATTGCCGTCTGTGAGTCTGTGACTCAGAATATTGTTATTTAGCGTTCTTCTTGTGAACATGAATCAAAATCGTCCCATGCAGTGATATAGCTGATGCTTGAGCTCACTATCTCTTATCCATTTGTTAAATCTCAATTATGCATTAAGGAGTCAAGATTATAAGGGATGTATTGAAGTCTTCTATGGACTGTATATAAAATTATAAAATCTGTTTCTTGAATTTTGTACTCTGTAGTTAAAAGAACATTGTGTATCCAAGAACTATAATAGAAATTGCTTAAGTCTTTTTGAAGATTGAATAATCCTGAGGCGGAATAGAATTGTCCTCAATGCTACTCTGCCTACTCATTAGGTTACCCTTCCTCTCTCCACATATTTCTTTTGGTACCACCAGAAAAGAACTGTTAAAAGTTGTTGTAGATGTTTCTTCATCTCACTAGTTTTCGTGGGAAGAGTGTTAAATTAATTATTCCTTTGGAGGACAAACCATTGAAAATAATTCTTTCTGACCGTTTACATTATAATTTTGTATCAGATTTGATAGTTGCTTCTATTTGATTTGAGTATTTTAATGACATATAATTTATATCTCTGTATTCAGTATGTGTTTTTGACACAGGTAGCTGTTCAAGTTGATCTTAAGACCTCCACACAGGTAGCTCTCTTTGTTTAGTGGCACTAAATACGAGCACTTGTAAGCTGATTCGTATGGGGACTAAGGAGGAGAGCACACCTAATGCTTCTAAATCATCTTCATCGACTCAGGTTTTTCCCTATTATCTTTCTATATTTTCTTCTGCTTGTCCTTTCTCGCATTTTCCTTATCATCTCATTTTATATTAACAGGAGATACCAACAGCAGTTACAGCTCCATCATATCCAGATTGGTCAACTTCCATGCAGGTAGTGAAAAATATATGTTAGATTTGTTTCGTCATGCTTTTACTTCTATTGATCACTTATGCGGATAAATTATGTAAGTAACTAATGATTAAACTCTTATTTAGGCATACTACACCCTTGGAGCAACTCCACCACCCTTTTATGCCTCAACTGTTGCTTCACCAACTCCTCATCCCTATATGTGGGGAGGCCAGGTAAATGTGTCGTCCATCATTTGGGAATATGCAATTATACTCTATCGAAGAGAATCTTCTCATTTGCCGTTTTGTTGAATTTTTCAGCATCCTTTAATGCCGCCATATGGGACTCCAGTCCCGTATCCAGCTTTATACCCTCCTGGAAATATCTACGCTCATCCTAGCATGACAATGGTAAGCCATTTACTTATTGTCTAATCTGTGCACTGCCTTATGCCTGCGCAGAAAAATATGAATTTCTTATCTGCTAGGAAACTTTTTTGCTACCTTTATTTTGGAATTTTAATTCATAATATTTTCTTTCATTTTTTAATCGTTTTGCTAG
Organism: Astragalus membranaceus; assembly: GCA_039519185.1. Lineage (NCBI taxonomy): Eukaryota > Viridiplantae > Streptophyta > Magnoliopsida > Fabales > Fabaceae > Astragalus > Astragalus membranaceus. Next base: position 143,576,672 of record CM076846.1, on the reverse strand, counting down.
GCTCCAAATGCTGTGCATCACACTATAGAGTATGAAGGGAAGGGAGCCTGATGGAAAAGATCGGGATTCATCGAAAAAACCAAAGGGAGCTTCTGCAAATTCATGTGCCAAAGCAGGAGAGAGTGGAAAGGCTGGCTCAGGTTCAGGCAATGATGGAATTTCACAAAGGTTTGGCAAACCTCTGGTTAATTTGAGATCTTTTTGAGATTTCTATCTCTTCGATATGCTTTCTTACCGGGATTTCTATACAAAAAAACTTATTAAGCAGTGGTGATAGTGGTTCAGAGGGTTCATCAAATGGCAGTGATGAGAATACTAACCAACAGGTATGTAACAGATTGCCACCATTACATGTGCTCTCCCTTTCTTTTATAATTATCTGTCTTTATTACTTATATATTTTCACAGCAGAAGTCTCAGTTTAATTGGATTGATCGAATTAGAAGGATGTTGACCAATTTCCTATCTTGTTTTTTGTCCGGTGACTTCTATCTTTGTAGGAATCAGCTAGAAACAAAAAGGGAAGCTTTGACCTGATGCTTGTTGATGGTATGTAATATCTATCACCTGTAATCATGATTATCGTTTTTCTTCTCTCTTACCTTAACAAGTTAGTGTTTCCATGAACAACTTCAGGAGCCAATGCACAGAACAATATTTCTCAGTCTTCTGTCCCTGGAAAACCTGTCGGGGCAACTAATCTTAATATGGGAATGGACTTATGGAATGCATCTTCTGCTGGTGCCGAAGCCACGAAAATGAGACATAATCATTCTGGTGCCGCAGGAGCTGTTCCACTTGGTGAACCATGGGTACAAGTATGCGTCCCATTGATGTTTTTCTTATAAAGTTTGATTAGCTTTATTACTTTTTTTGTCAACAATTGAAATCCTTATCATGCTTATACCAACAGATCCAAAAACCAATGCTTTTGTGATATCTTACATCTTATACTTGTTCCCACAGATCGACATTTATTGTCGTATATTTGACATGGCATTCTTTTATTATGTCCTTACCTGGCCAAGCCTTACTTTTCCTTATCATCATGTAACTTCCTCTGACCTTCTAATTTCTCTTCTGATATTGATAGGATGAACGTGAGCTGAAAAGACAGAAAAGAAAACAGTCTAACCGAGAGTCCGCTAGGAGGTCAAGACTACGCAAGCAGGTAAGTTTCTGTTTTATACGAATTTAGATTCGGTGACTTTATGGATCCATACCTTTGGTTACTTTAGTCATTTTTTGGAGAGAGAAAAATTAGTTAAGATGAGAGAGAAAGTCTTAGATGAGAAAGATAGACACAAAATGATATAAAGGTACAGTACCTTTCCCGCTCTAAATGCACCGAATGATGCTCCTTTTAGAGATTGAGCTTGTTAGAGGTATCTTTAATTGCTTGATATTTGAAGCGTAGAAGCATATTTATTTGGGGAAAAGATTGTCTAATTTTTTGACGGGAAAGTTAGGGTAACTCTTGAATGGAGAGAGAAAGCAAAGACAGAGAGAGATAGAGAGAAAGGTAGAGAAAGTTAGGGGGCCTCAAAGTTAGAGCATCTGTGCCCATTTATTTGACTATATATACTCATAGGTAGGTGGCTTGGACATGTATAAAAACAACATACTTCCTCTGTTACAACATATAAGCAAAAATGCGTCAACGAAAGTTGATGTATCTTGTCCAAATTTTGAACCAGATACATCAACTTTCTTTGATCCACTTTTGCCTATATATTCTGTAATGGAGGGAGTATAGAAGACCCCTAGTAAGGAGAGTAGGTCAGACGGTAGGTCAATCAGGAGAAATAATGGGGGAGACAATGACAACTAGGCCAAACTATAAAGAAAAAAAAGGATTTAGGTTTAAATGATTTGTCATAGGCAAAATAGACATACTATACAATAAGATATTTTTTGTGTCTGATCTATGTAGCCAACATTACTTAGTTGTAAAAGGTGTTTATATTCATACTACCATTTGTTATACCAACCAGGCTGAGTGTGAAGAGTTACAAAAGAGGGTGGAGGCGCTTGGAGGTGAGAATCGAAGTCTCAGAGAAGAGCTTCAGAAGCTTTCTGAAGAATGCCAGAAGCTTGCATCTGAAAACAATTCTATCAAGGTATATTTCTCTTACAATTCTTCACAAGCATTGTCATTTTAATAATTCAGTGCAGTGCAAATGTTGGCATATTACAACTCAAAAAAATTGTGTTTTAAACAGGAAGAGTTGGAACGGATGTGTGGGCCAGAAGCAGTTGCTAACCTTGGATGAAACAAAACAATAGTTACTCATTGTCGTCTTTGGTGGCATAGCAGTAATTAATAGACTCTTGATTACGACAAATCTGCAGCTGGAATTTTCTTATTAGTGGCCCGGTCTCTTAATTTAGAATAGGATATATAATGTTTTTTCTTCTTGTTTTACTAATTTTATACCATTAACCTCCAACTGTAATTGCCCTTATAATTTACATGTCATTTATTGTAATATATGCGGGAGAATAAAAAATGTAGGCTACTGAAGCCTGCTTTAGAATTTAGTTTTGTAACTGATGTTGAGAATCTAGCTTTAAGCTTTCCAATTTGGCAAATTTTCACTTCCTAGTTTGGACTGTGCGGAGTCATATTTGATTGTCCATGAAGCTGGATTTGGAAGGTAATCGTACCACCATTGAATATACCTCACTGGGTTTTGTGAGTTCATGTTTTTCTTGTCAAGTTTACATTTGTTCTCGGATTTGAACTATAATTAGGTTAAATCATGGACATTTGAAAAGTTCTAGGCTGGAGTGGTGGATGGTTTCCATAGTTTTGATAGGATGCCACTTTTCACATTTTTTTTGTAACAAAGAGTTTAGGTGAGTTGGGACTCCGAGAAGTCACCAGGGTTAGAGCAGGTCTCACGGCTCTTTGAGTGCTTAGAGAGGTACTTACCTGATCACTCAATTTTCACATTAATGTCATCTTAGATTTTATTTTCTTCAAGACAATATATAATCAGCCAACTTGCGCTTAGAAAATTCTTTTCATGGAATTTTGGCATCTAATGGTTAAATGGATTTCGAAAAAATAAAACTCGAATAATTCTGGCAGTGATGCTGCTTACATAACAGAAAACACAATTATTACGCAACCAACACAAGTTGTTGGGTGTCTTTCTTATTTCTTCATTCTTTTGCTCATCAGATCTTTACTATCTAGAGAATACAAAATGTTCTTATCCAGAAACAGACATGTGATCTTATCACGTTGAACGACCCTCACAATTTGGCTTTTACATTTGAGAGGATATTACATACAGTTATCGAAATGAGATACCCATGGATTGGGGGAAATACATAATTATTAGGAGCTGTTATTCCATATTGAATATGCCTATGCTATATGGTATTCATCTCTCACTTTTACAGCAGAATACACCATACATTCCATAAAGTATAGACATGGAAAGAATTATTTATTTCCCTAACATTCTGATTCAAAAGCCCAGCGAGATTATCATAATAAAGAAAGTCCAGTGAGATCCACTAAGATACAAGCTTGAACTATGCGCAGCCCTGTTACAATTACATAGCTCTTTCCTAACCAATTAGATAAAGATAGACACACCTCCCCCCAATTTATCGTCTATGTTTCAAAACGAAATGATCTGGAATAAATACAAAGTCTATGTATTTCCCAGGGTTTTTTGTAGTATCATAAGTTTAGACAATAAACTAAATTAAAGTTAAACCTACATTCTTGCTAATGTAGCTTCTTCATAATAGAGATCACATCTAGTAATCTAGTAATACAGGTAAAAGTAATGCAGGCGTGTTTAGATTTTTGTGTTTTTTCTACATGCTTCTAACAGCGCCAAGCTGAGGTGGCAACCATGGCCCGCTCATGCCAGAATAGCACCAACTCAGCCTGTCGTTTTGCCACGTGGAAGCCTCTGATTTGCACCTTCGCCAGCAAGCACTCTGCCTGAAAATCCGCGAACTGGCTCAACTGCACCGGCCTCATCCCGGCACCGTAAAACGCCTCTCGCCATGGCGTAGTCCTTCTTCCAGCAGCTTCCACCGCTGCAAAAATCTTCGGTCGCAGCAGAAGCATCTCGATCCTCCGCGCCCAATCGCCCCCTCCTCCTGCCAGAACCGAAGCATCCAGCGACTCCAGCATCATCGAGTAAAACTCCAAGCTATTCACCACACCGCGGCGAAACGATGGCGCCGCAACGGCCTCTGTCCATCCCTCTCCGTCCACGAACACCACCACTCCGGGAGATATCCTTCGAACGTCCGATAGAAACGCAGTGGTTCCATCAGAGCCAAGGTGGCAGAATATCGCCGGCGACAACAAGACTGCAGTCTTCTCGCCGTCGACGAACCTAACAGCCTTAAAAGACACCGTCTCGAAAGTCCGTAACGGCAGAAAGTCCACCTGAACACGAATCCCGTGGTCGTGTGCAAACTCGTTGAGATTCTCCCTGATGAGGCGACTCTCAACAGCGTACTCCTCCGGCACGACGGCGGTGATGCGGAGAAGCGGCGATCCATTACCAGCCTTCTCTGCAATCTCTTTCATGAGAGAAGCATATTGAATTCCAAAGCCGATATCGAAGTCAATAACGTGCATGAACAAGGAACCGTGCAAAGCTTCAAGCAGCGCTTGGTTAGTTGTAAATATGGAGAACATTGGAATAGGTGAAATTCCAGAAAAGGCCTTGAAAGTGCTTATGGTTTGAACAATCTCCCCCATGGACGAAAGCCGCGGCGCGTTGGCGTTCACGTTGGTCCGGTTCGAACCAGAGAGAAGAGATTGGAGAGCATCTTTAAAGTGAAACGCTGCTCTGTGAAGCGGCTTACCCGAGGGAGATCGAAGCCGTTGATTGAGCCGCTCTAATATGGCTTGAGCCAGTTGAAGGTGGTTTCTGTCGAAGCAGTCGGCTGCACGGATAAGCTCTTCTATGAAATCCCAGTTGCTGTTATTATTGTTACTGTTGTTGTTTGGGTTGTTGAAGTCATGAACCAAATGGTCCAGAGAAGTAGCGTTAGGGTAGTTATAAGCCAGGTTATTTTGATTAGAGTAAATATCTGAGAGAACGGTGAAGTCTGGAGGCTGATCAAAAGAGGGGTTGTTGGAGTAAATTTCAGGAATATTGTTATCGTCGTCGGTGTTGGTTTTGAGAAGAGGTATAGGTGCGGAAGAGTCGTCGTGTAAACCTAAATCCTTCATGATGGAATCCCACCAATCAGAATTAGGCAACACATGATCCTCCACCACCTCTGGATGATGGTTTTCCGGTTCAGGTTTTGGAGCAGTGGTTGTTTTCTTTTCAGGGCTAGGACTACGGCAGAGTTCAAGGACAGACCTAGGTTCGTAGGTGGTGGTGGGAGGGGTGGCGTGGAGGACGGTGAGCTTTGGTGGTGATGAGGTAACAGAGGGAACTCTCATCGCTGGCTAATAGGAAAAGGTGTTCTGATTGTGATGATGATCACTTTGTGGATGGCTTTATGAATGGAGTTGCTGTTGTTCACTACTTTCTTTGGTGAAAGTGAAGAGAGTGGGAGGGACCTTTTGATTGCCATGATCGTTGCCTTTTTATCTTTGCGTGTGTGTATGAAAAAGCCTGCTTGGGTGGGTCGCATTTTAATATCTCTTTCTCTTCTCTTTTCCCATGCCAATTGCCATGTATGGATGGTTTCCACTATCATGCATCCATGTTCTATTCTTTTATCACCATACTCGACAGGAGTCACAATCAGAGAGTGAGACCACAAACTTTTTCTCATGCTTCTAAATTAACGTCGGATATGTAAAGATGGTGTTTATAGAAAAATACAAAGAAGAGACAAAAAAAATAAAGGTGTAAGGAAAGAAAATTGTTAAAAAAAAATAGAACACTATAGTAGTTATTGAGTTTTATCGAGTATCCAATCACTTAATATTATGTCACTTTTTTATATTTAAGTATTTTAAAATAAATTTAAATATTATATTAATTTTTCCTACATAGATTTCTTGTAAAAAACAAGGATAGGCGTTAAAAAGTGTCAAAAAATAGTGCATGTTTGATTGTATTTTTTATAAATAGTTTTTGGCATTTAAAAAATAATAAAGAATTAAATTAGTTTATTTAAATTTTTTAAAAACTAAAAACTACTATTGAAATACTAATCAAACCTATATTATTTTTTATATCAATATTACAGGGACTTCTATGTGTGAAGCCACTTGTCTAGCCTTTTGCCGGACTTGCATTCTCTTCTTCCACTCTCCCTACATCTCCCTCCTCGCTCTCTATCTCTTTCTTACTTTCACTCTCTCTCTCTCATCATTTATTTATAATTTTTTAATGATGAGAGAGAGAGTGGAAGTGTTATGGTAATTAAAATTTCTTCTATTTACACCTCCTGCAAGGCCCAATTGCTTAGAGGCCCATTACATAAAAACAGGGTCCATTCATCAATGGCCAAGATCACTCTGCAAGATCGGACGGCCCCAAACCACCAAGACAAACACCACTAAAACTCTATACATACATCATTTCAATGCTCATCAAAGGTAAGCAATCTTTACAACTTAGACTCATTCACTCGAATACTGACTTGAGCGTTGGAGTGTTATTGCAGGTACAACCCCGCCACCATCTCAAGGTCGAACAAGGTCGACCTTCTCAAGATCGACCACCTCAAGACCGAACAAGATCGACCTCCTCAAGATCGACCATCTCAAGGTCGAACAAGGTCGACCTCCTCAAGATCGACCACCTCAAGACCGAACAAGATCGACCATCTCGAGGCCGAAAAGGTCGACCTCCTCAAGATCGACCATCTCAAGATCGAAAGACATAAACATAATCAAGGATAAAACATCTACTAACTGCGTAATACCAATCACTAAGATCGGAAGCACAATACTAAACAGGAAGTAAGAGAGAGATAGAGAGGAAGGATGGAGATTTAGGGAGAGTGGAAGGAGAGGATCCAAAGGCCTTTTGCCTTTCTTTCTTTTCTTCGGGAAGAAATGAGATCACATGTTAACGTTTAACCATCTATATGTGCATGTCATGTTAATATATAGATCCTAAATCACAAAAAGTTTACTATCCATTGCTATGTCTTGTCAAACATACTTCTTTTACGGGAAAGGGGTGTATGTTTGAAACTGAGTTGGGTTCTTTTTTGTCAAGAAACTGAGTTGGGTTTGACCGAAATCAAAATGATTTTGGATACTTATACACCCATCATACACCTAGAGAAAAGAAAGAAATAGATAGTGGGAAGGGAATTGCCTTGAAATTAGACATGAACAAAGCTTATGATAGGGTCAACTGGGACTTCCTCAGATCTTCCCTTTGAGCCTATGGCTTAATTTGCTCCAAAATTCATTGAGTCAGTCATGACCCTATAGTCACTACTGTTTCCTACTCCTACCAAGTTAATGATTTTTCTTCTAGGAAAGTCTTTCCTAAGAGAGGGCTAAGACAAGGGGACCCCCTATCCCCTTATCTTTTTATTTTGGTTTTTGATGTTTTGCCTAGGTTGATAACAGATGCATGCTCTAAAAACGTCCTTCAAGGTATCAAGCTGGCAGAATCTGCCCCTACTCTCACACACCTATTTTTTGCAGATGATGTCATCTTGTTTACAAGAGACTCTTGTGAGGATGTCTTTCAAATCATAAAGATCCTCAATACCTTTACCAATTTATCAGGGTAGAAAGTTAACTTAACCAAGTCAGGAATTATTTGTGGCAGCAAGGTGAACACTACAATGAAAACCAGAATCTCTGAAATCACTAGAATTCTAATTTGGACCAATATCCTGGGAAATATTTAGGGGTGCCTACTGAATGGGGTGGTTCAAAAATCCAGGGCCTCAACTGACTTAAGGAAAGAGTTTTGGCTAAGCTTGAAGGTTGGAAGGGTAATCTCCTAAACCAAGCAGGAAAGGAGATATTGATCAAAGTCGTGATCCAAGCTATACCTAGTTACATTATGTCTCTTCTCATTCTCCCCAAGACTTTTTGTAAGGCTCACCTCATCTATGGCTAAATTTTGGTGGAAATCAAATGGAAGATAATGGTATCCACTGGAAAACATATGAAGTTCTTTGTTCTCCTAAATCTATGGGTGGCCTTGGCTTTAAGGAATTCTCTCAAATGAATACATCCCTCCTAACTAAACAAGTTTGGAGACTCATATTCAGGATTCCTCTTCTTACTAGGACTTCTACTTTGAAAGCTATCTACTTTCCTCACACTGACTTTTGGCATGCCTCTTCAAGTAGAAGTACCTCTTGGGTGTGTAAAAGTCTTATTCATGGTAGAGGGTTATTGGCTAATGCCTGTAGATGGTCTATTGGATTGGAGAATCAAATTACCATCTCAAAGGACTTATGGCTAGGCTCGGGAGGAAGGGCTACTACAATCACTGGAGCTACTGCCAGAATGGTTAGTCATCTTATTGGACCAAAAAACACTTAGGATACTCACCTTCTCACGAGTAATCTTACCCCTTCCAGTGCTATTGAAGCTATCAAGACTCCAATTTCCTGGAACTCTGCTATTGATGTGCTCTATTGGCCCCTTTCTAAGGATGGAATTTATACAGTTAAGTATGGGTATAGACTTCTTGTGGATTCCACTCCCACTGATCTCACAGCCCCTTCCTCATCCCTTACTATCCCAAATGACCTTTGGAAGTTTATCTGGACAACTGTAGTTCTCTCTCAGATAAAGCACTTCATATGGAGATTATGCAATAACATTCTACCCTCTAGAGCTGCTCTATAAACAAAGAAAATTGCCCAAACTCCTTTGTTCCCTATTTGCAATTCTGAGACTGAAACATTGGAGAACATTTTCCTTCTTTGTCCTTGGACTAGACCTTAATTTGTGGTTTGGGCTATGTTAGGATTTCGGCAAATGTACCGAATAGTTGCAAGTAATAGTAAATTAGTAAGGACCACTAGTCGTATCCACAGGGATTGAGAGTTATTATCCACTAAGCAAGTGTGGTAATTCTTAGGTGTGAAGCGAATTAACAAATTTGTAATTTCTAGTAACTGAAAACAGAATATTGGTAAATAAAATCTGAGAGTGAAACGATTAGGAATCGAATCCTCTCCCCTACGCTATCATGTACTAAACCTTTGATCAATTTCAATATAATTACCCAATTTCACAGGTTCAATTCAATTATAAGATTAACGACAATTGTTGCGTTAAAAACACACTTAGAGCAAGTGTACTCTTTCGCAGAAGTAGTATAAAAGATTATCGTGTCCACAGGGATTAATTAGCAAGTACCAAACTAATCAAGATTATTTATTATTTAGGCGAACTAATAATTGAGTTGTAATGAAAACAAATAAAAAGAAATAAATAACAATAATTAAAATACTAGATTTATTAATGGAGAGAGGTCTAGGGTCACGGTTTCACTTGCAAGCTTCGATTCCCCTATGTCTAATCCTACCTGAATTCCCTTATTTTACTTAATTACCAATCCCTTTACTAAAACTATTAATCCGTTTGGTCATTCGCGATTAATATTCTTTTTCCTAAATTAACCCTCGTTTGGTCATGCAAGAATTTAAATTCAGGAAAAGCATAAAGAGCAAAAATGTTGAATGATTGGAAGACTAAATTATGGTTTGGTCATGCCCTAATTATAGCCCAAATTATCCTATAGGTCCACCAACTAATTGCAGTACGGTCGCTGATCAACTAATTGATTATAAACATGCAAAGGGTAGCTAATCTTAATCATGTGATAAAAACAATAGGACAATATTAATTAAAATAAAAACAGGAATTCAAACCAGAAATTAGAACATAAAAAGGTCTCTAATCATGCAAGATCCACCTAAGACCCTAGAAGAGGATTTAGCTATCCAAAATCATAAAGAACAATAAAATAGAAATTAGAGTCATGGATTACAGAGATAAAAATAACCCGGAAAGTAGAGAAATTATTATTCTGAGTCTCCAGTCTCCTTTTTCTGCTCCAAAGCTCTCTCACAATGTCAAAAACGGGTACCCAAAACTCTCTCTCTCCAAGCCGGCGCTACTGTTTTCCTCGTTTTCGGGTGTCGGTGCGTGATTTCTATCCTTTGAATTCCCACGCGGCTACTGTTTCTCTAGTTCTCCTCTCTGTAGCGTGCGTTCCTTACTATATGTATGCGGCTCCTCCTTTTTATATTCTTAGCCTAGGTTTTAGTAATTGAATTCTTTTTTTTTTCAATCACGTGTGCTGGCCTTCCTTTTTTCACCAACACTTCCTTTCTTTCTTCAATTAACGAGTGGGCCTTTAATTTGCTCCACTAGGCCATGTGGCCTTTTCTTCAATTAATCAGGTTGTGGGCTGCTGATAGTTTTATTAAACTACAATTCCATGCTCTTTTAAAATTCAAGCCCACACATATATATAATTTTGGCTTTTCAGTGGCTTTAAAGTAAACCCTCACTCTTTTATTTTATTTTCTTCTTTCTGCAAAATAAAGAGAAAATTAAGTCAATGAATTGTATTACTAGTAATAGTTGCTCTAAAAGTGACCCAATAATGTCTCTAAAAATACACTAAATTAGAGTTTATCAACTCCCCCACACTTAACATTTGCTTGTCCTCAAGCAAATTTTCTGGCTCAATAAAATTTTCAAAACAGAGACAGCCAAATAAGGAACCCAAAATTAGAAGTAACAATGACAGACAATAGACATCATAGCACATATGAGGTGTCAAAAGGTTACCCAATTAGAGGCTCAAGTCCCTGAAGAATACATTTCTGTGAACAAAGGCACTCGCTCACAATCTCTCTAAGTGTTTAGGGCCTAGGGAAAATATACACTCAAGTTTCCACAAAATGCACATTACCATAAGCTTGTAATTTGACCAAATCTCCACTAAAAAGTTCACATGCATGCAAAAGATGGGGTTTCATGGGTTGTGATGGGGCCAGGGTGAATTCATGCAGGGTAGGATATAAGAAGAAAGGGATAATCAAAGGGCTAACAAAAAAAAATGAATAGTAACATTTGAAATCAAATATGGAGCTCCTATCTATTTTACAATTTTTGCCCAAACTCCAAGTTAATTTCAGTTTCATTCTCCGCTCTTCTTTTTTCTATTAAGTCGACTCTCTTGTTCTTTTTTTTTTTGGATTTGCCCTTTGGCTCTTTCATTCTTTTGATGTGCCTTTTTCTTCTTCTTTCATTTTTTTTCATTTTTTTTTGGAGGAAAAGGTAAGTACATGAAAACTCATATTTTGATTCCTTGTAGGAGAATGTTCTTGTAAGCACATGATTCACTCCTTTTTTTTTCCTGAAAAGATAGACAATTAAAGTATAGGACAAAGTTTCAGTCCTAACAATATAGACAACTAAAAATATAGGACGAAATTGTAATTTTCAATAGTTGCTCCACATTTAATTCCAAATGGTTACCACAAACAAAAAAAGAAAAATTATATCTGGGTACCAAAGAAAAAAAAAATATAACAATTAAGCTCAAAGGGGGCAACTAAGGGATAAATTCAACAAACAACTCTGAGGCCAGAAAAATACCTAAATTCCCCAAATCTCTTTACATTATGCAAATCAATTTTCGCCTTGAAATGGTCAAAAGACAAATTCTAGAATGTAGCAAATTGGGAAACACACTCATACAAAGAGAAGGGGTAAAATTTTTTGATTTAGTATCAATCCCCTTATGAAGGCTCAGATCTCACATTTAGAAGCTAGTTCACAAGAAGTACTCAACAGGGACAAATGCTAACTATCAGCTTCCTAAGGACATCCTCACAGTTACAATTAAGCACAAGTCTGTCAAGTAAATTGATTATGGGATCCCCTAAAGGCAAAATCTCTATTTTTTCCAGTTTTTATATCCAAAACTAGCCAGAAAAAATGCTATCAACACATGTAGTGGGGTATATGCATTAATAGAGATGAATTGACAAAGTTAAACTCTCCTCCCCCACACTAGCCTAAAGCATGGTCCTCAATGCAAAATATCAAATTGGCACAAAAATAAATAAATGAGAGAGTAAGAGTGACTTCCCTGAGAGAGCTTGTAGTCTGAGCTTATTCCTAAAAACAAAACAAAACAAAAAGAAAAGAAAATGAAAATAACTGAAAATAAAACACAGGTTGCCTCCTGCGAAGCGCTTGTTTAACGTCGTGAGCCTGACGATAGTTAGTGCTTAATCAGGTGGCTCTCCAAGAGCAAATTTAACATCTAACGCAGTACACCTTCTTAACCTTCTAACCATGTGGTTCACATTATTCTTTCTTTTTCCACGTGGTGGATGTACTTCAAAGGATGGTGAAATTTTTATTTTATCTCTATCCACCACTATGCTAGGATCCTGCAAAATAATACTTTTTTCCAAAAGGCCCTGCATCTTTAATTCACTAAAAATGTTAGTTTCAACCACATCATCAAAATAAGGACAAGTTAAAGAAGAGAAAATTTCATTAGAATTTAAAGCTTTAATAACATCATCTTCTTTACCACTCCTCAAAGTTACCTTTCCCCGATGAACCTCAATCACAGCATCACCAATGGTTAAAACAATTTGCCCAAAAATTTGGGCTTTCTCCCCTTTCTTCAAATCAAGAACCAATGGATCTTTCTCATTCTCCTCACAACCGCTCTCATTAATAGGATCTTTTGTTTCAATATGACTCCCTTCAGTAGGAGCTACTATTTTGATTTGACTCCCTTCAGTAAGAGTCTCCTCATCTTTCTTGAGAGCTTCTTCCTCCAAATTATATTCCATGGAGACAACTTCATCTCTCGTAGGAATACTTTCTTTGTATTGCTCAGCTTCTTTATTTTGGGTCGACTTAGTTTGTGAAGGAGTTTCTTGGGCCTCTTGAGATAACAAAGCAATGAGACTTGAGATTTGACCCTCCAGGCTTCCAAATTTTTTGTTCATGGCTCCAATTTGACCCTCCAAGGTTTCAAAATTTTCATTTGTCTGCTGCATAAATTTGGCCAAGACCTCATTGACATCCGACTTTTCCTCCTCTTGCCCTTGCACTTGTAGTGACTCATAATTATCCAAGTGGGAGGAATAATGAGGTGGCTCATAGTCATCCCAATAGTCTGAATAAGGTTCATAAGGAGGAGGAGAAATTTGAATCTGGTATTGAGACATATACCAATATGACTTCTCTAAATTTCTTTGTGCCTCTGCCTCTCTAATGTAGTCTCCAATTGTCTTAACCATGATTTAAACTTTTATCTGCAAAAAAGGTGAACTGCAGCGGTCTCTTGGGAAACTATTAGCAGCTTTTTTTTTGTATTTTTTTTCAATAAGATAAATAAAAAAATAAAACTAGTGCATAAAAAAAGTGTCTAAAGCAATAAAAATCTTTTTCGTTTAATATTGGTAAATTAATCCCCGGCAACGGCGCCAAAAACTTGTTGCGTTAAAAACACACTTAGAGCAAGTGTACTCTTTCGCAGAAGTAGTATAAAAGATTATCGTGTCCACAGGGATTAATTAGCAAGTACCAAACTAATCAAGATTATTTATTATTTAGCCGAACTAATAATTGAGTTGTAATGAAAACAAATAAAAAGAAATAAATAACAATAATTAAAATACTAGATTTATTAATGGAGAGAGGTCTAGGGTCACGGTTTCACTTGCAAGCTTCGATTCCCCTATGTCTAATCCTACCTGAATTCCCTTATTTTACTTAATTACCAATCCCTTTACTAAAACTATTAATCCGTTTGGTCATTCGCGATTAATATTCTTTTTCCTAAATTAACCCTCGTTTCGTCATGCAAGAATTTAAATTCAGGAAAAGCATAAAGAGCAAAAAGGTTGAATGATTGGAAGACTAAATTATGGTTTGGTCATGCCCTAATTATAGCCCCAATTATCCTATAGGTCCACCAACTAATTGCAGTACGGTCGCTGATCAACTAATTGATTATAAACATGCAAATGGTAGCTAATCCTAATCATGTGATAAAAACCATAGGACAATATTAATTAAAATAAAAACAGGAATTCAAACCAGAAATTAGAACATAAAAAGGTCTCTAATCATGCAAGATCCACCTAAGACCCTAGAAGAGGATTTAGCTATCCAAAATCATAAAGAACAATAAAATAGAAATTAGAGTCATGGATTACAGAGATAAAAATAACCCGGAAAGTAGAGAAATTATTATTCTGAGTCTCCAGTCTCCTTTTTCTGCTCCAAAGCTCTCTCACAATGTCAAAAACGGGTACCCAAAACTCTCTCTCTCCAAGCCGGCGCTACTGTTTTCCTCATTTTCGGGTGTCGGTGCGTGATTTCTATCCTTTGAATTCCCACGCGGCTACTGTTTCTCTAGTTCTCCTCTCTGTAGCGTGCGTTCCTTTCTGTATGTATGCGGCTCCTCCTTTTTATATTCTTAGCCTAGGTTTTAGTAATTGAATTCTTTTTTTTTTTCAATCACGTGTGCTGGCCTTCCTTTTTTCACCAACACTTCCTTTCTTTCTTCAATTAACGAGTGGGCCTTTAATTTGCTCCACTAGGCCATGTGGCCTTTTCTTCAATTAATCAGGTTGTGGGCTGCTGATAGTTTTATTAAACTACAATTCCATGCTCTTTTAAAATTCAAGCCCACACATATATATAATTTTGGCTTTTCAGTGGCTTTAAAGTAAACCCTCACTCTTTTATTTTATTTTCTTCTTTCTGCAAAATAAAGAGAAAATTAAGTCAATGAATTGTATTACTAGTAATAGTTGCTCTAAAAGTGACCCAATAATGTCTCTAAAAATACACTAAATTAGAGTTTATCAACAATCCCTTGCCTCGAAACCCCTTTTCTCTAATGGGAAACTCTAAATCCTTAAGTGAATCACCAATAGACAAAGCATTGAACACGAGAATTAATGAATTCACAAACACAATCTCATATTCCTATGATCATCACATTTGTGACCTAAAACCCCAATATCAGGCGAACATAAACCCTAAATCAGTACAACAACAGATATTATGGTAAAGCGGTAAGAACGGAGGTAAAGGCAATTGTTAAACTGAATATTAATCGAATTGATCATAGCAAAGGGTTCACATGATAGTTTTGGAGAGATTCATCTCTTCCTAACTCTAGAAAATTAGTTACTCATAATCAAAGTCATAAAAGATAAGAGTAAAGAGAAGTTACACAAAGAGGAATACATTGGATCCTTCAATTCCTTGTTCCCAAGTGTAGAGAAGCTCCAATCCTTGCCCTTGTTCGCAGCTTCAAAACCCTATTTTCGCATCCCAGCAGTAGTCCCCAAAAAAACTCTGCAATTTTGCTTAAAACGCCAAACTTTCTGTAATCCATCGCGACGCGATGGTGCTGAAAAATGCCTAGTCGCGACGCAAAGCCTGTTGGTCGTGACGCGAAGAATGACAAATTCTTCTCCTTCTTTTCTCTGTTGCGCCACTAGGCAAACTGTCTGGTTCGCTAGTTGACGACACATCAAATTGAAGGTCTTCTATTGCAATAGGCACTAGGGATGAGGGAAATAGCTTACAATTCAATCCTAATACATCACTCTAAATCTAAGCTAATTCCCCTGACAATTGACTGAAATACAATCAAATAACGACAATTTTGGCTTATAAACTGAACAACAATATACATATGACGATGAGTCAATAGGCTACAGATCCTCCCCCTAGCTAGGGTTGGTTTATCAACTATTCATAATTGGATTTTCGAATCTATTACTGCTCACTCCAACAACAACTCTCGTTTGAATACCTGGCTTTTCTACTCTCTCTAGCAAATCTGGAAAGCAGGAAATGAAACATGGTTTGATAATAAGCATCCCTAACCCTATTACTATTCTACACAAGATTAAGGCACAATGTCTTGAGTACATCCATCCTACTATGCATATTGATGATTTACCTACTTCAGCCACTATTCCAAATTCAAGAAAGCTTCCAATTACTTGGAGACCTCCTCGTTCCGAGTCTGTTAATTTCAACATGGATATATGCGAGTTTTGATCAAAACACAAGAAAGGGTCACGTAGGTATTATTTGTAGAGATGAGAAAGGGGGTTTACTTACTGCGATGGCTAAGAGTATCTTTGCTTTCTCTCCTCTTATGGCAGAAGCCCTTAGTCTCCGTGAACCTGTCTCCTTTTCTCTCTCTCTGTTGTGAGCCGTCAGATTGATAGAGTTGATCTGAGCCATCCAAGTGTGATACCCACAATTGGGCTTGCATATGGTGGATATGGATCAAAGTGACCGGGCCAATCCATGTCCAAATGCTGAATGGGCCTCTTGGTCCAGTCCAGAACAGTTGCCCCCCAAGCCGGGATTATTCCAGAGGATGATCTTGGCTTGAAGGATTTACGTTGATTCGTCCGACGCGATGGCTCGTATGCCTTGTCAGGTCGTGCAAAATGTCTTTGTTTGACGACAATACTTTTGCTTTTGATCTTTGAGAAAGAAAAGAAAAATGATCTTATCATCACTTTTTTCACCCACCCTAAGTAGGTGGGTCTTCATCTCTTGAATTACTTTTCATAAACCGTGACCAGGGCTTCCCTTAGGCAAACCGTGACCATGATTTTCTTCTTTAAAGGCCACAAACTATGGCCATGGTCACATTGGAACAAATCGTGACCATGGCGCCCATGGCGCCTAGGAGCAAACACAAACCGTGAACTTGCATGAACTTGGCGCCCAGGGCGCCCAGGAGCCAACACAAACCGTGATCTTGCATGAACTTGGCACCCATGGAGCCCCGGAGCTAACACAAACCGTGAAGTTGCATGAACTTGGCGCCCATGGTGCCCAAGAGCCAACCCAAGCCGTGAACTTGCATGAACTTGGCGCCCATGCACTAGTGCAGAAAAGGGATTTAAAGTCAGGCGAAAAGGGGATTTAAAGTCAGGCGTCCCGCTTGACTTTTATTAAGTCGACTTTGTATGTAAGGAGTTTTAAAGTCAAGTGATAGCCTGGCTTCGTAAGTATGATTTAAAGTCCAACATTTATTTCGCCCTGACTTCGTAAGTCTGTTTTAAAGTCAAGCATTTATTTCGTCTGACTTCGTAAGTCTGTTTTAAAGTCAAGCATTTATTCCGCCTGACTTCGTAAGTCTGTTTTAAAGTCAAGCATTTATTTCGCCTGACTTCGTAAGTCTGTTTTAAAGTCAAGCATTTATTTCGCCTAACTTCGTAACTCTGTTTTAAAGTCAGGCTTTAGTTTCGCCTGACTTTTAAAGTTCATTTTTTTTTAAAAAAATTTTTTTGGTAGCCAGCTAATCTAAATAATGACTGCTAATTTTAATTCAACAGACCAAAATCAAACCAAAAACTAGCCAGCTAATCTAAATTACTTTTTTAAAAAAAATTCAAACAAATGGAACTTAGAATAAAGAAAGGCAGAAAACAATCAAACTTTAACACACTTTTTTTCATTTATAATCTTATATTAACACAATCTTACAACAATATCAAATTTTATATTCCACACAAATACAAACTTATAATGACTTCCACATAATTCCATCACAAATACATATCTAACTACAAGAATCAGAAGAAGCAGCAATGCACAAATGAATTATCTATAAAGAAATTTATTCAAGTCCCTTGTTCTTCAATTGGATTACTCTTGTATAATGCATTCTTCACTCATCCTAATTAACTTGGCTAACTCTTTCCCCTTCTACAATAGAATCTTTATTCTTTGATAAAGCTTCATCTCCTGCAACTACAACAACAACATGAAAATCAGAATCCTACACATATATAGCATATAACATTTTACAAAAATCAACTAGAAAAGAAAATACCTTGAGGTGATTGCTTCTCCTCTGATGTGTAAAACCAAGATCCAACAGCACCCTTAAACCTGCCAACCATACCTTTTCCTGGACTTTCCACATTGGGCTCTTCATCCTCTCTTTTCACTGGCTCTTCTTTCTTCTTATGTAATGTTTCTGAATTAACCTCAGAAAGTGCCTTATCATCTTCTCCTGGCCTTAACTTCTCAGCTAGATAGTCCTTCTGCGACTATATGATTCAAGTGTCTGGGTCCCTTATCAAATTGCAAGGTGTGGATTCCCTAGTGCTTCTGCTGAAAGAATTAGATGGAGAAAATTTAGCATAAACTAGAAACGCCAGCAAACAAACAAACAAACAAACAAATAAAGTAGAAAAGTAAAACAAAGTAGATGTATTGGATAACCAATAAGCCATACAATCATTATTATCCTGATCGTACATAAATGTAATAAGTAATACAATGTGAGACATTAGTATATGACGATGGCTGACCCTTGAACAACCTAATTGTTGGGACCTAGTGGCGGATGCATGTATACTTAACATAGACAAAAAAATGACTTGAGTGAGCAGGAAGTTACCTCTATTGCAGAACCTCTGAATAAGACGATCAAAAATACTTGTCTTTTCTGCTTCAAAATATTTCCAATGCAGTAGACAGTTATAGAGGGTAAATGCTGCAACAGGTTTCCCTTCAGAGAATCCAAAATCCAGTACTGCTCCAGCCCTTGGCAGCTCCAGTACTGCTAGGAATGATGTTAAATGAGGCAGCTCTTCCACCTCTCCAGTACTTGCTTGATGGTCCATCGACAGTCTTCTGAGTGGCTGATTTGCAAAGCAGAAAGAGGGGAATGGATTAGCAACTAATAAAGAAATGCAAGAGTAACCAACTAGCAATAGACCCACCAGTGATGGAGTGGACAGTGGTCATCAGGCTCTCAACAATGCCAAACATGTCATTAATAACCTACAGAATAAACAAAGTATGGTTTAGACCCCAAACAGCCAAAGCAACACAAAATTTCCAAGATGAAATATATGTGGGATTGGAAACCTTTGCAAGTGGAGCAAGGCAGTTGGTAGTGCAACTAGCATTGGAAATAATATCAAGCTCTGGCTTGTATTCGTGCTCGTTAACCCCAACGACAAACATGGCAGCATCTTTACTTGGGACTGAAATAATGACCTTCTTTGCACCACCCTGGATAAAACAGAAAAAAGATATTATCAGTCATTCCACACTACAATTCATAACGCCAAACAATGGTGACATCCACTAGAAATGACGAATACACGCCTGACTTCTAAAGTCTAATTTTTTTCCTATTTTTTCACTTTAGAAGTCAGGCGAGTATTCGCTTGACTTTAAAACTCGCAAGTTTTGCCTCTTAATTACAAGTTTGCCACTGTGTCTACTTATGTAGTCAGGCATCTGAGCTTCTGACTTTAAATGTCTAATTCTTTTCCCATTTTTATACTAGTGATGGCGCCCAGGAGCCAACACAAACCTGTGATCTTGCATGAACTTGGCGCCATGGCGCCTAGGAGCCAACACAAACCGTCACCTTGGCGCCCTTGACGCTCTGCAGCACAAACCTGTCACCTTGGCGCCCTGCAGCACAAACCGTCACCTAGCAAACCGTCATCTTGGCGCCTTTGGGGCCTAGCCACACAAACCGTCACCTTGGCGCCCTGCAACACAAACCGTCACCTTGGCGCCTTTGTCGCCCTTGGCGCCTAGCCACACAAACCGTCACCTTGGCGCCCTTGGCGCTCTGCAGCACAAACTGTCACCTTGGCGCTTTACAGCACAAGCCGTCACCTTGCAAACCGTCACCTTGGCGCCTAGCCACACAAACCGTCACCTTGGCACCCTGCAGCACAAACTGTCATCTTGGCACCCTGCAGCACAAACCGTCACCTTGCAAACTGTCACCTTGGCGCCTTTGGTGCCCTTGGCGCCTAGCCACATAAACCGTCACCTTCGCGCCCAGCACCACAAATCGTGACCTTGTACTATGCAACCCGTCATCTTGGCGCCCTTGGCGCCCAACAGCTCAAATCGTGACCTTGGCGCCCAACATCACAAACCGTGACCATGGCGCCCAACACCACAAACCGTGACCTTGCTTTATGCAACCTGTCACCTTGGCGCCCAACAGCTCATACCGTGACCTTGCTCTATGCAACCCGTCAACTTGGCGTCGTTGGCGCCCAGCAGCTCAAACTGTGACCTTGGGGCCCAGCACCACAAACCGTGACCATGGCGCCGTTGGCGCCCAGCACCACAAACCGTGACCTTGCTCTATGCAACCCGTCACCTTGGCACCCTTGGCGCCCAGCAACTCAAACTGTGATCTTGGCGCCCTGCTCTTGCAAACTGTGAACATAGGATCCTGGCACTCTGCATTTGCAAACCGAGAACATAGAATCTTGGCGCCCTTCACTTTGAAAACCGTGAACATGCGAACCGTGAACATGGGATCTTGGTGCCCTTGGCGCCCTTCACCAGCAAACCTTGATCGTGGAACCCTGACCTCATGGTCTCACGCCCTACTGGTGATTTTCCGCGTGTGCGCCTTCTGGTTGGACTTAGGATTTTTCCGGTAGACAGTCGCTAAATTTGTCTTGCTTTAGGCGGTTAAGTTGTCGACGCCTCTCGGGACAATTTGTAATGAAGTATACTCTCAACAGAGTTTACCAAGACTTGACCTGGATAGAACTCATCATAAGGGGTCGTGACCACCAAGGTCATCTTGAAGTATACCCTTGGTACAGTTTACTAGGATTCGGCCCGGATCGAACTTGCCCAACGGGATGTGACCACCAAGGTCAGCTTGAAGTGTACCCTTGGCACAGTTTACCAGGACTCGGCCCTGGATAGAACTCGCCCAAGGGGTTGTGACCGCCAAGGTCAGCTTGAAAGTATACCCTTGGCACAGTTTACCAGGACCTGACCCGGATAGAACTCGCCCAAGGGGTTGTGACTGCCAAGGTCACTTAGTGGAAAGAATTATGAGATTCTTGCTTTGGTAACTAGGAAAAATGCAAACGATCATGGTGTCTTCCTTTGACCAGTATTTTTACCGATGGCCTTATTTGTTTCGGCGTGCCGTGGCACTCTTGATTCCTTTGTTAGGATTGGAGGTGCACGTCAGCGCTTGCCTACTTCTTTCTTGACCTTAAGGAATTTTTCTTTGGAACAAGCATGAATCTAGTGAACTAAAGCAAAAATTGTAATCGCAAAATGAACTTTTATATCGAGCTTTTACATTCTGCATTTGTGCCCAAACAGTAAAATTCTTAACTAGGCCTAGTTCTAGTTTTTAGTCCTGATGCCCTGCTCCCTATTCAGAGTCATGAGTCTCATCATCTTCCTCATTCACGTACTGAGCGAGCTTCCCTTCGTAGATCATTTCGTCACTGTCATCCCTGAGGGTGTTGCATTTGTTGGTACTGTGCCCATAACTTTTGTGATAACGGCAGTACTTCTTAGAGGGTTGGTCTTTCCTTTGCACGAGAGGTTCGGGCTGTTTAATGTCCCGAAACTCCACATCGGCGCATTCGGCAAGGATCTCAGCCTGGGATGTGTTCAGCCGGGTGTACTCTGAGGAGCGACCTTGTCGAGGTCGGGGCTCACGAGGAGTTCTGTCATATTGGACTCGCTTCCGCCATGATTCTTCAACGGCCTTGCAGGCCAGCTCGTCCTTCTTGCTGCCAACCTTGGCTTCCTCTTGGTATGTGTTCTATACCGAGCAACTTTTTGGTAGGCTGCTATTGACAGGTCTCTTGCTACCCTGGCAGGAGGTCGGTGAGCGCCCGGGGGGGTACCTGCAAGCCACTCCGACGCTCAAGTCAGTATATCGAATATATGAGTGAAGGTACTAAGGATTAGAGATTGAACCTATTTTAGGGCAAATTTTGCCTGTATTTATAGGAAATCATGCGCCCTCGTTGGATGGGTAGAGTCGATCTTGACCATCTAAGCATGTTGGGCTTGCATGAGGTGGATATGGGCTGAATCGGTTGGGCTGATCCATATTACTTGCTAAGCGCACCTCCTGGTTTTGCTAATGGGACCCCTTGGTCCACACCAGAACAGTTGACCCCCAAGCCGAGATTATTCTGGTGGATGGTCTTGGCTTGACGGAGATTTGTTGGCTCGTCGGATTGTGAAGTGGCCAGGGATACTGCCTCTGTGATAGCTGCGTTTCAGGGCCTTCTCCTTCACTTGCTTGAAAAAATTTTTGCTGAGGGGTGAAGAAAAATTTCTTTGCGGCGCCTGCTTGGAGAGGAAAGTCGGATCCTTGAAGCACCTATTTCGAGAGGAGACAGACGATCAGATCCTCTTTCTCTGACACCTTTTCTCCTTGGTAAGTGTTTGCTTCCCTTTCGTTGATGGTGCCCCATGCGCCTTGTAACTGGCGATTTGCAAATGGAGGGTGGCGCCCTCAGGGGCGCCTTGTGCTGGGTGTTTTACAAAAAAGGGGAGTGGCGCCCTCGTGGGCGTTTTGTGCTCGATGTTTTGCTCCAGAGAGGTTGGCGCCCTCGTGGGTGCCTTGCACTTGATGAATTGCACACCGGGGAGAGTGGCGCCCTCGTGGATTCCACGTGCTCGATGGTTTGCACAAGAGAGATTGGCTCCCTCGCGGGTGCCTTACACTTAATGAATCGCCAATCGGGGAGAGTGGCGCCCTCGTGGGTGCCACGTGCTCGATGGTTTGCACAAGATAGATTGGCGCCTTCGTGGGTGCGTTGCACTTGATGAGTCGCCCTACGGGGAGAGTGGCACCCTCGTGGGTGCCACGTGCTCGATGATTTGCACAAGAGAGGTTGGCGCCCTCGTGGGTGTCTTGCACTTGATGAATCTCCCACTGGGGAGAGTGGCGCCCACGTGGGTGCCACGTGCTCGATGATTTGCACAAGAGAGATTGGCGCCCTCGTGGGTCCCTTGCACTTGGTGAATCGTACACCTAGGGGAGTGGCGCCCTCAGGGGCGTCTCGCGCTTGATGGTTGGTAAGAAGGGAACTGGCGCCCTCATGGGCGCCTTGTGTTAGGCGACTTGTGTTGTCTGACTTGGTTCCCTGTCGGGTGCCCCCTTGGGCATCAGTTTCGACCTTAGATTTCACTTTGTACTTCCTTCTTTGTTGTTCATTTTGTTGCTTGTTTTGACTTGCTCTTTGATTTGAAATTTTCAGGCTTCTTGCCATCAATGGGACTTGTCTTTTTCCCGATTGTTCGCCCGACCTTGCTGCTTCTCTATCACTTGGTAATCGTGGTGACACTTAGTTTCTTTTCTTAGCCTATTGGCTTTCGAGCTCGTCTCGTTTCTTTGAAGCATCCCACCTCGGGATAGGGTGTTGTTGTCTGGTACTTAACGTGTTGCCCCCTGTCCAGCAGGTTGGGAGATGGTGAGGATGATGGAGACAGCCTTGACATATGGGGTGTCGACCTCATTCCGGTAGTCCTTTTTGGGTGATCTCTTGGAACTTTTAACTTATTCTTTGAGGTGGTCTTTTAACCTTGTTGTACAATGTAGGGATGAATGAAGAGGGGAATTGGTTTATCTTGGATAAGAACCGGCTTTATTCTGCTGGGGCCTTGTTGTGGTCTGAGTTGGTGTGCAAGTATACACAATCGCAACAAGTAATATATTGATAAGTAAAGTTCGTTCCCACAGGGATTGGAGTTAATCTATAAAGTTTAAGTGATTAGAAGCTTAGTGAAAAGAATTAAGTAGCAAGTAAAGGTGAAGAGTTGTAAACATCATGAGTTGTGATAAAACAGTATTAAGTTGAAGTAATTAAAGGTGAATTGGATAGCTCAATAGCATGTAAGTTCCCAAGAGTAATGCTCATATAATATTAGACGCTGTAGTGTTAAGCGCTGTAGCGCTTAAGAATCCGTAGACGCTGTAGCGCCTTGGTGGCGTGCCTTTCAGTCACTTTCGTCAGGGCTATGTTACAAGACTCCTATGTCTAGGCTCTAAATAAGTTTTACCCCTGTATATTAAGATCTTACAACATTTGCCTTATGAACTACTACTCCCCTATGTCTAGAGTTAAGTAGTGCTTCCTTTAAATGTCTTTAAAGGATTTTCATTCATATTATTCCTTGAGTTCTCTTTGTGAACCATGTCTGTACCCACAAAGTTACCTTGTTTTAGTTGATCATTCCCAAACCAAGATTGAAAGTATTATGATACAAGGAATAAAACACAAACATCATAATATTATACAAAAGTTACTCAAGGTTCATTACATACCAAGAACAATCCAACTACAACAAAGTTAGCTCATCACAAGTTCCATCAACATAATACAACTAGAGAGTATGTATTACCGTATGAAGACAAGAGAAGAGTGGTTGCAAAAGATGCACTCCAATGATCCCAAGTAGCATACAAGAGATGAAGTTGAGGCGTGAGCAAAACCTTGGATAAAAGACTTGAAGAACTATTCTAAAAAATAAAAGCTTAAAAGTAGTGTGTCAATGGAGAATGGCTACTACGTATGTTGTGTAGTTCATCTTCCAAGTTACAATATTTGTCTACGTATGTTACTTTCTTTTGAAGCAATCTTAATTAATCTAATTAGTATCTAAGCCTTAATAGAATAATAATATTACATGATGATTATTAGACTTAGATATTATCCTTAAAGTACTTTACAAAAAGTGGTAATGATGGAATGCAACAACTATCACATGGGTTCCATTTAGGAGGCGCCAAGTGTAATTTAGCATTCACTTGAAAGTCAACAATTCCAGCTGAGAGGAAGAGATAAGGGTGGTGACTCATCATGTCCTAAAGTGGCCACACAAATATCTCAAAGGTCAACCGTCATATAACGCTGTAGCGTTTCCTTGATAGCACACGCTGCAGCGCTAAAGCAAAACATCAAACATATTCACAAAGGCATTAACTATGCCCAAGGTTTAAGGAATTAAATTATATTATATATTTATTCTAATATCCATATATTCACATATTTAAACACTAGAATTACTTGAGAAATAAGCTTGACTTAAGTATTAGGAGCATAAATAACCTATATAAAATAAGGTTATCACACCCCCAAACTTAAACCATTGCTTGTCCCCAAGTAATGACACTTGAACAAGACAAAAATGCTCATATAACTAGCTGCAGTTTTTAAATTAAATAGGATTTATGCATAAGCTAATTCTTATCTTTTTCACACACCATAGTGGTCCACAATTCAAATAGAATCATTACTGCTCAGTTGTGAGTGTGTGACATCAAAGCTCAACTTAGTCCCTAATTATTTTTAGAATTTCTCTAAGGTTTGGGAAGAATGGATTTCTTTTGGGTTAGGCAAAGAATGTTTTCAAAAAGAAGAGTGGAATAATCAATTTCACACAAGATTTGAGGGGCTTCAAAGCACAACAAAGGGCTTTAATTAGGCATTTTTAGAATATTGGTCAGTGCATAAACTTTTGGTCTAGTGATCAAACGCTGTAGCGCTTCAAAGTCCGTAGACGTTGTAGCGCTAGATTTTTAATGATTAAAACTAGATGCTATCTTCATTACTGAGCTCCTTATTTGCATTTTCTTTTTATGCTTTTTGGAACAGCTCAGCAATTTATTTAAGATATTTTGCAACTTTTTCAAGAACACATTCATTTTTATTCTTCATTTTGCAAAGACCAATTTATCATCTTTTGTTCCTAGCCTTAACATAACCGATGCACCCCCAAACTTAGCTTTTAAAACAACTCTCAATTTTTAATGAAAACTTGACTAACCCTTTGGTTATCCAAAACTTAACTTTATCCTTAGATTACTCCTAGCTAACTAGGTTCTTTACTAAGCTTGGATTTTGTGTAAAAGCAGCAATAAGATTATTTCATTGTTTACATAATGCTGCCTTACTCAAAATTTCTTATCTAAATTTAGCCATATGAATCAGCTTTTGCTTACTAAGAAATTTAAAACATGCAGCTAATCATACTTCCCATTCAAGCATACAAAATATTCAAAAACATGCAACACATGCAAAACATGGCATAATTATACTAATTATTTAAAAACATCATTGTACTTAATTTAAAAACACTGTTAGGTCCTCCCCCAGAAATTAAATTCAGCAGTGTCCTCACTGCGTGCTTGACAAAAAAAAAGGGAGAGGCCTTAGCACAACAACAAAATAAAGTACAAAGTACATAACTGGCATAAGAAGCCAACAATTCTTGCCTTATTAGGCCTTCTTGAGCCTCTTACTGGCTCTTGAAGGTGCTGGGGCTCCTTTTGCTGCCTTCTTCTTCTTTGGCTGAGGTGGAGCACTGCTTTCAGCCGCTACAGCGGTTGGTGGCGCTGCAGCGCTTACTTCTTGAACTGCTGCCGCTGCAGCGTCTGATTCCTGCTCTGCTTCTTCCTCTTCTGTTTGCTCTGGCTCTTCGTCTTCCTCCTGTTCTTCCAGCACTGGCTCTGCTTCATCCTGCATATTGACCAGCTCCTCAGCAGCTTCTTTTTCAGATTCCTCCTCTGTCAGATTTACCTCAGGTAATGGGTCACTAGGTACTGCAGACATAGTTGCTGCAGCACCTACTGGCTGAATACCTTCTTCTGGGTACTCAGCCAGTTTGACACCTGTGGCTCTCCTAGGCTTTATATATGACTGATAAATTTTCTTGAGCTGCTCAGTGGGTTTTGCTTTTGTTGCTAGTTTTTTTGGTTCAGGCTTCTTTGGTGTTTGTTGCTTGGCAGGTGTTTTCTTAGGTGTTGGTTTGGTTTGTTCAGGGATGGTGGTGGGGGTTGATGGTGGATTGGTTGTTTTGGCAGTAGGGGTTGGTTTGGAAGGGGGGTTTTTTATTTCTTTGGGCTTGGGGTTGGATCACATTGTATTTCTTCAGCTTGCTCCTCTTCCTCACTCTCAGATTCTTCTTCAGTATCACTCTCCTCTCCTGATGATTCTTCATCATCCTGTTTTTCCATCTCTTTCATAACTGCAATTGTTTCTTCTTCATCTTCCTCACTAATGTTTTCAATGTCATCAGAATCCAGGCTTTCCTTCTCTACTACAGCTTTTTGCACTTTCTTGGCTGGGCTAGGCTTTGTTTTCTTTGCTGGACTAGCCTTTGCTTTCTTTGATGGACTAGCCACAACCTTTTTCTTTTCTGCCCTAACTCCCTTTTTAATTGGCTCTTCTTCCAGCAGCCAATCAGGGAATTGAGGAGGGGGAATTGATGTTTTTCCTTTGGATATTTGAGCATACAATGCTTTTTCCCAGTCAAATTTTTCTCTCACAAATTTGCAAAGGACCTGCGGCTTCAGCTCTAAGCGCTGTAGCGCTTGAGAGTCAGAAGACGCTGCAGCGGAAGGTTTCTGCTTAACTTTGAAAATGCAAGGAAATGCCCCAAGAGGGGATCTTCTTTCTTCTTTCATTTCTACTTCAACATCAGCCTCCAAACACAACTCAGTAATTAAACAAGGAAAATATAAGTTACCTCCCTTTTTAACTCTGCACTTCTCTATCTCCCTAGCTATCAATCTTCCTACGTCTATCTTTTCTCCAAGCATTATTGCATCTATGACGATGAGTCTTTCTTTTTCCACAAATGTTGTGTGAGATGTAGGCAGTAGGGAGTGTTTGATGAAACTACACCACAGATTTGCTTCTTCACACAGATAGGCTTTTTTAATTTTGTATTCAGCTCCAAATTTGTCCCAAGTTGCTCCTTCCACACAAATCCTTCTTCGAACAGCTTCCATTTCTTCGTCTCCCCAGTTCAGCACTTTAGTTTCCAGCGCTTTTCCATGATAGCCCAGATGGAAGATATCATTGATTGTTCTGGAGTTGAAGTTTACAGTTTCTCCTCTCACCAGTGAATGGGTTTGAGGTTTTCCCTCCTTAGGTTCTTCAATGCCAGAATAGAACTCCCTTACCAAAGACGTCATGTAGTCTTTTCGATGCTTAATGAAGCTCTCCCATCCCAACGCTGTGACAGCGGTCGAAAACGCCTCAGGAGCAGTTTCTGTCTTGAATCCTCTTTCAGCTATGAAATCCATTTTCCAAAACCTCTGAGGATCTTGAGTTGCCTTAGCCATGGTGTTTTTGGTAGGATTTGAGGGTTCTGGTTTCTTAGTAGCTCCCTTACCAGATCGTTTGAGGGCGGCTTGTTTCTTTGTCATGGTTGGTTAAGATCTTTGCGTATTTGTTTCTGGGTGTTTTGGGAAATGTTGGTGTGTGTTGGGACGAAGGAAGAAGAAGGAATGGGAGTTATGAGTGGTGAGTGTAACGGTTGCGAGCAGTTTCAGAGATTTAGGAAAGAGAAAGAGAAAGAGAAAAGAAAATGGTGGCGTGGGGAGTTGTGGATAATAAAGTTACGGTTTTGTGAGTGAAGTGGGAGAGAGAAGATGAAACTGTTGATTTGACAATTGCAGGTGAGTAGGTGCACGTGCTTGTCAGGCTAGGGATGGGGGTACAGTGCCAGCTCACCCTGAGCAAGATCTTTTTATTTTTTTGTTTGACCACACCCAGCCATTTTTTAAGATAAGCGCTACAGCGTCGTTGTTATAAGTAACCGCTACAGCGTTTATCCTAATTTCCTGCATAGAAAATAAACATAAAAATTTTGTTAGAATCCTTGGGGTGCCTCCCAAGAGCGCTTGCTTTTAAAGTCTGCAGCCAGACTTTCTCTTTCAAATTAGAGATCTTTAATCTCAATTGTGGTTTTGTCCCTTACCACATTTTCACCAAAATATTGTTTAACCCTTTGGCCATTCACTTTGAAGGTAGTATTGGTTGTTATATCATAGAGGTCCACAGCCCCATGGCTATATATTTTTATCAATTGAAAAGGGCCTGACCACCTAGATTTTAACTTTCCAGGAAACAATCTTAACCTGGAGTTGTAAAGCAATACATGTCCTCCTTCTGTGAGATCTCTTTTCATCAGTTTTTGATCATGCCACACTTTGGTTTTTTCTTTATAGATTGCTGCATTCTCATAAGCAAAATGTCTAAGTTCTTCCAATTCATTCAGTTGCAGCAATCTAGCATCTCCTGCTTTCTTGTAGTCAAAATTGAGTTTTTTTAGAGCCCAATGGGCTTTGTGTTGAAGTTCAATTGGTAGGTGACATGACTTCCCATAAACCAACCTATAGGGAGACATCCCCAAAGGTGTTTTATAAGCTGTTCTGTAGGCCCATAAAGCATCATCTAGATGTATTGACCATTCTTTCCTTGAAGGCCCTACCATCTTTTCCAACATCCTTTTTATTTCTCTATTTGACAATTCAGTTTGACCACTAGTTTGTGGATGATAAGCAGTTGCTATTTTATGTTTGACTCCATATTTAGCCAATAGGGTCTCAATTAGTTTATTACAAAAATGAGATCCTTCATCACTTATGATGGCTCTAGGAGTTCCAAAACGAGTGAAAATGTTTTTCAATAAAAATTTGCTCACAGACCTTGCATCATTGTTGGGTAAAGCAGCAGCTTCCACCCATTTTGAGACATAGTCTACAGCTACTAAAATGTATAGGTTTCCATGAGAAGGGGGAAAAGGTCCCATGAAATCCATTCCCCAAACATCAAAGAGTTCAATCTCTAGAATGTTTGTCAAAGGCATTTCATGTTTGTTTGAAATATTCCTTGTTCTTTGGCACCTATCACATTTTTTTACAAAGTCTTGAGCATCTTTAAAAAGTGAAGGCCAAAAGTAGCCTGATTGCAATACCTTTGCAGCAGTTCTAACACCACCAAAATGCCCACCACATGGTGCAGAATGGCAGTGCTGTAGCACTTGAATTTGTTCTTCCTCTGCTAGGCATCTCCTCATTAACTGGTCTTGACACTTCTTGTATAGAAAAGGTTCATCCCAATAATATTGTTTCATTGTGTGGAAGAACCTTCTCTTTTGCTGATAAGTCATCTCAGCAGGTACCACCTTGCTAACGAGAAAGTTCACTATATCAGCATACCAAGGTGTTGCAGGTTCACCCGCTGCAGCGTCAAGTGTTGTTATATTGACCGCTACAGCGGTTGATGAGTCATCAGTCATTGCCAACAGCTGTTCATCTGGAAAGTATTCCTTGATCTCCCCACCTGCTGTACCTGCAATATTCCTTTCTAATCTAGAAAGATGATCAGCAACTTGGTTCTCCACTCCCTTTTTATCCCTTATTTCTAAATCAAATTCTTGGAGTAGGAGAACCCACCTAATTAGCCTAGGCTTTGCATCTTTTTTTGTTATCAAATATTTAATGGCTGAATGGTCTGTGAAGACAATCACCTTGGTGTCAACTAAATATGATCTGAATTTATCAAATGCAAAGACCACGGCTAGTAGTTCTTTTTCAGTGACAGTGTAATTCATTTGAGCTTCTATAAGTGTTTTGCTAGCATAATATATAGAGTGAAAATTTTTATCATACCTTTGCCCAAGGACAGCTCCAATGGCAAAATCACTAGCATCACACATAAGCTCAAAAGGCTTACTCCAGTCAGGAGCTATAATAACTGGTGCTGTTATTAAAGCTTTCTTTAATTTATCAAAGGCTAATATGCATGGCTCATCAAATATAAAGGGGTTATCATGCTGTAACAGTTGACATAAAGGTTTGGAGATTTTTGAAAAATCTTTTATGAATCTCCTATAGAACCCAGCATGCCCCAAAAAGCTTCTAATACCTTTGATGTTGGTCGGTGGAGATAGCTTCTCAATGACCTCTATTTTAGCCTTGTCCACTTCCAATCCTTTTTTAGATATCTTATGCCCCAAAACTATACCTTCTTGCACCATAAAATGGCATTTCTCCCAGTTCAGCACAAGGTTAGTTTCTTCACACCTAATCAAGATTTCTTCTAAGTTGGATAGGCATAGATGGAATGTTTCTCCAAACACAGAGAAATCATCCATGAAGACTTCCATGAATTTTTCAATGTAATCTGAGAAAATTGCCATCATACACCTTTGAAAGGTGGCAGGTGCATTACACAGGCCAAATGGCATCCTTCTAAAAGCAAAGGTGCCATATGGACAAGTGAATGTAGTCTTCTGCTGATCTTCAGGTAATATTGCAATCTGGTTATAACCTGAATAACCATCAAGAAAGCAATAAAATTCTTTACCTGCTAGCCTGTCCAGCATCTGGTCAATGAAAGGCAATGGAAAATGGTCCTTTCTTGTTGCCTTATTCAACCTCCTGTAATCCATGCATATTCTCCAGCCTGTTATTTTTCTGGTTGGAAGCAGCTCATTCATCTCATTTGTTATTACTGTTACCCCTCCCTTCTTTGGCACACATTGCACAGGACTTACCCATGCACTGTCAGAAATGGGGTATACAACACCTGCATCCAACCACTTGATGATTTCCTTCTTCACCACCTCCTTCATAATTGGATTCAACCTCCTCTGCCCTTTTATGTCTGACATTTGCCAACCAATTGCCTTTTTATGCCGTTGTAGCGTCTGAATCAGATCCTGTTCCTGCTTTTCAGAAAGGTCAGCAGCAATTATAACAGACAAAGTACTATTGTTACCTAGATAAGCATATTTGAGGTGTGAAGGCAACTCTTTAAGTTCCAGAGTTGGTGGTTGTTCAGTGGAGGGGAGATCCTTTCTCATGTCTGAATTCTCCTGCTCCAAAGATTCATATTTCTTAGCCCATATTTCTTTGGCTGTCTGTTCCTCCTCTCCTGTAGCTTCTGTATTAGATGTTGTATTTTCACTGCTGTCCAGTAATTGCCTCAGGTGATCTGTGCTTTTCTGGAAGTGATCCTGAACTACTTTATCAATAACAGACACAAAGGAGCACTCTTCAAGATTGGGACCTGGAAATTTCATAGCATTGAGAATGTTGAACTTGACTTCTTGGTCATTGACCCTCATGATCAATTCCCCTCTTAGCACATCTATCAAAGTTCTTCCAGTGGCCAAGAATGGTCTCCCCAGTATGATGGGTACTTCTTTGTCTGCATCAAAGTCCAAGATTACAAAATCAACAGGAAATACAAATTTGTCTACCTTTATTAGAACATCTTCTAGGATTCCTTCTGGATATGCAAGAGTTCTATCAGCTAGCTGCAGTGTAAGTGAGGTAGGTCTGGCAGTTCCCACTCCTAGCTGAGTGTATATGGACTTAGGCATGAGATTTATGCTGGCTCCCAAATCACATAGGGCACGATCAGAGTAAAAATTTCCAATTGAGCATGGTATAGTAAAACTGCCAGGATCCTTTGATTTGGGTGGGAGCTTGTTTTGCATCAACATGCTGCATTCCCCAGTCATTGCCACTGTTTCAAACTCCCCTAGTCTCCTCCTCTTAGTAAGCACATCCTTCATAAACTTTGCATAGTTAGGCATTTGTTGGAGAGCCTCCACCAAAGGAACATTAATGTGCAATTGTTTAAGGACTTCTAGGAATTTGTTAAATTGCTTGTCTTCATGAGCCTTTCGAAGTCTTTGAGGATATGGAGGATCTGGGTATGTTGGGATAGTTCTGGGTGATGGTGGTATTTTCTCAACAACAGGCGCTGCAGCGGTAGGTTCAGGCGCTGTAGCGCTTGTTGTAGGTTCTTTTTGTTTTTCAGATTTTTTGTTATTCTCATCATCTGAAACAGTTGATGATCCTATCAAATCTCTCCCACTCCTTAAGGTTATAGCTTTTACACGCTCCTTCCCTGCAGTACCTGAAGTTGAAGCTTCTGTAGTGGATGGTAATGATCCACTGATTCTTTGGGAAAGGACATTAGCTAATTGCCCCATCTGTACTTCTAGATTTTTAATGGAAGCTTCATGAGTTTTCAGGGCTGTCTTGCAGTCACTCATAAAACCTTTCATCAATCCTTCCAATGAATTATCTATCACAGGGGTATTCTGTCTTTGGTAGTTCTGAGCAGGGAATCCTGGTGGATTTGCTGGAGCACTATAATTAGGTGCTGTTGCATTGTTGGCTCCCCATCTGAAATTGGGGTGGTTCTTCCAACCAGGATTATATGTATTTGAATAGGGATTATTGTTTTTATTGAAACCCACAAAGTTCACAGAGACAAGATTACCAGGACATTCTTCATACAAATGCTCTCCTCCACAGTATACACAGCGTACTGACCCTGGAGAGGCTTGCTCAATAACAGCTATTGTAGGTTCATGTACCGCTGCAGCGGTAACCGCTACAGCGTTTGATGTGCTCATAGATTTTATCATGTTAGTAAGAGAGGCAACCTGTGCAGATAAAGCAGAAACTTCACTTATTTCATGCACACCAGCTACCTTCTTTTGCTGAGCTAACCTTTCTGTAGGCCATTGATAGCTATTTGTGGCAATGTCATCAATCAGTTCACATGCCCCATTATAGGAGGTTTTCAACAACACACCCCCTGAAGAAGCATCTAACATTTGTCTGGTTGTTGGATCTAGTCCATTGTAGAAGGTTTCCATTTGGATAATCACAGGTATACCATGATGAGGGCACCTTCTCAACAGCTCCTTCCATCTCTCCCATGCCTCAAACAGTGTTTCAGCATCTCTTTGTCTGAATGCAGTAACCTCATTCCTCATTCTTGCATTCTTACTTGGAGGAAAATATTTTGCTAAGAATTTCTCAGCCATTTCATTCCAAGTATGGATAGAGTTAGGCTCAAGAGAAGTTAACCAGGCCTTTGCTCTATCCTTCAAGGAATAAGGAAAAAGTTTTAATCTGAATGCATCATCACTTACCCCTGGAATGATGAAGTTACTGCAGACTTCCAAAAATTGCTTTAAGTGTAAATATGGGTCCTCTTGAGGAGAACCACCAAACTGTCCCACTGTTTGTAAAATTTGGAACATCATAGGTTTGAATTCAAACTGAGCTGTGTTGAGAGTAGGTCTTGCTATGCTTGTCTCCATGGTTTGTGGATCAAACACAGCATAGTCCCTCATTGGTCTATCTCTGTCATTTACCATTTGAGCAGGCCCTTCATTTATGAATTGATGTCTGTACCAGTCCTCTTGGTCATGTAAGGTTGGAGTGGGTGGCTGTTGATGTATACCTCTACCCCTTCCACCTGGTTCAGTCCCTCCTCTACCAGAGCTAGATCTGCCATGTAGAGTGTGAGCTCTACCAGAATTGGTCCTATGGCTATGTTCTGACATGGTGGGTCTGAGCCTGTGAAGATGTCTTAGCTTCCTGAACCTTCTCTCTGGTTCTGAGTATGGTTCAAATTCTGGTGGTTGAGACCTGGGCATACGCTGTAGCGCTTACTACTGCAGCAACAAGAAACAACACACCAGTGTAAAATAGGCACTAAGTTCACTAAAAACTTAAACAATGAAAATTAAATGCAATCCCCGGCAACGACGCCAAAAACTTGTTGTGGTCTGAGTTGGTGTGCAAGTATACACAATCGCAACAAGTAATATATTGATAAGTAAAGTTCGTTCCCACAGGGATTGGAGTTAATCTATAAAGTTTAAGTGATTAGAAGCTTAGTGAAAAGAATTAAGTAGCAAGTAAAGGTGAAGAATTGTAAACATCATGAGTTGTGATAAAACAGTATTAAGTTGAAGTAATTAAAGGTGAATTGGATAGCTCAATAGCATGTAAGTTCCCAAGAGTAATGCTCATATAATATTAGACGCTGTAGCGTTAAGAGCTGTAGCGCTTAAGAATCCGTAGACGCTGTAGCGCCTTGGTGGCGTGCCTTTCAGTCACTTTCATCAGGGCTATGTTACAAGACTCCTATGTCTAGGCTCTAAATAAGTTTTACCCCTGTATATTAAGATCTTACAACATTTGCCTTATGAACTACTACTCCCCTATGTCTAGAGTTAAGTAGTGCTTCCTTTAAATGTCTTTAAAGGATTTTCATTCATATTATTCCTTGAGTTCTCTTTGTGAACCATGTCTGTACCCACAAAGTTACCTTGTTTTAGTTGATCATTCCCAAACCAAGATTGAAAGTATTATGATACAAGGAATAAAACACAAACATCATAATATTATACAAAAGTTACTCAAGGTTCATTACATACCAAGAACAATCCAACTACAACAAAGTTAGCTCATCACAAGTTCCATCAACATAATACAACTAGAGAGTATGTATTACCGTATGAAGACAAGAGAAGAGTGGTTGCAAAAGATGCACTCCAATGATCCCAAGTAGCATACAAGAGATGAAGTTGAGGCGTGAGCAAAACCTTGGATAAAAGACTTGAAGAACTATTCTAAAAAATAAAAGCTTAAAAGTAGTGTGTCAATGGAGAATGGCTACTACGTATGTTGTGTAGTTCATCTTCCAAGTTACAATATTTGTCTACGTATGTTACTTTCTTTTGAAGCAATCTTAATTAATCTAATTAATATCTAAGCCTTAATAGAATAATAATATTACATGATGATTATTAGACTTAGATATTATCCTTAAAGTACTTTACAAAAAGTGGTAATGATGGAATGCAACAACTATCACATGGGTTCCATTTAGGAGGCGCCAAGTGTAATTTAGCATTCACTTGAAAGTCAACAATTCCAGCTGAGAGGAAGAGATAAGGGTGGTGACTCATCATGTCCTAAAGTGGCCACACAAATATCTCAAAGGTCAACCGTCATATAACGCTGTAGCGTTTCCTTGATAGCACACGCTGCAGCGCTAAAGCAAAACATCAAACATATTCACAAAGGCATTAACTATGCCCAAGGTTTAAGGAATTAAATTATATTATATATTTATTCTAATATCCATATATTCACATATTTAAGCACTAGAATTACTTGAGAAATAAGCTTGACTTAAGTATTAGGAGCATAAATAACCTATATAAAATAAGGTTATCAGGCCTCCCTGGGCGCCTTGAGCCAAAGTGCTATGTTCTGCTGTTGGCGCCCTCCGGGCGCCTTGCTGGACACTTGTTTGTTCCTAAGAGTTGGCACCCTCCTGGGTGCCCTTGGTGTTGCTCCCTGCGTGCGTGCGCTTGGTGTCTTTTCGTGGAGCAGATTTTGCAAGACAATCTTCGGTGCTCCCGTGGGTGCCTTACTGCATAGTGCTGACTACCCCATTGCGAAGGATTTGCTTTCAGACTGCCATCCCCTTGCCAGGCGCCCCTCTGCTGGGCCCTGCTTGATCCTGCCAGGCGCCCTCATGGGCGCCCTCTTGCTCCTGCCAGGCCCCCTCATGAGCGCCCTCCTAGTATTGCTAATTGGACTTCTTGGTTGAGTCCAGAACAGTTGCCCCCCAAGCCGAGATTATTCCAAAGGAT
The DNA here is from genome assembly GCA_039519185.1 of Astragalus membranaceus. Lineage (NCBI taxonomy): Eukaryota > Viridiplantae > Streptophyta > Magnoliopsida > Fabales > Fabaceae > Astragalus > Astragalus membranaceus. The sequence continues at coordinate 143,540,656 of CM076846.1, read as the reverse complement.
GGTCTTGGCTTGAAGGATTTTCGTTGATTTGCCGGATTTGTGAGATTGCGCGGGAGACTGCCTTTGTAACAACCGTGTTTTGTCATTTTCACTCTCTAGAGTAAAAAAGAGAAATTTTTCCAAGCGTTCTTTGTCTGTCTTGTCGGGTCGTATGAGATCACTTCGTTGCGACCGCGATTCACACCTCCTTTGGTGTAATTCTTGTGCTTGGCACCAGGCTAGGGTGGTGTATTCTGATGTTGGTGCCCCCCCTGGGCGCCTTGTGCCAAGGTACTAAGATATCCTGACGCGGGCGAAGGATTTGCTTTCAGACTGACCCCTGCCAGGCGCCCCTCTACTGGGCGCCGCTTGCTCCTGCCAGGCGCCCTCATGGGCGCCCTCCGGGTCCTGCCAGGCGCCCTCATGGGCGCTGGTTGCCTCTGTCAGGCGCCTCCATAGCGCCCCCTTGCTCCTGCCAGGCGCCCTCATGGGCGCTGGTTGCTACCTTGCAGGCGCCCTCATGGGCGCCCTCCTTGCCAGGCGCCCCCTTGGGTGCCGACTTGTGTAGACGTCTGTTTGGCACTTTGCTTTATTTTTTGCTGCTCATCTTGCCTCTTAGCCTTCTTTTCTTGCTTGGTGCCGAGGGGGAATTGCTTCTCTTGTCCTTACCATTACCTCGTTGACATTTCCACGAGTTTTACCGCTTCTAAATTACTACCAAGGTGATTTGGGCTGTCATTCAGCTTATATTTCTAGCTTTTTTGTGTTTGAGCCCGTCTTGTTTTGTTGACGTCCCCCACCTCAGGGGAGGGGGTGTTCAGACATGTCTTGTTTTGTTGAAGTCCCCAACCTCAGGGGAGGGGGTTGTTTGCAAGTTTTGTTGACGTCCCCCATGTAACACCCCGTTAATTTCTATCTTGTAGAAATTACCGAAGCGCACGACTGGCATACATCAGAGTAACTTCCTTTTTAAATACTGAACACATACTAATACTCGATGCTAAAAACCCATCAAGTTCGCTTACATAACTTAAAATACATAAAGCGATCTTACACCACTCAACTAGTGTTCAGTACCAAAATAGAAAGTCTGCGGAAGCGATTTACAACTTAAAAACATAAGTTGTACCATCGTACATCTAAGAAACTGAATACAAAATACAGAGATACACAACATGACAAAATAAACAAAAGCGTCACCAGCTCCTCAGGTATCTCCATAGCCGTGCCTCACAGTCTTCAACTTCCCCTGCGTAACTGAAAAACAACAACAATGGATTGGGTGAGACAACTTGTCTCAGTGAGTTCTATCGCGACCCCTTACTAATTCTCTCGGTTCAATTATGCTTGGTTGATTATGCTTAACTCATAAATCATAGTCCTCAAAATTGACTATGTGGCTAACTAACTAAACGTTGTCCTCATAACCCTCAAGTCGGTTACAAGAAACAACACATAAACTGAACTGATATTTTAGCGTGTCACCGATCACTTGGCATAATAAGCTTCCGGTGAACCCGTCCCCACTAATCGGCTGGGTCCCTGATGGGGCCTAGGTTCATTGGGCTCATGACTTCCCCTCCCCTAGCACACTAAACTGAAATAGGGTGAACTGATGTATATATTTTAATATAACTGAACTGAACTGAACAATGAACTTAATCATAACATTAACTTAACTTAACAATGAACTGAACTTAACATAATCTTATTATTAACGTGATTTAATTACTAACTTAGTCTAATTATTAAGTGATCTCTCATGGATTACTAAGGTTCGCTAACTTAACTTATCAATCTTACTAAGCCAGTCAGTCCAGCACAATACCTCAATCACAAAGTCATAACATGAAATCAATGGTCAATCACATGAGCATTCACTTAACCTGAACGTAATCCAAACACAACCAATCATATGATACTAACATAACTTAGATCCAATCACAGTCAATTACCACTCAATTCAGGGCAGTTCAATTATAGTATCATTTGGGGAAGGTGGAAGGAGGGATTAGAAAGCAATCGGAATCGTTCGGAATGATTGTAAGCACGTTTTAAAATAGGAATTCAGAGAGCCACGCACGACTCGTGCGCCCATACACACGATCCGTGCGTGTCTATCATTTATCGTATCATTCCGTTCCGATCCCGAGTTACTTCCCGATCGACACTACCACTTCAGTCATAGCCAAACATATAGAATTACAGTGCTCCCATCTGGGAAACCTTGGGGAGTGGATTGGAAGGGATTTAGGACCAATCAGAATAGCTTAGGACGTATTTCAAAATTCGCATTAGCAAGGGACACACGATCCGTGCGCCTTGGCACACGACCCGTGCGCCTGTTCAAAAACAGCACCAGTGGTTTCAGAATCTCACGCACGACCCGTGCCCATAGGCGCACGGTCCGTGCGTGACTATCAGTATTTCCGAAAAACAGTTTTCGCGTTTTCTTTTCTATTCCGATCGTTCCCATGTCCATTCCAATTCACATTCAAACTCAATAACGCATCAATACAAACATGGCAACCAGTACATTCAGTACAATCAATAATATTCATTCAACAATCACACTCATGCAATTTAACAATTTCAATCCCAATGATCTCATGACTCGACGATTCACACGCGAGATTTTCGTAAACATTATCGACTCGAATTTTATTAAAACGCGAGACCTGAACCAGGACACACATGCATACACAGATTCATGGTTTCCCTAGTGAGTTATAGAACTCACCTTTTTGAAGACAACAGCAATTAAACACCGAGACTTTGTGCACACGAACAAATAGAGGGTCACGAACTATCTCCAATCCGATTCTAAACAACCCAAAACTGAACACCCAGCTTCCTAAGGCTTGAACTTCGAACCCAACTGCTGAAACTGCCTCCCAAGCTGCTCCAACACTCGATTCAGGTACATGAGTTGGTTCTAAGGTTCTCCAACACAACATGCAACAATTTTGGTTCAGATTTGCTCAAGAGGAGCTTGGTGGTCAACAATGGTGGTTTGGGCTTGGAGGGGAATCTGAATTCGAATTTAGTATCTATGAGAAGGAAACGAAAAATGGGAGAGAATGGTGTAAACAGAATTCACATGCATTGAGGTTGAGACTAGATCCTCTCCTCCCTCTCCCTTCTCCCTCACGCCCTAACTATCTCTTTCTTCCTTCACTGTTTCTGTTTTCAGAACTTGGGGATAATGAAGAGTTTTTCTCTTTATGCTCAGCTGAATGGGTATATAAAGGGGGCATGGCAAAAGACACAACTACCCTCCACTTAAACATTTCATACCCTATGACTCCTTCACTCCTAATTAATCTAATGTGATGCAATCAATTCAATTAAGCACACAATTTCACATACTTATCAATTAAACAAATTGCCAATCCAATTCCATTTATTTTCAATCAAGACAATAATTCACTCAATATTAATTCACGCCAATTAATTTAATTAGCGAAAATTGGGGATATTACACCCCACCTCAGGGGAGGGGGTGTTCGGACATGTCTTGTTTTGTTGAAGTCCCCAACCTCAGAGGAGGGGGTTGTCTGCAAGTTTTGTTGATGTACCCCACCTCAGGGGAGGGGGTGTTCGGACATGTCTTGTTTTGTTGAAGTCCCCAACCTCGGGGGAGGGGGTTGTCTGCAAGTTTTCCTGTCTGTCTTGTAACCGCTTGTTCTGCCCCCTGTCCTGCAGGTTGAGAGATGGTGAGTGATACCGTGCCTTCGGAGGAAGCCGACTTCCCTGGCTTTGTCGTTACCTCTTCTAATGATGATTTGCTTTTTGAGCATGAGGTGGTAGAGATTCTTCTATGCTGCCTACGACAAAGCGATTGGCCACGCTCAGTGTTTGTATCCAGAAGCCGTTCTGGAGTCGAGCATCTTTGGATTTGATCATGAGGTCTTTGTCAGGCTTGATTCTCTTGATTATAACAGGCACGCGCCGAATAATCTATTATTGCCTCGTGGCACAGTTAACTCTTGGGGGCAGTTCATCAGAACTCGGTCTGACTTTTAACTCCCGTCAGTGGTTGCGACCATATTCGATGCCGCTTCGCACCTCTTGGGACTCTGGGGGAGTTTATTCAGATCTCGGTCTGAATTTTAACTTCCGTCAGAGGTTGCGACTTCGATGCCGCTTCGCACCTCGTGGGACTTTGGGGGAGTTTATTCAGATCTCGGTCTGAATTTAACTTCCGTCAGAGGTTGCGACTTCGATGCCGCTTCGCACCTCGTGGGACTCTGGGGGTGTTTGTTCAGATCTCGGTCTGAATTTAACTTCCGTCAGAGGTTGCGACTTCGATGCCGCTTCGCACCTCTTGGGACTCTGGGGGAGTTTATTTAGATCTCGGTCTGAATTTAACTTCCGTCAGAGGTTGCGACTTCGATGCCGCTTCGCACCTCTTGGGACTCTGGGGGAGTTTATTCAGATCTCGGTCTGAATTTAACTTCCGTCAGAGGTTGCGACTTCGATGCCGCTTCGCACCTCGTGGAACTCTGGGGGAGTTTATTCAGATATCAGTCTGAATTTAACTCCCGTCAGAGGTTGCGACTTCGATGCCGCTTCGTACCTCGTGGCAGAGTTTGATGTTGACTTATGTTGGTCGGGGGATCTCCTCGATGGTGATCCCCAGTGGTGCCTCTGGTGGATATTGACTTGGTTCCACCGTTGTCCCCCTTGTATGTGAGGTCGCCCTTTCGGCTCGTGCCGTCGTCGGGCCTGCTAATTTCGTCAGCTGATCACAGTAACTTTCCCGCTCGTCTATTGGTATTTTTCGCTGACTTGCCTTGACCGAGGTGATTGATGGTGAGTATGGGTGAGAAACACCGCATTTTCTTTTCCTCTTTGCTCACGTGCTCGTGCACTATATTTTTGCTCACGTGCTCGTGCACCATTTGATTTTCTCACGAGCTTGTGAGTGCCGTCAGCTTGTTTCCCTTCCTGGGTGTGGAGACGTATGAATTGGCTTTCGAGCTTAACATGAGAATTGTAGCCAAGCTTCTTAGATTTCCAACGCATGCTCACATGCCTCCATCGGGTAAGTATGGACGAAGTTACGGACTACAGACTGGTGTTACGAAGTGGCTTCAGTCTCAAGAGGGGGGGTGAATTGAGATTTAAAACTTTTCAGATCTTTCGAAAACGTTTTCCCCCTTTTCAATGACTTAGATCAATTTTCGCGCAGGTTAAGTGGAAGCGAAGGAATTAGAATATAAAGTAGTAAAGCAGTATAACAGTAAAGCAGGAAAGCAGTAAAGCACGGAGAGATTTATCCTGGTTTGGTCACCTCCTAGTGACCTACGTCCAGTCCTCACACCCTTGTGAGATTTTCCACTAACCAAACCAACAAGGCTTACAAGTGCCTTGGAAAACCTTTACAGACTCAGGCACTCTCCTCCTAGGATACCCCACCTATGGAGAGCCCTCAAATCTAATATAACAATAACAAGAGATACCCCACCCCTGTTACAATCAACTGCCCTAGAAAGATACCCCACTTCCTAGTACATGCAGCTACCCTAGAGAGATACCCCACTCCCTAGTACAAATCACAACAATTAAATAATAACAAACGTAAAGACAGAAATACCTCTAGAGTAGGCAGATAATACAACTTGAAGAATGCAACCCCAACTAACTCTTAGCGAAAGATCAGCTCTTGACGGACCAGCGGTGCGAGAAGAACACAAATAAAATATAAAGAGTTTTTCAGAAGTTATAGATCGTGAAATGGGTTGGTAAGAAATGGAGGCTATGAGACCTCTATTTATAGGCTATGAGAAAATCAAGTTTACGTTGAAAATAATGTAGGAATCGATTCTTTGTTGAAAACATTGAATCTAGGAATCGATTCTTATGTATGACTTCTTTTAAGTGAGAATCGATTTTGCTTTACTTGAGAAAGAGTAACAATCGATTCTTGAGATCCAGGAAGGCTAGGAATCGATTCTTATACTCAATGTAATTTGTATGAATCGATTCTTGGCTGGCCTGAGACATGTAGGAATCGATTCTTTTGCTAAGTGAAAAATAGTGTGAATCGATTCTTTCCTTTTTGAAAAATACTTGTGAATCGATTATGCACTTTGGTAAAAATAATATGAATCGATTCTTTCCTTTTAAAGACACTTGAGAATCTATTTTTATGCTTAGTATAAAATAGTATGAGTCGATTCTTCCTTTTTAGAAATACTTAGGAATCGATTTGCATACTTAGTGAAACTAGTATGAATCGATTCTTTAGCTTTTGTATTGACCTGAAAATCGATTTTTATATATAGAATAAAATAGAGAAAATCGATTTTATGCTTTTCAAAAATGCTTCTTGTGTTTACGTGTGCATGCATGCATTTTGAAAATCATGGGACTTTGAGAGATGAGCTGACCTTCGAAAGAGCTTACACTTTTTCCTAAGACACACCCAAACCCTAAGGACTACCCTTATTTATAAGGACTACCCTTATATCTCGAAACTTCAATTCTTGAGCTTGATTGTCTTGGATTGTGACTTTGATACTTTGTCACTTTCATTAACTTTGGCCATCAACTTTGGCTTTGGCTTTTTACTATTATCAACTTTAGCTTTTGTCTTTTTCATCATCAAAACCTCTAAACCACTTCATCATCAAAACTTAGCCTGCAACACAAGATATCTACATTCTCCCCCTTTTTGATGATGACAAAACATTTACTCATCTCAAGGTGGGAAGTTAGTTCAAACAGATAATGCATATATATGATGCTCCCCCTATCATGATGCTCCCCCTGTTTTATTGACTATATGCATAGTGACAATGCTATGATATATCTATATGCTCATTCTATATGCTTTATGCAACCCTATATTTCTCTCCCCCTTTTTGTCATGATCATAAGGGTCGACGTAAGATAGAGTTTGCGAATCGATTGTCACAGCTATTTGACAAGGTAAAAGAACCATTTGCAGATTTAAGTGATCATCAAAACCAAAGGAAAATCATTTTTGAAACCATGAAGAGAGTAAATCATCAAAACAGGTAAAGTCATGAGTCTCAAACACTGTGAAGTAGTTGTTTTAAGCTTTATACATTTCATGCTGCTTAGTTTGAAAGTTGGTGATGGCAGCCAGAATATGGGAGAAAAATTATTTTAGGTAAACAACAATTGTGAGCATGTATTCTGAAAATTACTAGCAATTGATTGTGACAGGAGAAAATAGATTTAAAAGGAATAGCGCTTCAACTGCTTTTAGAAATTGTTTTTTTTTTGAGCGCGTAGAAATTCATAAGTCACAATTTCACTTGATTCCACGTTTCTTTACAAGATCACTTGAGAAACAAAAACTTGTTTGAAGAACCAAATTTTCTTTTGCAATGGATCGTGAAAATATCAACTGGCTGTTTGTGACGACTCAACTAGCTCAATCACACTATCGCCTTTCTAACCATAACCTCTAAGAAGGCGATATATATATAATTTTTATATGCTTAGTTCTAGAGGGATGACCAGAATACTTTGTTGTTTCATGCCTTATAAATATTGTTCTTTAAGGATGCATGAGGTTCAGGAAATGCTCTATTTCAGTAGTCACATATTTGACTTAATAAACTATTCTTAAGCACATTTTCAAAAAAGAGGTGAATAAAATTTTAACCAATCTGACCTTTACCGGTGATTCTTCCTCTATTTATCACAAGTCACATGACGGCTTTTTCCGGGGGTGAGTGTTAAGAACTTTATTGCGTCTCCGGTCATGCGCTTCAAGTCTTTGCTGTCAAGGTATCAATCTGCCCCCATACCTTGAAGCATACCTGCAAAGATCTAAAACAAGGTTCTCGGTACCCAAATCTCTTTGGGTCCTTGTGGGTTAGTGTTTGGTATGGTCCTTTTGGGAACTCATACCTTTTTCACATTTTGTTTACCTCTTGCTCTGCAAACGGAAGCAGTATGTCCAGGTTTACCACAATAATAACATTAATATAAGGTCTAGTGGAAAATTTTGGTTTGTAATGATCATGCTTTTCTATGGGTTTGTTTCTAGGAAATCTATGATGCATATTTTGTAAACTAGACAATTTCCCAACAGTCCATTCAAATTCATGAATTTTCCTTTCAAAATCAACACATTTATCACAAGTATAATTTTCTTTAAAGCATGCAAGGCTATCATTTTCTTTTCTAAGCTCGGACTTTTCTTTAGTTAAAGTAGTAATATCATTTTCAAGATGAGTGATAACTTTCTTGGATTTGCTAAGAGCTTTAGCTAATTTTGAAGATTTATCGTGTAATTCAGTAAAAGCTTCATATAATTCATCATAGGCATCTTGTAATTATTCAGAGTTAGAATATACCTCAGTTTCACTTTCGCTGTCGTGGTCGGCTATGAGAGCAACTTGACCTTTTTCATTTTCTGAATTATCTGATGAGTTCATGTCATTGTCTTCCCAAGCTATGTAGGCTTTTCTACCATTATTTCCTTTGGACCCCTTTTTCTTGAACTTTGATAATTTTCTTTCTAAGTTCGGGCACTTCATCGTCAGGTGTCCGGATTTACCACATTCGTAGAAAGTTGGAGGACTTGAGAAGTTTTTTTTGCTTGAGCCTCTTTTGGTTGGAGAATTCCTTTTGAGAGATCTTTCCCTTCTCATGAACTTTTTGAATTTACTAACCATTAGTTCCATTTTCTCCTCGTCTTCATCTTCATCTTCCGAATCATCACTATCGTCGGATGAGCTTGAACTGGAAGCTTTGAGAGCTAAGTTTTTGTTCTTCTTGTCTTTTCCTTCATGCTCTGCTAGGCGAGTGAGCTCTAACTCGTGCTCTAGTAGTTTCCCAAACAGGGTGGCGAGAGTCATGGTAGTCAAGTTTCTTGACTCAGTTATTGCAGTCACCTTTGGTTGCCATTCTCTGTTTAGGCATCTCAGCACTTTGTTGATCAAGTCTTCGGGAGGAAATGATTTTCCTAATGAACCCAATTTGTTCACTATGTGGGTGAACCTTTTCTGCATCTCTGATATTGTTTCACCTGTATTCATTCTAAACAATTCGTACTCTCTGGTAAGAGTATTTGTTCTTGCCCTTTTCACTTCACTTGTACCCTCATGAGTAACTTGAAGATTATCCCACATTTCTTGGGCAGTTTTACAGTTTGAAACTCGAAAAAATTCATCACCACTCAAAGCAGAAGTAATAATATTTTTAGCACGTAAATTCAGTTGCACTTTTCTTTTCTCATCATCAGACCATTCATTTCTACTTTTTATTATAAGAATACCATCTACTATGTGTGTGGGGACGAAAGGTCCTTTTTCCACAACATCCCAAACATCTAAGTCTACCCCTTCAATAAAAATTCTCATTCTTTCTTTCCAATATGCATAGTCTTCTCCGTTGAATCCCGGAGGACGGAAAAGAGATGCACCCTCTTGCGTAGACCAACCTGAAGCCATTTCTCTTGAAGCTGCTAGGCCCTTTATACAAGAGTCTAGCTCTGATACCACTTGTTACCAAGTGGCTTCAGTCTCAAGAGGGGGGGTTGTTGCACCCCGAAAAATCCCCGGTTTGGGTTTCTCAATGTACAACGTGGAAAATTTTTGGAGCCGCCACCAATATTTTAATTTTAAGACCAAAACATTGAAAAAAGGTCTTTTGGACAAGGCGGATGGTCTTTTGAAAACTAGAGATATAGGTTCGGGGGTCGATTACGTGCGAGGAAGGTGTTAGCACCGCGCACGTTGTAACACCCTAAAATTATTTAATTAATTTATTTAATTAAGTAATTGGGGATTTAAATTAAATTATTTGATGTAATTTAATTAATTAGAATTTATACTAATACGTGTAGGAAGTATTAGAAAGTGGAGGTGCCAAACCAAATGGACTTGGGCCTAAGTGAGAAGCCCAAGCCCATTATTCTTGTCATATGCGAAGTGGTTAGGTTGTTGGGGGCTAGGGTTTTGGTGAAAGAATTGCGAAGTTGCAAGGGAGAGCAAGAGAGAAAGAGAAATAGCGTGAGAAAGAGAGAGAGAGAGCAAGGCGGCCGTAAGGAGAGGAGAGGAAGAGGAGAGAAGTCGCAACCCAGGGAGAGCAAGGAACGTGATCTTGTTGCGGTGGTCCTGTACGTGACTATCTCCGGAGCCTCCGTTCTTCAATTTCGAGGTTAGGGGAGCTCTATCATTCTATTTAATAAATTATATGATGGGTCCTAGATCTAAGGTTTCTACTAGATCCATGATGCTCTTGATGTTCTTTGGCGTTCTTGATGTTCTTGATGATTCTTTTGCGTTTTCTTGATGTTCTTGAATGTTAACTTCCTTCTATGTTCATTATAATGTGTTTTGCGAATTCGATTCATTGAGTGGTGTGATCTATGAAGTTGTTTTTATGGGTGGTGATATGCGCATATGTTGAGAATCCAAAATTGAGATCCATGTGTTTGGCTTGTTTGAGGTGAGGTCGCATAGGGGTTGTGGTTTGGGCGCCTAGGGTGCCAAGATGATTGTTGGTGACGCTTTCAATTGAATTTTTTTTGGGTATAATTGAGTTTGGTGATTTTCGAAAATAATTGGATGCATTTTTGGTTGCTGGAAAATTGGAGTTTTTACGCTTTAGAATTGTTAAGAAAACCAATTTTAGTGTTAAAAAGTGTTGAACAAAAATTCTGGGCGTTGCTGCAGTTTCCTGGGCGCTGAGCGCCTGTCCTGGGCGCCAGGCGCCCGTGTTGTGTTGTGCTGTGCGTGTGTGCGCGCCTGGGCGCTGGGCGCCTGTGGCGTGCGTGTTGCCTGCGTTGTTGCGCCTGGGCACTAGGCGCCCGTGTCCGTGTCGCGTTGCGCTGTGTGCGCGTTGTTACCCCTGGGCGCTAGGCGCCCGTGCTGTGTTGCGTTGTCTTGTGCGCCTGGGCGCTGGGCGCCAGTGCGCGTGTTGCCTGGTTGCCTGGGCGCCTAAGGCGCCTGTTCCCTGGATGTTGCCTGATTTTTCCAAAATTATTTTTATCATAACTTTTGACCCAGACGTCCGTTTTGAACGATTCAAAAAGTGTCGTGAAGCTCTTTACGTTGTCCATCTATGGGTCTAATTTTTAAAATGAAAAATTGTTATTTTCTGATTGTTTGTGGGCGCCCAAGTGGCCGTCCCTGGTGATCGTCCCAGTGACATTGAAAAATGATATGAAGTTCTTTAAAAATCTCCTTTGGTGTATAAACAACAGTTTTAGCGAAGTAATGTCAAAAATGATGATTTTGACGATGATGCTCTCGGGGCTAGTTAAAAGACTGTTTTGCCTTTAGTGGCTAATTATTATTAGTTATGATGTATAAAAGACTGTTTTGCCCCTAGTGGCCAAAGTTGTAGATAATGTTGTGTAAATGACGAGGATGCCCTTAGTGGTTAGTCAAATGACGTTTTTACCCTCAGTGGTTATGGTTTGAGTTGATTGATGTTTATGTGTGAGTGTCGATGAAAAACCAGTGACGTTTGGGGCCCGAATGGGCTAAGTGATGTTAAGGTCTAAATGGCCTAGTGATGTTGTGTGATGATTATGAATTTGACAGGTGCCGTGCTCCGTGCGAGCAAACAGGTAAGTGATGGGTCACATTGTTGACTATGATCTGAGTAATTGTGTGATTGTGTGAAGTGAGTGGTGCATGTCATAGTGTCTCATGCCCATATGCATAAAACCAATGACGTTTGAGGCCTGAGTGGCTAAGTGATGATGAGGCCTGAGTGGCTAAGCGACGTTTTGTAAAAAGGTACCTTCATGCATATACCCGCGAGTGGGTTGCATTTCATAAATCTATATGACATGAGATGAGTTATTGTAAATGATGTGAATGATGACTGTGATGTGGATGTTTAGTGTATTGGATGCTGATTATTCTAGTGTGTAGCCTATGATTAGTCCTTATCATATTTTCTATTATATAGACTGAAATGATGCTCACCCTTTCCTGTTTGAATGTTGCCCCGTGTTGGTAACGTGCAGGTGATTCCCAGTGAAGGTCTTAGCTTCACTTTTTGAGTCGAGTCGTCATGCTCTGATACGTAGCACTCAGGGGGGATAACGAACTCGGCATTTAATTAATGATTTTTGATTATTATGTCCATGTGGACTATTTGGTTATGTTTTACTATTTTCCGCTGCGTAGTTGGTTGTGTCATGTTGAGTTTTATAAGTGACGTTGAAATGAGACTGGAGATTTCTTTAATTGTGATGTGCTACGCGAATGCATGAATACTGAGTTGAACTGTTTTTCAAAACTGATAAGCGACGTTTTATTGAAGTGTGTGTAACATTCCCTATGAACGAAATTTTCAAACTCTGATTTTTATAAACGAAGTAACGGGTAGAAAGGGGTGTTACACACGTCCTTTCTACCGAAAGGGAACCTCTAATTAAATGTGTAGTTTTAACGTTTGATTTGAAAAATACCTAGATTTGCCTATTTATTTCTTGTTTGAAGATGAATGGGAAAACTTTAATGAAAATTTTATTTTTGGTAAGAAAGGGGGAAAAAAGGGTTTTTTAGGAAAAGTGCTTGACGGGACATGGCCCGCTCCTACGTATCTCCCGGTGCGATGGAGAATTCAAAGCTACGTAGTTCTTGATTGTCTTTTTGAAAAGTTTTTGTTTTTTATCTTTTTTGGTGAGTTTTTGAAATAGGACGAGCATTAGCAAATGATTAAACTAGCAGAGGCTATGATGAATCACTGCTAAATACTCAAAAAGAGTTGTACCGCTAGTCAAACGAACAAAGGTTCTGATGGACTATTGATAACAACTTGTTTTTATTATCTTTTTGAAAGTGATTTTCGAAAAAGATTGATTTGTACGATGATCAAACTAACAAAGTTTATGATGGATCATCGTTTATTATTCTTATGAGAAAAAGACATTGCCACTGATAGCTAAACGAACAAAGGCTCTGATGAGCTACTAGCAACAATGGGTTTGAAAATGATTCTTTTTGTTTGTTTTTATGAAAATAATTTGTTTATGGTTGCGAAAAGGATTTTTATTCGTTGCGCTTGACGAGAACGGGACTCGCTCCTACGTATCCCAAATGGGAATCAAAGCGACGTAGTTCTAATGAAAATGTTTTTGAAAGGGTTTGAAATATTTTTGGAAAAAGGGTGAAGGCACTATCAATGATTGATTACAAAAGTTCAAACACATTCAATAATCACGAAATCACGCATATGTTGAATATTTAATCAAGACTAAACATGCCAACATGATCAAAAGACCCACTTATCAGGGATGCAAAGTAAAGTTCTCAAAGCAAGTGTGTGTGTGTGTGTAGGGAGGAGTGTATTTACCCTAATGACTCTATGCTACAACAGGCATGTAGACTTACGTCTTCATTAGGAGGTCATACACATGGATGGAATGGCATATTGAATCGAGACATTTAAAATGCATCAAAAACAAGCAAGCAATTGATCATAGGCATAGAATGATCTTAATTAAACTAAGGAACATATGAGCACGATTTCTCAATAACATGAACAAAAGGGGAAATTGCATCAAGGCTAAGGTAAGCCTATCCTTTGCATTCATGAATAAGTGCCCAAAGGCTAGTAACACAATCAAAGAGGAGGGAGCATCAAGGTTTTGGGTAACCTATCCTTTGCAATACCCCATGGACCTTAAACCATCAACCTAACTATCTTTTATTCGTTAAGAAGTTAAAAAAAGGGGGAGGTTGAATCATCTGAAACCATCTTCACCACTTAGAACATGATGCACTAGGCATAAGTGGGAATCATATGGTTCATCATCGACAATGGATAAGAATATACAAGGACAAGTAAGTAAACACTAAAAGCTAAGTTGAATTACATTGAGCAGTTTTGACACGGATCACAATAATTAAATATTAACAAATGTAAAGACAGAAATACCTCTAATGAAGGCAGATATTACAACTTGAAGAATGCGACCCCGACTAACTCTTAGCAATAGATCAGCTCTGACGGACCAATGGAACGAAGAGAGCACCAGTAAAATATAGGAGAGTTTTTTCTGAAAAGATGAGATTTGTGAAAATTGCCTCTGATCTCGTCCAAAAATCTGTGTCCGATCTCGTGAAAGAATCTGTCCTGATCTCGTGAAACGTCTCTCCCCTTTCCTCTCCTCAAATGGAGGCTATGAGGCCTCTATTTATAGGCTTTGAAAAACTAGATCTCACGTTGAAACATTTGAAGGAATCGATTCTATGCCTAATTGCACTGGATCTAGGAATCGATTCTTGTGTATGACTTCCTTAAGGTGAGAATCGATTCTTACTTTATTTGACAATGAGTGACAATCGATTCTTGGCTCACAGGAGGGGTGGGAATCGATTTTGACTCAAGTATAAAGTATTGTGAATCGATTCTTTCACTTATGGAGACAATGGGAATCGATTGCATGCTTTCTCATTTATGTTAAAAATCGATTTTTGTGTTTATCTTTAAAAGATGGTAAATCGATTCTTTCTTTTCTTTTTGACCTGAAAATCGATTTTGCCCTTTCTTTTTGACCTGAAAATCGATTTTGCCATGAAGTAACATGACCTGACAATCGATTCTTCCCTTTCTTTTTGACCTGAAAATCGATTTTGATGTATGTTTATGCATGGAGAAATCGATTTTATATTCCCAAAGATGATAAGAATGTTTACGTGAGTATGCATGCATCTTTGAAAAACTTGTGAGTGTGTGAGACTTTGAGATACGAGCTAACCTTCGGAAGAGCCTACACTTTTTTCTACGACACACCCAAACCCTAAGAACTACCCTTATCTATAAGGACTACCCTTTTGACCCTAGAACTTTGGAATGGTTTCTAGGACCCAAAAGGCAATGCATAATTTATTTATTATTTTTTTGTGTGGAAAATTAGGGTTTTGACCTAAGCCGGACAAAAGTGGGGTATGACAGCTGCCCCTCTTTATCTGAATTTTAACGAGGAATATGAATTGGCCGAAACATATTCCAAGGCAAAATGAAGATAAAGAATTCAGAAATTATACCGATTTTGTCTACTTGGGGAAAACCCAAATTTTCCATTTTTTTTGTTTTTGTTGATGTCAGATGAAAAATGCAATATGCAAGCAAAAACAGATTGGATTTTTTTTGAATCACCACTTGGCGTGCTAATATAAAAACAACGATTTGTGAGTTTAACACTTGGCGTGCAAAAGCAGTAAATAAAGCGGTAAAGAACGCGGTAAAGGAAGCAGTAAAGAAGGAGCACTGAGGGCTAAGGATGAGCGCGGAGGGCTCAGGATGAGCACAGAGGGCTCAGGAGGAGCACAGAGGGCTCAGGATGAGCGCAGAGGGCTCAGGGGGAGCACAGAGGGCTCAGGATGAGCACAGAGGGCTCAGGGGGAGCACAGAGGGCTCAGGGGGGAGCACAGAGGGCTCAGGGGGGAGCACAGAGGGCTCAGGGTGAGCGCAGAGGGCTCAGGGGGGAGCACAGAGGGCTCAGGATGAGCACAGAGGGCTCAGGGGGAGCACAGAGGGCTCAAGGGGGAGCACAGAGGGCTCGGGGGGAGCACAGAGGGCTCAGGAGACGGGCTTGATAATAAACGGGAAATGGTCATCACTTGGCGCATTAACCGAGAGAGAAAATGACGGACCACTCAGGGTCTGAAGGAGCACTAAGGCTCTGAAGGACCGCTTAGGGGCTGAAGGAGCACTAAGGCTCTGAAGGACCACTCAGGATCTGAAGGAGCACTAAGGCTCTGAAGGACCACTCAGGGTCTGAAGGAGCACTAAGGCTCTGAAGGACCGCTCAGGGTCTGAAGGAGCACTAAGGCTCTGAAGGACCACTCAGGGTCTGAAGGAGCACTAAGGCTCTGAAGGACCACTCGGGGTCTGAAGGAGCACTAAGGCTCTGAAGGACCACTTAGGGTCTGAAGGAGCACTAATGCTCTGAAGATCTAATTCGCAGTCGATGCTTGGCGCATTGATTGGAGTTAAACTGAAGGACCGACGAGGTCTGAAGGGCATGCCTAAGCCTGATGGACCAATGGGTCTGATGGAGCGCGAACTAGCAACGGTACTAGTAAAACGGTCTGAGGGGGCCTTTGCATTCGCGCGGCCATGATGGGTCAAGATCAGATCCGGAACTGATATGTTGATCATGAAGGACGTCCACTGTGTCTTAGGCTGACACAGCTAGTCTGAAGGACCACTCGGGGTCTGAAGGACTTACCCGCAGCTCGAATACGGGGTGAAGTCTGCTTTTGAAGGGACACTTGGGTCCTGAAGGGATTCGAGAATCCTGTTGATTGAATGATTGAAATGACCAATGCTGCCGCACTGGATTGAGGTACCTGCATACGTCAGTTGATGCAAGGAATAGTGCATGGAGTGTGGGTGCATAGAGTATGGGTGCATGTTATGCAAGGGCATGCAATGCTATGATTTTGGTGTGATGATGAATGTGGTGAAACATTCCTGAAGTTCTTCTGACTGTTTTTTCCTGATTAGCTCTCTCTCTCTTTTTTTTTATAGAAATTCTTGAAAAATTGGGTTAGCATAAAACAAGAGTAAATAAGGATCACCGGGGATCTAAAGGAGCACTGGGCTCTGATGGTCTAATTCGTAGTCGATGCTTGGCGCATTGATTGGAGTTAAACTGAAGAACCGACGAGGTCTGAAGGGCATGCCTAAGCCTGATGGACCAATGGGTCTGATGGAGCGCAAACTAGCAACGGTACTAGTAAAACGGTCTGCTTGGGGGGTGGCCTTTTTCGAGCGGCCATGGGTGGCAAGGTCAGGTCATTGACTTGATTTGCCCACCTCGAAGGACATCCACTGTGTTTTTTAGGCGGACACAGCTAGTCTGAAGGACCTGGGGTCGGATGATCCGTCGGTTGCTCGATAACGCGACGTGCGATCTGGATTGAAGGACCATTGATGGTCTGAAGGAGCGCTTGGGCTCTGAAGGACCACTGGGGGTCAACAAGGGTACTGGGACTCCGAATTGTGATCTGAGACCAGCGCTTGGAGCACTGACTTTAAGGGAACCAACTATTGGGATTGGTACATGGCGTATCTGCCTAGAACATACCTAATGAATGCATTTACCTGAGACGGGAAAAGCTATCTATATTTGGCATGTCTAAAAATGCAATGAATGTTGTATGCGTGCAATATAGGTATGTGAAATGGTAGGCATCTGATGGGATGAATGAAGCGGGGCAGATGATGTGAGTTGAAATTGATGGAACATGGAGGTTGACAACCAACGTATGTGAATGCAGATAAGATATGAATGTGATTGTGCTGATTAATGATGAATGTAATGGAATGAGCAATTTTCCTCCTTTTGTTTTTTGGCTTTTCTCTTTTTTCCTTTGGTATGAGTGTATGAAATGCAAAGTGTGAATGTGATGCAAATGTAAAGCTTTGATGCGAATGTCATGCATAGTACAAAGATATGATTAGTGATGTAAAAAAAACTCTTTTTTTTTTGGGGGCAACGATGAGACCGGCACTTGGACATCTATCGAAGCAAACAATGTCATGCATGTAATGTGATGAACGAAATGGGTATACCATGGGTGTTGAACCTGATGGAATGATGGACAGATTTTTCTTTTTGCTTTTTTCTTATTGATTTTGCTTCTTTTCTTGATGCATGCAATGCGAATGTGAATATGATGCGAATGTAATACTTTGATGCAAATGCTATGGTGAATAAAGGAAACACATGAATGCGTAGCAAATGATATGATTGGTAGAAAGCTTTTGGCAACGATGAGAGCGGCACTTGGCACGTCTATCGAAGCAAAATAAGTGTTACAGGTATGCAATGTGATGAGTGTTACAAGTAAATGGAAATGTACTGCTGGCTGCATGATGGAATGATTTATGCTTTGGTGGGGGCAACGGGTGCAATCTGGATGATTTCTTTGCCCCTTTTTTGAATAAATGGATGAGTGCGCACAGGTAATGCTTAAATGCAATAGTTGTGGTAGATGCATGACTTGTTGTTGAAATACAATGTATGGTGCAATGATTTATGGTATGGTATAATAGTAATGCATGCAAATGTGTTTTGTTTTGAGATGAGAAATGAGACTTTCGATGCAAGGGGTAGAGAGGTGAGTCCTCTGGAATAATCATTCCTTGGAAAGAGGTTTGAATTCAGACATGGCAATCTCAAGGTTGTTATTCACAGACACTGATGTGCAAAACTATTTGACCGTATTTGCAGACTCGCTTATTTTGCTCTCCTATGATGGTACCCCATGATGATTGATTTTTAGGTCCACAAAGTTAGCTGAGTGAGTTTCCGACTTCACATTATTAACTTGTGTTCTCTCTCTTTAAAGCATAAACATGTAGAGTAGTGCAAATACAGATGAATGAGTCAGTTGACTTGGTATGACAGATATGACACGTGAGGGGATGAAAGGTAGCTTTTTGCCAAGGTCATGAAAGGTGGAACTGCCCCGATTTAGACTACTGGTGAGGGTGAGTGCATAACTTGCCCCTGTCTAGTGGTGACAACAGCCAGGGTTGTAGAGGAATAATGAATTGGAAATACCATGACTTTGGAATGAAGGGTGGCAAACAAGAGATTCTGTCTCAACCCACGATGTTTGGTGTTGCCCCAATCTTGACGAGAGCAAGGTTGCCCCAACTCGAGTTTGCAAAAGGCTATATTTAGCATGGTGGGTCGAGAAACTGCCCTGGTGTGGTCTCATGGATGTGAGTATGACAAGGGGATGAGATGGGCGTAGGGCGAATTTCCCCGACTTTAGGTGGAGTGAAGGGTGACGGGATTGCCCCACTTTGGAATGACATTTCAACGGTTTATTTTAGTGAGGTTGTGAAAGGTGACAGAGTTATGGTGATGGTTATGAATGGAGGGTGGTATGTGAATGGGGTGGGCAATGAATAAACCTCCCCAAAGTTGAGTGGAGTGAGAGGTGAAGGGAATGCCCCCTAGTACACACTTTTGGTTCTCTTTAAGAACAACTCAAATGCAATGAAAGTTTTGACTTTTTAGTATGAGGAGGGGCTCCACTTGGTGACCACTAGACCTTGTTTTAATGCAACATGAATGCATCTTGGAGTGCAGGTCCTTCTCTTTTTTACAAACTTTCCTTTTTTGATTGTTTGTTTTTTTTTTTTGAGCAGCTTTCTTTTTTCTGCTTGTTTGTTTTTCTTTCGAGCAGCTTTCTTTTTTCTGCTTGTTTGTTTTTTCTTTTTGAGCAAACACATCATAAATAGATAAACTTATTTGTCCTAAGATTAAAACTTTGAGAAAACAGGAGCAACCGGTCATTGATCAGAATGGATCTTTGGAGTTGTGATGTGGCTAATGGTTAATGATTTATGAAGGGAGGGATAATTGGGCTCAAAGAAGTATTTGAGGATTGATGGAACGGATGTTTTTTAGTGGTATAATTTGGCTAGGAAAGAATGAGTTATTAGGCTTAATGAGGTGTTTGAGGTTTTATTGAGATGAGAACCTCTTATGTGCCTTACAGTAAAATGAACCTGTTTCAGGGTTGTAACGTGGTCAAGGGTTTATGGAGGATAGGCCAAAGGAAGTGTTTGAGGGTTTATTTCAGACAAGGATCTCTCATGCGTTTAATGGTAACAGCTCACCATTTCTACTACTTTTGCTTCTTTTTTCAGGATTTTTCCTTTTCAATCCTCTCTTTTTCCACTTTCTTCTTTTTTTTAGTTGTGATTTTTCTTTCTCTTTCTTTTGAGCTAAGTGAGCTGATAAAGGTGATACACAATTTTGATGTGAGATTGATCCCTGTCTAGGGTGATTGAGATTTTTGGGATTTTTGGCTTTAAGGTGTTTTTGGATATGGAATGATGGCCAAACTTCATTTCAAAATCATGATTGCTTGTTTTCTCAAAAATTAACCCAAGGACAATATCTTATTTACTTTCATACATTTGCTCTTTTTTCTTTATTTCTTTTCATGCTCTAATTTTTGCTTAGGCCGCTCTTACGAGTTTTCGACCTAACGAGCTTTTTTGATTTTTTTTTTTACTTTTTAAAAAAGACTTGCACCAAAGGAATACAATTTTAACAAGATATCTAGTGACGACAAATTTGCCCCAGTGTGGAGGACCAAGAGTGGTATTTCATTAGGGGAACCAATCAAAAAGCCAACTATGCACTAATCTGGGGGATATGTATTTTATGGGTGGTCAGGGTGGGATTAGACTTGGGCGAGGGATGATGACAATGTACAGACGCTAACTGACTCAAACAAAAATAAAGACACACGTCACACAGAAGTTACTACACGAATGCTTCGCAGAGAGTTAACATTAGTTAAAACGTGAAAGAAACATTTTTGGTGGACCATTTCGGTCATTCATCATGGGGTGGGTGAGATGCAATGCTCTGTTGAAAAATGTGAACAAATTGCTGTTTTTGAAAAACCGAGTGCCTTGAAACACCTTGAGTTTGCAACTAAGTAAGACTAAACTTTTCCAAAGATGAATAAAAAAGCTTCGCAAGAACGTCTCACCTCTCATCACAATTTTTTTTTTAGAATGCTCATTTTTTATGCATTATGTAAATATGCAAATGAATGAGAATGCAAAATGGATAAATACGCATGGAATGAGAATGCGAATGAAATGAAAATGCAAATGAATAAATGTGAATGAAATGAGAATGCGAATGGATGAATGTGAATAAAAGACGGTATGCACTAATACTTGTTTGAATGCAAGTGCAATGCAACATGTATGATTTCCTGTTTATCTTAGTGCCGGGAATCACGGCGTACTATGTCTTGCCATAGGTTTAACGGTGGATTTTGATTATTTTTTCTTTGAAACACAACAAGGTTAGAATCAATAAGCGGAACAAAGCACATTCCATGCATTCAAACTTAAACAAACACCTCGGAGTGTACGCTGTTTCACTTTTGATTCCACACCGTGCGTATGACAAGATATTACTTTGTGATTCCACACCATGCAATGATGCGTGCATGAGTTGCAGAGACTTATGTTTTATGTTATGCAGGGATGTATGCAAATGATGTAATGATGCAATGATGCCCTTTTTTTGTGTGCATGGAGTGGTATTTTGAATTTGCAACCTATATGCCACCTCACATAGGCATTTATTGAAAAGGGAAAAGCATATTTTTGATTTTTTGAAAATTTTTGAGGAAAAATTGGTTGAACTGAATGCAACGATGCAGCACACAATTTGGAAAGCCCTTGTGACCTAAAAGAGGTGAAACCTACGATCTAGGGCAATTTAAGGGTAATCTTCCCATGTAGCTCTATTCACTTCCTCACAAAGGCCACCAGAGCCACAGTCTCTTTCACGAAATTCCTCGTAAATGCAGCAAACTGCTAGGTACAAGGCATCATGAAAGAGCACAACTCTGATTGAAACTTTCGCAAGTAGCCAAACGGACAAAGGTCCTGATGGGCTCTCGCTACTTGAATCCACTCATCCTAAGATACTCTCACAGACCTGGGTTATGGTCTTTTTCTCAAAGCATATCATCTCAAGGTACAAGTGGTGTGTGCGAAGGGCATTTCCTCAAAACTACCCCACCTGCAAATGAAAATCCAGACAGTCCAGATAATAGCATGTCGTCTACCCTAGGGTTCAATATCATTCGAATACAACTAGCCTAGGGTACCAACAACAAACACCTTACTTATTTCAGAAAGGGAGCTGAGAAGAAGGGACATGATAGAATGGGGAAGAGATGCATGAACTTACCTTTGGAGAAAAGGAGCAAAGAAGAAGGGAACATGGGGGGTTGGAAGAATGCATGAGCATAAGCAATAAAAGAAAAGGAGTAGAAGAGGAGATAGGGAACAACAAAGAAGACAAATGCATATGCCTACAATCAATGATAAGAAAGAAATGCAAACACGGTATTAATCAAATCAACAATACATTAAACCACACATTTTAATTAGTTAGGCTTGACCCTCGTCTTTTAAAAAAGTGGTCCTCAGCGGAGTCGCCAGCTGTTGCACCCCGAAAAATCCCCGGTTTGGGTTTCTCAATGTACAACGTGGAAAATTTTTGGAGCCGCCACCAATATTTTAATTTTAAGACCAAAACATTGAAAAAAGGTCTTTTGGACAAGGCGGATGGTCTTTTGAAAACTAGAGATATAGGTTCGGGGGTTGATTACGTGCGAGGAAGGTGTTAGCACCGCGCACGTCCTTTCTACCGAAAGGGAACCTCTAATTAAATGTGTGGTTTTAACGTTTGATTTGAAAAATACCTAGATTTGCCTATTTATTTCTTGTTTGAAGATGAATGGGAAAACTTTAATGAAAATTTTATTTTTGGTAAGAAAGGGGGAAAAAAGGGTTTTTTAGGAAAAGTGCTTGACGGGACATGGCCTGCTCCTACGTATCTCCTGGTGCGATGGAGAATTCAAAGCTACGTAGTTCTTGGTTGTCTTTTTGAAAAGTTTTTGTTTTTTATCTTTTTTGGTGAGTTTTTGAAATAGGACGAGCATTAGCAAATGATTAAACTAGCAGAGGCTATGATGAATCACTGCTAAATACTCAAAAAGAGTTGTACCGCTAGTCAAACGAACAAAGGTTCTGATGGACTATTGATAACAACTTGTTTTTATTATCTTTTTGAAAGTGATTTTCGAAAAAGATTGATTTGTACGATGATCAAACTAACAAAGTTTATGATTGTCATACCCCAATTTTGTCCGGCTTGGGGCAAAACCCTAATTTTCAACCAAAAATAAGTAAATCAAGTCTTGGCATTCGTCCTAGAGGTTAGGGAGAGCATCATGCTTGCATCTTAGAAGTTTCAGAATGCATTTTAGGGTTAGAAAAACATTGCATGGCATTTTAGAGCACTTTAGAGCATTTCTAGGGTTTCTAGGGTTTTTCCTCGTTCAAAGGGTATTTTGGTAATTTCGCCAAAAAGACGTATTTTCTCATCATGCATGCATTTCTAGGGTTTTAGAGTCATCCAAAAGGTCTCAGGATCATTGTTAGAGTGGAAATGAAGTTTGGAGCAAAATCAGGGTTTTTAGGGTCAAAAAGGGCATTTTGGTAAGGTCCTATCACTTAAGGTCTAGGATACTTTAGTAGCTGAGAGAGTTTTTCAAAACATGCATGGTGCATCAAAATAGTTTTGAAAAATATTTCTAAAAATATTTTGGTTGAAGGATTGAAATCAAAATCCTATCCTTTTACAAAGATAATCTATTATCGTAATAGATTATGTGCCTGAATGTTTCAGAGCACATAATCGATTACTCTCCTATTTTAATTAAAACAAATAATCGATTAAGAGCTTGCCTTTCTTTCCTTTTTTATAAAGCATAATCGATTATCCTAAGCAAATAATCGATTAAGAAGTAAATGAAAGTTTCCATTTTCATAAACATAATCGATTACTCTTTCATTCTCACTATATCACATAATCGATTATGTGCTTGCCTTACTCTCCCTTTTTAAGATCAATAATCGATTATTTCCTTAATATAACCATATCACATAATCGATTATTGTCCTGTTGTTGTTGTCCCGATTGACAACAATAATCGATTATGCACTCCTATAACTGCATATGATAATCGATCATCAAGTCATTCCTTGTTTCCATATTTATCTAAATAATCGATTATGCATATGTTTCACACATTCAACATAATCGATTACTTCATGCATTTATTTTTTCAAATCTTTCTACGCCTATAAATAGGCAAGTGTGTTTCACATTTCAAACACGGACACTTCACACAAGATCAGGGAGAAGAATTGCTACACACATTTTTCACGAGATCTGAGGGACATTTTCACGAGATCTGAGAGATATTTCACGAGATCGGGGAAGACAACTCTCGCAAATCTCATTTTCCAGTTCTCCGCTTCATTTTCGCTCGTTCTTCAGATCTGTAATATCTGTCTTCATCAGAGGTATTTCAGTCTTTTCATTTGTTAATATTTAGTTATTGTGGTCCATGTGATTTAACTTAGCTACAGCATTCATCTACTCGTTCTTGTATGTTATCGTCCATTGCTGAGGACGAACCATATGATTCCCACTTATGCCTAGTGCATCATATTCTAAGTGGTGAAGATGGTCTCGGGTGATTCAGCTTGCCCCTTTTAAACCCTCTCAAAAACATTTTTTAGAACTACGTCGCTTTGATTCCCGTTTGGGATACGTAGGAGCGAGCCATGTCCTCGTCAAGCGCAACAAATAAAAATTCTTTTCACCCCCCTAAACCAATCATTTTCATAAAACAAACAAAAATCATTTTCAAACCCATTGTTGCTAGTAGCTCATCAGAGCCTCTGTTCGTTTAGCTATTAGTGACAATGTCCTTTTCTCCTAAAAATAATAAACGATGATCCATCATAACCTTTGTTAGTTTGATCATCGTACCAATCAATTTCTTTCGAAAATCACTTTCAAAAAAGATAATAAAAAACGATTTGTTATCAATAGTCCATCAGAACCTTCGTTCGTTTGACTAGCGGTACGACTCTCTCTTTTGAGTATTTAGTAAGTGATTCATCATAGCCTCTGCTAGTTTAATCATTTGCTAACGCTCGTCCTATTTCAAAAACTCACTAAAAAAAGATAAAAAAAAACAAAAACTTTTCAAAAAGAACCAAGAACTACGTAGCTTTGAATTCTCCATCGCACCGGGAGATACGTAGGAGCGGGCCATGTCCCGTCAAGCACTTCTTTCTAAAAACCCTTTTTCCCCCTGTCTCACCAAAAATAAAATTTCCAGTAAGTTTTCTCATTTATCTTCAAACAAGAAATAAATAGGCAAATCTAGGTATTTTTCAAATCAAACATTAAAACCACACATTTAATTAGAGGTTCCCTTTCGGTAGAAAGGACGTGCGCGGTGCTAACACCTTCCTCGCACGTAACCGACCCCCGAACCTATATCTCTAGTTTTCAATGACTATCCGCCTTGTCCAAAAGACCTTTTTTCAATGTTTTGGTCTTAAAATTAAAATATTGGTGGCGGCTCCAAAATTATTCCACGTTGTACATTGAGAAACCCCAACCCGGGGATTTTTCGGGGTGCAACAGCTGGCGACTCTGCTGGGGATATTTTTTTTTTTTTTTTAAAAAAAGGACGAGGGTCAAGCCTAACTAATTTAAATGTGTGGTTTAATGTATTGTTGATTTGATTAAAACCCTGTTTGCCTTTCTTTCTTATCTTTTATTCCCTTTCTTTTATCGCTTATGCCCTTGCATTTTTTCAATCCCCATGATCCCCTCTTCTTGGCTCCTTTTCCTAAGGTGAGCAATATCCTTGTCTATAGATATTCTAGGTATGGAACCCTAGGGTAGATAACTTGTTATGGCTTGCTTTGGTCTGGACTGCTCTGGTTTTCATTTCAGGTGGGGGTAGTACTAGGGAAAATGCCCTTAACACACACTACACTTATACCCTGTGACTATGTGCTTTGAGTGGGACCATAACCCAGGTCTGCAAAAACTTAGGAGAGTGGATTCGAGTAGTGAGAGCCCATCAGGACCTTTGTCCGTTTGGCTACTTGCGAAAGTTTCAACCAGAGTTGTGCTCTTTCATGATGCCTCACACCTAGCAGTTTGCTGCATTTGTGGGGAATTTTGTGAAAGGGACTGTAGCTCTGGTGGCCTTGTGAGGAAGTGAATAGAGCTACACGGAAGGATTACCCTTTTAATTGCCCTAGATCATAGGTCTTACCTCTTTTTAGGTCACAAGGGCTTTTCCAAATTGTGTGTGCATTATTGCATCTAGTGTAGTTCACTCCCGCCAACATTTTTGAAAAAACAACAAAATCAACCAAAAAAGAATATATTTTTCCTTCTCTTTCATGAATACCTATGTGAGGTGGCATATAGGGTATACTGCCCTAAAATTTCAAAACCCCCACCTGCAAATGTCTGTCTTTATAACAAGCATCCTCATCACCCGCATTTTACATCATAACAGCATGCATTCCATAAGCAAAATTCTGAAAAATTCATACCGCATTCATTTACTTGCATTCATATTACATCTCATTTGCATTCTGCTTGCTGGGGATCACCAAATAGTGTACCGTCTTGTCATATGTGCATCAGAATAGAATCGAATAGCAAGGCTTCACTTACTTCTCGCTTCCCAGTTATGAAGAAGGTTGAGTTGCTATTTCGATTCCTCGTTTACTTCACTTTCTAGATCAAAAACAAAAAGCTTATGCGCTTGTGACAGGATAAGGCACCTGTAGTTCCCGGCATCAAGTAAACATTGTACATACATTCATACATCCATTCATACATTTATTTTGATTCTTATGTAATAAAAATCTAAACAAACAGATGAAAGGTAAGCTGGTTCACCAACACCGATACTCCACCCGTCTGCAATCAAGGTTTATGGCTAGTAATCGGAATCTTAAGAATAAGGGCCGCCGGAGCCAGGAGGAGTTAGTTGCAGAGGTTCTTAATCCTGAGCAGCTGGATCGGGAGAGTCAAGCTCCAAAGACTAAAGCTGAAGAAGCACAGATAACCGAAGAAATGAGTATGCTGCAAAGGGGTGAGGCCGCTGTTGGGGCTATCGCTGTTGAAAATCCTGGAGGAGTTGTTACCTTCATTCCTCCTAAATTCAAAGTACCTGACTTTGATAAATATCGCGGCACTGGGTGTCCATCTAACCATCTGAAGATGTATGTTAGGAAGATGGCAGCTTATGCCCATGATGATAAAGTGTTGATCAATTTCTTTCCGAACAGTCTGACTGGAGCGTCTCTAGACTGGTATATGCAGCTGCCATCCTCCGATGTTCATAGTTGGAAGAATCTCTTTAAAACATTTCTGAAGTACTACCAGCATAACTTGGACCCAGCTCCAGACCGGTCTCAGTTACAGTTTATGAGCAAGAAAGATCGTGAGTCTTTTGAGGAATATGCCCAGCGGTGGAGAAGTGTAGCCACACAAGTGAAGCCCCCGTTGACTGAGAAGGAAATAGTGTCTATGTTCATGGATACCCTCCCAGCTGTTTTCTACAAACGTCTGATCGGAAGGGGACCTTCAAGCTTCTCAGATGTGATCAGAGTAGGGGAAAGACTCGAAGTCGAGATAAAAAGAGGAAGAGTCCCCTACAATCCTATTGGCGCCAACAATGCTATAGGGGAACGAAGAAAGTCGCGTCAGTTTAACTCCATCCCCATGCCATACACAGATCTCTTTAACTGCCTCATCACAAGCAAGCTCATTACCACAAGACCAATGAAACCCGTCCGACCACCATATTTCAGAGGATACAACCCTAACAGTACCTGTGCCTTCCATGAGGGAGCGGTGGGGCATGTCGTGGAGAACTGTAAAGCCTTCAAGCATGCAGTGCAAGACTTGGTAGATGCTGATCGGATCTCGTTTAAGCAGAATAGCTCGAATACAACAACCAATCCACGGCCAGGCCTTGAAAAGTCGGCCGCCAATGCAATTGAAAGCTCTGTTGGGCGGGTGATAAGAAGTGCTGAGAAGGTTAAGACTCCCTTAGAGGTTCTTCATGCAGAGCTGTGCAAATTCGGAGTTATCAAGGGAGGTTGCACTCAGAAAGGAATCTATGTTGATGTCAATTGTACTGGGGCATGCGAGGCCTTCAAGACAGTTTTGCAAGACCTATTAGATCGTCATACGACCCAAATAGGTGTGCAAGAGTACAAGGATGGGCATGGGTTAGGATATCGGCCCACTCAAGCTGACAAAAAGAGAATGGATGAGGAAAAACAAGAAAAGAGGTCAGCTAAGCTTCAAAGGCGGGAACCAAACTTGCAGGAGGTTCCTATTTATGATTCCTTCCTGAGCATTCCTGTTTGTGATATCCGCCAGAGCTTCGTGAGTGCTGGGTTGCTTGATCACAACCAAATTGCTGCCATTGGTAATGGATCCGAAGCTGAAGAAAGTGAGACTGGTCTGGTTCGTCGCTGCCTTGCCAGAGAAAGTTGAAGAAGCTGCCGCCTTTTCCTGTGACTTTTAAATTCAATATGATCATTGTAATGCAACTCTGTGGCTCTGCCCAAGGTCATAGAGCAAGTTGTTAGGGGCAATCATGTTTTTATTTTCAGAATCATCATCATTAATAAAAACGTTGTTTTTGAATCAATAAAAATCAATTCCTTTTCATTTCGTGTGTCTTTTCCTTGCATTATTATTGCTTGTTTGTTTGTTTCGCCTTTCATTCTGCTTTTTCGCCTCAGTAAAAAGCGGATCCACAGCAATTGTCTCTCAAAATAACAGTGCCAACAGTCCATATTTTGACTTTGATCACCTTATCAATCAAGCAGAGTGGGACGTTGAGAAAGGCCGGGAAAATCCTCCAGAAGGTTAATGAAGCAAGGAGAAAGAATTATTCAGCATCACAGGGAATCCACTGAAGTGATCAACTTGGGAACCGCTGAGAACAAGAAAGAGGTCAGGATGGGTACTTCAATAAAGGAAAATTAGAGCTCAAAAGGGAAATAAAGAAGAAGGGCAAGTGCATGAAAATAAGTGAACTATTGTCCCAGAGTTAATTCTTGAGGAAATAAGCAATCATGATTTGAAATGAAGTCGGACTACCATTCCATACCCAAAAACAAAATCCTCTCTTAACCACCTTAAGCCAAGAAAATCCCAAAGAGAAAAACAAAATCCTCTCCTAACCACCTTAAGCCAAGAAAATCCCAAAGAGAAAAACATAATCCTTTCCGACCCATCTTAAGCCAAGAAAAAGCCAAAAATCCAAAAGTCACCTTAGACAAGGATCACCTCGAATTAAAAAACAGTGCATCGTTCTTTATCAGCTCACCCAAGCTCAAGAAAAAGAAGAAGTCAAAGAAGGAAAAATCATTCAAAAAGGAAAATCCCAAAACCAAAAGAAAAATACAAAAGAAATAGTGAGTTGATACATGTTACCACAAAACCCAAGAGATCCTCGTCTCAATAAACCTTCAAACACTTTCTCATTTCCATGCACCCCTCCTCTCATAAACCGCAAACACTCTCCGTTGACCTCGACAGCCCGCCCTCCATAAACCCTTAGCCAGGAATAAAACCTCCTAATACCTCATCAAGCCAGTTAACCGTCATAAATCATCAATCAACAGCCAACACCAAATAAACACCATCCTGCCATTAGCCCCAAATACTTCATTAAGCTTACTCATCTCTCCTCCACAAAACACCACAATCCCGAAAGGTCCATCCCGATCAATGATTGATTGCTGTTGTTTTCTCAAGGTTTTAGCTCAAGGACAAGTAAATTCATTTGTTTACCATGTGCCAAGTGGGGCAATTCTGTCGCTCTTCACCCCTCCTACAACTGGGGAAATTGACCCTACACCTATCTCATCCCTTGTCGCACTCACATTCATTGAAATCATACAGGGGCAACCCCCTTTCTTCTCTAGTGAATGGGTCAGAAGCAGTCCTTCTCATCAAGGTTGAAACACCCTCTCTACAAGTAGTCATGGAGGCCAGGTTAGAAGAAGCAAAATGGATCCAAGCTCGTCTAGATCAACTGAAAAGAATTGCTGCCCTGCGCCATGGCCAGTTGTACCAACAAAAGATGAAGGCAGCTTTCGGCAAGCAAGTCCGCCTTCGAGAATTCGGCGTTGGAGACCCTGTACTCAAAAAGATCCTACCTATCCGGACTGACTCCGTGAGAAGTTGAGGCCCACTTATGACGGTCCATGTGAAGTCAAGAAAGCTTTTTCCAGAGGAGCGCCGATACTCATAAACATAGACGGCGAAGATCTCAGGAATCCAGTCAATTCAGATCAAGTGAAGAAGTATTATGCCTAAAAGAAATAGATGAAAAAAGAGAAAGACAAGCCAAATAAGAATTAGCTCGCTAGGTTGAAAACCCGCAAAGGGCGACCTAGGCAAAATCAGAGCGACCCGGTGGATTGAAAACCCGCAAAGGGCGATCCAGGCAAAAATTAGGGTCTGAAAACTTAGGCATGAAAAGTAAAGAAAGGCATACAACTCTCCTACAAGCTTGGATGAGGGAGTGATCAAGGTCAAGGACATAGATGTTTGGCACTGTTCCACAGAGACAGACAGTCAGAATTCAGCTTCTCTCCTTTTTTCGTGTCTTTTTACAGTTTAAACTTTCAAGTGTAATAAATAATCGGCGTAACTTCTTGTGCGACCGGTTTCCACATTAATAAAGTTCAAATTTCTCGTATCTGTTCATTCTTTTATTTTCTGCTTTTTCTGCTCAAAATAAACGTTTTATGATGATGATGGTCCTGAACTGTAAAACATGTGCATACATCATAGAGCATTGCAAATCATTACGAGATTCTTAAGAGTCCCGGGAGAAGGCAATTCCCCAAAGCCAGTCACTCATGCAAGAGAGCAACTACATCCACGATTGCTTCAAACCAGCAAAGTCAAGACCAACATGCACTCGGCCCATGAGCCCCGCAAATCCAACAGCTTCCTCAGTCTCATGTCATGAGTGTCGCGGGTTGGCTGAACCAGCAAAAATAAAAATAAGCAAAAAAAAAAGGGGGCAATAAACAAACACAGTCATGCATTACATTCATCATGCATAAAATCATGCATTTATCAGACATAAAAATAATGATAAAGAAAAAGAGATTCAGGCATTTGCATTCATCATAAGAGAAAGAAAAAGAAAATAGCAATCATGGCATTTGCATCATGCATCGCATAGAGAAAAAACAAAACGAAGTCTTCCATTGCATACGCTGGCATTCCATGCGGTCAAACCAGACCTTTGTGTCCTTAAGCCAGATCATTGTGGTCCATAAACCAGACCTTCGTGTCCTTAAACCATACCTTTAGGGTCCATAAATCAGACCAGTATGCAGACACAAATTGCTCCATAAACCAGGCTTGTCGGCCCATAAACCAAACTCGTTGTGATCCTTAAATCAGACTAATGTCAAGTCCATAACTTAGCATTCCAAGGCATTTCACAACTCTCAAGCATTGCATTTGCATACACACACTTCATAAAAAGGGAAAAGAACAAAATCATCGTATGTCATTCATCATTAGAGCATTACATTTGGCATCAGATATTTCATAGAAAAAGCAAAGAAAGTAAACAAAGATATTCCCTGTCGTCCAGCATTCCATATCATTCAGCATTCCTTTGTCATTCAATCATCAAACATTAAAGCATTGCATATGCATCATATTAACAAGAATCATTGCATCAAACATCAAAGCATTGCATCATAGAAAAAGCAAAAAGAAACAAACAGAAGTTAGAACAAGAGCATTTCATTCATCAAAGCATCAATCACCGCATACATTTGCATTCAAACATCAAAGCAATACAGTTGCATCACATCAATACTGGCATCTCATAAATAAATAAATAAAAAAAAAAAGAAAACAGCAATCATGGCATTTGCATTGCATGCATTTATTCATTTTTCAGCTACAGGTACAAAGAGAGGATGAGCACTTCGGTGTTAGCCCTCGCCCCCAGATTCCAGAAAATGTTCCCCCAAGTTGGGAGTTCAGAAAGAAAAAAGAAGAAAAAAGAGAAATAGAAAGGAAGGAGAGAAAAGAAAAGAGAGCGCTCAAGCGTGCATTGCGGATTGGAGCACAGAGATCATCGCCCCCTTCTGCCCAGGTCTCACATCGTGTACGAGCAACGCGATGGACCGCAGCCCCATGTGAGGTTCAACGGAATAGTTGTATCAGCCTAAGATACAGTGGACGCCGTGCATTGATCTGTATATCAGTTCCGGAGCTGATAACGATCCCCCCGGTCGCTCGAAAAGGCCAACAGGAAGAGCGTGCTCCTCAAAGCCACGTGCAAACTCGGATTCGTCAAAGAGTTCGTTTAAGGATTACAGGTTTTAGGCAGCCTGGGCAATTTACCGTTTTCTGCACGCAAGTGCCCATTTTACTTTTCTGTCTGCACGCAAGTGCCCATTTTACTTTTCTGTCTGCACGCAAGTGCCCATTTTACTTTTCTGTCTGCACGCAAGTGCCCATTTTACTTTTCTGTCTGCACGCAAGTGCCCATTTTACTTTTCTTTCTGCACGCAAGTGCCCATTTACTGCTTTCTGCACGCCAAGTGCCCACTTTACCGCTTTCTGCACGAAAGAGCCCATCTTTTCAAAAATATAGAAAAAGAAAAAGAGGAAAATTCGGGTTTACCCAAGTGGACAAAATCGGTATAATTTCTGAATTCTTTATCTTCATTTTGCCTTGGAATATGTTTCGGCCAATTCATATTCCTCGTTAAAATTCAGATAAAGAGGGGCAGCTGTCATACCCCAATTTTGTCCGGCTTGGGGCAAAACCCTAATTTTCAACCAAAAATAAGTAAATCAAGTCTTGGCATTCGTCCTAGAGGTTAGGGAGAGCATCATGCTTGCATCTTAGAAGTTTCAGAATGCATTTTAGGGTTAGAAAAACATTGCATGGCATTTTAGAGCACTTTAGAGCATTTCTAGGGTTTCTAGGGTTTTTCCTCGTTCAAAGGGTATTTTGGTAATTTCGCCAAAAAGACGTATTTTCTCATCATGCATGCATTTCTAGGGTTTTAGAGTCATCCAAAAGGTCTCAGGATCATTGTTAGAGTGGAAATGAAGTTTGGAGCAAAATCAGGGTTTTTAGGGTCAAAAAGGGCATTTTGGTAAGGTCCTATCACTTAAGGTCTAGGATACTTTAGTAGCTGAGAGAGTTTTTCAAAACATGCATGGTGCATCAAAATAGTTTTGAAAAATATTTCTAAAAATATTTTGGTTGAAGGATTGAAATCAAAATCCTATCCTTTTACAAAGATAATCTATTATCGTAATAGATTATGTGCCTGAATGTTTCAGAGCACATAATCGATTACTCTCCTATTTTAATTAAAACAAATAATCGATTAAGAGCTTGCCTTTCTTTCCTTTTTTATAAAGCATAATCGATTATCCTAAGCAAATAATCGATTAAGAAGTAAATGAAAGTTTCCATTTTCATAAACATAATCGATTACTCTTTCATTCTCACTATATCACATAATCGATTATGTGCTTGCCTTACTCTCCCTTTTTAAGATCAATAATCGATTATTTCCTTAATATAACCATATCACATAATCGATTATTGTCCTGTTGTTGTTGTCCCGATTGACAACAATAATCGATTATGCACTCCTATAACTGCATATGATAATCGATTATCAAGTCATTCCTTGTTTCCATATTTATCTAAATAATCGATTATGCATATGTTTCACACATTCAACATAATCGATTACTTCATGCATTTATTTTTTCAAATCTTTCTACGCCTATAAATAGGCAAGTGTGTTTCACATTTCAAACACGGACACTTCACACAAGATCAGAGAGAAGAATTGCTACACACATTTTTCACGAGATCTGAGGGACATTTTCACGAGATCTGAGAGATATTTCACGAGATCGGGGAAGACAACTCTCGCAAATCTCATATTCCAGTTCTCCGCTTCATTTTCGCTCGTTCTTCAGATCTGTAATATCTGTCTTCATCAGAGGTATTTCAGTCTTTTCATTTGTTAATATTTAGTTATTGTGGTCCATGTGATTTAACTTAGCTACAGCATTCATCTACTCGTTCTTGTATGTTATCGTCCATTGCTGAGGACGAACCATATGATTCCCACTTATGCCTAGTGCATCATATTCTAAGTGGTGAAGATGGTCTCGGGTGATTCAGCTTGCCCCTTTTAAACCCTCTCAAAAACATTTTTTAGAACTACGTCGCTTTGATTCCCGTTTGGGATACGTAGGAGCGAGCCATGTCCTCGTCAAGCGCAACAAATAAAAATTCTTTTCACCCCCCTAAACCAATCATTTTCATAAAACAAACAAAAATCATTTTCAAACCCATTGTTGCTAGTAGCTCATCAGAGCCTCTGTTCGTTTAGCTATTAGTGACAATGTCCTTTTCTCCTAAAAATAATAAACGATGATCCATCATAACCTTTGTTAGTTTGATCATCGTACCAATCAATTTCTTTCGAAAATCACTTTCAAAAAAGATAATAAAAAACGAGTTGTTATCAATAGTCCATCAGAACCTTCGTTCGTTTGACTAGCGGTACAACTCTCTCTTTTGAGTATTTAGTAAGTTATTCATCATAGCCTCTGCTAGTTTAATCATTTGCTAACGCTCGTCCTATTTCAAAAACTCACTAAAAAAAGATAAAAAAAAACAAAAACTTTTCAAAAAGAACCAAGAACTACGTAGCTTTGAATTCTCCATCGCACCGGGAGATACGTAGGAGCGGGCCATGTCCCGTCAAGCACTTCTTTCTAAAAACCCTTTTTTCCCCCTGTCTCACCAAAAATAAAATTTCCAGTAAGTTTTCTCATTTATCTTCAAACAAGAAATAAATAGGCAAATCTAGGTATTTTTCAAATCAAACATTAAAACCACACATTTAATTAGAGGTTCCCTTTCGGTAGAAAGGACGTGCGCGGTGCTAACACCTTCCTCGCACGTAACCGACCCCCGAACCTATATCTCTAGTTTTCAATGACTATCCGCCTTGTCCAAAAGACCTTTTTTCAATGTTTTGGTCTTAAAATTAAAATATTGGTGGCGGCTCCAAAATTATTCCACGTTGTACATTGAGAAACCCCAACCCGGGGATTTTTCGGGGTGCAACAATGATGGATCATCGTTTATTATTCTTATGAGAAAAAGACATTGCCACTGATAGCTAAACGAACAAAGGCTCTGATGAGCTACTAGCAACAATGGGTTTGAAAATGATTCTTTTTGTTTGTTTTTATGAAAATAATTTGTTTATGGTTGCTAAAAGGATTTTTATTCGTTGTGCTTGACGAGAACGGGACTCGCTCCTACGTATCCCAAATGGGAATCAAAGCGACGTAGTTCTAATGAAAATGTTTTTGAAAGGGTTTGAAATATTTTTGGAAAAAGGGTGAAGGCACTATCAATGATTGATTACAAA
Organism: Astragalus membranaceus; assembly: GCA_039519185.1. NCBI lineage: Eukaryota > Viridiplantae > Streptophyta > Magnoliopsida > Fabales > Fabaceae > Astragalus > Astragalus membranaceus. Next base: position 143,505,772 of record CM076846.1, on the reverse strand, counting down.
AGTTCAAACACATTCGATAATCACGAAATCACGCATATGTTGAATATTTAATCAAGACTAAACATGCCAACATGATCAAAAGACCCACTTATCAGGGATGCAAAGTAAAGTTCTCAAAGCAAGTGTGTGTGTGTGTAGGGAGGAGTGTATTTACCCTAATGACTCTATGCTACAACAGGCATGTAGACTTACATCTTCATTAGGAGGTCATACACATGGATGGAATGGCATATTGAATCGAGACATTTAAAATGCATCAAAAACAAGCAAGCAATTGATCATAGGCATAGAATGATCTTAATTAAACTAAGGAACATATGAGCACGATTTCTCAATAACATGAACAAAAGGGGAAATTGCATCAAGGCTAAGGTAAGCCTATCCTTTGCATTCATGAATAAGTGCCCAAAGGCTAGTAACACAATCAAAGAGGAGGGAGCATCAAGGTTTTGGGTAACCTATCCTTTGCAATACCCCATGGATCTTAAACCATCAACCTAACTATCTTTTATTCGTTAAGAAGTTAAAAAAAGGGGGAGGTTGAATCATCTGAAACCATCTTCACCACTTAGAACATGATGCACTAGGCATAAGTGGGAATGATATGGTTCATCATCGACAATGGATAAGAATATACAAGGACAAGTAAGTAAACACTAAAAGCTAAGTTGAATTACATTGAGCAGTTTTGACACGTATCACAATAATTAAATATTAACAAATGTAAAGACAGAAATACCTCTAATGAAGGCAGATATTACAACTTGAAGAATGCGACCCCGACTAACTCTTAGCAATAGATTAGCTCTGACGGACCAATGGAACGAAGAGAGCACCAGTAAAATATAGGAGAGTTTTTTCTGAAAAGATGAGATTTGTGAAAATTGCCTCTGATCTCGTCCAAAAATCTGTGTCCGATCTCGTGAAAGAATCTGTCCTGATCTCGTGAAACGTCTCTCCCCTTTCCTCTCCTCAAATGGAGGCTATGAGGCCTCTATTTATAGGCTTTGAAAAACTAGATCTCACGTTGAAACATTTGAAGGAATCGATTCTATGCCTAATTGCACTGGATCTAGGAATCGATTCTTGTGTATGACTTCCTTAAGGTGAGAATCGATTCTTACTTTATTTGACAATGAGTGACAATCGATTCTTGGCTCACAGGAGGGGTGGGAATCGATTTTGACTCAAGTATAAAGTATTGTGAATCGATTCTTTCACTTATGGAGACAATGGGAATCGATTGCATGCTTTCTCATTTATGTTAAAAATCGATTTTTGTGTTTATCTTTAAAAGATGGTAAATCGATTCTTTCTTTTCTTTTTGACCTGAAAATCGATTTTGCCCTTTCTTTTTGACCTGAAAATCGATTTTGCCATGAAGTAACATGACCTGACAATCGATTCTTCCCTTTCTTTTTGACCTGAAAATCGATTTTGATGTATGTTTATGCATGGAGAAATCGATTTTATATTCCCAAAGATGATAAGAATGTTTACGTGAGTATGCATGCTTCTTTGAAAAACTTGTGAGTGTGTGAGACTTTGAGATACGAGCTAACCTTCGGAAGAGCCTACACTTTTTTCTAAGACACACCCAAACCCTAAGAACTACCCTTATCTATAAGGACTACCCTTTTGACCCTAGAACTTTGGAATGGTTTCTAGGACCCAAAATGCAATGCATAATTTATTTATTATTTTTTTGTGTGGAAAATTAGGGTTTTGACCTAAGCCGGACAAAATTGGGGTATGACAGGGGTGAATTGAGATTTAAAACTTTTCAAATCTTTCAAAAACGTTTTTCCCCTTTTCAATGACTTAGATCAATTTTCGCGCAGGTTAAGTGGAAGCGAATAAATTAGAATATAAAGTAGTAAAGCAGTATAACAGTAAAGCAGGAAAGCAGTAAAGCATGCAGAGATTTATCCTGGTTCGGTCACATCCTAGTGACCTACATCCAGTCCTCACACCCTTGTGAGATTTTCCACTAACCAAACCAACAAGGCTTACAAGTGCCTTGGAAAACCTTTACAGACTCAGGCACTCTCCTCCTAGGATACCCCACCTATGGAGAGCCCTCAAATCTAATATAACAATAACAAGAGATACCCCACCCCTGTTACAATCAACTGCCCTAGAAAGATACCCCACTTCCTAGTACATGCTGCTACCCTAGAGAGATACCCCACTCCCTAGTACAAATCACAACAATTAAATAATAACAAACGTAAAGACAGAAATACCTCTAGAGTAGGCAGATAATACAACTTGAAGAATGCAACCCCAACTAACTCTTAGCGAAAGATCAGCTCTTGACGGACCAGCGGTGCGTGAAGAACACCAATAAAATATAAAGAGTTTTTCAGAAGTTATAGATCGTGAAATGGGTTGGTAAGAAATGGAGGCTATGAGGCCTCTATTTATAGGCTATGAGAAAATCAAGTTTACGTTGAAAATAATGTAGGAATCGATTCTTTGTTGAAAACATTGGATCTAGGAATCGATTCTTATGTATGACTTCTTTTAAGTGAGAATCGATTTTGCTTTACTTGAGAAAGAGTAACAATCGATTCTTGAGATCCAGGAAGGCTAGGAATCGATTCTTATACTCAATGTAATTTGTATGAATCGATTCTTGGCTTGCCTGAGACATGTAGGAATCGATTCTTTTGCTAAGTGAAAAATAGTGTGAATCGATTCTTTCCTTTTTGAAAAATACTTGTGAATCGATTATGCACTTTGGTAAAAATAATATGAATCGATTCTTTCCTTTTAAAGACACTTGAGAATCGATTTTTATGCTTAGTATAAAATAGTATGAGTCGATTCTTCCTTTTTAGAAATACTTAGGAATCGATTTGCATACTTAGTGAAACTAGTATGAATCGATTCTTTAGCTTTTGTATTGACCTGAAAATCGATTTTAATATATAGAATAAAATAGAGAAAATCGATTTTATGCTTTTCAAAAATGCTTCTTGTGTTTACGTGGGCATGCATGCATTTTGAAAATCATGGGACTTTGAGAGATGAGCTGACCTTCGAAAGAGCTTACACTTTTTCCTAAGACACACCCAAACCCTAAGGACTACCCTTATTTATAAGGACTACCCTTATATCTTGAAACTTCCATTCTTGAGCTTGATTGTCTTGGATTGTGACTTTGATACTTTGTCACTTTCATTAACTTTGGCCATCAACTTTGGCTTTGGCCTTTTTACTATTATCAACTTTAGCTTTTGTCTTTTTCATCATCAAAACTTAGCCTGCAACACAAGATATCTACAACTGGAACCCCTTCCTGCGTGCCGGGTTACAACGTGCAACATCCTGAAGTTGGCGCCCTCCTCCTGGGCGCCTTGAGCCATAGTGCAACATCCTGATGTTGGCGCCCTCCTGGGCGCCCTGCGCCATGACGCTGCTTTCTGATGCTGGCGCCCTCCTGGGAGCCTTGTGCCATGTATCCTGATTTTGGCGCCCTCTTGGGCGCCTTGTGACAAGATGCTGCGTCTTGATGTTGGCGCCCTCCTCCTGGGCGCCTTTCCTCGGTGCGGAGACGTCCGAATTGGATTTTTAGCTTAACATCAGAGTTGTAGCTCTTCTTCTTAGCTTTCCAACGCATGCTCACACGCCTCTATCGGATAAGCATGAACGAAGTTATGGACTACAGACTAGAGATCACCCTCGTAGGTGGGTATCTCTGGTGTCTGTGACCTCATGGTCTTGTCATTTGCTTGACTTCCGCACCTTTCTTAGAGCTTGCTACCCAAGACAACTTGGTCTCATACCTTGGGTCCCTGCCGGGTGGGTGCCGTGAACTTGGCTGCTTTGCTTTAGGAAGTTAAGCGCGCCATCACACCCTTGACTCCCCTACTTGGAGAGATGAACTTGTCTTTGAGCTAATGTTGAGGTTTCCCCCTACGATCTAGGAAGTCCCTCCCTGCAGGGTATGTTAGGTCTCAGACTTGTTTCGCTCCACTCCCGACTATGAAGTTGGACCTTTTTTCTTTCTTGATATTCTGCTTTTGTGCTCAAACAACAAAATTCATAACTAGGCCTAGCCTCAGGCCCGAGTCCTGATGCTCTGCTCCTCATTCGGAGTCGCGAGTTTCATCCTCTTCTTCAACGTCATCCCTGGGGGTGCTGCATTTGCTGGTACTGTGCCCATAACAAGTCAGATCAGCCTTTATACTGCCAACCTTGGCCTCCTCTTGGTAGGCCATGTTGTCTTCTTCATAGTCCATGTACTTTTGATGCCTGCATCGGTCGGGGGATCTCCTAGGTGGCGATCCCCGGTGGTGCCTCGAAGTCACCATTGTTGGAGGAAAGGTTCCCCTACCAGGCGCCCTCATGGGCGCTACCTGATGTTTCCACGGCGCCTTGCCAGGCGCCCTCATGGGCGCTGCATGATGTTGCCATGGCGCCCTGCCAGGCGCCCTCATGGGCGCTGTCTGGTGTTGCCAAGGCGCCCTGCCAGGTGCCCTCATAGGTGCCAGGTTGGGCATGTCCTTAGCACTCTGCTGGTCTTCCTGATGCAGCATAGCTTGAGTGCGATTGACCGGGAGATTCAAAAGCTGACTCACGTTCGAAGGCTGAGCAGACTGACTGGTACCCTCGTCAGGTAGGGTTACAACGTTGCCCTCTAGTCGGGGTGCGGGTATGGAAATACTCTAACCTGGGGTCTGCCTCTGGGATCCATGGAGCAGCAAGAGAAAAGTTCGAGTAGTGATGATGTGAAAGATAGAAATCTCCCACTGTGGTCGCCAAAGTTCTGTACCGAGCAGCTTTTTGGTAGGCTGCTGTTGGTAGGTCTCTTGCTGCCCCGGCAGGAGATCGGTGAGCGCCGGGGGGCGGGGGGGGGGGGGGGGGGGGGGTGGTACCTGCAAGCCAATCCGATGCTCAAGTCAGTATATCGAATATATGAGTGAAGGTACTAAGGATTAGAGATTGAACCTTTTTTAGGGCAGAGTTTGCCTGTATTTATAGGAAATCGTACCCTCTCGTGGATCGTTGGATGGGTAGAGTCGATCTTGACCGTCCAAGAATGTTGGGCTTGCATGAGGTGGATATGGGCTGAATCGGTTGGGCTGATCCATATTACTTGCTAAGTGCACCTCCTGGTTTTGCTAATGGGACCCCTTGGTCCATTCCAGAACAGTATGCCATGTTGTCTTCTTCATAATCCATGTACTTTTGTGCCTTCTGAAGGAACTCATCCAAGCTTCGGGGTTTGTTAATCCCCACGTCTCTTTGAAACAGGCTTCCTTTCTTAAGGCCATCCTTCATCCAAAAGAGCCTTCTCTTATCTTCAAGGTTCCTGACGTTGCCAGTCTCCTGGTTGAACCTTTCCAGATATTCTCTAAGCGTTTCTTTTTATCCTTGCCTAATCGCCCTGAGTAGCTCTTCAGATTTTGGCTTCAAGGGGGAAGCGGGAAAGCGGGTTGTGAACATGGTGGCCAGCTGCGCCCAGGATGAAACCGAGTTTGGTTTCAACTCCTAGAACCAAGCTAGTGCTGAATCAGTGAGAGTGAGGGAAAAGATCTTGCAGTGGACAGGTTCTCTTGCACCCCGGTATCTCATCATGACAGAGATGTAGGCCAAATGCCCGTCAGGGTCCCCAGTCCCGTCGTATGTTTTGAGGGCTGGGAGCTTCTCTAAGGTCCTCGGAATTGGGCAGTCGTCAACCTTCCTAGTGAAGGGTCCTTCATTGGAGGTCCATCGCGAGTTGTGAGGTGACCAGTCCCTGAGATCTATATCTCGACGGTCACGTCGGGCTGGAGATCTCCTTGAGGTAGATCTTTGGTGATTCCTCTTATGGGTCTTGGCTCGGCTCCGCGACCTTTCGCGAGAATTGGAGGCTGCGAGCGATGAGGACCTGGGGAGAGACACCTCAGGACAGTATGTGATGTCAGGCGAGGTTGGAGGGGTGCTTGGAGGTGAATCTGATCCTCGGTGCCTGCTGCGTCGAGGAGGAGAGTGGCGAGCTCGCTTCCGTCTAGGTGGAGAGCGATGATTGTGATGACGCTTGGGTGGAGATCTGTGGCGCCTGGAGCTCATTGTCCTTGGGGAAGAGGTGTTCCAGCGAGGATGAGGTTGCTCAGGCATGGCTGTCATTCGCCTCTCTATCTGCCTGAGGCACGCTTCTTGCTGCAACATAGTCTAGGTGCGGTTGCACAGCAGGTCCAAGAGCTGGCGGGTGGTCGCCGCATCCCCAGGTTGGACGGGGATCTAAATAGAGGTTGGCTGAGGTGCCGGGACCTGAATGTCTTGGTTTTGCGTGGAAGCAGTAAGGCCTTTGGGAGTGCCCTCTGGCTGGGGTTGCGGAGCGGCAATGCTTTGGACTCGGGGTCTACCTCTGGGTGTCATGGGAAGGCAGGAGAAAGTTCAAAGAGTAGAGATGGTGTGAAAGATAGATATCTCCCACTGTGGTCGCCAATGTTCTGTACCTTGCCGTGTAGGGTGGACTACAATTGGTAGGTCACCTACTGCCTGGCCGGAGGTTAATGCGAGCCCGGGAGGGGTACCTGCGAAGCCACTCCGACGCTCAAGTCAGTATTGAGAATAGATATAGTGATTTAGCTAGGAATGAGAATCTACCTTGTTATTGCAATGTGGGCTGGTATTTATAGGAATTTGTGTCCGTTGTGAGCCGTCAGATTGACAGAGTTGATCTGAGCCATCCAAATGTGATAACCACAATTGGGCTTGCATATGGTGGATATGGATCAAAGTGATCAGGCCAATCAATGTCCAAATGCTGAATGGGCCTCTTGGTCCAGTCCAAAACAAGTACAAAGTCAAAAAAACAGAGGAAACAGCGAAAATAATCCTGACTTAAATCGTGAGAACCAAAGGCATGCGTGTGAAAATCATATTAACAATGCATCTTAATTAGTTCAAAGTAGCTTTGAGCAAGCTTTTAGCCTTAACCATCTCGAAGTACATGGCTTCAAATAAAGTAAGGGGTTTGACCTATGCATGGAGAATGAGTACATCCGGGTTTATTGATACAAAATGTAAAAGCTTTCCTTTCATCTCGTGAGTCATCCTTATTTATAGATATAATTGGGTTGCTTCTCATTCTTATTTTTATTACCACATGTATTCACACAATCAACACCTCATAATATTTTGTCATAAAAAACACCTCATAGTAAATCGCTAATGCAGTAAATATTGTGACTCGTAAATCTGTGAAGCAAGAACTTTGGTTTGCCTACATTTATGCAAGGAAAATCAACAGAACAGAACAATTCAATCTTTCTTGTGTGCTTATAGCTTTTGCGAGAGCTTTGGCGAGTTTTTTTTTGCTTGAGGCCGAAACTGAAACTGTTTGGTTTGCAACGACATTCTCGTTGCTAGGACCGCAAAGAGGAGGGAAATATCTGATTGAAAGAAGTGGTTTCGTGTTTTTGTTGTTGGCAATTTGTGAGAAGATTTCTTCTGTAGCAGTGGGTATGGGGTTTGAGCTCAGTGTGGAGGAGGGGACCACAACCTCTGGGGAAATCACGAAATGTGCGGGAACAACTCGATGCTGAGGCATTGTTATGTATGGCTCTTAGGAAAAATGAGGTGAAAGTGTAATCTTCCTTGCCAGTTTTTTTTTTTAATCAAACAGGCAGTCAGCCCGAATTTATTAATAAAATAAAGAGAGATATAAAAAGTACAAGGGGGGACTAGACCAAAACCCTTGGTAATAAGGACAATAATAGAATGCCCAACAAGGCCTCTAAAATAAACAACCATAGAACTCTAATGGAAGAAATTCTAAGGCGAACAGAAAACCCGAAAGGAGAGGGCAACACCTGAGAGTCCCCACACAACCTCCACCCACCACCTCCTGAACTCACACTCCAAACCACAACAGCCTGCATCACCTAGCTATCCTCACATTAAGCACATCACAAAGCATCGAGGTTAGAGGTGGAGGCCCGGAGACGATTGGGAGGGGGCAAAGAAGCAGAAGGCAAAGGGGGAGGAGCCCGGCGATCTGCAAACTGCAATCTGGCGTCCGACAAGGTACAAACTATCGAATCAGCACCCACCGACAGCACACCCCCAAACATCCGGCGTCGCGACTCCATCCACCATCGCAAAGTCGTGCTACCGGCCAACACCGCGACAACACCTAGCTTGATCGAGGTAGCCGAGCCACCAACCACCACCGCGGCCTTGCGCCCCCGGCCAACACCGTGGCACAATCAAGCAAAACCGCGAGCGACAGGGAGAAGTGCCCACGACAAACGGAGAGGAGGCGTGACTGCGGGTCCAAAGTCCGAAACGACAGCCACCATTGCGAACATCAGACAAACCACCGTGAACCACCGCGAAACACCGCAAAACACCGCATCAGAACCAACCCCTGCGCTAACAGAGCCACAAACCACCGCGAACAGAAGCACTCCATAGTACCTCCAAAAGCGCGCAGATCCACCAACAGGGAGATCCGACCATCAACGCCTCGGGGGAGAGGCCGTGGACGTCACAGAGGAGATCAGATCCGAGGAAAGGGAGCCCCCAACGGCGGTTCCAACCCAAGCAGCGCCCAACCCATTTTTATTAATTTACAGCCACCGGAACAGCCGAAGTCGAAGATCCAACCACGAAACGGCGACGGCGCAAGAACTTATCCAGATCCAGATCGCGAAGAGATCCAAATCGCTAAACAACATATCCAACAGATCCAAAAGAGAAACACAGAGAAAGCGCAGATCAGAGGAACAGACTCAACCAGACCGAAGCCAATAGCGACAGTAGGGCGAAGGAGCACTGAGAGGAGAGGGGAAGAAACCGGGGAGGGAGCCCCCCTCCCAGCGGCGGCGTTTTTCTTTAGATTCCTTCCTTGCCAGTTGAAAAGGATAAATGTGCGGGAACAACCTTTTTAACCCTCATTTTTCCTAAGACCCATACATAACAATGCCTTGGTATCAAGTTGTTCTTGAATTTCGTGATTTTCCCAAAGGTTGTGGTCCCTCCTCCTCCACACTAGGCTCAAACCCCATACCCACTGCAACAGAAGAAAGCTTCTCACAAACTGCCAACAACAATAAGAAACCACTTCTATCCACCAGAGATTTCCCTCCTCTTTGCGGTCCAAACAATGAGAATGTCATTGCAAACCAAACAGTTTCAATTTCTGCTTCAAGCAACAAAGACTTGCCTCAAAATGCTGAACTTCGTTTTTGTAATGCGAGTAAATGAAACGACGGAGAGAACCTGTCGTTGTTGCTATTGTCATCGTCGTTCGCCTCTGATGATGTTGGTAATGATCCCTAACTTTTTCCAGCTCTTTTTCTACATCTATCCCTTAATGTAAGATTTTGAGGGGTAAACAGTTATTTTAGTGTTTGAATTCCTGATGTGATGTCATTATAGTCGCTGCATGTATCGAAATTGCAAACTCAACTCCAAAGGTCTTTTTAGTAAGTTATTTTGGTTTTCAAATATTCTTTTTCTTAGTCATTTTAATTCTCTAATGTGTTTTTTGTTCCTCAATTTAGTTTTTAAAATTGCTAACAAAAGAGACACTTATTAATTTGTTTGCAATTTTGATACTTTCAAGACTATAATAATGTTGATACTATTTTTTCACTTCATCTCATATATTGTTGGACTCATCAATATTCATCTCTCATCTAATTAATTAAAGTGAATTGACCGTTGTGTTTTGGGAAGAGTAAGGGAAAAAAATTAGCATCTCATTGATGAAGAGAGATAGAGAGAATTAACTACATAAACAATTAGTTGATGGTATTTATGTAAAAATAATTAATACTGGAGACAATTTAGAAGTGTGGTCTTATATTATGAGATATGTAAAATTCTCAAAAATCTATATATTAAACAATTGAGAATGCATCTCAATAAATGACATTACACATGTCATTTTCTCATGCATTTTGCTAATTAATTCGCTTGCTTTAGGAAAGAATTTCATATTAAATAATTAATTGAATTTAAATATTCAAATTATGCAAATAATGATATCCATCTAACACATGGAAATAATTTTTGACATTCTGATTCACAATTAAACATTATCTTAACCTGTCAAATTAGTTACAATTTTCGAATTTCAAGTGGCAAAGATTTCCCACCACAATGAAATGAAATTACTTGTATAAATTTTGGTCATTTCAATGAGTATTTCTAAGTGGTAATTTTTTGACCACATAAATAAGGACAAGGGCTGAATATAATATTTTTAAGTGGTAATTTTTTGACCACGTAAATAATGAATCTTTTTGAATCACATATTATTGGCACCTTCTTACATATGCAATAGAGTGATATTCAATTTGCCCACAAAACCAAAGAAACCTTTTTTTGACGTAAAAAAAAAGACCTTTTGATTTTTTGAATGAGAGAGAACAATGGTACTAAAAAATGTAAGGCTAAGCAAGTGGCGGAACTCCGTAGTTGATACCGCCCGTCTCATTCTATAATCCTTCTCCTTAGTATTCCTTCTGTTACCATTCCTTTTTTGGTGTGTCGCAAAGATGAGTGTTGATGAGTTTAGGGATTATAGTTCTGAGCTGTGAGAGGAAGACAACCTAAAATACTAACACATCAAGGTTTGCGCCTTGAAATGGAGGGTGAAGCCTTTCACAATCTCCACCTTCATGTGAACCCATGCAGAAGATGAAAACCTATAAACTTAATCTCGCCATAAGAAATGGGAATTGTTCTAATTCTCTCCACGTGCGCTTTTTCTCACTTTAATCCTTCTTTCTTTGTTGATATTATCTATCATATTTTCCTTTTCTCTTTTATTTTTAAGGTGTGTTCTACGATTTCAAAATTTGTATTTTAGTTACCTTCAATTTTAGATTACACCCATTTATTTGGAGTATTGTTGTAAAAATATATTGCCTTTGGTCTGTTGCAGTTTTTGGTATAAGATGGAGATTTTCCTTCCAATTTAAATGGTTTTTATGGATGAAGGGTAAGGCTTTTTTTTCCTCTTTTTATTTTCCCTCTTTTAGTTTGGAAAATATATTTGTTTCTTTCATATAGTTATAATTTGATCTTTTTTGTACATATTTGTCAAAGCATACTGATTATTTGGTTTGGTAAGTAAAAATATACAAACAATATATGGTTCAATTCCCATTTACATGTAGCTTTTGTTTTATTTTCTTCTACAATAGTTGTTGCACCGGTTAGGTAAGAATAAATGAGTATATCATTCTTCATTCATGTTTTAATGTTCTAATTTTATTGTCTGGCTTAATAATGATTTACATACCCAATCTTACTATTTTATTTTTCGTTATTAAATTTGTTAGTCTTTTGCTGACTTTGCTCACATGTTTGTCTGGCTTTCCTAGATGTTTACTATGACAATGAGAGGAATTGAAGGTGCATTTTATCATAAACAGAAGTTTCCAAATGGCTATCGAACTTTTTGATTTTTGTAGGACTAATGTCAAGTAGGTATATGCAACATTCTTAGAGCCTGCAAGCTTTATTGCTCACAATTCATCAATTTGAGATCTTGTGTTGTTAGATTTTGAAATTGAATAAAACTTCAATAAAGAATGCATTTGTTGGATTTTAACCGTGTATCCTCGGAAAAGAATACTCCAAATATGAGATGAATGAATATTTGGAGGCAATTTTGTTTTAATGTCGTCATTTTTTTGTTTAACATGTTCTCAACTAGGTTGATATTGTGTCAGCTTAATGCCAACAAGAGATGAGTTTTGCATCTATTATTGCAGCGTATTTATATTTTTATTGTGACTAAGAGGGATTCCATTTTAATCAACCAAGTTTTATTATGATCTACTATGCAACTGGGTTTGTATTAGTATTACTTTCCCTAATGCTATTTCTAATGTTATTTCTTATGCTGCATTCTCGAGTTCACTTGCTATTCTTTTAAAAAAATACTTAATATGCATTCTTTTATATATGCCTTCTCTCATTAAGCCTTCTTAACATATGGTATCTTAGTGACAATATTGTATGACCAGTTGTTAAATTCTATTGTTATAAAATTAGTGAAATCCATTTCTGACCAACAGGATAATTTTCTCCCGAGTTTAGTTGGTTATCGACTTGATGATATTTACATACAGGCTATTTTGCAGCTACGGGAAGGAATTAGTGACAAGTTAATGAAATTGGGAGGTTGTTGCATTGCAAGATTGATCTATACGGGTGAAGACAAGGAGCCAAAGAGTTATCTTGCTGAAATTCAAGGTACATCCGAGAGGGAGCTTTTTAATTTGATAATTGTCTATGGGTGTTGCTGCAATAATTGATATAAAAGTAAGTAGGATGGGTCGAAAATGATAGATAGCAGAAATGCAAAAGGCGAGCTCAAAAACATGTAAGGTTGATATTAGGAATCTCCGTTACAAGCACTACTCTTCAAACTTCAAATTTCTTACTCAGTCTTGACTTGAGGTTTCGCAAAAGTTGTGCAAATGGAGCAAGTAAAGGACGAGAGACTGGGAGGTATCGACTCAAAAATTGTGCAATTCCTTGACCAGATATATGACGGACATGGCCATGTCATGACATGGTCATCAATATCGTTATTATTTAGAGATTCATGAGTATGAGATGAAGAATTCTAATCACCATAATATGATATCATTTGTGCTTAAAAAAATCAAATTAACATGAAGTTTTGATGGTTTAAATATTATTTTCAAATCACAAAAAATACCACTATTTACCTATACATGCATTTTGCTACTATAGCTTACAAAATATAATTTATTCGACAACAATTTTCAATGACATATTTATACCCGTGCATGGCACGGGTTATTTATTCTAGTATCTTATATTACAGGACGAATATCTCAATTTTTTTGTCTATATTTCCCAAGGTTGTCAAAACGTGACCGGACCGGGCGGTTCAACCGGTTGAACCAAAAATCAAACCCTTGTCTGGTTCAGGCGAATTTGAGAACCGCCCTGTAGGAAAACCAAGAGTTGAACCGCCCTTGCATATCCTCAAATCCTTGCATAGTTAGTAACAACCACAATATTAGTAAAATAGAGAGAAATAAATGGGGATATGTGTTCAATGGAATTTGAAACTTCTAGATATTATCCACTTTTTTATAATGCATTATGTTCTGTACCGTATCTCGGAAGGTATAGACGATCCGGGATAGTTGGTAGTATTAGATCATGATCAACCGAGCTCCGTTCTGATCCGAGGTGGGGTGGTACCTGCAAAGACACTCCGATGCTCAAGTCAACTAGTAAATTGATTAGAGGTAAGAATGTTGGAGAGAGTGTGTCCCAATGCTTATTTATAAAGTAAATGTGTGTCTGACCCAGAGCCGTTCGATCTAGGGACTAGATCTTAGCCGTTGATTAATGGACTTGCTTTTGATAATGGGCCTCACTATTTATGGATTGGGCCCAATCCGTAACAGTTGCTCCCCAAGTCGGGTTGCCTGTTTGGCGATCCTGACTTGTAAGCTTGTCCGGGCTTCGTGAAAGTTTTGAATTTGAGGTCGGACCTTCGTGGTGACCTTCTTCAAGGTCGGGCTTATACCTTCAAGGGTGTCTGCCCCCAGCCCCAGAGTGCCCGAGATTTGGGTCTTGAAAATGTGATCTTTTTCGAGGCCGGGCTATAAAGGTTTATGTCCCCAGCCTCAGAGGGTCTGGGAATGATGTGACCACCGAGTGACTCGAGGTGTCAGCTTAATGTCTCCTTTAGGACAGTTTACCAGGACTCGGCCTAGATCAAACTCGCCCTTCAGGGTAATGGCAGCCTCGGCCATTAATCTCCAAGGCCGGGCTTATACCTACGAGGGTGTCTGCCCCCAACCTCGGAGTACCCGGGATTCATTCCAAGGTCGGGCTTGTACCTATGAAGGTTTATGCCCCCAACCTCAGAGTATCCGGGAATGATGTGACCACCGAGTGACTCGAGGTGTCAGCTTAATATCGCCTTTAGGACAGTTTACCAGGACTCAACCTAGATCGAACTCGCCCTTCAGGGTAATGGCAGCCTCGGCCATTAATCTTTGCTATTTCGAATCCAAAAGATCTTTGTAGCCCTTGGGACAATTTACCGGGGCTCGGCCCGGATTGAACTTGTCCCAACGGGTCGCGACTACCTCGGTCGCTAGCGATGTCAGGCTCGGTGGCTCGGGTTTCGGTTTAGCATGGAATTTTAAGGCGATCGTTCGTCCGATCCCAAGTCGTTCCCTTCAACCTCAGAACTCATATTTACTAAGGACTCAGTGAGAAAAACAACAAGTACCGAACCTCGACAAATTGTAGCCGATCCAAATATATTAGATGGTTGAATATTTACAAAGTCGGATTACATCACGCCCGTAGGCTCATTCCGGGGCCTAGGTCCTCTGGGCTTGACATGTGACCTTCCTGCATTAACCCCTTCTTCATGATCGATGTACTTTTGAGACCTTCCGGAGGAACTCCGCGAGAGGCTCTGGCTGATTTACTCCGACATCGATCTGAAATAAACTCCCTTCACGAAGTCCCATCTCCATGAAGTAAAGTTGGAAAGAGTCGTCGAGGTTCCGAACTTGTGCAGCTTCACGGTTGAATCTCTATCTATAGTCCCGGAGAGGCTCATTCTCATCTTTCCGAATTGCTTACAGCACCTTCCGGGATTTCAGCTTCATCTTGGTGTGCGTGAAGTGAGCAGAGAAAAGCTTAGCCAAGATATCCCACGAAGAGATGGTGTTTGGCTTAAGGGCCCTGAACCAATCCAAAGCTGTTTCCTCCAAAGTGAAGGGGAAAGTCCGGCACTTAATCTCTTCCGGGACAATCCGGTATTGCATCATTGTGTCAAAATAGTCGACGTGGCCATCCGGATCGCCGGTTCCATCATGCATTTTCAAACCGTCAGGGGGTTTTCTCGGGGTGCTTCGGCACCGAAAAGTAGTCGATCTTACTTGTGAAAGGTCCTTTACGCTTTGCTGACCTCTCCTGGGGTGGAGACCATCAGTAGTCATATTTGTCGGGGGATCCCCGCGAGCGAGGGCGCCGACGTTCCTGCATCAGGGATCTTTCCCGGCTTCTAGAACGTCGCCTCGGAGAAGAGGAAGCCAGAGACGGGCTAGGCTGAGGGGAACCCTCGGGATAGCAGGTATCATCAAGAGTCCTGACTTGGGGGAGTCCTCGATCCTCGCCCTCCTCTACGACGAGGTGGAGAGCGATGAAGGTATCTCCTCCAAGCTAGAGATCGGTGCCGCCTGTGGCCATGAGTCCTTCTACTTAGATAGTTGCGCCGAGAGAAACTCCGAACCGAGATGTTACGAGCCCGGATCTTAGCAATCTCAGCTTCTAACTGGGTGTAGCGTTGGCTTCCCTGTCGGTCGACCTCGGATTGCCGAATTAGTAACTAGACGAGTTGTTGAATAGCATCGACCGGCACCTGAACCGTTTGAGTGGGAGGTGGAAGTCGATTCCGGACTGAGCCCCGGGAACCATAGCCGTAGCCGAGTTTTGAGCACGCACCGGTCCCTCAATGACACTCGGGATAGTCCTCTATCGCAACGTTGGAGCCATCGTCAATCAAGGAGATGGGAGAGGAACTAGAGTACAAGATTTTCCCACTGTGGTCGCCAATGTTCTGTACTGTATCTCGGAAGGTATGGACGATCCGGGATAGTTGGTAGTATTAGATCTTGATCAACCGAGCTCCGTTCCGATCCGAGGTGGGGTGGTACCTGCAAAGACACTCCGACGCTCAAGTCAGCTAGTGAGTTGATTAGAGGTAAGAATGTTGGAGAGAGTGTGTCCCTTGGGCATTGCATTAATGCTTATTTATAGAGTAAATATGTGTTTGACCTAATTGATCATAGCCGACAGATCTAGGGTCTAGATCTTATTTAGCCGTTGATTAATGGATTTGTTTTTGATAATGGGTCTCACTATTTATGGATTGGGCCCAATCCATAACACATTACAATTATATTTCGCTAATGAACCTTGATCACAACATCACTGGAGTATTTATGGTGTGAGTACTATGACTAGCGCGGGCCAGCGCTCCTCTCCCTCGAGGCTCCTCCAATGAGCGAGGGATTAGTCACTGCTGTCCGTGCGGTAGTTTAAAGTTTGAACTGAATAATTGATAAAAAGAAATTTGGTTTAAATTATTTTATTATTAGGATTGATAAAAAATAATTGCGCAAAGTTTTACTCATACTGGATTATATAGTTTGCTCAATTGATTAAAATAATTGTGTAATTAAACGTATCAAGTTTGCACAATTATAATCTAGTAAAACAATGTTAAAAAGAATATTGTTTCAAGGTGTAAGTATTTCAATGATAAAAATACTTTTTTCAATGTAGAAAAAGTCGATGCATGTTGTTGCGATAAGTCTCGTTGCGAAAAGTTTAATAGCAACATTTAATATTGTTGTCATTACTTAGGTTTTTATAATAACAATTGTCTTTGCTATTTAAACAATTTTTTGCTGCCATGTATAACTTTTGTTTGCTACAAAAGTTGCTATGATATGAAACATGTCTCAACAATTAAAGTCGCTGCTATTATAGTATTTTTATCGTCGCCAAAAGTATTTTGTGATAGCCAAAAACTTGTTGCCTTATCTTATTTTTGTTAACAACAATAGTTGTTGCCATAAATATAATGATTAATTGGTGTTTAAATATACATAATATTTCACCCAGTTGTGCTATTATGAATTTATCTGTAAGTTGTGAATTTTATTAAATGAGGGGTATCTTTGGTATTTTCTGTCAAGCCTTTAAACTTTATCCAAATTTTTTGAAAGGGTCTGAATTCTGGAATGATGAAACAACATCAAGCATTTCTCATCTGGTGAAAATCAACTCAAGCCTCATCTGCATCAAATAATCAAGCACCCTCACCATGTTACCCGACAAATAATAATCATGTGTATGTCTATATCTTGTTATGGCTTCTTGTTAAGTCCAAACCATTTTGATCAAATAGGCCTGCAGATTGACAAATCAACCCACGCATAAACATATTGCCAAAACATTGCAACACTAAAACTATTCGACATCACAATTAAATCCAAAACACACGCACCTTGGTATTAATGTTTAAAGGGTCATTCTCTATCACAAGATCCTTTTCATTTTCAATGATCTTCATATTCTATTAAGGAGCAATTAGAGGTAGAAGACTTGTTGTAACAGAAATCTTCCATGGCTGCAAATCAAAAGACCATAAAAATTAGCAAATCAAAATTGAATTCAGCCAGAATAAAAACATATGATTGATGAGATTAAGAGGGGAGGCTAGGTCGATGTCTATGAGAGAGAGAATGTGTGTGTTTGTGTGTTATGCTAGTAGTGGGGTGGTTTTTTTTTATGGAAACTAGTATTTTACCCGTGCATACGCACGAGTGATACTGTATGCTCGGTGTATTGACATGAAGTTATAATAGTAATTTGCAAGATAATCATAAGTTGTGAACAATGTCCAAAATGTATGATTTGAAATTCAAAGTGGAAAGAGATTGACAATCAGAATTACATTGATCCATAATAATATATTTGGACATTAGAGGTAAAATATGCATCCCCGTTGACACTCCCGTTTGCATACTCGTTGACCCTCCCGTTGGCGCTCTCGATACCTCTCCCGTTGCCACTTCCGTCAGTGGCGGACCCAGGACCCCGGGGTCAGGGGTGTCAAATTTTTTAAGGCCAGTGTCAAATGGGTGCAAAACTTGGTCTACTAGTGCAATTTAAAATTTTCAGAGGGGTTCAAAATCAAAATTTCAGGAGTTTTAGACTATTTATATAGGGTGATAAGTGCAATTTTTTTTCCAGGGGGTTCAACTGAACCCCCTGGTAACAAGCCAAGTCCGCCACTGACTCCCGTTGCAACTCCCATTGCCAGTCTCTCGTTACCTCTCTTAGTGGTTAAATTGGTTGATTTTAATAGTTTTAATAGAGAGATTATAGTAAATAAACAATTTTAGATGGAGTAAAAATGAAGAAAAAAGAAAATAAGATTTTTTAAAATATGCATTCACGTTGGCGCTCTGTTGGCGCTCTCCTCGCCTCTCTTGTTCCCACTCATGCTCCCGTTATCGCTCTCGTTGTCGCTCTCGTTGTCGATTTCATTGCCAGTCTCGCATTGTCGCTCTCGTTGTGTTGCAAATTTTGTCTTTTAGGGGTGAGTTTACTAAAATAGTTGTGTTGCAAAAAGTTAAAACAAAATTGATATCTTCTTATAATATTAATAATGGAGTAAAAGGTAAAATATGCAGCCCCGTCGCTCTCGTTCCCTCTCTTGTTGGCACTCCCATTGGCGATTTTGTTGTCGGTCTTTCGTTGCCACATGTTTTCTCCTTTTTTCTATATGATTTAATATTACAATTGTTAGTGGTTAAATTGATTGATTTAATTTATTACATGAAAAATTGATTGATTTTAGTAGTTTTAGTAGAGAGATATAGTAAATAGTAAATTTTAAATTATTTAATTATTGAGTGTGATATTAATTTAATAATTTATTTTTTTGGAATAAATAATTCTGAAACTATTGTTAGAGGTGTGGTTTTTTTTGACAATTGGTAGTAGTTAAATTGATGAATTTTAGTAGTTTGAGTAAATTATAGAAATAGTTAAAAAATTATGTCTTTAGTAAAAAAAACTGACAAAAAAGTGATTTTTTATGGAAAGAAAAACTGAAAAAAAACTTGGAAAAAAAACTGAAAAAAAAGTTGGTTTTAAAATTTGATGTTTTTTGTCATTTTGCTGCACCAGTTGCAGCTTCTGATTGCAGTTTTCGATAAATTTTTTGTCCCTCGCTTTTTTGTCCCTCTAACGTTGCCACTCCCGTTGGCGCTCTCGTTGCCACTTCCGTTGGCGCTCTCGTTGCCACTCCCGTTGGCATTTTACTCTTTTTTAGTAATTATAAAATAGTTATTTGGTAGTTTTTTGTAGTGGTTAAATTGATTGATTTTAACAAAAGTAGTTAAATTGATTAGTTTTAGTAGTTATTTTGTACTTTTTGGTAGGAGTTAAAGTTTTTTTACAATTCTTTTTTTGACAATGGATAGTGGCTAGTTGATTTATAGTGACTAATTATTTTATTAATTTTAGTAGTTTGAGTAGATTATAAAAATAGTGAAAATTGATTTGTAGTTAATTGTTTTTATAAAAATATTGACGACCGCTTTTTAAAAAAAAATTAAAAAAACAGTGTATAAATTTTTTTAAAAAAAATCAGTTTTTTTGAATAAAATTGAATTTAAAAAAAAATTATTGGTACTGTAGCGCGTCAGAAACGTCACTGTAGCGCACTGTAGTGATACTGTACCATTTTGTCTTTATGTGGTGAATTGTCTATTTTGCCCCGAAAATTGTGACAAATGTCAAAATTTGGTGATGTCTAAAAATGTAAATGTGTTGGCATATGTTTTGATTATATAGAAAGTAGATTAGTAGTGGGATGGTAACTTTTCAGTTTTAGCTCCTACGGTTAGCGCTAAAAATCAGTTTGAGGTGAAATGTTTAAACTAAAATTTAAATATTTCTTTTTTTTTGTCAAAAATATAGATATTGCTTAACATACTATTTCTAGCGTGGGTCAGCGCTTCTGCCCCTCGAGGCCACCTCCAATGAGCGAGGGATTAGTCATTGGTGGCTGTGCGGTAGTTTAAAGTTTGAACTGAATAATTGATAAAAAGAAATTTGGTTTAAATTATTTTATTATTAGGATTGATAAAAAATAATTGCGCAAAGTTTTACTCATACTGGATTATATAGTTTGCACAATTGATTAAAATAATTGTGTAATTAAACATATCTAGTTTGCACAATTATAATCTAGTAAAACAATTTTAAAAAGAACATTGTTTTAAAAGAGATATCGAAGGAGTGCATCAAAAGAGTGTAAGAAGGAGGTCCCGGATTCAAACCCCGAAAACTAACATTCACCCACCCCCACTAATATTGCTTATCAAAAAAAGTGGGAAAAAGATCCAAAAAGAAAAAAATACCCAAAAAGATATATACGAAATAATTATGTTGTCCAGAAATGTTAATAAGTCACGTGGCATGATTATGTAACTCGTGACAACCGACTCTTACATATTGACCTTGTCTGTAGTACGGTATATTTGCATGGATACTGATTGGCTGTTTGATGATCGTTAAATTAACAAGCAATTAGACCCGTGGTTTAAATTTCGAATATTTTATATAGTAAGTGTAAAAGGAATATATTCCGTGGTATTGATAATATTATATGTTAAGTGACAGATAGGGAATCAATCTAAGGCAAATATACATCAGTTCAGTTCATTTACATATTCAAGAGACACCGCACGTATCTTTATCTACCACTTCCATTATTGATAATAATTAATTTTTTTTGACAATAGGGTCTCAGTGCATTTCACTCATAAGCAAATCAGAAATACATGGTGGAAATAATAGAGTATTCATGAGAACTAACTGACAACAAGGTCACCCTTGTTAAAGTATGAATGACATTGTTAGCATTCCTCCTTGCAAACTCAACATGAAAGTTACAATTGAAAAATGAAAACAATCCCTTACAACTATTAATAATAGACCCAAACTCAGAGATTAGAGCATTCTTTGAATTAAAAGTATCAACAACAAATTTTACATCTAATTCGAAAATTACATCCTTATAGCCCAAATCACGAACCCAAGCCATTATTGTAAATAATGATGGGGACTTTTCTTTTCTATCTTTCGGCTATGATTGTTAATGGAATGGTAACTTTAACAGAAAGTTTGGCCACCTAAAAATAAAAGTATCTTTATACCAATTTGCTATTCGAAACGTAACACGATGTATTCATACTTTTTCATGCATGTAGGCATGGGACACACTCATTAATTCATAATGCGCGCGTTAGATAATTAAGTTCACATAATTATATTAATTTTTGCAGTCTTTTTGGATTGTAATCATATATTTTAATGATATGAAAAGAACGTGCGGTATAAAAGATTACTCTAGCCAGAATCCTCTTATACACTCCAGTAATGGATCCAATGCTATAGCAATTATATATATATATATATATATATATATATATATATATATATATATATGTAGTTTCATTTTTTATATTATTTATTCTCTTCTGCTTGTACAGCTTCTTTAGCAGCTTAATATATATAATAAATCATGTTATGGATTACATAATGCGTTTGATAATCAACTTTTCAGAATTACGTGAAATTTTCACGTAGTCTAATGTTAACTTAAGGACATATAGGATCTGTCCTACATCTGAATCAAAAGATATGCCACATGATTTGTCACTATGTCAAAATTACTAAGGCTTCATTGGGAGTTAGGAAGGGAGGTGAGGGGAGGGTTTTAGGGGGAGGAGAGGAGAGGAGAGAGAAAGAGAGAGAATCTTTTCACTTTGAGAAAGTATATTAGTAGAGAATTCAGAAGAGATATTCATGATTAATATATTTTAATATTAAGAGCATTATAAGTAACAAGATGGAAAAGATACCATGATTTTTCCAAGCCCTTCAAAACCCTCTTCTAATACATTTTATGAGTTTCCCCATTTTAGCGGATTTTAGAATTGTAAAGATTTTTTTTTTTACAATTCAAGTTGGGGAACTATCCTTCCTCTTCTTCCGTACTTCCTTCCTTTTTCTCAAAGCCCTCCTCCCCTCCCCTCCAAAACTCACAAACATAGCCTAAGTGATAGAAGATTAGGAATTTAGGAATTCATGAATACCACCAGATCCAGATCCAGGATAAATATAAGACAAAAATATATCATCAATTCTACTTCCAAGAGTAATAATGCTCCATTTAATGTATTTCCGACATAGAATTGGTATTCATCAGATAAAGGTTTTGCCTAGGGTTATTTCTGCTTGTCAACTGACGTTTCTTTTGAGCAGTCAGATTTTGAATGGGGTGTTGGTTGTCAATGAATTGGTTGATTACATGATGGGTCGGATGGGTTTTGGTTCAGTGTGGATTAATTGGATTAGATCTTGTTTACACAATTCTTCGATGTCTGTTCTTGTCACCGGAAGCCCAACCGAGGATTTTAAGATGCATATGGGTCTAAAGCAAGGGGCCCCCGTATCTCTATCCCTCTTCCTCATCATTGCCGGGGATTTAACATGGAATGGTTCAGAAAGTGGTGCGGGAAGGGTTTCTCCGAGTTCCAAGTCCACTCTAGTCTCAGCTTTTCACTGCTTCAGTTCGCGGATGAAACTATTTGAGTTGGCAAGGGCTCCTGGGATAACTTATGGTGCATAAAGTCTATCTTCAAAAATTTTGAACTGGTCTCGTGGCTGAAGGTGAATTTCCACAGGAGTTGTCTTTACTCCTCATACCTAGCCTTAGTGAAGCCCCTCATCCCAACCTTGAGAGGAGAGCAATGACTCTTATCTTTCTAACGCTTGAGCTTGGACGGTGGCACCAGGGGAGTATTAGGTGGATCGCGAGAACCTTTGCCTCGGCGATTAGCCGAAGCCAATGAAGCACAAGGAGGATCCTGTCGACCCCGTGAGGGAGCCCCCAAGCTAAGTCTAGATCCTGATGATGGACGAGCAGATGGGGCAGCAGCAACAGCAACAGGGCTAGCACGCCTAGACCCCTCTGCGGGAAGATCACCCTTCCCAGACCAAGCCACAAGATCATTAAAGGAAAGAGGAGCAGCCATCTTATCTGCAAAAGGAAAAGAAACATCTCAATACGGTAGAGAAAAAGTCAACAACGTATGCAACTATAAAAAAGCAAAATACCTAAGAGAGTAGTAACAAGCACTATCAGAAGTGGCCCCAACCAAAGACTGAGTAGGAAACAAAGGAGGAACAACAGTAAACCGATCGACAATGGCTTAGAGCAACCGGTATAGTCGGCACCAACACATGCAACCTCCACGTCTGACCAACAAAGTAGGAACTTATCCTTAACACGATTTTCCTCATCATTAAAAAAACCGATACCATTCACAGCCATCTGACTCGCTGGGGCAAGGTAAACGTACTTCTCCCTCCACGACTTCTGAGAGTCATTATGTAAATTGAAATAAGAATATTACGCATTGGATCGAATGGACACAAACTCATAGCGGTAACGCTCGCACGAACGCCCCCGTCGCCGCCACACCTCAAAGATAGTGAAGAAGACTCTGAGTCTACTCCTCCTCCCCATGGCCTTCATCACAATCTCAAAATCCCTTACGTATGCCCAGGCATTGGGATGCAACCTGAGATGGAGCTATGGAAAGAAACTCGAGTACGTCCCTTTGAAATGGAGTAAAAGGGGGACGAACCCCCATCTTTGCGATAACACAATGAAACATCATGAACTTTCGACCAAATGGTGCCCGACAAACCCGGTCGTCCAAATCAACCCCTGTACCCTCCAGTCATCTCCAACTAAAACTTCAATATCACGAATCCTACATCCGGGCAAGTAAATACTCCGAGTGGACTGAATAGTCCGAGAAACCCAATCATAGTTGATTCCACCCATCACTTCGATCTCTAACTCAAATTCAACATCAGATCCACTATCCTCAAAAGATGAAGAGGCAACCAAACGAGGTACCTCGGACGCCACTGACACAGATGCCAATGACTCACGTAAATCTGTCGGTCCACCTATTGGAAAACCAGCCTCCCTCAGAGCATGAATAGCCCTCGGTACGAGCCATGGACCTTGAGTCGTCTTCTTAGTCTTCGACATTGATGAAGACCTATCAGATGGGGGGAATTCAGTCAGGACAAGTATTACGAAGGCAAGAGATAACTTGTTGACAACCCCCTTCCAAAGGTCATCCAGCGAGAATTAAGAAAACAAGGCATACACGGTGATATAATTCATCTACCTACCACTCGAAGATACCCGCATTACGAAATCAAAGAAATAATGAATCCCTACTTCGATTCAATTCGCCTAAATTTCTAAACTCACATTCCAAATGCGGAGCAATATATACGAGTATTGTAAAAGTGGAAGTTAAAAGTTTTACCTGGACAAACAAACATGGAGGCGAGGTTCCAACATGAACACGAACTAAGGCACACGGGCGAAATAGAGAGACCTCGCCACGGGCGGGGCTACTAGGTAACGCCCACAATCGTCCAACAAAGCTCAAGGATGAGAGACGAAGCAGGGGGCGGAAGCTATCAGGTCTCGGACGTGGATGCAAAGAGGAGCACACAGGTGGGGCTACGAAGTCACGCCCACGAATGTCAAACGAAGGCGAAGGTGGAATGCACAGACGGGATAGCGATACGGGGCGGAGCTATGAGGCTTCGGGTCACGCCCTTAGACGCGATGGAGAGTACGGGCGGAGCTATGAGGCTTCGGGTCACGCCCTTGGACGCGATGGAGAGCACGGGCGGAGCTATGAGGCTTCGGGTCATGCCGGCCCTTGGGCACGATGGGGAGCACGGGGGGAGCTATGAGGCTCCGGGTCATGGTGTGGTATTTTAATATATGCAAGTATACATAGTCACACAAGTAATAAAGTGATAAGAAAGGTCGAACCCACAGGGATTATGTATTGTAAATTTTTGTAGTTCAAAGTGTACACTTAGTGTGTCTACACTATTCAGTATTTTTGGTTTGGAGTTTTCAAAGTAAGTAAAAAAATGATAAGCAATAAAATGTGTGAGAAATCAGTTGGAAAAAGTAGTTGAGATGTTTTCACCAAGTACTTTACTTCTAAGTGTTTTAATGGAGTATGTAGTGTGGGAACACTGGATGTAGGTGCATCAGTTTGTGCCTTTCAGCACTTCTCTTTAGAGTTTCATTACAAGCTCTTATGATCTTTGTTTTTTACAGTAAAGAAAGGTTTGTCAATTCCTCCCTTGCCTCCTAACAATGATCCAATTTGCTAAATAGGTTCACTCTTGTAATTTTATTATCCTAAGGACTATGCTATCCTATGTCTAGGTTTTAGCATGTATTTAACAAAGTTTCCTTTATTAAATACTTGTCCCTATTAACTCTTGAGTTCATAAATGTAGCCCATGTCTGCTGCTACAAGTTTTTACCTATTCTAAAGTGATCAAATCCAGAATAAGTTGAAAGAAGTATTATGCAAGAGTTTAAAGTGTTTACACTACATAAACCATAATAACATATTTAGAAGTTCATTACAAGGTTAGAACATCTCAACTTAAGGGAATTTAGCTCATGTTACTCATGTTATAAAGCAAAGAATATGCAAAGAACATAAGTAAATGAATAATAAAGCAAAAGAACTTAAAAGAGTAGAGATTACTTGAATAGAAGATCTTTTGCATTAAGTTCCCAAGTTGAAGTACAATAAGGATTTCTTACACGAATTTCTTCAAAGTAGAAGTGAAGGGAATGATTGTCAAGCACTTCCTCACCTTCCTCTCCTTAGAAACTTGAAATGAAAATAAACTAAATCTAAACTAAGCGATCCTTTCAGAAAACAAAATGAAGAATTACAAATGAAAGATGAAGGATTATTGATTATGGATTAAGTGAAGATATGGCTTCTATTTATAGGTTTGAAAGGTTTCCTCTTGCAAGGGGTTTCCTTTGGCGTGAAAGATCAGCTGAGGGGACCAAACATGGTTAGTTGTAGACAACCAATCAAGCAAGCTGCACAGGTTTGGTCGCTTGCATGCATAACAAAAGATGAGGTCCATTGGAGAAGTGCCACATGTCTTTTAAATAAGTTGAGTCTTGCAACTTGATTTTTATGTGTATCGCCGACTTCTGCAAGTGGCTCAGCTCTAGGTGACTAGGCACGACGTCACAAATCAAGTGTGGAAGCATTGAAATGGTCTTTGGATGTTTTGGTACAAACTGCAGAATTTAGCAGGTGTTGGCAGTGTTTCCACTCCTAGTGTTTCTACTCCTGGTGTTGGCAGTGTTTCCACTCATGCAGTAGCTACACTGAACAAAAACATCAAACCTAACAAGATTGGTGCATTTTACCTAGATCATTGCCCTTTATCCATTTGAATATTTAGAATGTTGTTCCTTGATAAATAAGCTATAAATATATATAAATGTTCTTGAAAATAAGCAATAACTCAAGCTTAATTGTATGAATAACTCTATATAAAATAGAGTTATCACACCCCCAAACTTAAATTGTTGCTTGTCCTCAAGCAACGACAAGAAACAAAACACAAGACTTATATAATTATGAAGACATCTCAACTCATGTTTTTCAAGAAGTGTTTGAAGTGTATTGTAATGAGCCTTTCTTTTTTTTTTGGTGCTTTTTCTTCCATATCCTTGCTTTAAAACATTCAGAGTTATAAAAACTCATTTGTGTGAGTGTGTGGCCCATTGAGTTTCTAATTGGTTCCATAACTGAACAAAGAGTTTTTCCTTAGCTTTTTGAAAAAGATGGAACTCTTTTGGTCACTCTTAGAGATTTTTCAAAATATGGCCGAGACTAACAATTTCTTCAAGTATTTAGGGGACTCTTAAGCACAACAAAGGGCTTTTGGTGTTCCAACTTGTTGAGCCAATACCTTATTTCCATTCTTGGTGTTTGATTTTTGTTGATGTAATGCAGTGAGTGCAAAAACATCATTTTTGGATTGTAGGTTCACCTTATTTTGAGTGTAGGTGCCTTTTGATGTAGATGGTGTTGGCACAGTAAGTGTTGCCACACTTGGAACTGTTTGAGTATTTTTGGTAGCGTACACTGCCCTCCTCACTAACCTCCACATGCATTTTCTTCTTTTTCTTGGTTTGTTTTTCTTTTCTTTTTCTCTTTGAACTTTGTTCATATTTTTCAAACCAAATTGCACTTAAGGGACAGGTTCAGTTTATATGACTCAGGAAAGTGTAGCTCATTTTTGGGATATTTTTGGTATTTTTGAGTGGTTTTGACACTTGTGGCTTGCACTCTTCAAGCTGTCACACTTTGGCCTTTGTATTCATGGAATTTCCCCCAAACTTAAGTCTTTACGCTCTTCTAAATTTTTAATGAAAATCTAATTTTGACCTCAAATTTCCAAAATTTCCCTGGCTTTAGATAGTTCTTGATCTAGCATGGTTCTTTTCAAAACTCAATTTTGTTGTGTCAAAGTATTTATAAAACTGATCATTTTTAGAAAACAAGGCTTTTCATTCAAAATTCAACTTATTGATACACTTCTTCAATTTTTGAGAAAAAGATGAATTGATCATGTTTCATATTTATTTAAGTTTTAAAACATACATATGATGTACTTAGTTCTTCTATTTTTTTGAAAACATTTTTGATCATGTCATTTGCATGCTTTGTTAAGTACATCTAAACACACATACTAATATTGCATATTCACATACATATACTACTAAGACATTCATAGCATATATTAGTTTTCACATAGTGCATATTTAGTTCAAAAGATATACTATTCTCCACTCTCCCCCCCCCCAACTTAAAGTTGAGCAGTGTCCCTACTGCTCTAAGTTTAGGAAACAGGGAAGTACTAAATTTGGGAGAAACAAACAAAAGTATTTAACACATAGCAACAGCTACCACATAGTATTTTAAACAGTTGAAAGTAAAGCAAAATATAGTTTTAGGAATAAACATTAAAAAGTATCCTTTTACTCTTTGTTTTGGAATCTGGGGCTAGCTCTCACAGCAGGGCTATGCTTGGCTCTTGTCTTCTTTGGCTTCTTAGCAGTGGCCACATCAGAGGTAGGCACACCAGGATCATCTACAGTAGCCTCAGGCATTTCTGCCTCTTCAGGTGTAGCTTCTGCAGGAACATCTAGTGTAGCAAGTGTTTGGACTTCAGGTGCAGGTACACCACTCTGCACTGGAGTGTGTTCTGTTTGTTGCTCAATTCCCTCTGGTTGTTGCTCTGCTACCTTCTCAGTTTGTTTTTCAGTTTCTTTATTTGTTGCCTCCTCATTTGCTTCCTTGTCACCAGATTCTGCTCCTGTACCCTGTTCAGCATAGAGAGAGGACATTGTCCACATCTTCTTTGTTGGAGCTGGCTTCATTGTTCTTCTTGTGTATCCCAGCATCTGTTTCTTCTCTGCTAAATAACAAAACATGAAATTGCACAAAATAATAATATTAACTATATAGTGATGGGTTGCCTCCCTCAAGCGCTTGTTTTAAGAGTCTTACAGCCTGACTTGTACCTTGGTCTAAGGTTTTGCAAAGTGAGTGGTGATCTTGTCTCTCTCTACATGCTCTCCATAGTACATTTTCACTCTTTGTCCATTTACTTTGAAAGTGGTATCAGTGGTTGCATCATATAGATCAACTGCACCATGGGGGTAGATTTTAACTAATTTGAATGGTCCTGACCATCTTGATCTCAGTTTTCCAGGGAAGAGTTTCAACCTAGAATTGTACAACATAACCATTCCTCCTTCTTTAAGTTCTCTCCTTTGGATTTTCTTGTCATGCCATACTTTGGTTTTAGCTTTATAAATTTCTGCATTCTCATAGGAGAAATGCCTAAATTCTTCTAATTCATTTAGCTCAAGAAACCTTTGCTCTCCTGATTGAAGTACCTTAGCTGCTGTTCTTTGGCTTCCAAAGTGACCTCCATATGGTGCAGCATGACAATGCAGGAGCACTGCTTGCTGTTCTTCTTCAGGAATGCCCTTTCTCATGATTTGATCAGGACATATCTTGAATAGGTAAGGGTCATCCCAATAGTATTGTTTTACTATGTGGAAGAACCTTCTTTTCTGTTGATAGTTCATGTCACATGGTACAATTTTGCTTACAAGGAAGTTTACTATGTCTGCATACCATGGTGTTGAAGCATGAGGTGTGGCCACACTGAGTGCAGAAACACTGGCTGCATTCATGGTAATTGCTAGTAATTTCTCATCAGGGAAACTTTCCTTGATTTATTCAATTGTACCTGCATTATTACTTTCAAGTCTAGAGAGATGATCAGCCACTTGGTTCTCTACTCCTTTCTTATCTTTTATTTCAAGATCAAATTCTTGAAGTAGTAGAACCCATCTTATTAGCCTAGGTTTTGCATCTTTTTTAGAAATCAGATACTTGATGGCAGAATGGTCAGTGTACACAATTACTTTGGTGCCAACCAAGTATGATCTAAATTTTTCAAAAGCAAAAACCACTGCTAATAGCTCTTTTTCTGTTACAGTGTAGTTCATTTGAGCTTCAATGAGTGTTTTGCTAGCATAGTATATGGTATGAAATACTTTGTTATACATTTTCCCTAGGACTGCTCCTACTGCAAAGTCACTAGCATCACACATAAGCTCAAAAGGTTTACTCCAGTCAGGAGTGACTACAACTGGTGCTGTAACTAAAGCTTTTTTTAATTTTTGAAATGATTCCATACAAGTTTCATCAAAGTTAAAATGTACATCATGTTGCAAGAGCACACATAATGGTTTTGAAACTTTTGAAAAGTCTTTGATAAATCTCCTATAGAATCCTGCATGACCTAAAAAACTTCTAATCCCTTTGATTGTTGATGGAGGTGGTAGTTTCTCAATTACCTCTATCTTTGCCCTATCCACTTCAAGACCTTTTTAGATATTTTATGACCAAGCACAATGCCTTCTTTTACCATGAAATGACATTTTTCCCAATTAAGCACTAGGTTAGTGTCTTCACACCTTTGAAGAATTTCTTCTAAGTTTGAAAGACACAATGAGAATATTTCTCCAAAAACAGAAAAGTCATCCATGAAGACTTCCATTGATTGCTCAATGAAGTCCGAAAAGATTGACATCATGCATCTTTGAAAGGTAGCAGGTGCATTACAAAGTCCAAAAGGCATCCTTCTAAAGGCAAAAGTGCCATAAGGACAAGTAAAGGTGGTTTTCTGTTGATCTTTAGGTTCAATTGCTATTTGATTGTATCCTTAATAACCATCTAAGAAACAATAGAATTCCTTTCCTGCTAACCTATCTAACATTTGATCTATAAAGGGTAAGGGGAAATGATCTTTCTTAGTGGCCTTATTGAGTTTTCTGTAATCCATACAGATTCTCCACCCTGTTACAGTTCTGGTTGGGATTAATTCATTATTTTCATTGGCTACAACTGTGACTCCACCCTTTTTAGGAACACATTGCACAGGACTAACCCGTGCACTATCTGAAATAGGGTAGATAATACCAGCATCTAGCCATTTAATTATTTCCTTCTTAACAACCTCTTTCATTATGGGATTTAATCTTCTTTGCCCTTCTATGCTATTTTTAGAATTTTCTTCTAAAATTATCCTATGCATGCATGTTGAGGGGCTGATCCCTTTAATGTCAAACATTTGCCAACCTATAGCTTTTCTATGTTTTCTCAAGGTGTTAATTAAATCAAGCTCTTGTTCTAAAGATAGATCAGAAGCTATGATTACAGGAAGAGTATCATTCTCACCTAGAAAAACATATTTTAAATGCTTAGGTAGTTCTTTCAATTCTAGCTTAGGAGGTTGTTCAACAGAAGGTACATTTTCTTTAAGGTTGGGATCTTCTAAATTAAGAGATTCATAAGTTCTAGCCCATTAGGTGTAGCTTGTTCCTTGGGCAATATGCTTTCTTCAATAAATTCCTCTGCAGGCAATGCAGAAACATCAGGTGCTAGTGCATTGGCAAGGTGATCATACTGCTTGTGGAACTGCTTCTCTACCAAATTATCAAGTGAGATTGATGAACACTCTTCGCTATCCTCTACAGGATAATTCAAAGCATTCAAGACATGGAATTTTACTTCTTGATCATTCACTCTCATGGTTAGCTCTCCTCTTTGCACATCTATCAGTGTTTTCCCTGTTGCCAAGAATGGTCTTCCAAGTATGACTGGCACTTCTTCATCTGCAATGAAATCAAGTATAACAAAATCTGCAGGAAACACAAATTTGTCAACTTGCACCAATATATCCTCAATAATTCCTTCTGGATATGCAATTGATCTATCTGCCAAAGATAGTGTCAATGTGGTAGGTTTAGCATTTCCAATCCCTAGCTTTGTGAAGATAGATTTGGGCATCAAATTGATGCTTGCACCTAAATCACACAATGCTCTTCCTGTATAGTACTTACCTATTGAAAAAGGGATTGTAAAGCTACCTGGATCCTTTAGCTTCCTTAGAATTTTGTTTTGTAAAATCAGACTACATTCTTTTGACATAACAACAGTTTCAAATTCCCCTAATCTTCTTCTTTTAGAAAGCACATCTTTCATGAATTTGGCATAGTTTGGCATTTGTTGAAGTGCCTCTATCAAGGGAACATTGATATGCAATTGTTTTAAAACATCTAAAAATTTACTGAATTGCTTCTCCTCATGTATTTTTTTTCAATCTTTGAGGAAAAGGAGGAGGAGGGTATTCTGGTACTAACCTTGGAGTTGGAGATGTAGGAACACCAGGTGTTTCTGCATCTTGAGAATTTTTTTCATTTTTATTTTTTTCTCCCTTCTCTGTACCTTCAAGCTCATATGGTTCTGTTAGATCCTTTCCACTTCTCAAAAATATGGCTTTGACCTGCTCCTTACCTTGCCTTTGTGAGGGTGAAGCTTTTGTGTTTGATGGCAAAGTACCTGCTGGTTTTTGCTGCAAAGCAGTTGCTAATTGCCCTACTTGGTTCTCTAGGTTCTTAATTGATATATCATGAGCTTGCCTAGCAGTTCTAGTTTCACTAATGAATGATCTAAGCAATTCTTCTAGAGAATTGGCACTGGTAGGTGGGTTTGATCTTTGTTGGCTTTGAGGTAGGAATCCAGGAGGAGTACTTGGTGCAGGTGCATTTTGTGCAGGTGCATTAGAATTGTTCCACCTAAAATTTGGGTGGTTCTTCCATCCTGGATTGTAGGTATTAGAGTAAGGGTTGTTATTTTTATTGTAACCTACATAATTGACAGAGACAGGGTTGCTAGGACATTCTTCATATAGATGGCCTCCTCCACAATACACATAACTTGTAGTTCCTGGAGGGGGCTTGTTCTATAGCTGCTGCAGTGTTTTCTTTAGGTGTTGCTACACTAGATGTAGGTGCACTAGTGCACTGTTTGATCAGATTGGTTAAAGTGGCTACTTGAGCAGATAGGGCTGATATATCATTAATCTCATGTACTCCAGAGGTTCTCTTTTGAGCACTTACCCTCTCAGTAGGCCAACTTGAACCATTTGTAGAAATTTTGTCAATAAGATCACATGCTTCATTATAAGACATATTCAAAAGAACACCACCAGCCGATGCATCAAGCATCACTCTGGTTTGTGGTTCTAGACCATTGTAAAAAGTTTCCATTTGTATAATGACAGGTAAACCATGATGTGGACATTTTCTTAAAAGCTCTTTCCATCTTTCCCATGCTTCAAACAATGATTCAAATTGTTTTTGTCTAAAAGATGTAATATCATGTCTCATCCTAGCATTTTTAATAGGAGGAAAATATTTGCTTAAGAATTTTTCTGCTAATTCATTCCATGTATGAATAGAATTGGGCTCCATAGAATTTAGCCATGATTTAGCCCTATCTTTCAAAGAGTATGGAAATAACTTAAGCCTAAATGCATCCTCACTAATACCAGGAATGATAAAGTTACTACAAACTTCTATGAATTGCTTTAAATGCTCATGGGGATCTTCATGTGGAGATCCACCAAATTGACCAATTGTTTGCAACATTTGAAACATCATAGGTTTAAATTCAAAATGAACAGCATCAATTTGAGGTCTAGCAATACTAGTTTGTATGTGCTGCTGGTCATATTGAGCATAGTCTCTCATAGGTCTATCTCTATCATTAATCATACCTATTGGTCCCATTTGAATGAATTGTTGTCTGTGATCTGGTCCACCTTCAGGTTGTTGATGTGAATTAGGTCCTCCTCTTACTGAGGCATTTTCACTGTGGTGAGACATTGTTCTGCAGTCTTGTTGTCTTTGTCTTTGTTGTCTTACAATCTCCTAAATCTTCTCTCAATTTCTGGATCACAATCAAATTCTGGTGGTCTATCTCTGGGCATAAACTAGTGTTTCCACACTGAGTGTTTCTGCACTAAGTGTTTCTGCACAGAAAACAGAATACCAGTAGTACTAATAAAACACTAAATTAACAATCTAAACAACAAAATTTTACTATAATCCCCGGCAACGGCGCCAAATGTGGATACCTTGTGTTGCAGGTAACCTGATATTGCAGGATGTGTTTTGATGATGAAAAAGACAAAGGTTAGATTGACGGTCAAAGTCAATAAAAGTGACTAAACGTCAGAGTCACAATCCAAGACAAGCAAGCCAAGAACTGGAGATTCAAGTTTAAGGGTAGTCCTTAAATATAAGGGTAGTCCTTAGGGTTTGGGTGTGTCTTAGGAAAAAGTGTAAGCTCTTTCAAAAGGTCAGCTCGTATATCAAAGTCTCACACACTCACAAAGTTTTTTAAAGTTGCATGCATATTTACGTAAACATTTCTATCACCTTTAAAATAACAAAATCGATTTCCTCATGCATAAACAAATATCAAAATCGATTTTCAGGTAAATTAGAAAAGGTAGAAATCGATTCTCAGGTCATGTTTTTCAATACACAAATCGATTTCTGAGCCAAATAATTTTTAAGGGAAGAATCGATTCCCAATCTTTTGCAAACAACTGAGAATCGATTCCCACTTGTCTCAGGCAAGCTGAAAATCGATTCCTACATATTTTCACTTAGTATAGAATCGATTCCTAGCTTTCCATGGCACTCAAGAATCGATTTCCCATATTTTCCAAACAAAGATAAATCGATTCCTCACCTAAATAAATCGATTCCTAGATCAAATACATTTTAACAAAGAATCGATTCCTACACTATTTTCAACGTAAAAATGAATTCCTCATAGCCTATAAATAGGCAGTGCTTCACGATTCATTTTACACAACACACAACTCAACCCACTTGCATGAAACAGAAAACTCTTGAGAAAACTCTTCACGCTTATACTTTTGCTCGTCACGCACCGTTGGTCTGTTTGAGCTGATCTGTTGCTAAGAGTTAGTTGGGGTTGTATTCTTCAATTTGTAATATCTGCCTACACTAGAGGTATTTCTGCATTTACAATTGTTTATTATTTAATTGTTGTGTTTTGTTCTAGGGAGTGGGGTATCTCTCTAGGGTAGCTGCATGTACTAGGAAGTGGGGTATCTTTCTAGGGCAGTTGATTATAACAGGGGTGGGGTATCTCTTGTTATTGTTATATTAGATCTGAGGGCTCTCTATAGGTGGGGTATCCTAGGAGGAGAGTGCCTGAGTCTGTAAAGGTTTTCCAAGGCACCTGTAAGCCTTGTTGTTTTAGTGGAAAATCTCACAAGGGTGTGAGGACTGGACGTAGGTCACTAGGAGGTGACCGAACCAGGATAAATCTCTGTGTGCTTTACTGCTTTCCTGCTTTACTGTTATACCGCTTTACTGCTTTATATTCTAATTCCTTCGCTTCCACTTAACCTGCGCGAAAATTGATCTAAGTCATTGAAAAGGGGAAAAACATTTTCAAAAGATCTGAAAAGTTTTTAAATCTCAATTCACCCCCCCTCTTGAGACTGAAGCCACTTGGTAACAAGTGGTATCAGAGCTAGACTCTTGTATAAAGGGCCTAGCAGCTTCAAGAGAAATGGCTTCAGGTTGGTCTACGCAAGAGGGTGCTTCTCTTACCCGTCCTCCGGGATTCAACGGGAAAGATTACGCATATTGGAAAGAAAGAATGAGAATCTTTATTGAAGGGGTAGACTTAGATGTTTGGGATGCTGTGGAAAAAGGACCCTATGTCCCCACACACTTAGTAGATGGTATTCTTACTATTAAAAGTAGAAATGAATGGTCTGATGATGAGAAAAGAAAAGTGCAACATAATTTACGTGCCAAAAATATTATTACTTCTGCTTTAAGTCCTGATGAATTTTTTCGAGTTTCAAACTGTAAATCTGCCCAAGAAATGTGGGATAATCTCCAAGTTACTCATGAGGGTACAAATGAAGTGAAAAGGGCAAGAACAAATACTCTTATCAGAGAGTACGAATTATTTAGAATGAATACAGGTGAAACATACCAGAAATGCAGAAAAGGTTCACTCACATTGTGAATCAGTTAAGCCTGTTGGGCAAGTCATTTCCTGCAGAGGATCTAATCAACAAAGTTCTGAGATGTCTGAATAGAGAATGGCAACCCAAGGTTACTGCTATAGCTGAATCAAGAAATTTAGCTACTATGACTCTGGCTACTCTGTTCGGTAAACTTCAAGAGCACGAACTAGAACTCACTCGTCTAGCTGAGTACGAAAATACAGATAAGAAAAAGAAAAGCTTGGCTCTAAAAGCATCTTGTTCTAGTCAATTTGATGATAGTGACAACTCAGATGATGAAATTGATGAAAATGAAGAGAATATGGCTCTTATGGTTCGGAAGTTCAAAAGGTTCATGAAAGGCAACAACTATCCAAAGAAGAACTTCAAATCAAAAAGGTTCTCTAGCAAAGAAAGTACATCCGGTCCTCCTACTTGTTATGAATGCGGGAAACCCGGGCACATGAAAATGGAATGTCCTAATCTACAGAAAAAGGACTCCAAATCTGAAAAGAAGGCATTCAAAAATAACAAAGGAAGAAAAGCCTACATCGCATGGGAAGACAACTGCATGGATTCATCAGATGAATCAGAAGATGAAGAAGCTCAAGTTGCATTAATGGCTGATCATGAAAGCGAGAATGAAAACGAGGTAATTTCTAACCCTGACTCTTTACAAAATGCATATGATGATTTATATGAAGCTTTCACTGAGTTGCATGATGATTCTATGAAATTAGCTAAGGCATTAGATAAAGCAAAGAAAGTTATCAATCACCTTCAAAATGAAGTAATTGCATTAACTAAAGAAAGGTTAGAACTTAGAAAGGAAAACTACAGCCTAGGCTACCTTAAAGCAAATTATGTCTGTGACAAATGTACTGAGTTTGAAAAGAAAGTCCATGAACTAGAATGGACAGTAGGAAAACTATCCAGCGTACAACAGGCACATCCTACACATCCTAGAAACAACTACACTAAAAGGCATATGCATCATAGATCAAGACCATACATCAGTTGTAGTTATTGTGGTAAAAATGGACATACAGTTTCTGTTTGCAGGACAAGAGGAAGACAAAATGTGAGGAAAGTATGGGTTCCCAAAGGGACCATACTAAGTACTAACCCACAATGACCCAAAGAAATTTGGGTACCTAGAACCCTTGTTTAAATCATTGCAGGTATGCTTCAAGGTATGGGGGACAAAATTGGTACCTTGAAAGCAGAATCACAAAAGCTCATGACTGGGAAGAAACAGATCCTTAAACACTCCACCCCAGGTTAAGCAGTCATGTGACTTACATCAAAAATAAAACTGAGGAAAGAATCCTCAGGAAAGGTTAGTCCGTTTTTTTTAATTAATTATTAATTCAAAACATGAAATTGGTCTATACAAGTACAAAATTTCATTTCCATGTTTTACTCATGTAAATTAAAAGGAACCATCATCCTAGAATCCATGACTCTAATATGGGCATACATGATTAAAAGTTAGTTGAATTTTTTTTTTTAAAACGGCCTGTCAAAATTATTTTAAAAAAAAACCCCATTGCAAAAGAAACCATTTACAATATTTTTTTCAAGGTTCATAGAGCTTTCTTTTTGGGCATTTTTTTCATGACATGAATCGATTGTCAAGCCTCTTCCAAAGGCCTATTATTTAGCTCAAAAATCGATTATATAGAATCTCTCTCTAAAAATCTTTTAATCGATTATGATCTTTTGCAAAATCTCCAAAATCAATCCCTTCCTAAAACTTAGGAAAACTAGCGCTTTTTTCTTAACCTCTCCAACAAGAAAAGCGCATAATCCTCCTATGTTATCTTATCATATCCAAACCAATTGTTTAGGGCGCATAAATCATCCAAAATCACGTCTTCTCTTAGAGCAAACCCATAGCAAAATTCGCATCTCTCAATTCCAAATGACTCCAAGAACCAAGAATCTCTGTGTCAAAAGAAAAAGGGTACATGATGGTGAAAGCTCCTTCCACTCCAGATATTTCACCAGTTCTGAACAAGCTGACCTCTACTGCAAAAATTTCTCTCTTAGAGGATTAGGAACCACTTATGCTCTAGACTTACCCTGGTTCCAAAGCCAAAAGGGATTTGAATTTATTGACTGGTTAGAGTTCCATAAACTGCTAGACTTTGCAACTGAAACAGGCCCAGTCGCTCCTGACATGGTTAGAGCCTTCTACACCACTCTTAGCTACAACGATACAACTGAAACACTATCAGCTGAACTAAAAGGAACCAAAATCCACCTCACCTAGCTCAGTTCAGTAATCTCACCAGCTTACCCTGTGATGGTGAGAAATTGATCCATATGAACCCTCCGGAATCTTGGCCCGAATTCGACCTAGGAGATACTTGCATATCTATCTGTCATGCTCTGGCCGAAGTTGGTAAAAAGCCTATTCTAGCAAAATCACTCACAACCCAAAATCGGCTTCTCCACTACACCATAGCCCGAACAATCCTTCCGAAAACCTCAAACATTGCTCAGGTAACCTATGATGAGGCTATTTTACTTTGGGGAATCAAACACCGGAAGAACATAAACTGGGCACATCTGATCGTAAGCCACATGATACGGCACACAAAGACAAGCGACAAACCTCTTCCATACTGTGTTCTCATTACAAAACTCCTCCAGCACTTCAACATTCCATTCTTAGGGGAGAAAATCATAAAAGGGAAAGCAGCCTATCACATGATAAACACCTCCACCTTAAACCAGATGCAATTCATCCAATCAGGAGATACATGGCATCACTCCTCCATAGGCATAGCATCATCCCAAGAATATGATCCAAACAGGCCACCTGGTCCGAACACAAACTCCACCACACATGAGGATGGTCAAACAGAACCAAACCAAACTGCTGCTGCTGCAGCCCCATCCACAGCTCTCAATCACTTCTTGCATGCACTCAACATCTTTCAAGAAGAACAGCACGAAAGGCTGGAAGAATTAAAAAAGGAAATCATCCTTTCCAGAGAGACCCACAGTCGCGAGATTACTGCCTTAAACAATCGACTAACAGAATTTGAGGCTCGAAACAGTTCCTTTTCGCATTGGATGCAAGATCTTTAGATAAAATTATGAGTCAGCATTCTATTTTTATGTTTTGTGCCCTGTTGGCATAACCCTTTTCTTATTAATCTATGACTATTTGCTCTTTTGTTGGTTTCCAAAATTGTTTTAATGCAATGATTAAATTATTTCTAAATTAAATGACTGTGCTGTTAGATTCGCATTTTATTACATGTTGCCCTCTTTGATCATGACAAAAAGGGGGAGAAGAATAGAGTTTTTAATATTTAGAATAAAGTTTTAATATTTAGCATGCATTTGCACTTACTTGCATACAGTCAATAAAACAGGGGGAGCATCATGATAGGGGGAGTATCGTATACATTATCTGTTTGAACTAACCTCCCACCTTGGGATGAGTTAATGTTTTGTCATAATCAAAAAGGGGGAGAATGTGGATACCTTGTGTTGCAGGTGTTGCACCCCGAAAAATCCCGGCTTGGGTTTCTCGATGTACAACGTGGAAAAATTTTGGAGCCGCCACCAATATTTTAATTTTAAGACCAAAACATTGGAAAAAAAGGTCTTTTGGACAAAGCGGATGGTCTTTGAAAACTAGAGATATAGGTTCGGGGGTCGATTACGCGCGAGGAAGGTGTTAGCACCGCGCACGTCCTTTCTACCGAAAGGGAACCTCTAATTAAATGTGTGGTTTTAACATTTGATTTGAAAAATACCTAGATTTGTCTATTTATTTCTTGTTTGAAAGCTTAATGAAAATTTTATTTTTGGTGAGGAAAGGGGGAAAAAAGGTTTTTAGAAAAAAGTGCTTGACGGGACATGGCCCGCTCCTACGTATCTCCCGGTGCGATGGAGAATTCAAAGCTACGTAGTTCTTGGTTCTTTTTGAAAAGTTTTTGTTATTTTTTATCTTTTTTAGTGAGTTTTTGAAATAGGACGAGCGTTAGTAAATGATTAAACTAGCAGAGGCTATGATGAATCACTTACTAAATACTCAAAAGAGAGAGTTGTACCGCTAGTCAAACGAACGAAAGTTCTGATGGACTATTGATAACAACTCGTTTTTTATTATCTTTTTTGAAAGTGATTTTCGAAAGAGATTGATTGGTACGATGATCAAACTAACAAAGGTTATGATGGATCATCGTTTATTATTTTTAGGAGAAAATGACATTGTCACTAATAGCTAAACGAACAGAGGCTCTGATGAGCTACTAGCAACAATGGGTTTGAAAATGATTTTTGTTTGTTTTATGAAAATGATTGGTTTAGGGGGATGAAAAGAATTTTTATTTGTTGCGCTTGACGAGGACGTGGCTCGCTCCTACGTATCCCAAACGGGAATCAAAGCGACGTAGTTCTAAAAAAATGTTTTTGAAAGGGTTTGAAAGTGGCAAGCTGAATCACCCGAGACCATCTTCACCACTTAGAACATGATGCACTAGGCATGAGTGGGAATCATATGGTTCGTCATCAGCAATGGACGATAATATACAAGAACGAGTAGATAAACGCTATGGCTAAGTTAAATCACATGGATCACAATAACTAAATATTAACAAATGAAAAGACTGAAATACCTCTGATGAAGACAGATATCACAGATCTGAAGAACGCAAACCCCGACTAACCCTTGCAGGAGATCAGCTCGGACGGGCCAACGACGCGAATAGAGCAAAAATGAAGCGGAGAACTGGAAAATGAGATTTACGAGAGTTGTCTTCCCAGATCTCGTGAAATGTCTCTGGAGCAATTCTTCTCAGATCTCGTGAAAATGTGTGTGTCTGTTTTCTGATTTCGTTAAATCTCTCCTCCTCCTCAAATGTGATTTGAGGCTGCCTATTTATAGGCGTAGAATTTTTAAAAACATTTATTGCAATGATGAATCGATTGTTTGAGCCTTTGGAAATATGTAGGAATCGATTCTTTATGTTTGGAAATCACATGAATCGATTCCAAGCTTAGTTAAAATAGTGGGAATCGATTCTTGAGCCTTTGGAAATAATAAAGAATCGATTCTTGGTTCCTTTGAAAACAAGAGGAATCGATTTTCAGGACCTTTTGCATAGGTGAAAATCGATTCTTGCTTTAGTTAAAATAGTGGGAATCGATTCTTGAGCCTTTGGAAATAATAAAGAATCGATTCTTGGTTCCTTTGAAAACAAGAGGAATCGATTTTCAGGACCTTTTGCATAGGTGAAAATCGATTCTTGCTTTAGTTAACACAATGAGGAATCGATTCATGGCCTAAGGAAGAGCCTGAAAATCGATTTCAAGGCCTATGCAATATACTATAAATCGATTCTTGGCCTTTGGAACAAAATAGAAATCAATTCTTGCTTTCCACAAAAATGCTTTTATGTCTTTGCCCTGCTTGCATAAAATATTTTCCAAAGCTTGCCATGCATGCACAACATATCTTTCAAAACCCTAATTCCTTAAAAAGTGCATTCTGACCCTAAAAATGATTTCAAAAACTTTGGAGCGGTTTCTAGGACCCAAAATGCATAGTTTATTTTTGTGGGGAAAATTAGGGTTTGGACCTAAGCCGGACAAAATTGGGGTATGACAGCTGCCCCTCTTTATCTGAATTTTAACGAGGAATATGAATTGGCCGAAACATATTCCAAGGCAAAATGAAGATAAAGAATTCAGAAATTATACCGATTTTGTCCTCTTGGGGAAAACCCGAATTTTCCCCTTTTTCTTTTCTCATTTTTTTTGTTTTTATTGATGGGCTTGAGAACAAACGGGGAACGGTTAACACTTGGCGCATTAACCGAGAGAGAAAATGACGGATCACTCGGGATCTGAAGGAGCACTAAGGCTCTAAAGGACCACTCAGGGTCTGAAGGAGCACTAAGGCTCTGAAGGACCGCTCAGGGTCTGAAGGAGCACTAAGGCTCTGAAGGTCTAATTCGCAGTCGATACTTGGCGCATTGATTGGAGTTAAACTGAAGGACCGACGAGGTCTGAAGGGCATGCCTAAGCCTGATGGACCAATGGGTCTGATGGAACGCAAACTAGCAACGGTACTAGTAAAACGGTCTGCTTGGGGGGTGGCCTTTTCCGAGCGGCCAGGATGGGTCAAGATCAGATCCGGAACTGATATGTTGACCATGTAGGACGTCCATTGTGTCTTAGGCTGACACAACTAGTCTGAAGGACCACTCGGGGTCTGAAGGACTTACCCGCAGCTCGGATGCGAGGTGAAGTCTGCTTTTGAAGGGACACTTGGGTCCTGAAGGGATTCACGAATCCTGTTGATTGATTGATTGAAATGTTCAATGCTGCCGCACTGAATTGAGGTACCTGCATACGTCGGTTAATGCAAGGAATGGTGCATGGAGTATGAGTGCATGTTATGAGTGCACGTTATGAGTGCATGTAATGCAAAGGCATGTTATGCATGTGCATGCAATGAGTGCATGTTATGCTATGATTTTGGTGCGATGCTGAATATGGTGAAATGCTATTTCTGATTCTTCATCTCTGTGATTTTTCTTTGGTCAGCTTTCTTTTTTTCTGACTGTTTGTTTTTTTTCTTTTGCTTTTTCATTCTTTGATCAGCTTTCTTTTTTCTGATCGTTTGTTTTTGCTTGCTCTTTTGCTCTTTTGGCTTATTTTCTTTTGCTGGTTCGACCAACCCATGACGAGACTGAGGAACCCATTAGACTTGTGGTGGCGTATAAGCCAAGTGCCGATTGTCTTGTGATTTGCCATCTGAAATGGCTTATGAGTGCAATTATTTCCTTGTAAGCTTAATTTGCCCTGAGAAGTTGCTTCCTTCCCATAACTTTTAAAAATTTCGTAATGATTGTGATGCCCTATGATTTATGCACATGTTTTACAGATCAGTGTTACCATCATCATAAAACGTTTATTTTGAGCAAAAAAAGCAAAAATAGAAGGCAAAGAGATATGAAAAGGTTGGACTTTATTGATATAGAAGCCGATTGTACAGAAGGTTACACCGACTATTCAATACGTTTGAAAATTTAAACTACAAAAAGACACAAAAAAGAGAGAAGCTGATTTCTGACTGTCCGTCTCTGTGGAACAGTGCTAAACATTTATGTCCCTGACCTTGATCACCTCCTCATCCAAGTTTCCGGGGAGTTTGTATGCCTTTCTTTACTTTTCATGCCCAAGCCTAATTTTTGCCTGGATCGCCCTTTGCGGGTTTTCAATCCACCGGGTCGCTCTGATTTTGCCTAGGCCGCCCTTTGCGGGTTTTCAACCTAGCGAGCTAATTCTTACTTGGCTTGTCTTTCTCTTTTTCGTCTATTTCTTTCAGGCATAATACTTCTTCACTTGATCTGAATTGACTGGATTCCTGAGATCTTCGCCGTCTATGTTTATGAGTATCGGCGCTCCTCTAGAAAAAGCTTTCTTGACTTCATATGGACCGTCATAAGTGGGCCTCAACTTCCCACGGAGTCAGTCTGGATAGGTAGGATCTTTTTGAGTACATGGTCTCCTTCACCGAATTCTCGAAGACGGACTTTCCTGCCGAAAGCTGCCTTCATATTTTGTTAGTACAACTGGCCATGGCGCAGGGCAGCAATTCTTTTCCCTTTAATGAGATTCAGTTGATCTAGACGAGCTTGGACCTCCTTTTGCTTCTTCTAACTTGGCCTCCATGGCTACTCGTGGAGAAGGTATCTCAACCTTGATGAGAAGAACTGCTTCTGACCCATACACTAGAGAAAAAAAAAGGGTTGCCCCTGTATGATTTCATGAATGTGAGTGCGACAAGGGATGAGATAGGTGTAGGATCAATTTCCCCAGTTGTAGGAGGGGTGAAGAGCGACAGGATTGCCCCACTTGGCATATTGTAAACAAATGAATTTACTTGTCCTTGAGCTAAAACTTTGAGAAAACAACAGCAATCAATCATTGATCGGAATGGACCTTTCGGGATTGTGGTGTTTTGTGGAGGAGAGATGAGTAGGCTTAATGAGGTATTTGGGGCTAATGGTAGGATGGTTTTTATTCGGTGTTGGCTGTCGATCGATGATTTATGATGGTTAACTGGCTTGATAAGGTATTAGGAAATTTTATTCCTGGCTAAAGGTCTGTGGGGGGCGGGTCATCGCGGTCAAATGAGAGTGTTTGCGGTTTATGAGAGGAGGGGTGCATGGAAATGAGAAAGTGTTTGAAGGTTTATTGAGACGAGGACCTCTTGGGTTTTGTGGTAACATGTATCATCTCTTTTGTATTTTTCTTTTGGTTTTGGGATTTTCCTTTTGAATGATTTTTCATTCTTTGACTTCTTCTTTTTTATTTTTTTTATTTTTTTATTTTTTTATTTTTTTTTTGGGTGAACTGATAAAGTACGATGCACTGTTTTTTCTGAGGTGGTCCTTGTCTAAGGTGACTTTTGGATTTTTGGCTTTTTCTTGGCTTAAGATGGGTCGGAAAGGATTATGTTTTTCTCTTTGGGATTTTCTTGGCTTACGGTGGGTAGGAGGGATTTTGTTTTTCTCTTTGGGATTTTCTTGGCTTAAGGTGGTTAGGAGAGGATTTTGTTTTTGGATATGGAATGGTAGTCCGACTTCATTTCAAATCATGATTGCTTATTTCCTCAAAAATTAACTCTGGGACAATAATTCACTTATTTTCGTGCACTTGCCCTTCTTCTTTATTTCCCTTTTGAGCTCTAATTTTCCTTTATTGAAGCACCCATCTTGACCTCTTTCTTGTTCTCAGCGGTTCCCAAGTTGATCACTTTAGTGGATTCCCCGGGATGCTGAATAACCCTTTTTCCTTGCTTCATTAACCTTCTGGAGGATTTTCCCGGTCTTTCTCAACGTCCCACTCTGCTTGATTGATAAGGTGATCAAAGTCAAAATATGGACCGTTGGCACTGTTATTTTGAGAGACAATTGCTGTGGATTTGCTTTTTGCCGAGGCGAAAAAGCAGAAGGTGAGACATGCAGGCAAAAATAATAAAGAAAAGAAGAGACACATGAAATGAAAAGGAATTGATTTTTATTGATTGGAATTCAAAAACA
The DNA here is from genome assembly GCA_039519185.1 of Astragalus membranaceus. Lineage (NCBI taxonomy): Eukaryota > Viridiplantae > Streptophyta > Magnoliopsida > Fabales > Fabaceae > Astragalus > Astragalus membranaceus. Next base: position 143,461,712 of record CM076846.1, on the reverse strand, counting down.
ACGTTTTTATTGATGATGATGATTTAGAAAAATAAAAACATGTGTGCCCCTAACAACTGGTCCTGTGGCCTTGGGCAGAGCCACAGGGTTGCATTACAAATGACTAACTTTAAATCAAAGGTCCCAGGAGGATCAACAGTCTTTCAATTCTTTAATTCTTTCACCAGCACTGCAGCGACAAACCAGGTTTGCACCACCCTCTTCTGACTTAGTACCATCATTGGTGACAGCAATTTGATCGTGTTGTTCCTCTTCCTCATCCCATCCTGTGGGATGGATGTCTTCTATTCGGATTTGAGCACTCTCGGGAGCGTCATACCTGACCAAGTAATCAAACTTTCCACTGGGCTCCCCTAGGGTATCCCAACATCCCTCTTCTGACTTAGGACCATTATTGATGACAGCAATTTGGTCGTATTGTTCCTCTTCCTCATCCCATCCTGTGGGCTGGATGTCTTCCATTCGGATTTGAGCACTCTTGGGAACGTCATACCTGACCAAGTAATCAAACTTTCCACTGGGCTCCCCTAGGGTATCCCAACATCTCTCTTTCATAGGCACCGCTATTACTTCCTCATTGATTTCTTTTTCATCTTCAATATCATGGGTCCCTATCTGAACCACGCACCGATCTATCAGGTCTTGCAGGACTGACTTGAAAACTTCACAGGCACCCACACATAAAGGATCGGCGCATACACAGCCCTTCTTGATAACACCACGACGACACAACTCAGCATGTATATTTTCCAGAGGAGTCTGGATACACCTAACATCTTTTATCATTGTCTCCCCCACAGAATCCTCTACTGCATTAGCGGATGGTGTCCCATGTCCCGGTAGGGGGTTTGTAGTTGTACTGGGACTGTTCGGCTTGAAAGAGATCCAGTTGGCGTCAATCAAATCCTGGACTACATATTTGAAAGCCTTGCAGTCCTCCACCGTGTGGCCGACTCCTCCACTATGAAAGCTACAAGTAGCATCAGCATTGTACCCCCTAGGAAAGGGAGGTTGCATAGGCTTCATGGGGCGAGTATTGACCAAATTCTTTGAGACAAGATGATTGAACAATTCAGTATAGGTCATTGGGATCGGATCAAAATTAGCACGCCTCTTCTCTTGATAGTTCTGGGCTCTGTAGCCCGAATTAGTTTGCTGCGGAGAATTGAAAGATAATGGCACCGCCTGCTGTGGAGAGCTGAAAGATGGGCCTCCCCCTGCGGAAATAACATTGGTTTCCCCTTCTTTCTTCTTGGGGAAGTTGGGAAAGGGTTTCTTTTGTCCACTAGAATTGCCAAAACCTCCCGCAATCTTTCCGCTACGCAATCCGTGCTCTAATCGTTCCCCAATGACAACCATATCTGAGAAATTGGACGAAACGCTCCCCACCAACCTATCATAATACAGCCCTGGAAGGGTCTCCATAAACATGTACACCATCTCTTTTTCAGTCAATGGCGGCTTCACCTGAGCAGCTATACTCCTCCATTTTTGAGCGTATTCTTTGAATGACTCTCTATCTCCTTTGCTCATGTGCTGCAATTGAGACCGGTCTGGAGCAAGGTCCATGTTATACTGGTATTGTTTTAGAAAGGCTTCAGAGAGATCCTTCCAACTGTGAACTTCGGAGGATTGCAGCTGCATGTACCAATCTAGTGATGCCCCAGTCAGACTGTCCTGGAAATAATGAATGAGCACCTTGTCATCATGAGCATAAGCGGCCATTTTTCTAACATACATCGTCAGATGGCTAGATGGACACCCGGTGCCGCGATATTTATCAAAGTCAGGTGCTTTGAATTTAGGGGGTATAACAACATCTGGGACAAGGCACAAATCTCGGGCATCCCTGGCTCTAGCTCCTGACCCTTCCACAGCTCTTAAGCGCTCTTCAAGCGAGTGATATCGATCCCCATGCTGAGTGTTCCCAAACAAATGACCTTGTGGATAGTTCCCCGGACCGTGATAATAACTCCCTGTTGCACCCCAAAAAATCCGGTTCGGACTTCTCATTGTACAACGTGGAAAAGGTATGGAGCCGCCACCAATATTTTAATTTTAAGACCAAAACATTGAAAAAAGGTCTTTTAGACAAGGCGGATGGTCTTTTGAAAACTAGAGATGTAGGTTCGGGGGTCGGTTAGGTACGGGGAAGGGATTAGCACCCCGCACCTCCTTTCTACCGAAAGGGAACCATTAACTTGATGTGTGGTTTGAAGTGTTGACCTGAAAATATTTAATTTGCCTCTTTATTTCTTATTGAAAACGAATTAAAGAAACTTAACAAAATTTCTACTTTTTGACGAGAAAGGAAAAAAAAGGGTTTTTAGAAATAAGTGCTTGACAGGACATGGCCCGCTCCTACGTATCTCCCGGTGCGATGGAGAATTCAAAGCTACGTAGTTCTTGTGTAGAAAATGTTTGTGTGTTTGGTGTTTTTTAATATAGGGGTTTTAGGATCGCGTGATCTGTGTTGAAAGACCACTGGGGGTCTGAAGGGCCGCTGGGGGCTGAAGGAGCGCTGGGGCTCTGAAGGACCACAGTTCACTTATCCTAAAACGATGATTAACCCGGCCGCACGACCGACTTAATCCCCTACTTTGAAAATAAGATTTTTGATTTTTGAAAGAGATGTGTTTGTATTTTTTATTTAGAAATCATTTGTTTTTGTGCTTGACAGGGGCGTGGCCCTGCTCCTACGTATCTCCCGGTGCGATGGAGAATTCAAAGCTACGTAGTTCTTCTCTGTCCTGAAAAGGGTTTTTGTTTTTTAATCTTTTTGGAGTTTTTCGCAAAGGGGTTGAGCGTTCGTAGTGACCAAACAACAACGGTTTAGAGTGGTCGCGCTACTAACTCTTATGAAAATGAATTATCATTAACGACCAAACGGCAACGGCGCGAGTGATGATTAATGATAATCGGTTTTTATTTTGAGCATTGAAAAGGTTTTCGCAATTGAAGGAGAGCGTTTGTGAGGACCAAACAACAACGGTTTAGAGTGGCCACACTACTAGCTCCCACAGGAATGAAATCATCACCCACAATCAAACGGCAACAGCGCGAGTGATCATTAGTGATGATTAGTTTTGACTTCGACGTTTGAAAAGATTGGTTTTTAAAAAGTGTCTTCGTTGGTTTTAATTGGAGAGAACGTCGCGATGAAAGGAATTTGCAATTGGATTGATTTTTGTTCGGGGAAAAATTTATCCATCATTTAAAAAAAGGTTTGAGAAAAAAAAAGTTCGTTTAGGGAAAAGAAAATTTATCATTTGGGAAAAAGGTTTTGTGAAAAAAAAACTTATTTAGGGGAAAGAAACAAAATTTAAAAAGAGAAACAGGGGGGTGCAGTAGTAAAATAAGGGTGCGATTAGGAGCAAGAGACTGTATAAAAAAAAGGTGCGAATAGCGAGCCCAGCTGGTTTTTTACAGGCTGGGCTGCATGGAAAATGGGCCTGCGCAGGGGGGGGTCTCATGCAGCAAATGGAGGGGTGCAAATATTAAGCGGGTCAAACAAAATTAAAAAAAAAAAAAAAAAAAAACATAGTGAACCAAGCCCAAAGCAGCATAATCCTTGAGACCTAATTTCTCTCAACTGAATCTTTCAAACCAATCTCAGCGCCGCATCAAGAGGAAAATGGGAGGGAGAGAGAGAGAGAGAAAACAAAAAAAAATCGTGGGTGGAGAGAGAGGGATGGAGAAGACGAACGGGAGAGGGGGAAGATACGAGAGGGAAGGGCGACAAAGGGCGATGGTTGCTGCGGGGCGATGGTTGCTGCGCGGTGAACGTCGCAGGTGGTGCGACGAATGATGCGACGGAGGTTGACGGCGACGCGGAGGGGGGGGGATGCGGTGTTTGAGACGAGGAACACGGTGATGGTGGGTTTTGGTGGTGAACGGTGAGGGACGGTGACAGGGTGATGATGGCCGTTCGGTTCTGTGGGTGGATGGTGGATGGCCATGAGAGATGATGGTGACCCACGGTGGTCGGTGTCGTGGAGGGTCAAGGGTGATTGAGGGGTGTTTCGGTTTTTGTCGGTGGTGAAAAGGGGCGTTTCGTTCGACGGTGTGACTATGATCTCTGAGATGGTGATTGATGGCGAGGTGTGGTGGTTTCCGGCGAGACTACGGCGACGGCCACCGTGAACGGTGGCCGGAGGTAAGAGCCTCTCTCCCTTCTTTTTTTGGGATTTTTCCTCTCTTTTTTTTTAATTTTCTCACTGTTTCATTTTTCGTTTTTGTTTTTGTTTATTTTTTTTAGGATTTCTAAAGGATTTAAACAAATGTTTCAAATGCCCTATTGATTTCATTCCCTCTGTTTGTAGGTTTCATTTTTTGAAACAACTAGCCATAAATCCTAATCTTAAAGACCACATTCTGTTTTTTTGTACTTACTGGCCTGAATAGCTTAGAAGCCTTAACTCAACATTTGTACACAAAAAACAGAGACTTCATATAGGATCCTACTGACTAATGACGAAAAAATAATTAGCAAATTTCACCAACCTTTACTCTAGCTTCTGATATTTGCCTTATTACTTGCTGCCTGCAACTGCCTAGTGCTTAGCACGTATTTCCCTGACGATTCTTATGAAAAATTCGTTTTCTTTTCTAGGTGCTGTATGTGTATATTGCTGTCCGTGTGTTCTGTGAATTGCTTTGTGTGTGTGCTGCTGTGTTTGCTGTGTATCTTGCTGTCTGTGTGCACATGGTTCTGTTTGTTATTGTTTGGTCTCTGTGTTGTTTTTCAGAATTCTCCCCCCTTACTGGTTTCTGTTTCTGTTGTATTTATGGGCAGAGAATTGTGGTGTAGGTGTGGGTGCTGAAGCAGAGAATCAAAAACTCTTGGGGACAAATTTTGAAGGACAAACAAACAGCTCAGAGGTGGTGGCAAGGGGTACTGAAAAGTGGCTTGGTTGGGGTTTATTTGGAAAGAAGCAAGGAGCAAGGAGAAGGAGCAAATGGCCACATTCTTCAAATGTTGCTGCCAGCCATAGTGCTGCAGCCAATAGGGGCGCTCATGCTCTGTTTTTGTATTTTTATTTTGTTTTTCTCTAATTTTTGTACTCTTTGTAATAATTTTTTTGTCTACATTTGTGCAATAAAAAGTTGACTTCATTCCTTTATTTTTTGTTGTACTATTCTGCTTTTTATTTATTTATTTTGGCTACATATGTAACAAATTAAAAAAGGACAGCTAATAAAAAAACTGATTTTATTTTTACTATATTTTTTTATGATAATAAAAGCGGTAAAAACAACGCGCACCGACGTGACGACTCACACGACTCGAAATGAAACGCGCGTTCACCTTAAGACTAGGAACGCGCACGCTATTTGAATGCGCACGCGTGTACGTTATTAAAACTGATTTGATTCTATCCTCACTTTTCTAAAAAGAAAATGGTAAAAATAAACGCGCACCGACGCAATTACTCACACGACTCGAGACAAAACGCGCGCTCGCGTTGTTTATTATTTTATTATTTACATTTGGATTCCTTTTTTTTGAAAACAACGAGCGCCAAACAAAATCGTTGCACGAGAGTGCCAAATACACCCGCATTTAGAACAATATGCGAAGCGATAAAATTTTGGGATTTTTCGATTAGTCGGACAAAATTGGGGTATGACAGCTGCCCCTCTTTATTTCGATTTTACCAAGAAATATGAATTGCGCGAGACATATTTCGAAGGTAAAATAGAAATAAAGAATTCAGAAATTATACCAATTTTGTCCATTTGGAGAAATCCGAATTTTCTTTCTTCTTTTTTGGAAAGATAGACACTTTCGTGTTGATGCGAAAACAGTAAATGAACACTGACGTGCAGACAGAAATGTAAAATGGGCACTTGGCATGCAAACAGAAAAGTAAAATGGGCACTTGGCGTGCAGACAGAAAAGTAAAATGGGCACTTGGCGTGCAGACAGAAAAGTAAAATGGGCACTTGGCGTGCAGAAAGCGGTAAATGAGCACTTGGCGTGCAGAAAGCGGTAAATGAGCACTTGGCGTGCAGAAAGCGGTAAATTGGGAATTCGGAGGCTGCCTAAAACCTTCTAACGGACTCTTGTCGAGTCCGAGCTCTGGGGGTGGCCTTTTCGAGCGGCCGATCAACATCAGGTCCGGAACTGATTTGATCAATGGATTTACGCTATGCCTTAGGCTGACATAACTAATCCGAAGGACTTAACGAAGTCTGATGGATCCATCGCGCGCTCGTACACGATGTTGTGATCTGTGGAAGGAGTTCACTAACTCTGTGTTGATGGAGTTTACTAACTCTGTGTTGATGGAGTTTACTAACTCTGTGTTGATGGAGTTTACTAACTCTGTGTTGTGGTGATTTTCTAAAAATGAGATTTTTGGGACTCTCTGGTCCGAAGTAACTTTTCTCTTGGATGGTGCATGAAATGCGTGCACTTGGATGTTTGGGGTGCACATGAATGCAATGATTTGACTTTGGTGGGATGCCTTTTCTGTTTGATTTTTCTCTTCTTTTCCTTTTGTTATTCTTTCGCTCTTCTGAGATGCGAGTTTGAAGGCGTAATGTACTGTTTGATGCCATGGAGTGATGATTGGTATGGATGATATGAGAATGATGAATGATATGAAGATGTTGTGTTCTTTTATATTCCATCTTCTGTGATTTTCTCCTCTCCTTTCTTATTTGCTCTTTTATTTTTTTCTATGGAATGCAGATATCTATGTAAATGGAGTGTGAATGTATGTTATGCAAAGTGTATGTGATGTGATGATTTCAATGGAATGATGGATGCTATGAGATGCTGTTTTTGATTTTCTTCCTTTTTATTTTGGTTAAGGATCAACACTTCAAGTGCCTACAAGGTAACATCCTAATCCCCAAGGATTAAGGTGAGCACTAAAGCCCTACGAGCGGCCAACTTTAGGCGACCCCCTCATGTGCTGAGATAGCTGGTTAAATAATTTTTTCTATTTGTCTTTTTGCTATGTGAGGATGCAAATGCAGTATTTTGATGCATGATATGACAAATTTTTTGGGGTATTCAAATACTTTTTTTGTGAATACTTTCATAATGATGAGACGCGAGACTTTGGATGCAAAAGTGGGATGATTATTGACCATTTTTGTTGAAAAATTGAATTTGATTCAAACTCCGGTGTTCTCAAGGTTTTTATTTACAAAACAAGCTCACTTGTTTTCTCTCCCTTCCAATGACGACTGAATCTTAGATATCGCATGACTAACGTGTGTTCTCTCTCTTTGAAGCATTGCTTAGTAAGCATGCATAGGAGCGCAAATGTGAATGAGTGAGTCTGTTAACTTGGGATTGGTTTAGGATATGTATGACAATTGAAGGGATGACAAACATGATTATTACCGACGCTCATGAGGGACCAAGGGATGCAAGACTGCCCCGGTTCGGGCTTTTGATGAGTGAATAAGCTTGCCTTTGCCTGGTGGTGATAATGACTAGGGGTGTAGGAGATGATGAATTGGGAACACTTCGGCTCTTGGGATGAAAGGTGGAATGAAAAGGGTTTTGTTTCAACCCACAGAGTTTGGTGTTGCCCCAGTCAGGACGAAACAAAGTTGCCCCAATTAGAATGACGAGGCCTTATTTAGGATAGTGAGTTGAGAGATTGCCCCGGTGAGGTTCTTATGGGAATGAATGAGGTGAAGGAATGGGAATGCACTTGCCCCATTTTGGAATGAAATTTCAAACGGTTTCTTTGAGTGAGGTTGTGAAAAGGTGATAGAGTTATGGTGACGGTTATATACGGAGGGTGGTATGTGAACGGGATAGACGACGAACAAAATCTCCCCATGGTTGAGTGGAGTGAGAGGTGAAGGAAATGTCCCCTAGTACACATCTTCGATTCTTTTTAAGAAAAACTCAAATGCAATGAAAGTTTTGACTTTTAGTATGAAAGAAGCCTCACTTGGTGATCACTAAACCTTGTTTTAATGCAACTTGAATGCGTTTGAAGTGCAAGTCTTCCTTTTTCCGTCAGCTTTCTTTTTTTCGACTGTTTATTTTTGTTCCCTCATCTCTTTTTCCTAAGGGTTTGTTTTTCCTTGATCAGCTTTCTCTTTTCTGATCGTTTGTTTTTTCTTTTGAGCAAACACATTGTAGCCAGATAAACTTAGTGGTCCTAAGATTTAAAATTTGAGAAAACAACAGCATTCGGTCATTGATCGGAATGGACTTTTCGGGATTGTGGTGTTTTGTGGAGGAGGGATGATGGGGCTTAATGAAGAGCTTGGGGGCTAATGGTAGGATGATTTTTATTCGGCGTTGGCTGACGATCGATGATTTATGATGGTTAATTGGCTTGATGAGGTGTTTGGAAATTTTATTCTTGGCTAAGGGTTTGTGGAGGGCGGGTTACCGAGGTCAAAGGGAAGTGTTTGCGGTTTATGGAAGGAGGGGTGTATGGGAATGATGAAGTGTTTGAAGGTTATTGAGACAAGGATCTCTTGTGTTTTGTGGTAACATGTACCAGCTCACCACTTACATTTCTTTTGTATTTTCTTTTGTTTTGGGATTTTCATTTTTGAATCCCTTTTTTGATTTTCTCTCTCTTTTTTGTTTTATGATTCTTTTCCTTCTTTGACTCGGGTGAGCTGATAGAAAGTGATGCACTTTTTTGGATATTTGAGGTGATCCTTGTCTAGGGTGATTTTTGGATTTTGGTTTTTCTTGAGTTAAGGTGGGTAGGAAAGGGAACTTCTGGATGGCCAAACTTCATTTCAAATTCCGATTACTTATTTTTCCATAAAACTTGACAACAATTTATCTATCTATATGTGTTTGCTCTTTTCTTTGCATTTTTTTTTATGCCCTAATTTTTGCCTGGACCGCTCTTTGCGAGTTTTCAATCCACCGGGCGCTCCTTTTTGCCTAGGCTGCCCTTTGCGGGTTTTCAACCTAGCGAGCTTGTTCTTCTCATTTATCTCTTCTTTTCTCTTTTTTTTTGGAAAGACTTGCACTAAAGGAATATCATGCCGATAAAGAAAGTTAGTGATCACAGAATTGCCCCAGCATGGAGGACTTAGAGTGTTAGTGAGAATGAACCAAAAAGTCAAGTATGCACTGATGGGAGAGAATATGCGCCTTATGGATGGACGGGGCGGGGTTAGACTGGGATGATGATGATGACAAGGAAGGAAACTAACTGACTCAAACAAGAGAAACTGCACGTGTCATGCACGTTCACTATAGGAATGCTTCACAGAGAGTCAACATTAGTTAGAACAATGAATTGATGAGCCGCTTCAGTTTTCTTTTTTTTGTCATGGAATGGATGGGATGCAGTGCTTTTGAAAGACATGCAAATGAGCTATTGATTTGCAAAACTGAGTGCCTTGGAACACCTTGAGTTCGCAACCAAGTAAGGATAAACTTTTTCAAAAAAAAGGATGATTGTTTTGCAAGGACGTCTCGCTTCTCATCACAACTTTTATTTTATGCAATGAATGAATGAACAAATTATGATATGCAAGTATGATGCAAATGCGTGGAGAACGACTACTCGAAAAGTGTGGCTTATTCTAAATTATTTTGTTGCAAGACAAAATATGGAATACCAATGCGAATGATGCAAGAATGATGCCCCCCATTTTTTCCAAATGATTTTTGATTTTTTTTATTTTTTAGAGGCGAGACAGGATGTGAAATGCCAATGCCCCTTTTTTGAATGATGAGAGATGCAAGACTGGGGATATGAGGCAACTGATTGTCGTTACCCTGAGTAACTTGCCTGAAACATTGAGTGGATCCTGACTCAATACTTCACACAATGTACTGAAACGTTTTGACAATTAGTTGACTCAATGTAATTTCCTACTCGAAATTAAAATACGTGCGACTGGGTCAAAGTGCTCTGACATCGTAAAGTAACATCTCAAATTTGTAGTCGACAAACAAATTTGAGACATTACCCTTCGTCGTTCAAAGGTGCACTTCTATCCATTAAGCCATCACATGAGAAATTTTTCTTTGTTTCGAAAGGATGCATGCAGGGAGAAATGATGTATTCGAACAAAGTGATGAGGTTAATGAAATGATGCATGAGCGCCACATTGACGCGACGTCCGCATTATTTGATGATAGTTTTTGCATAATCAAGGATGAATGAAATGCGATATGGATGATAGATGCTTCTGGTTTTCATTTTTCTTATGCAATGAAATGAAATGCGTGATGCTTGCAATTACTTTCCTAATGCATGGGAGATATTGAATGAAGATGCATGCGAGATGAGACGTTAATGCTTATTTTTGGTTTGCGACACAGAAAAGTATTAATGCGATGATGTGATATGGACGGACGACGGAATGAGTGGGTGAATGAATGAACGAATGTGCATTTTGAATGAGGATAACGTAAATTGCATCACTTGATGATTTTTCATGATTATGAGCGAATGAAATACCACAGGGATGATAATTGTTTTTTTTTTTCAGAATTTTGTTTTATGTAATGCATGATGCCATGATGCAAAGTGCGGATGATGATTGCTTTTCGTTTTATTTTTAAAATATGAAATGGAGTGCATGATACTAACAATTATTTTTAGTTCGTGGAAAAATATGATTCTTATGAAAATGCATGCAAAATGAGATGTTTGCATATATGATATGAAAAAGGAAAATAATAAAGCATGTGATATGTTTCTAAAAATTTTTATGCGAGAAAGCGCATGATGCTCGCAAATGATTTTTAATGCAAGGGAAAACATGATTTATTTTGAATGGAAATGTATGCAAAATGAGATGGTCACATGTTCATTCTTCATGATATGCAAAAAGCAATAACGCATGAGACACGTTCCTAATAAAATATGTTTTTTGGACTTTTTGACAAAATTAGGAAAAAGTTTAGTGAATGGAAACGCACCCGCGCGGGGAATGCACTCCCGACAAACCTAAATGAGATAGAGAAAAATGCGCGTATGAATTTCTATTTAGCTTTTCCATGTTATGCAATGCAAAGATGCTTTTTGTATGAGAATGAGGTTGATGATGCTTTATGCCTATGCAACTTAGAGAAAAGTCCTTATTGGCAGTGATTCAAAAAAAAAAAAAAAAAAAAAAAATTTGGAAAATGCGGGCCGTACGTTATTTCATATGGACCGGTAAGAGAAAGGCTACAGCGGTAACTCTTTCTCCCTTTTTTGAAAATAAAGTGGGTCAAATGTCACTTCGTACAGACCGGCAAAAGAAAGGCTACAACGGCAACTCTTTCTTCTTTCTCTCTTTTGAAAATCTTCTTCTTTTTTCTTTTTAGGAAAGACATGCCTAAACTACAATGCAACATACAATTTGTGTGCCCTTGCGTCCTACAAAAGGTGGGGGAACCTAGGCTCTAGGGCAACTCAAAAGGGACCCTCCCATGTAGGTTCTAAACACTTCCTCACAATGGCTACCAGAGTTAAATCTCTCTCATGATAACACCCGCAACGATAGAATGCTATCTGGTGTGAGGTACCATAAAGGAGCATACTCTGGCTGAAACTTTCGTGAGAGTCAGAAGGACAACAGTCCAATTGCCAGTCACTACTCATTTCCACTCTCCTAAGTTTTGTCAGACCTTGGGTTTTAGGCCCCTCTCAAAGCACAATAAGCATGAGGTGTGAGTGTGTGTAGCAAGGACATACCACTTAAAACTACCCAACACATATCACCCCACCTGCAAATGAAAACCCTGAACAGTCCAGATAAAAGCAGGCAATAACATGTTGTCTACCCTAGGGTTTAATATCTAGGATATCTATAAACAAGGATATTGCTTACCTTAACAAGAGGAGCCAAGAAGAGGGGTCATGATAAAATTGGGGAGAAATGCATGAGCTTACCTTGAAGAAAGGGAGCGAAAAAGAAGGGATCGTGGGGATTGGAAGAATGCATGGGCATAAGCAATAAGAGAAAAGGAGTAGAAGAGGAGATAGGGAACAACAAAGAAGACAAATGCATATGCCTACAATCAATGATAGGAAAGAAAGGCAAACAAAGTATTAATCAAATCAACAATACATTAAACCACACAATCTAATTAGTTAGGCTTGACCCTCGTCTTTTAAAAAAGTTCCCCAGTGGAGTCGCCAGCTGTTGCACCCCAAAAAATCCGGTTCGGACTTCTCATTGTACAACGTGGAAAAGGTATGGAGCCGCCACCAATATTTTAATTTTAAGACCAAAACATTGAAAAAAGGTCTTTTAGACAAGGCGGATGGTCTTTTGAAAACTAGAGATGTAGGTTCGGGGGTCGGTTAGGTACGGGGAAGGGATTAGCACCCCGCACCTCCTTTCTACCGAAAGGGAACCATTAACTTGATGTGTGGTTTGAAGTGTTGACCTGAAAATATTTAATTTGCCTCTTTATTTCTTATTGAAAACGAATTAAAGAAACTTAACAAAATTTCTACTTTTTGACGAGAAAGGAAAAAAAAGGGTTTTTAGAAATAAGTGCTTGACAGGACATGGCCCGCTCCTACGTATCTCCCGGTGCGATGGAGAATTCAAAGCTACGTAGTTCTTGTGTAGAAAATGTTTGTGTGTTTGGTGTTTTTTAATATAGGGGTTTTAGGATCGCGTGATCTGTGTTGAAAGACCACTGGGGGTCTGAAGGGCCGCTGGGGGCTGAAGGAGCGCTGGGGCTCTGAAGGACCACAGTTCACTTATCCTAAAACGATGATTAACCCGGCCGCACGACCGACTTAATCCCCTACTTTGAAAATAAGATTTTTGATTTTTGAAAGAGATGTGTTTGTATTTTTTATTTAGAAATCATTTGTTTTTGTGCTTGACAGGGGCGTGGCCCTGCTCCTACGTATCTCCCGGTGCGATGGAGAATTCAAAGCTACGTAGTTCTTCTCTGTCCTGAAAAGGGTTTTTGTTTTTTAATCTTTTTGGAGTTTTTCGCAAAGGGGTTGAGCGTTCGTAGTGACCAAACAACAACGGTTTAGAGTGGTCGCGCTACTAACTCTTATGAAAATGAATTATCATTAACGACCAAACGGCAACGGCGCGAGTGATGATTAATGATAATCGGTTTTTATTTTGAGCATTGAAAAGGTTTTCGCAATTGAAGGAGAGCGTTTGTGAGGACCAAACAACAACGGTTTAGAGTGGCCACACTACTAGCTCCCACAGGAATGAAATCATCACCCACAATCAAACGGCAACAGCGCGAGTGATCATTAGTGATGATTAGTTTTGTCTTCGACGTTTGAAAAGATTGGTTTTTAAAAAGTGTCTTCGTTGGTTTTAATTGGAGAGAACGTCGCGATGAAAGGAATTTGCAATTGGATTGATTTTTGTTCGGGGAAAAATTTATCCATCATTTAAAAAAAGGTTTGAGAAAAAAAAAGTTCGTTTAGGGAAAAGAAAATTTATCATTTGGGAAAAAGGTTTTGTGAAAAAAAAAACTTATTTAGGGGAAAGAAACAAAATTTAAAAAGAGAAACAGGGGGGTGCAGTAGTAAAATAAGGGTGCGATTAGGAGCAAGAGACTGTATAAAAAAAAGGTGCGAATAGCGAGCCCAGCTGGTTTTTTACAGGCTGGGCTGCATGGAAAATGGGCCTGCGCAGGGGGGGGTCTCATGCAGCAAATGGAGGGGTGCAAATATTAAGCGGGTCAAACAAAATTAAAAAAAAAAAAAAAAAAAACATAGTGAACCAAGCCCAAAGCAGCATAATCCTTGAGACCTAATTTCTCTCAACTGAATCTTTCAAACCAATCTCAGCGCCGCATCAAGAGGAAAATGGGAGGGAGAGAGAGAGAGAGAAAACAAAAAAAAATCGTGGGTGGAGAGAGAGGGATGGAGAAGACGAACGGGAGAGGGGGAAGATACGAGAGGGAAGGGCGACAAAGGGCGATGGTTGCTGCGGGGCGATGGTTGCTGCGCGGTGAACGTCGCAGGTGGTGCGACGAATGATGCGACGGAGGTTGACGGCGACGCGGAGGGGGGGGATGCGGTGTTTGAGACGAGGAACACGGTGATGGTGGGTTTTGGTGGTGAACGGTGAGGGACGGTGACAGGGTGATGATGGCCGTTCGGTTCTGTGGGTGGATGGTGGATGGCCATGAGAGATGATGGTGACCCACGGTGGTCGGTGTCGTGGAGGGTCAAGGGTGATTGAGGGGTGTTTCGGTTTTTGTCGGTGGTGAAAAGGGGCGTTTCGTTCGACGGTGTGACTATGATCTCTGAGATGGTGATTGATGGCGAGGTGTGGTGGTTTCCGGCGAGACTACGGCGACGGCCACCGTGAACGGTGGCCGGAGGTAAGAGCCTCTCTCCCTTCTTTTTTTGGGATTTTTCCTCTCTTTTTTTTAATTTTCTCACTGTTTCATTTTTCGTTTTTGTTTTTGTTTATTTTTTTTAGGATTTCTAAAGGATTTAAACAAATGTTTCAAATGCCCTATTGATTTCATTCCCTCTGTTTGTAGGTTTCATTTTTTGAAACAACTAGCCATAAATCCTAATCTTAAAGACCACATTCTGTTTTTTTGTACTTACTGGCCTGAATAGCTTAGAAGCCTTAACTCAACATTTGTACACAAAAAACAGAGACTTCATATAGGATCCTACTGACTAATGACGAAAAAATAATTAGCAAATTTCACCAACCTTTACTCTAGCTTCTGATATTTGCCTTATTACTTGCTGCCTGCAACTGCCTAGTGCTTAGCACGTATTTCCCTGACGATTCTTATGAAAAATTCGTTTTCTTTTCTAGGTGCTGTATGTGTATATTGCTGTCCGTGTGTTCTGTGAATTGCTTTGTGTGTGTGCTGCTGTGTTTGCTGTGTATCTTGCTGTCTGTGTGCACATGGTTCTGTTTGTTATTGTTTGGTCTCTGTGTTGTTTTTCAGAATTCTCCCCCCTTACTGGTTTCTGTTTCTGTTGTATTTATGGGCAGAGAATTGTGGTGTAGGTGTGGGTGCTGAAGCAGAGAATCAAAAACTCTTGGGGACAAATTTTGAAGGACAAACAAACAGCTCAGAGGTGGTGGCAAGGGGTACTGAAAAGTGGCTTGGTTGGGGTTTATTTGGAAAGAAGCAAGGAGCAAGGAGAAGGAGCAAATGGCCACATTCTTCAAATGTTGCTGCCAGCCATAGTGCTGCAGCCAATAGGGGCGCTCATGCTCTGTTTTTGTATTTTTATTTTGTTTTTCTCTAATTTTTGTACTCTTTGTAATAATTTTTTTGTCTACATTTGTGCAATAAAAAGTTGACTTCATTCCTTTATTTTTTGTTGTACTATTCTGCTTTTTATTTATTTATTTTGGCTACATATGTAACAAATTAAAAAAGGACAGCTAATAAAAAAACTGATTTTATTTTTACTATATTTTTTTATGATAATAAAAGCGGTAAAAACAACGCGCACCGACGTGACGACTCACACGACTCGAAATGAAACGCGCGTTCACCTTAAGACTAGGAACGCGCACGCTATTTGAATGCGCACGCGTGTACGTTATTAAAACTGATTTGATTCTATCCTCACTTTTCTAAAAAGAAAATGGTAAAAATAAACGCGCACCGACGCAATTACTCACACGACTCGAGACAAAACGCGCGCTCGCGTTGTTTATTATTTTATTATTTACATTTGGATTCCTTTTTTTTGAAAACAACGAGCGCCAAACAAAATCGTTGCACGAGAGTGCCAAATACACCCGCATTTAGAACAATATGCGAAGCGATAAAATTTTGGGATTTTTCGATTAGTCGGACAAAATTGGGGTATGACACTCCCATACTGAGCAGGGTTTCCCATATGATGGACAGCGTTCTGAGGGTTCACAGTAACTCCCAGAGTAGGACTAGGTGAACCTCTTGGCAGTACAGTATCAGGACTAGGAGTATGAATTTGTGGTCCCATAGCAGCTCCACCAGGCATAGTCGTGACAGGTTGACTCGACCCCACAGGAATAGCTTCAGCGGCAGGCGGCATATAACCCATTGGCACCCCCCCAAGGATATATCGGTGCATTCAGATGACTCTGTCCGCTTGCCCCTGGAGGATGAGCAAAGTGACTGACCCCCTGTCCGTGAGTAGTTGTAACTTCAGCGGACACCGGAGGAGAAACAAAGGTAACAACCCCTTCGGGATTTACAACAGCAGCGGCCCCAGCAGTGGCCCCACCCCTCAAATTCTGTAGCATACTCATTACTTCGACCATCTGTGCTTCCATAGCCTCCACTTTAGTCTTCAAAGCTTGATTCTCTTGAGCCAGCTGCTCGGGGTTAAGAATCTCCATAACCGACTCATCTTGACCCAGGGGGTCCTCATTCTCGAGATGTTGATTGCTAGCCATCAATCTTGCTTGTAGACGGGTGGAGTATCGGTGTTGGTGAACCAGCTTGCCTTTTGTTTTTCTCTGATGATAGAACATTTTTTTTTATGAGTACAAGTATGAACGCGTAAATGAATGCAATGCATATGCACATGGCCTTATGTTATTTTTGTATTTAGATGCATGAGGAATGCTGTATGAATTTTTTTAGAATTTTGCTTACGTAATGCATGCTGTTATGATGTAAAATGCGGATGATGAGGATCCTTGTTATAAAGACAGATATTTACAGGTGGGGTTTTTGAAAATTTAGGGCAGTATACCCTATTATGCCACCTCACATGAAAGAGAAGGAAAAACATATTCTTTTTCTTTGATTTTGTTGTTTTTTTCAAAAAAATGTTGGCGGAAATGAACTAAACTAGATGCAATAATGCACACACAATTTTGGAAAAGCCCTTGTGACCTAAAAAGAGGTAAGACCTATGATCTAGGGCAATTAGAAGGGTAATCCTTCCATGTAGCTCTATTCACTCCCTCACAAGGCCACCAGAGCTACAGTCCCTTTCACAAAATTCCCCACAAATGCAGCAAACTGCTAGGTGTGAGGCATCATGAAAGAGCACAACTCTGGTTGAAACTTTCGCAAGTAGCCAAACGGACAAAGGTCCTGATGGGCTCTCACTACTCGAATCCACTCTCCTAAGTTTTTGCAGACCTGGGTTATGGTCCCACTCAAAACACATAGTCACAGGGTATAAGTGTAGTGTGTGTCAAGGGCATTTTCCCTAGCACTACCCCACCTGAAATAAAAAACCAGAGCAGTCCAGACAAAAGCAAGCGATAACAAGTTATCTACCCTAGGGTTTCATACCTAGAATATCTATAAACAAGGATACTGCTTACCTTAGGAAGAGGAGCCAAGAAGAGGGGATCATGGGGATTGAAAAAAAAATGCATGGGCCTAAGCGATAAAAGAAAGAAATAAAAGATGAGACAGGGAACAACATAGAAGAACACAAATGCGTACGCCTACAATTAATGATAAGAAAGAAAGGCAAACAAGGTTTTAATCAAATCAACAATACATTAAACCACACATTTAAATTAGTTAGGCTTGACCCTCGTCTTTTAAAAAAAGTCCCCAGCGGAGTCGCCAGCTGTTGCACCCCGAAAAATCCCGGCTTGGGTTTCTCGATGTACAACGTGGAAAAATTTTGGAGCCGCCACCAATATTTTAATTTTAAGACCAAAACATTGGAAAAAAGGTCTTTTGGACAAAGCGGATGGTCTTTGAAAACTAGAGATATAGGTTCGGGGGTCGATTACGCGCGAGGAAGGTGTTAGCACCGCGCACGTCCTTTCTACCGAAAGGGAACCTCTAATTAAATGTGTGGTTTTAACATTTGATTTGAAAAATACCTAGATTTGTCTATTTATTTCTTGTTTGAAAGCTTAATGAAAATTTTATTTTTGGTGAGGAAAGGGGGAAAAAAGGTTTTTAGAAAAAAGTGCTTGACGGGACATGGCCCGCTCCTACGTATCTCCCGGTGCGATGGAGAATTCAAAGCTACGTAGTTCTTGGTTCTTTTTGAAAAGTTTTTGTTATTTTTTATCTTTTTTAGTGAGTTTTTGAAATAGGACGAGCGTTAGCAAATGATTAAACTAGCAGAGGCTATGATGAATCACTTACTAAATACTCAAAAGAGAGAGTTGTACCGCTAGTCAAACGAACGAAAGTTCTGATGGACTATTGATAACAACTCGTTTTTTATTATCTTTTTTGAAAGTGATTTTCGAAAGAGATTGATTGGTACGATGATCAAACTAACAAAGGTTATGATGGATCATCGTTTATTATTTTTAGGAGAAAAGGACATTGTCACTAATAGCTAAACGAACAGAGGCTCTGATGAGCTACTAGCAACAATGGGTTTGAAAATGATTTTTGTTTGTTTTATGAAAATGATTGGTTTAGGGGGATGAAAAGAATTTTTATTTGTTGCGCTTGACGAGGACGTGGCTCGCTCCTACGTATCCCAAACGGGAATCAAAGCGACGTAGTTCTAAAAAAATGTTTTTGAAAGGGTTTGAAAGTGGCAAGCTGAATCACCCGAGACCATCTTCACCACTTAGAACATGATGCACTAGGCATGAGTGGGAATCATATGGTTCGTCATCAGCAATGGACAATAATATACAAGAACGAGTAGTTAAACGCTATGGCTAAGTTAAATCACATGGATCACAATAACTAAATATTAACAAATGAAAAGACTGAAATACCTCTGATGAAGACAGATATCACAGATCGGAAGAACGCAAACCCCGACTAACCCTTGCAGGAGATCAGCTCGGACGGGCCAACGGCGCGAATAGAGCAAAAATGAAGCGGAGAACTGGAAAATGAGATTTACGAGAGTTGTCTTCCCAGATCTCGTGAAATGTCTCTGGAGCAATTCTTCTCAGATCTCGTGAAAATGTGTGTGTCTGTTTTCTGATTTCGTTAAATCTCTCCTCCTCCTCAAATGTGATTTGAGGCTGCCTATTTATAGGCGTAGAATTTTTAAAAACATTTATTGCAATGATGAATCGATTGTTTGAGCCTTTGGAAATATGTAAGAATCGATTCTTTATGTTTGGAAATCACACAATGATGAATCGATTGTTTGAACCTTTTGCATAGGTGAAAATCGATTCTTGCTTTAGTTAACACAATGAGGAATCGATTCATGGCCTAAGGAAGAGCCTGAAAATCGATTTCAAGGCCTATGCAATATACTATAAATCGATTCTTGGCCTTTGGAACAAAATAGAAATCAATTCTTGCTTTCCACAAAAATGTTTTTATGTCTTTGCCCTGCTTGCATAAAATATTTTCCAAAGCTTGCCATGCATGCACAACATATCTTTCAAAACCCTAATTCCTTAAAAAGTGCATTCTGACCCTAAAAATGATTTCAAAAACTTTGGAGCGGTTTCTAGGACCCAAAATGCATAGTTTATTTTTGTGGGGAAAATTAGGGTTTGGACCTAAGCCGGACAAAATTGGGGTATGACAGCTGCCCCTCTTTATCTGAATTTTAACGAGGAATATGAATTGGCCGAAACATATTCCAAGGCAAAATGAAGATAAAGAATTCAGAAATTATACCGATTTTGTCCTCTTGGGGAAAACCCGAATTTTCCCCTTTTTCTTTTCTCATTTTTTTTGTTTTTATTGATGGGCTTGAGAACAAACGGGGAACGGTTAACACTTGGCGCATTAACAAATTGACCAATTGTTTGCAACATTTGAAACATCATAGGTTTAAATTCAAAATGAACAGCATCAATTTGAGGTCTAGCAATACTAGTTTGTATGTGCTGCTGGTCATATTGAGCATAGTCTCTCATAGGTCTATCTCTATCATTAATCATACCTATTGGTCCCATTTGAATGAATTGTTGTCTGTGATCTGGTCCACCTTCAGGTTGTTGATGTGAATTAGGTCCTCCTCTTACTGAGGCATTTTCACTGTGGTGAGACATTGTTCTGCAGTCTTGTTGTCTTTGTCTTTGTTGTCTTACAATCTCCTAAATCTTCTCTCAATTTCTGGATCACAATCAAATTCTGGTGGTCTATCTCTGGGCATAAACTAGTGTTTCCACACTGAGTGTTTCTGCACTAAGTGTTTCTGCACAGAAAACAGAATACCAGTAGTACTAATAAAACACTAAATTAACAATCTAAACAACAAAATTTTACTATAATCCCCGGCAACGGCGCCAAATGTGGATACCTTGTGTTGCAGGTAACCTGATATTGCAGGATGTGTTTTGATGATGAAAAAGACAAAGGTTAGATTGACGGTCAAAGTCAATAAAAGTGACTAAACGTCAGAGTCACAATCCAAGACAAGCAAGCCAAGAACTGGAGATTCAAGTTTAAGGGTAGTCCTTAAATATAAGGGTAGTCCTTAGGGTTTGGGTGTGTCTTAGGAAAAAGTGTAAGCTCTTTCAAAAGGTCAGCTCGTATATCAAAGTCTCACACACTCACAAAGTTTTTTAAAGTTGCATGCATATTTACGTAAACATTTCTATCACCTTTAAAATAACAAAATCGATTTCCTCATGCATAAACAAATATCAAAATCGATTTTCAGGTAAATTAGAAAAGGTAGAAATCGATTCTCAGGTCATGTTTTTCAATACACAAATCGATTTCTGAGCCAAATAATTTTTAAGGGAAGAATCGATTCCCAATCTTTTGCAAACAACTGAGAATCGATTCCCACTTGTCTCAGGCAAGCTGAAAATCGATTCCTACATATTTTCACTTAGTATAGAATCGATTCCTAGCTTTCCATGGCACTCAAGAATCGATTTCCCATATTTTCCAAACAAAGATAAATCGATTCCTCACCTAAATAAATCGATTCCTAGATCAAATACATTTTAACAAAGAATCGATTCCTACACTATTTTCAACGTAAAAATGAATTCCTCATAGCCTATAAATAGGCAGTGCTTCACGATTCATTTTACACAACACACAACTCAACCCACTTGCATGAAACAGAAAACTCTTGAGAAAACTCTTCACGCTTATACTTTTGCTCGTCACGCACCGTTGGTCTGTCTGAGCTGATCTGTTGCTAAGAGTTAGTTGCGGTTGTATTCTTCAATTTGTAATATCTGCCTACACTAGAGGTATTTCTGCATTTACAATTGTTTATTATTTAATTGTTGTGTTTTGTTCTAGGGAGTGGGGTATCTCTCTAGGGTAGCTGCATGTACTAGGAAGTGGGGTATCTTTCTAGGGCAGTTGATTATAACAGGGGTGGGGTATCTCTTGTTATTGTTATATTAGATCTGAGGGCTCTCTATAGGTGGGGTATCCTAGGAGGAGAGTGCCTGAGTCTGTAAAGGTTTTCCAAGGCACCTGTAAGCCTTGTTGTTTTAGTGGAAAATCTCACAAGGGTGTGAGGACTGGACGTAGGTCACTAGGAGGTGACCGAACCAGGATAAATCTCTGCGTGCTTTACTGCTTTCCTGCTTTACTGTTATACCGCTTTACTGCTTTATATTCTAATTCCTTCGCTTCCACTTAACCTGCGCGAAAATTGATCTAAGTCATTGAAAAGGGGAAAAACATTTTCAAAAGATCTGAAAAGTTTTTAAATCTCAATTCACCCCCCCTCTTGAGACTGAAGCCACTTGGTAACACCAAAAACTTGGTGTGGTATTTTAATATATGCAAGTATACATAGTCACACAAGTAATAAAGTGATAAGAAAGGTCGAACCCACAGGGATTATGTATTGTAAATTTTTGTAGTTCAAAGTGTACACTTAGTGTGTCTACACTATTCAGTATTTTTAGTTTGGAGTTTTCAAAGTAAGTAAAAATAATGATAAGCAATAAAATGTGTGAGAAATCAGTTGGAAAAAGTAGTTGAGATGTTTTCCCCAAGTACTTTACTTCTAAGTGTTTTAATGGAGTATGTAGTGTGGGAACACTGGATGTAGGTGCATCAGTTTGTGCCTTTCAGCACTTCTCTTTAGAGTTTCATTACAAGCTCTTATGATCTTTGTTTTTTACAGTAAAGAAAGGTTTGTCAATTCCTCCCTTGCCTCCTAACAATGATCCAAGTTGCTAAATAGGTTCACTCTTGTAATTTTATTATCCTAAGGACTATGCTATCCTATGTCTAGGTTTTAGCATGTATTTAACAAAGTTTCCTTTATTAAATACTTGTCCCTATTAACTCTTGAGTTCATAAATGTAGCCCTTGTCTGCTGCTACAAGTTTTTACCTATTCTAAAGTGATCAAAGCCAGAATAAGTTGAAAGAAGTATTATGCAAGAGTTTAAAGTGTTTACACTACATAAACCATAATAACATATTTAGAAGTTCATTACAAGGTTAGAACATCTCAACTTAAGGGAATTTAGCTCATGTTACTCATGTTATAAAGCAAAGAATATGCAAAGAACATAAGTAAATGAATAATAAAGCAAAAGAACTTAAAAGAGTAGAGATTACTTGAATAGAAGATCTTTTGCATTAAGTTCCCAAGTTGAAGTACAATAAGGATTTCTTACACGAATTTATTCAAAGTAGAAGTGAAGAGAATGGTTGTCAAGCACTTCCTCACCTTCCTCTCCTTAGAAACTTGAAATGAAAATAAACTAAATCTAAACTAAGCGATCCTTTCAGAAAACAAAATGAAGAATTACAAATGAAAGATGAAGGATTATTGATTATGGATTAAGTGAAGATATGGCTTCTATTTATAGGTTTGAAAGCTTTCCTCTTGCAAGGGGTTTCCTTTGGCGTGAAAGATCAGCTGAGGGGACCAAACATGGTTAGTTGTAGACAACCAATCAAGCAAGCTGCACAGGTTTGGTCGCTTGCATGCATAACAAAAGATGAGGTCCATTGGAGAAGTGCCACATGTCTTTTAGATAAGTTGAGTCTTGCAACTTGATTTTTATGTGTATCGCCGACTTCTGCAAGTGGCTCAGCTCTAGGTGACTAGGCATGACGTCACAAATCAAGTGTGGAAGCATTGAAATGGTCTTTGGATGTTTTGGTACAAACTGCAGAATTTAGCAGGTGTTGGCAGTGTTTCCACTCCTAGTGTTTCTACTCCTGGTGTTGGCAGTGTTTCCACTCCTGCAGTAGCTGCACTGAACAAAAACATCAAACCTTACAAGATTTGTGCATTTTGCCTAGATCATTGCCCTTTATCCATTTGAATATTTAGAATGTTGTTCCTTGATAAATAAGCTATAAATATATATATATTTATAGCTTATTTGTATGAATAACTCAAGCTTAATTGTATGAATAACTCTATATAAAATAGAGTTATCAGGTCACGCCCTTGGATGCGATGGAGAGCGCGGGCGGTGTAACACCCCGATAAATTCTAACATGTAGAACTACCGAAATACACTAAATGGCATACATCAGAGTAACTTCCTGTTAATGAATATTGAACACAAACTAAAAATTTCGATAATACATATCAAAAGGTTCTCCGAACCGTACTTAACATCATCAAAATGCTTAAGTTTCATAACTTAAGACTTATACATAATCCTGGTGTTCAATACTCAAAACATTAAGTAGCGGAAACGATTTACAACTGATACATGATCGTTATACAATCGATAACATAGAAACAGTAAGTGGGACAAAGGTCCAAACATGAAACTCATTGTTCAGTGACTCCCAGAGTCGCACCGGCTAACCGTGCTTCTTCGCCTTTGCTTTCCCCTGTTTCTCTGTAAAAACCACAAATATGAAAGGTGAGATAAACATTATCTCAGTGAGTCCTATCGAGACCCCTTACAAACTCTAGCGGTTCATTATTCTTTACGTGAGAACTCATGGTCCTACTAAGCAACCATGTGGACATGTCTTTTACCTCTTGTAATTTGTAGCCCTACTAAGCGACTACGCATTATGTAACGCCCCAAAAATAATTGATTAATTTATTTAATTAATTTAATAGGATTTGTATGGTAGAAATAATAATATAATTGTATGTTATTAATAGTTAGTCCGTTAGGGGTTAGTAATAGTGATTTTAAGTGATTGGCCCATGAGTAATTCGAATAAATGATGAAAAAGCCCATAAGACCAAATAAAAATATAAAAGGGATAGGTTAGGGTTTGTTGTCATTAGAAGGAAAAAGAAAAAAAATAAGGATTGAGAAGAGAGAGCTAGGAGGGGGCGGCGCTAGCACAAGAGAAAGAAGGAGAGAAAACGTGAATCAAGAGGAGAGAGAAGAAGCTAGGGTTCGAATCATCCATCAAGCTAGGGTTGTGTATTCATCTAAGGCTAAGGTAAGGGTGAGGTTCATGCTTTATAAAGGTTGGTATGAAGGGTTGTATGTGGGTTAGGGTTTGGTAGTCATCATATGTGTATCATGTTTATTATGTGTTTGATAAAATGCTTTGAATGCTATATTGGTTGATTTTGTCATGTAATTGATGTTCCCATGCCCTAATACTATGTTTGAGGATTGCATGTGGGGGTTAGGGTATGATGATTTATCACATGTATGATTATATGTTTGGGTTGCCTTGTTGAACCAATTGTTGATGTTTGAGATCACTTGTTGATGTTTGAATATGTTGTGGAGGTTGGAAATCAATTTGGGGTTTTTAATTCGCAAAGAAAACTGGGTATAGGTTCGGTTATAGAGTAACTGGGAACAATCTTGTGATCCAAAAATTATATGGTTTACCTTTTCAGAAACTAGATTTAATGCTTGTTAATTTGGCACAAGTTTGGTTGCATTTGGAGTTGTATAGCTCGAGTTATAGGCGTCACAAGCTAGGTCATGGTGGCTGTCCTGTTTTCTGGACCTTGTTGCTTATTTACTGAAACTGTACGAATTGGACCATTATTTTGCAAAATAAAAATTATAGTCAGGAACTAGACATTCTTAGCTTTCCATAGAGGGGTCCTTTGCTAAGTTTCGATACCGTTTGATAGGTTAATTAATTCACCGAAGTAGAGGTACGTTAGCTGAAATTATTGTTGCTGGTTCTGAAAACTGTTTCCGAAAATTGTTGCTGTTTCTGAAAACTGTCTCCGAAAATTAATGTTGCTGTTTACTGAAAATCATGTTGCTGTTGCTGTAAATTAATGTTGTTGTTTACTGAAAATCATGTTGCTGTTGCTGTAAATTAATGTTGCTGTTTACCGAAAGTCATGTTGCTGTTGCTGAAAATTAATGTTGCTGTTGCTGAAAAATTAATGTTGCTGTTGTTGAAAATTAATGTTGCTGTTTGCTAAAGATTAATGTTGCTGTTTGCTGAAAATCATATGTGCTGTTTCTATTTTGTGGGCTATTCCTATTTTGGGGTGGTTGTTGGCTGTCCCTATTTTTGTGGGTGGTTGTTGGTGCCCTTAGCGCCCTGTTGTCTTGTTGATTTTGTTGTTGTCGGCCGGTGGCCATTGTTGGATTGCCTCATTAGGCATGAAGTTATTGTTGTAGGCCAGTGGCCATTGCTGAATTGTTGATGTTGTGTGTCAGCGCATTAGTGCCTATGTTTGTTGTCATTGCGTGTCAGCGCCTTAGCGCCTATAGTTGTTGCTTGTTGTTGGTGCCCTAGCGCCTATAGTTGTTATTTGTTGTGGGTGCCTTAGCGCCTATTGTTGTGGCTGAGCCGTTGGCCTGGATGATGTTGTTTTGTTGATGTTGTTGTCGTTATTGTCGTGTTGTTGATTATGTCGTTAAATGTTGTTGTTGACTTTGTTGTGGGTACCGCCGAATGGCCCACATTGTTTGGTGGTGGGTACCGCCGAATGGCCCACATTGTTTTGTTGAGGGTATCGCCGAATGGCCCAAACTGTTGATGAATTTTGTGTTGAAGGCCTATGGCCAGTGTCGAGTCTTATGTCGTTGTTGTGCTAAGATATGCTCTTTGTTGTTGATTGTCTCTGGTGCATTGTTCATGGTGTCGCATACATTTCATATGCATTATTTGGGTGATGAAGGCTTCGGCCTTGGAGCTATAGGTGATGATGATGATGCTCAAAAACTTGGTAATGATATAGGTGATGATGCCCTTATTGGCTATTTATTTGGTGATGATTGGTACCACATGCATATACCCGTTGGTGTGGGTTGCATCTCATTCATTTACTCATGACATTGGTGATGATTCTTGGTGATTGCAATTTGATGTTGTTGTGAAGATATATGCTTGTTGTGCTGATGTTGACTATTGTGATGATAACGACCGTTATGTCCAAGCTATTGTTGACCTGTTGACTGTTGTGACGATTGATGTCTGTGGTGACTATCTGATATTCTGACCTGTGTATACTGTCTTTCATACGATTCTTTATATTGTTTGATATCTCACCCCTTCTGTTTGAATGTTACCCCTATGTTGGTAACGTGCAGGTATCCACGAGTGAAGGCTGTTGTACTTCACTAGTTCGGTCGTGTCGTCGCTCTGATACGTAGCACTCGGGGGGATGAACACTATTTATATTGTTTATGTTATTTTGTGGATTTTGATGTTATAAATCTCACATGGTCACTACGTTTGTTTTAGTTGAACCCTTATGATTTTCCGCTGCGTGAATGAGTAAGAGTTGATTTGTTTTTAAGACTAAAAATGTTGTTTGCCGGTTCATCCGAGTGATGAGTGTTATGTATCCGTTTAAGTTTTTTTAAGTCGAAAAATGAGACGCTCATTTGTTTGCGAAAACTCTGATATTTTATTAATAATTACCGGGTAGAAATGGGTGTTACACATTACCTTTCCTTTCATTTCATTATCTTAGCATAACACCTCAGCCTACCTATTTTGAGGCACATCTTTGGCTTTCGGTGAACCCATCCCGCTATTACTAGTGGGTGAAAACTTTTGAGTCTAGGTTTTGGGGATCATGACTTCCCCTCCCCTAGTATGCTAATCCTCAAAGGGTCGTCACCCTTAACCTCTTGTATATTATATATATATATATATATATATATATATATATATATATATATATATATATATATATATATATATATATATATATATATATATATATATATATATATATATATATATATGCATGTACCCGCATTGGGCCGTCTAGGATTCATTCATATACCGTCTACCCTTCCACAAGGGAAGGTATCTTGCCGTGAATTAACATTTCTTACCTTGACTTATATGAATTAATGTGTGTACACTCGCGTCTTACTAATGTACGGTTTTCCTTAACATTTATAATTTGTGAGATTTACCATAAACTTCCTTCGTTTCATGACATAAGTGTGTTTCCATTCTTGGGAAACATTGGGGAATCAATCGGAAAGGAATCGGAATCGTTTGGAACGGATTAAAAAGGATTTTGAATTAGGGTAACAGAAGGATCCGCACGGTCCGTGCTCCTAAGGCGCACGACCCGTGCGTATCAATTAAAACTCAGTTTAAAAAAAACGTACAGGGCGCACAACCCGTGCCACCAGGCGCACGATCCGGGCGTTTCTAAAATTGTAAAAACCTGATTTGCGTATGTCACGCACGGTCCGTGCCCAGGGGCGCACGACCCGTGTTGTGTAAAAAATCCATTTCCTTTGCTACTGCGAACAAGGCGCACGACCCGTGCCCTTGTGAGGCACGATCCGTGCGTCCATGACAGGGGTAAAATTTCCAGTTTCGTGTAACTTTTTCCGTTCCGTTTCGGTTCCAGATTCGTTCTGATCGATATCCTAACATATTAACAACAGTCTAGTCCAGATAACCAGTCAAACAACACATAACATCATATCATCAATCAATAATTCAATCAACTCGAACAATTCACAATTAGCGGTTTTTCGATAAAAACGGTTTCGTCTAATTTTCACAAAACGGATTTTTAAAGGGATATCGTTTCAGAAAACATAACGACTCAACATTAAACATCCCTAACGACTCAACATTAAACATCCCTAGCGAACCAAGAACACACGAACTCTCCCACCGCTCCTCTAACGAATTCAGTCGGCCGAAAGTGCTTGGACAGCAACCCAAGTGAATCTTAGCTACTGTACCTTTTCTTCAACCATTCCACTCAACAATCCTCTTTTATTGGGTTTCCAGAACCAAACTTTGGAACTTCTAAGGGCCTAGGCTAGCTCCAATGTTATCAAGGTGACATGCAAGCAAGAATTCCAGATTTGAGAACTTTGGGGCTATAATTTCGAATTTAAGATTTGAGCTAGAGGGAGGAAAGGCTACTGAAATTTGTATCAATGGAAAGAGGATGAGAAATGGTGAAGATTGGTATAAATAGTTTCCACATGCATGAAGGTTTTGGTTGGCTTCTCTCTTCTCCTCCACCCTCTCTCTCTCTCGACTTCTCCTCCTTTCTATCTCTGGTTCCTCACTTCAGTTTTTCTAAATCTCAACAAATGAGAGGGGTAAGGGGAACTTGGGGTCAGCTGGTCACTTAACTAGGGAATGACAGAATTGCCCCTCATTTAATCATGTATAAAGACCATTATACCCTTCAGCAATTTGTTCACTTCCTATACTATGACATGGCCTAATCTAATGAACTTAGCCAAATCTTAGTAACTTACCATAATATTTTAATTACGCATTATTATAGTTTTATTTATCTCAACATCACATAATTTATGATAACCTCTTGTGCTAAATATTTGATTTAGCCAACAATTCGCTTTAACCTTTTCGCTAATTTAAATAAATTAAATTAGCTAATTAGGGGATGTTACAGGCGGAACCCCTATGCCTCGTCCTCTCTCTCTCTTTCTCTCGTTGGATCTCTCCTTTCAAACTTTTGGTAAGATGGCTAGGTTTGAAAAAGGAGAAAATTAATTATGATGGCTCTCATATTTATAGTGGGTGAATAAATATTAAAAAATTCACCTCTCAAAGTCAAAGTCAAAAACACAATTCACCAGGTGACGAGGAAAAACTATATAGCCTGCCAGGGCCAACAGGCCGGCAGGGGCAGTGTCTACAAAGACTTCAAGCCAAGACCATCCTTCGGAATGATCTCGGCTAGACTGTTCTGGACTGATCCAAGAGACCCATCCCATCAATTGGATCCATATCCATAATAAATCAGACCATTTATGACTACCATGTTTGGACGGCTCAGATTCACCTGATCGATCCAACGGCTCAGAGCTAGCACGGATCCCAATAAATACTCACATACAGTGCCAAAAATAGGTACATTCTCATTCCTTGCTATACTACTCTATTGTCCTCAATACTGACTTGAGCGTCGGAGTGGCATCGTAGGCACCCCACCCGGGATCACCTTAACGGATCACTCGGACTTCAGGAGACCTACCAGCTGCAGTCTCTACAACACTGCAAGGTACAGAACAATATGTATTCTAGCTTGTGTTAGGATTCTGTTGAACCTCTTTTTGTATAAACCAAGCTTCTGTAATCCCACCAAAACCCAAACACTAAAATTTATAACTGTCGAATTTTCTTAAGTAGCATGTGTTGCTATAAGATTGACAATTGCGTTAGAAGCTGCCTAATAGATCAGGAGGATTCTATTAGGTGTGAAACAGTGGGTAGAGCTGTGTTAAGAAAACCACCACAAAAACTTTAAGCTTAGGCTGGTTGTAAAGTTGCAACTATTTAGGAAATAGTGAAAATACTCACTGAGTGTGAGGAGTGGATTTAGCCCCGGGTTTTGGGTGAATCACTATATATTATTGTGTTATTTACTGCTTTCCCTAAGTTGTTATTTAACAGCTCTTCTAACTCTTTATTCAGAGAAGGTTTTGGAAAACAAAGAAAACTGGCCTACTGACTATTCTCAACAATACAAAGTTTTTTTCAAATACACAGTTTTACAACCCTTCTCATGTGTCTTAAAATGGTAAATATCAAAGTAACAATCTTTGAAAATCACGCCACTCACTGTGCTACTACATATTCCGAGAAGACAAATAACTGACCCTTCTCAACTCACAAATATAGTTGAGAACACTGTTTGAACTCACCATTTTCTACTCACTATCACAGTTGAGAAGACTGTTTCAACTCACTCTTCTCAACATAATACTTACACTAACAATGTCTAACATTACTTGTGAAGTTTAGTACCACTCACGAAACTTCCTATTAGAACTTTTTTGGATAGAAGTATAGTACCCCTCACAATATCATTCATCGTAGTTTATTTTCTGAGAAAATTGAAATAGATTGATGTAAGAGCCCAAAGTACAATAAGTACCAAGAGATATTATTGTTTCCTTACAAGAAGTTAGGGACGGAAAAACGGGCTTGGCCCACCGGGCCGACCCGCTAACCCGCCAAAAAATGGCGGGTTGGGTTGTTGATTTCACCCCGCCAACCCGTCGTAGCGCACCCCGCCTAGCCCGCTGTGACACCCTCTACCCCGTCATGGCATAAATATAGCATAAGTAAGGAAAACAACCAGAAACAAAGTATTGTCTAAACTAAAACTTTAATTTAATGGAATAAAGACATCACAATTACAAACTTGCGGAATTATAAAAAAAAACTACCAACTTACAAGTAAAGCAAATAACCCAAATTCCCGATGTCACAATAGTTCAGAGCTGACCCTTACAAAAGTACATCGGAAAAATAAACTTTTAGTCAATTGCAAAAACTAGCTAATTCTAACTACGGTAACTCCGAGAGCATAATCACTCCCCGGGTCCATCAACATCAACACCTGCAAGCACATCATCTATACATACACAATGATGTATGCATAGCCACAACAAAGCGGTTAGTCATCATACACCCAAGTAGCATTTACGATAAGAGAGATAAATGAGCAATGCACTTTATAACAATAACTTTTGCTTGAATAACTCAGCATCACATACATCCACACCTATGAGAACATGTACTATTACCAACAACTAAACATACTATCATGTAATGATATATTACCAACAACAACATCATCATTAATAACAACAACAACAACCATAAGACCGAGATACCATGCTTGAACGGAGTACCTTTCCCGATAATGACCTACTAACAACAGGAGCGACAACTGTAGGACCAGGATACCATGCCTGAACGGGATACCTTGCCCGATAATGCCCTACCAACAACAACAATGACGACAACCTCAAGACCAGGATACCATGCCTGAACGAGATACCTTGCTCGATAGTGCCCTATTAACAACGACAATGTGCACTACAAAAAAATTGCCCATTAGCGACGGAAATTAGCGACGGGACTAATGGTCCCTCGCAAAAATTGGGATTGGCGACGGAATTTGAGAGGGAATAGGGGCTGTCGTATTTTTGAGAATTAGCAACGGAATTTTAGACATTAGCGAGGGAATTTCCGTCGCTAATGGCAAAAGTAAAAAAATTTGCGAAGGAATGTCAGTTCCGTCGCTAACTTTTTTACTTTTTCAGATGATGGGACTCAGTTGCAGGGGTTGGTAAGTGCACAGGAATTAGCGAGGGACAGTTCCCTCGCTAAATTTAACTTTTCAGATGATGGGACAGTTCCCTCGCTAATTCCCTCGCAATTTTTTTTTCTTTTTTTCCTTAACTCCGTTTACACTCTTCTTTCTCACTCACTCACTCACTCTTCACCCTTCCTCTTCCCTTCCTCTTCCCTTCCTCTTCCTCTACTCTCCACCACCACACAACCATCACCACCACCACCATCATCACCACCTCCTCTCGCACTCTACTCTCTCTTCACTCTTCCAACACCACCACCACCACATACCTCCTACCACTCTCACACACTCTCTCTTACTCTTCACCACCACCACCACCCCACCACCACCACTCTCACTCCTCTCTCTCTCTCTCTCTCTCTCTCTCTCTCTCTCTCTCTCTCTCTCTCTTTCTCCCTTACTCTTCTCCTTCTCTCTCTACTCTAAACCACCCATCACCACCACCACCACGCCACCACCACCACCACACCACCACCACGCCACCACCACCGTCGACACCACAACCACCACCACCACACATCACCATAAAATTAATAATATAATATAATATTCATTAATTAATAATAAATATATAAAAAAACAAGCCATTCAGCACCGGACACGTGTAATTTTTTTTGAAAAACTGCAGTCATTAGCGAGGGAAGTATCCCTCGCTAATTCCTGCGCATTTACCAACCCCTACAACTGAGTCCCATCACCTGAAAAGTTGCAGTCATTAGTGAGGGAATTAGCGACGGTAAATTCCCTGGCTAATTAGCGAGGGATTAAAATTCCCTCGCTAATCCCAGTTGCGATGAGGGAATTAGCGACGGAACCATTCTGTCGCTAATTCCCTCGCAAATGACCATTAGCGATGGATTTATGTCAATTTGCGAGGGAAATTGCTAATGACCAGTTTTTTTGTAGTGGTGAGCACTGGGAAATCATGCCCGAACGGGATACCTTGCCCGATAGTGCCCTATTAACAACGACAACAGACTTATGGACTTAATCGAAGTGGTGGCTAACAATAGCATCAGCGACAACAACTATTGCGACGACGACGAACAACAACAACAGTAGCAACAACAACGATGTTCAACAACAACAACAACAAACAACAATAGCAACAACAATAGCAACTGCAACAACACAACAACAACAACATCAGCAACAACAACATCAACAACATCAATAACAACAACAACAATATCAGCACAACGACAACGACAACGACATCAACAACAATAGAACAACAGCAACAATGTGGCATCAACAACAACAACAACTTCAAAATCAACAATAACAACTACTCAAGAACTTTAGTATCCAGTGGAATACTATTGAACAATAAAAAACAACAATAACCACAACAACAATAACAAAGATAGAAGCAACGATACAATATCAACAATAGCAACCACATCAACCACTACAGCAACACAACAACAATAATAACAACTTAACAAATTTAGTATTTTGTGAAATGCTACTTAACAACATTAGAAATAAAAACAACATTAACAACTTCTATTGAATCAAGCACTACAACACTATTAGTCTAGTTCCAACAATCATGTAAATTTCTACATAACACTAGAAGTAATTGTTCCCATCACAATGGCGACGGTACTAATTCACTTAAAGCCGCGCGAAGCTTAGGGATCATGGGACATCCCTATTGCTCATTATCTCACATACTCACTACTATAGAGTCAAACTACCCCCTTACCTAGACAAAATAACTTGTGTATCAATGAGAGCCAAGAAAATTTGCTTGTAGCGAAAGTTCAGCATTCAACGGGTACTCAACCGGCGCGTCAAACAATTCATAGGTCGTATAGAGAGTGAAATATGGCTGAAAGAAAATAAAAGTAATTATAAACTAATTATTTTGGAATTTCTATGACTAAAACGAAGTCTAAAGGAACAAAAAAATGAATTACGGAAACCGTCTCACCGAAAAAGGAGTCCGACGTCAATTTCGCTGAAACGAAAAAGAGACTAGTGCTTCCCGAAGGTTTCGATGCATAGAATCCGAAAACGACGTCCGTTTTTCCAACTGGAGACTGTGGTGGTCGGAGAGTGCGAAAAATGGTACGCCTTACATTACAAAATGCGACAAACGGTGCTTCCTTTGAAGAAACGGAGGTTAGAATCGAATTCAGAAGATGATTTTGAGGTGGGTAGTGAAATTTGGGATTAAACCGTGACCTAGAGAGAGAGAGAACGAAATCAGAGAAAGAAAAGTTAAAGGTTTGGTAACAACGATTATGTTTGGCTCATGGAGGAGGAAGAAGAAGCATGAAAAGTAACTAAATAATAAAATAAAGAAGAGAATCAGGTAGGGTGCACTTAGCAAATAGGGGGTGCAGCCAATAAAAATTTAAGAAAACAAAACTATAATACATTCTTATTCTTACTTGTTAATATATAATATATAGTTATGTCAAAATAACAATATCAATATTAATAATTATATCAAAATATGATTAATATCTAATAACACTGAACTACTAAAATAATAAAAATGATAATAAAATGACAACAAATCATAACTAATATTTTATAAAACTAGTAAATAAATAAACAAATAATTCAAATAAGAAAATAGTATACTTTTCTAAAATATATCAATTATAAAGGCAAACGCACACAAAACATGTCACAAAATTTCTATTTTATTCAAGTAATTAAATATCGAAAAAATAGGGTGTTACACCCGCCAACTCGGCGGGTCAACGACGGGGCGGGCTAGCTTGCCTACTTTAAATTTTCTTATTTTTTACTTTTTTCTCTTGTTTTTAACTATTTCTAAGTATTTTTTGATAGATTGTAATTGGTCAACCCACGAACCCGCTATTTTTACCTTGTTTTTGTCGAGCTTGGGCGGGGAAACCCGCCAACCCGCTTATTTTACGTCCACAAATTAAATATGCACTAAACACATTTTTTATTTACTAATTTTAATTGCGGGCATGCCCGCCAGCCCCGCCAACCCACCAAGTGGCAGGGCGAGGTCTACTTTTCAACCCACTATCCGTTGGCGGGCCGCCCCGCCCCGCCAACTTTTTGGTGGGCTCACGGCGGGGCGTGGCGGGCGGGGCTGGCCCGTTTTGCCATCCCTAAAGAAGATAGCAATAAGAACCCATTTTTTTTATAAATAAGTGTGCATAAATCTGTGCGCATTTTAGTAATATTGTGGGTGTTTATTCTCGTAATTTGCGTATTTTAATGTTATATAATTATTTTATTTTATTTTTTTTAAAATATTTTTTTGACAATTTTTTTTCCCTTTTTTTAAATATTAGTCTTTTTGACAATTTTTTTAAATATTAGTCGTGATTCATTGTTACCGTCTTTTTATATTATAAGTTAAATAATCCAGAGCGTGGGTTCAGCGGTTAGGGCTGAACCTCCCTTAACCAAAGGTCGGGGGTTCGATCTCCGCCTTGGGTACAGAGCAGCGTTAAAACACTAGGCCAGCTATCCTGCCCTCGAGGCACCTACAATGAGCGAGGAATTAGTCACTGCTGTCCGTGCAGTGAATACCCGGGTTTCCTCAAAAAATTATTATAAGTTAAATGATTATATGGTTTTATGTGTCTGTGATATTACCGGCAATATATCCCGTCAAAAAATATTACCGGCAATATATTATTTTGGTTTATTTAAATTACATATATATTTTGTATAAAGTATATTAGTGTATGAATTATTGTTCACTGATCAAAAAAGTGTAGGAATTATTGTTTAGTTGAGGTATTATTTGGGGATAAATAAATGTTAAGATCAGTAATGTGATTAAAATGGGCTTTTAAATACAAAAATATAGTGTTTGGGCAGCTGAAGCCCATATTTTAATTGGATTTTAGCTTATTGCACCCCTTTTGTTTCATTTCCTCACACCGGAAAACAAAAGTTGTGCGACACAACCCCAAAACCCCTCACGCCGCCCTTAGGCCTAAAAATCCAAACACCCACTCAAAATTTGCCACGATTTTGGCCTTAGTTTGCACATGGGCGGACAAATTTCTCCTTGCTCCAACCACTACGACTTGAACCGAGCCTCTTCATAAGTAATATGAACCCAAATCCAACCGCAAGTGTCTCATAAGTGTCTTCTGTTAGTCATTTTGATCGTCAAATATTTTTTTATTAGTTAATTTAGTCCATAAAATCACCAACAGAAGAGACACTTAGAGAAATATTTAAAGTTTTGAAACACTCAAATACTATAATGATAGCGCTTCACACATTCAGGAACCAAAACGACTATTTTCCGAATTAAAATATTAATTTAATATTTTAATTGAAATTTAATATTAAATTGATAAGGATCTATTTTATTCCATGATAGATAAAGGATCGATCTAACCTAGTGACTTCTTGAATCAAAAATAGCAACTAAGAATAATAGATAAAGGGAAAAAGAAACATACAAATGAAATTAGGCAAGAAGATGAAGAAATCGCCACATCCAAGAAGACGATAAGATCAAGGTAGAATCACCACAAGAGTAAGAGGCTCTTAATAAGGCTCAAGTTTGGTTCTAAGAAGAACCTAGATCTAATCTCAATTCTATTTCATCAAAGTTCCCAAAATGAGAATAAAATTTGCTTAAATACCCCGGTTGTGCCTAAACTACACAACTTGCACACCATCGTACCTATGCCAAATGTGCATACACACAAACACAAAAATCCTCTAATGTCAACATAAACTAAAACATAGTCTTAATTAAAGTATGATTATTACATCTTAAAATAAAATAGTGTTCATTCTAATTTAAATAAATTAGAATCTCTTAATGCTCTTGCGGTCCACATCATAAATGTTCTGAATAGATGAATTTTATGAGGATTCATGTTCATTCCTCCATACTTTAGTATATAGAATAAAATTTGTTTTTAGTCCCTACATTTTCGTCTGCCAATGCTTCCCTAATATCGCTTAGAAGTGCTATTAAGGCTCAAAAAAGCACAATTCAAAGTAACGAGGGGCTAAAAGCACTAATGGAGGAAAATGTACGGATTGAAAGTGAGTGAAATTTTTATATTGACTAAAAACAAAATCTTCAAATCTTATAGAGACCAAAAATACAATTACAAAATTTTGAGACGAAAACTAGCAAATAGAGTGTTGTTATAATTTGGAAAGCTTGATGTTGACAAATATTAAGCATATTTTGTGTTAATCCTCAAGAGTGTTTCGTTTCCATATGTGCATGAGTTTAAAAACCTGCAGGACCCGACCTCAAGCAGGGGCCCTACCAACTGCGAACTCGGACCGACCTGAGCCAATATATATATATATATATATATATATATATATATATAAGCGTATCAAGTGAGAACTAATTCTTACCGTGAAAAATGAGAACTCTTAATTGTAACTGTTAGGTTAAAATTAACGGTTCAAATTATGTCATTAATTACAAAATCTTGTGTGATCTTCAATTAATAAAGAAACAATCACACAACATCTTGTAATTAACGACATAATCTGAACCGTTAATTTTAATCTGACACTTACAATTAAGAGTTCTTATTTTTCACGGTAAGAACTAGTTCTCACTTGGTACGCTCCATATATATATATATATATATATATATATATATATATATATATATATATATATATATATATATATATATATATTGTGAAAGTACAAAAAATTTCTTGATTAATATTGAGGTAATTGCTTTGTCAAAAACTAAAAATAAAAGTTAATTGCGAATACACACATGCACATTTAAAAGTATATATGAACCTATATCGCATTATCAAACAAAGAAACTAATATTGAAAGAAAGAAAAAAGTATCATATATAGCATAGAGATCTCTATATACTTAACCATTAAGGTTGTATGGAAGGAATGAAGGAATCCGAAAATGACGCGTTAGGGAAAACCATATATAGGGAAGCTTGAAGAGTACAAAAGACGAGAGATAATTGGGCACTGTATGTGTAGAGAGATTCTGGCTCGGGATAAAGAGGTCTCCATTCACCCACTCTAAAAGAAAAATAAAGAAAAAAGGAAAAGGTTGTCGAGGAATTGGAGGATGTGATTTTTTTTCATTTGTGGGGGAGGAGGATCTTATATCTCCTCTATGGTGTAGTGGCAAATACATCCAAAAGCACTACTATTGGTAAGGATCCTTAAGGATATGTGGTAGTTTGGAAATATATATATATATATATATATATATATATATAGAGAGAGAGAGAGAGAGAGAGAGAGAGAGAGAGAGAGAGAGAGAGAGAGAGAGAGAGAGAGAGAGAGAGAGAGAGAGAGAGAGAGAGAGAGAGAGAGAGAGAGAGAGGAGCGTATCAGGTGAGAACTGATGCTTACTGTGAAAAATGATAACTCTTTATTATAGTCGTTAGATTAAAATCAACTGTTTAGATTATGTAATTAATTACAAAAATCTTGTGTGATTTTAATTAATAAGGAAACAATCATACGAGGTCTTGTTATTAGTGACATAATCTCAACCGTTGATTTTAATATTGCAGTTATAATTAAGAGTTATCATTTTTCATGGTAAGCAAATAGTTCTCACCTGATACACTCCAAATATATATATATATATATATATATATATATATATATAAGAATATAAATATTTAACGTTTTTCGTATTGTGTACCAATAGTTTCAATTTTCAAGTCATATTATAGACAATTCAATTAATAAATGCTTAATTTTTATAATAAAAAAATAATATCTAACTAGTTTGGTAGTAAAGCAGTTAGAACACAAAAAAAATCAACGATAAAATGGTATGAGAATCTACTAGGATTTAGATTCCTTGTGAAGGTAAAAAAAATTTAATATCGTATTTGCAGCTATTATAAGATAAGAAATATAAAAAATATTGTAACAATATTACTAACCAAAAATGATAGATTTATTTGCAGCTCTTTTTTTAACGCTTTACATATTAAAATATAAAATTAAGACTAAATTTTATAGTAGAACGTTAAACTTTCGTTTTTCAGTTCTACTTTTATATATTTTTTCAATTTTATTATATTTTAATTTATATCTTTTTTAATTTTGGATATATTCTCGGGGTCCCCGTGCAGACCATGGGGATTCGTGGAGATGGGAATGGAGATTTTCAATTTTTTGTTGACATATTCCAATTTCTATTGTTTTTTTTAGTTAAGCAAAAATTGTATTGAAGAGAGTACAAGGGGGTACTCAAACCCATAGCACAGGTCAGCGCAAGACACGGGACAATTTCACCCTTCAATACAAAGCACTCCAACCGAAAAAAAAATCTCCTACCCCACAACTAAAAAACCTAACATAATCTTTAGTCCACTCCGCGACATTGCCGCATACTTCTCTTATGACCGTGCTAGCTACTCCCATCCGCCATGATATCTGAGTGTGGCTCTGAAGAACTTTTTTATATATAGTTACTCAATATCAATTTCAATTATCCCAATAGAGAAGCAAGTTATTGTCACTATGCACTTAGATATTGTTACAGATTGGGCCTTTATCACTAAGGCCCAACACCAAATGCAGATCCATCAACCAATGGTGGAGATTAAAGACCAAGATCCAATGGTTCCCATTGGATCTCAAAACCTATAAATAAGCATTCAATGCAATATTCAAGGTACACACTCTTTCCTACTCTTTACCACTAATTAACTCTCTAGCTGACTTAGGCGTCAGAGTGTCCTCGCAGGTACCACCTGCCCCGGATCGGATGCGGAGCTCGGCCTGCCCCAGATCGGAACTCTGCCTCGGACACGGAGCTCGGTCGATCAAGACTATTAACTACCAACTACCTCGGATCAGACTCGGTGTCTAAGATCGGATACCGGTCTAGAGGTACGGTACAGAACATTGGCGACCACAGTGGGAGGATCTTGTACTCTAGTTCCTCTCCCATATCCTTGATTGACAAAGACTCCGACCTTACGTCGTAGGACTATCCCGAATGTCGCTGAAGGACCGGTTCTGCAGCGGGTGACTCCGGAAGGAGTGGCAGTCACCTTACCTCTTAGCCCGGTGCATGCTCGAAGCTCGGCTACGGCTATGGTTCACGGGAGCCCAGCTAGGAACCGACTTCCACCTCCCCCTCCGACCGTCCAGGTACCGGTCGATGCTGTTCAACAGCTCGTCCTGTTCCTAAATCGGCAAGCCGAAGCCGACCAGCAGGAAAGCCAACGCTACACCCAGTTAGAAGCTCAGATTGCTGAGATCCAGGCTCGTAACATCCCGGATCGGAGTTCCTCTCTGCGCAACTCTTCAAGTGGGACGACTCATGACCGCGTCCGCCACTGATCTCCGGCTTGGAGGAGATACCATCACCGCACTCCACCTCGGTGTAGAGGAGGGCAAGGATCAGAGACTCCCCCAAGTCGAACCCCTGATGATTCCTATGGTCCTGAGGGTTCCCCTCGGCCTAGCTCGTTCCTGTTTTCCTCTTCTCCGAGGCGACGTACCGGATGTTTGAAAAGGTCTCCGAGGCAGGAACGTCAGCGCCCTAGCTCGCGGGGATCCCCAGGCAAGTATGGCTACCGACGGTCTCCACCCCTTGAGAGGTCGGCAAAGCGTAAAGGACCTTTCACAGCGAAAATCGACTACTTCCCGGTGCCAAAGCACCTCGAGAAGCCCCCTGAAGGTCTGAAAATGCACGACGGGACTGGCGATCCGGACCGCCATCTCGACTACTTTGACACGGTTAAGCAATACTGTAACGTTCCAGAGGAGATAAAATGTCGAACCTTTCCCCTCACTCTAGAGAAGGCGGCTCTAGACTGGTTCAGGGCTCTTAAGCCAAATACGATTTCCTCTTGGGATCAGTTAGCCAAGCTCTTTTCTGCACACTTCGCCCACTCGAAGATGAAGCCTAAATCTCGGAAGGTATTGCAGGCAATTCGGCAAGGAGAAAATGAGTCCCTCCGGGACTACATAGAGAGATTCAATAAAGAAGCTGCTCAAGTCCGGAACCTCGACGACTCCTTCCGTCTTTACTTCGTGAAGGCTGGCCTTCGTGAAGGAAGTCTATTTCAGATAGACGTCGGAGTCAACCAAGTTGAGTCGCTTGCCGAGTTCCTCCAGCGATCTCAAAAGTATATCGATCACGAAGAAGGGATTAACGCATGAATGTCACTTTTCACCTAGGTCTCGGAATGGCCTTCGGGCGTGATGTAATCCGACTTTGTAAATGTTCAACCATCTAATATATGGATCGACTACGAGTTTCCTCACACTGATTGCTTAGTAAAAGTGAGTTCCGAGGTTGGAGGGAAGGATTTGGGATCGGTCGAGCGATCGCCTTAAAGTTTCACGCTAAAACCGGAACCCAAGACACCGAGTTCAACATCGCTAGAGGGATCGGAACTCCACCTAGGATCAGAGCTCCTGAGGATTCCTACTGATCCGAGGGTTCCCCTCGACCCTCCTCGTCTCTGGCTTCCTCTTCTCCAAGGCGACGTTCCAGAAGCTGGGAAAAATCCCCGAGGCAGGAACGTCGGCGACTTCGCTCTCAGAGATCCTCCGACTTTAAACTGACACCTCGAGTCACTCAGGTGGTCACGTCTTAAATGGCCGAGGTTGCCATTGCCCCGAAGGGCGAGTTCGATCTGGGCCGAGTCCTGGTAAACTGCCCTGAAGGCGACTTTATACTGACACCTCGAGTCACTCAGGTGGTCACGTCTTAAATGGCCGAGGTTGCCACTCCCCCGAAGGGCGACTTCGATCTGGGCCGAGTCCTGGTAAACTGCCCTGAAGGCGACTTTATACAGACAGCTCGAGTCACTCAGGTGGTCACGTCTTAAATGGCCGAGGTTGCCATTTCCCCGAAGGGCGAGTTCGATCTGGGCCGAGTCCTGGTAAACTGCCCTGAAGGCGACTTTAAATTGACACCTCGAGTCCCTCGGGTGATCACGTTTTTAACATTGCCGAGGCTGGTGGCAGAAACCCTCGCTGGTATAAGCCCGACCTCGAAGATCTTTGACAAGACCCGTATCTCGGGCGCTCCGAGGCTGGTGGCAGACACCCTCGCCGGTATAAGCCCGGCCTCGGAGACCTTTGACAAGACCCGTATCTCGGGCGCTCTGAGGCTGGTGGCAGACACCCTCGGCGGTATAAGCCCGGCCTCGAAGATCTTTGACAAGACCAGTATCTCGGGCACTCCGAGGCTGGGGGCTGACCCCTTTGTAGCTATGAGCCCGGCCTTGCAGAAGGTCGCCACGGAGGTCCGACCTCAAATTCAAAAACTCTCACGAAGTCCAGATAAGACATCAAGTCTAGCTCGCCCCAAGACGACCCGACTTGGGGGGCAACTGTTACGGATTGGGTCTTTATCACTAAGGCCGGGCCTTTATCACTAAGGCCCAATACCAAATGCAGATCCATCAACTAATGGTGGAGATTAAAGACCAAGATCCAATGGTTCCCATTGGATCCCAAAACCTATAAATAAGCATTCAATCCAATGTCCAAGGTACACACTCTTTCCTACTCTTTACCTCTAATTATCTCTCTAGCTGACTTGAGCGTCGGAGTGTCCTCGCAGGTACCACCTGCCCCGGATCGGATGCGGAGCTCGGCCTGCCCCATATCGAAACTCTGCCTCAGACATGGAGCTCGGTCGATCAAGACTATTAACTACCAACTACCTCAAATCAGACTCAATGTCTAAGATCGGATACCGGTCTAGAGGTACTGTACAGAACAGGATTCAAGCTTGAGGACGGTTGATGTTGAGTTTGGATGTTTCCGCCTTGACCTGACAATTTGCGAGAGTTGCTGTTCGAAGATGGGTCCCTGATGCGAAGTGCAGTTGTTGTTCGAAGATGGGTCCCTGCTGACCTACAAGATGTTGTTTTCACCGAACATTTGTCAAACCATATTGTGTTTATTAAGCTTTCTCGTATATGCTTATAGGCAATGATGGGCACATGCCACCTCGGCCCATCCTGCCACGCTAATAAGTGGTGCTATTTCATAGCTTCATTTAATTTGATTCAAACATGCTGGACTTGGCCTGCCAAATTATACATGCAACATTAAACGTATTGAGGGGGATTGCCTCAGTTTGCTCAAAACAATTTCTCCCCACATTCAGATGCTATTTACATAAATTATCAAAGCAATAATCTGGCCATTCTAGCAACACCTTGGTGTTTTGTATTTTGGACTTGGGACTACACTTTGTGTCTAGCAGAAAGTATCAAATTGATTTCATCTTTTGTGCTTCAAAATTGAAGATTGGGATGCATATACTTTGTGTCCACATATACTTACCGACATTGAAGTTCGGTTCAATTTACCATATCAACGACATCATGGAGACTTCAGACATAGCAGCGATGTGTCAACCAATGCGTTGACCAACATCAATTGCTAATCCGACCTCGGCGCGGAATCCTACATCCAACATCCGACCTTGCAAATATAGCTCGGCCCCTCACTTCAGTTCGACTCGAAGGAGACGCCAGCCTTACAGCTCGGCCCCTCGCTTCAATCCGACTCAAAGGAGACGCCAGTCTTGTCAACCTCTTCACTCCGAGTTCCACCTCAAGCCTAGCTTGGTGAACTGGACCAAAGCAGGTAGCTAGATCAATCACGGGCTCGAGTCCTATCTCGCCCGCCCGACCACTTCGCCTCCGAGTTCCACCTCAAGCCTAGCTTGGTGAACTAGACCGAAGCAGGTAGCAGATCAATCACGGGCTCGAGTCCGACCTCGCCCGTCCGACTTCTTCGCTCCTAGTTTCACCTCAAGCTTAGCTTGGTAAACAACCGAGCCAGGTAGAAGATCATTTTCGGGTTCAAGTCCGACCTCGCCCGTCTGACAAAGAAAGCAGGATGACCTCGAACGAGCTTCTTCACTCCATGTTCACTCCAAGCTCTGCACTTGGTGAACCGGACCGAACGAAGTCTCACCTAATCCCACGGCCTCGGACTGATTTCCTTCCTAAAGGGTCGCTCTGACGTGCCTTAAACTGACCTCTTCCACGAGGTCCGGCCTATCGTGGCTCACTGACCTCCTCCGCAGGGACGGGCCTATCCTGGCTCACTCACCTCTTTCACGAGGTCGGGTCTGACGCAACCCTCCGAAGCCCCCCAAAATGGGCACTACGCTACTCTCACCATGTCTGACGATCGGGATCGACTCAATCAACACACAAAGGATGCCGACCTCACCATTAACGGGCTCGAGTCCAGCCTCGCCTGTCCGACCTCTTCTGTCCGAGCTCGACCACAGTCCAACACTTGGTGAACTGCAGGACCTGAAGAGAATAGTAAATTACCCGCAAGGCCGGGATTAAACGGGAGCATCAATACGACAGCTTGACGCCACAAATGACAACTCTTCTGACCCGGGAGCAATCCGGGAACCATTTCAAATCTGTTGACTCGCCGGCAACATCCGAGCCGAGGTTGATAACGCACTCAACCAACCTACCGACCTGGAGACACTAACTTCTGCAATTCAAGCCGAGGCCGCACTATCGTGACCGACCTGGACTTGGGGGAAACTGTTCCGGACTGGACAAAAGCCCACTCCGCTGAAGAACTGGCCCAATCCAGTGTTGGACCTGGCCCATGCAACAGCCAGGGTCAG
Source organism: Astragalus membranaceus (assembly GCA_039519185.1). Taxonomy (NCBI): domain Eukaryota; kingdom Viridiplantae; phylum Streptophyta; class Magnoliopsida; order Fabales; family Fabaceae; genus Astragalus; species Astragalus membranaceus. The sequence continues at coordinate 143,417,886 of CM076846.1, read as the reverse complement.
CCTCTACTGGGTCAGCCTCTACTGCGCTGGGCTCAACGGCTGAGATCAGCCTCTTCTAATCACACGGCTAAAATCCAACCTAGGCTAAGGGTAACCCCTTCCCGCGTCTATAAATAGAGCACTACCCCCTCCAATCAGGTACGCCTCATTCCTTGGTACTTCCTCTCCACTTCCATTTGCTGACTATGGCATCAGAGTGTCTGCAGGTACCCGACCCCCTCGAGTCCAATCTCGGGGGAAGATGACTCAAGCCGATCCAACCTCGGAAGCTCCTGACCTCAACCTCAGAGCGGACGACTTCAACAACCATCTTAGCTCCTGCTCACCTCGGATACCACCGGGGTTGGACCCGGACGAAAGACTTCCAAGCTCGGACGAAAGACCTCCAACCTCGGACTAAAGACCTGCTAGCTCGGACAGAAGATCTCGCCAGCTGGAACATACTCGGATTGACCTCGGATCGACTGTCGTGAGGTATCTTTCTCTCTCTTATGTTCCGTTCTGAACAAAACACAATGATGGTGTAACTTCAAAAAGTCTTCTAACTATAAGAAAAGGTAGTTACTATGACCGTAAGCTATCAAAAATGTCAAATTAGAAAAATAGTTTTCTTCTAAAAAATAGACAAAATAGAAATAAACAAAGAAAGTAGTAACTTATATAAAAAACACAAAGAAAGTACTATATGTTAGTACTTCTTTTTAAAAATCTTTTGACTAATGTACAATAACTAAAGAATTTACTAGTAAGCTTAATTATTTTCCTTAAAGTTTTCCAAAATTAATGTCTATTGCTCTTTCAAAATTATATTTTAATTATTCGAGCTCATTATTTTTTTTTCACATAATTCAATCAGTGTATACTTTTTTATAAAAATAGTTAATGTATTTAATAGTTTAGAATTAATCCTATAAAAAATAAAGAAAATTTTACAAAATAATCATGCTAGTGTTGGTCAGGTGTAGCACAAATTAACTCTTTATGGGAGAATCACACAGATTGGTAAAGCTGGATACACGTGACCAATCAAGTTTTCCATTCTAGATCAGTCATAGCAGCCAATGTATACTACTCAGTACTCACTAATAATACATTAAATCAATTTAAAGCGTTATTTTTACTACTATGCGTGTTTATTTTCACCACACACTACTGCAGAAAAGACTTTTGGAATCGGTTATTTTGCACATTTCTAATCGGTTATTGACCGATTCGTGTACTTCTGATTCTAAATGTGAGACATTTTGAATCGGTTAAATAACCGATTCAAAACGTGACATTCAAAATTAGATGTTTAAAAAACCGATTCTAAATGCGTTTCCAGACACACATTTCAAATCGGTTATTTAAACAACCGATTTTAAAAGTCCTAAAAAACTGACATTTAAAATCGGTTCTTTACATAACCAGTTTGTAATGTCCCTTTTAAACAACCGATTTCTAATGTCCCTTTTTTTAATTTTTTTGTTTTGTTTTCATTATAACCAGTTTGTAAAACGTAAATAAGATAACAGACACAACACCCATCTTTCCTATAAATCAAAAGTTCAAAAAGTAATGTGTTATTGTGTCATTAGATGAGCAAAAACAGGCAGTGCATCAATTGCCTTATACGCCAGATGTTGAGAAAAAGAGTGCCTTATTGGGCAGCGCTCTTGATGTAAGTGCTACATTTGCTTAAAACGCGCAGGGAATGGGCAATGCTCCTGCTGTAAGCGCTGCTTTTGGTGAAAATGCGCTGGGGACAATGGGTAGCGCTTTTTAGGAAGTGCTGCCTATAGGAGAACGCGCTGGGGCGATGGGCATCGCTTTTTAGAAAGTGCTACTTATGCCCAAAACACGAAAATGAATGGGTAGCGCTTTTTAAAAAGCGCTGCCCATCGCTTTAGTCAAAAAAACTCCTCTCACTCACTCTCAAAATGAAGAGTTGCGAACAATAGGTCCCTTACGCCTCCATCTGCTTCCATTTCAGCAGCTTCCTTCACTTCACTTTATCTTCTTCCTTCACTTCCATTCGAAAACCCTAAACCTCCATCTGCTTCCATTTCAGCAGCTTCCTTCACTTCACTTCATCTTCTTCCTTCACTTCCATTCGCAAACCCTAAACCTCTCTCTCACGAACCAGAAACCCCAAATCCAAACACTAAAACAGCAACAACACTTGTGTTTTAACTTCGTTTTTGTTGATGTTATGCAAACCCTAACTCGTACTTTCGATTTGCATGTACTGAAATGTGTTCTTGATGAAAACACACTTTATCATAATCTGTGGTTCTTCTTCTTAGGACCACAGAGGTAATTTCTTTACACCCTCTCCCTATTTTCTCTCTTATTTTTCTGTTTCAGTCACTGAAAATCTACTAACACTTGGTTTCTTTCTTTGTGAGATCCTTCAACCACTTTTTGAAGATACAAGGCACTCAAAGAAAGCAAGGATGCAGGAAGCACACAAGGAAGAAAATAGCACTTAGGGTAAAAGAAAAATTCAGATGTAAATTTTATTCAACTGTATATCATATGTACAAAGAATAGGACTATTTATACAGAATACAAAGAATCGAACCTCTGTGGTCTTAAGAAGAAGATCTGCGATTTTGTTTGTTTCTAAGTGTTAGTACATCAACAAGATCTGCAAATCTTTGGAGGATTGGAGTAATGACTGGTGTTAGTACATTATGTTTAATTAAAAAAATAGAAAAAAGGAAAATAAACAAAAACAGAAAAAAGGAAAATAAACAAAATCAGAAAAAAAATTAAAAAAAAAATTATACAATGGGCACCGCTTTTGGCTGTAAACGCTACCCATTGTGTTAGCGCCTTTTGGTAATGAGCAGCGCTTACGCTGAAAAGCGCTACCCATGCCCAAAAATGCGCTAACATGATGAGTGTAGCTTTTCCCAAGAGCGCTACCCATTGCTATCAATGAGCAGCGCTGCCCATTGTGGGAGTGGAATCAGTAGCGCCAAGTTTAGCAGCGCTCAAAAGCGCTACCCATGGCTAAAAAAAGCGCTGGCCATCCCCAAATATGTTGTAGTGGCATAACAAGAATGACTTTAGAATCAAGCGCATCCTAAACCAACAAACACTGTTATTAACTTAGAAACATCTAAACACATGTCACACGTGTCGCATTGAAAGCAAGAGCAACTACTGAATGTTAGAAACATTGATAAAAGGCATTGACGCATGTCCATATCTTTGAAGTAACAAGAACTTAGATACCGGTGTGCATTTTCACAACTAAGGACCCAACATGTGAAAAGAAAAATTGAGATGCTAGCGCCTCAATGCCTGATATAACATTCCTTAACAACAATGACCTTAAAAGAACATAACCTATAATGATAGATCCAAATTTCATATCATATAAAGGTTCCTAAACATATTGTCATGCACTGTGAATATTGTGTCAACTCAATTTAATTTCAAAGAAAAGCATCTAGAGTATTGAACTTATAAGTTATAACTGACAAAAGCCCCATACAAAACCGTGATATTACTTATTATCTTACAATGAACAATCCTTACATCAATATTTCGAAAGCTATAACTTCAAAAGAAAACGAACCTGGGATAGTTGCATGCCTTCGCAATTTCTGGGCCATTGAATCTACTTGTTCTTTACTAGGTATCTATGACACAATGTATGAATCAAAGATTATACAACAAAACTTTCACTAAGAGCATATATCAAAACACCTTCTGAACCGTACTACTCTATCTTGATAGATGGGCCGATCTGATTGATGGTCGCGCCTGGTCAAGTGTATGTCGGGAGGAAAGATCGACTCAGGTTGTACCTGCAATGACACTCTGACGCCCAAGTCAGTTGGGTAATGGTCAAGGCAAGGAATATTAAATGAATGAATAGTGTACCTGTCAGTGGGGTTTGACCCCTATTTATAGCGTCTGACAAGGTTCGGTGGCCTCCGGATGGTGCGGCTTGCTCTCAGCCTGTTGATCTCGATTTGACTCGGCGCTGTCCATGGATCGCTGGAGAGTTGGTCTAGTTCGCGGCCCATTCGGCTGGATTGGGAGCTTGGCCCAGTCCAGAACACCTTCATACAAGGTGATGCTATATTGCATTACAAGTAACCCAATAAGAAAAATGTTTTTACCTTTCTTGTCAATAGAAGCCACAATACAGACTCAAGTAAAGGCTCCCCACCAGATGCACCTGGTAGTGTTTTCTGGCAGTCACGAATCGACATGGCCGTGAAGCGAATTCCCTACAAAACAAAATTCCCTACAAAAAACAAAATACCTGACCTTAGACATCCATTTAGGAAAATCAACATCAACATTAAGAAACATATGCTACATCTAAGATTGTATCAACCAATCAATGGTTCTTAGCTTGTCTGTCATAATTCACTAATTTCAAATTTTCAATAGTTCAAAAATATTTTAAGAGCAAAGCCAGAGTTAATTTGGATATATACCTCATCTGGGTCAACAACTGAGCCTAGCCATACTAAAGCTGTTCATAAACTTAATCAATTCGATGAATGGAAAAGCTCAATCGAGCTGAAATACAAAGCTCAGAAATAGAGCACGATAAGAATTGATGAAAGATTGAAAGTCTATTTCATTCGATGATTGAGTTGATTACAGTACCACTATATATAGCAAGTGAAAGGGTGCATCATGCATTACTCAATTTACAGCAACAGAGAAACTAAAATCAAGGAAAATCTGGAAACCAAATCTAGGGTAAATCTTCTTCATAACAGAAATGAGAGAGAAGGAGCAAATGTGAGAATCCAAGGGAAACAACGAGAATGAGAAATGTTTCATTCCTTTTGTGTGAGTGTAGCTGACTTCACCTCTTCAATAATGTGACTCATAGAGTCCACATCATCTTCATTTGCTATGTCAGCATTAACCAATGCTGATTCATTCGAAATTGTTGACTTTAATAGCTCCCCGCAAGCTTGACCATGATATATGTTTATCATGCCAAGCTTGGAAATGAATGGAGTGAAAGCTGTGGGTGTAAGGGCTTTGGTAAAAAAATCTGCAAGCTGGCCTTTTGAAGATACTGGTAGCAATTTCATCATTCCATTTTGAAGTTTCTCTCTTACAAAGTGGCAATCTATCTCAAGGTGCTTTGTTCTTTCATGAAAAACAGGATTAGCAGCTATACGTATGGCGCTTTGGTTGTCACAAAACAGTACTGGCGGTCTCTCACATTTGATTCCCTAGATCACCAAGAATGTACAACAACCATTGGAGTTCACAAGTAGCTGTGGAGAGTGCTCTGTACTTTGCCTCTGATGAAGATCTTGACACAGTCTGCTGCTTCTTTGTCCTCCATGAAACCAAAAAAGATCCAATGAAAAAATAATAGCCTGTAATAGATTTCCTGGTGTCCACACAGTTGGCCCAGTCAGCATCTGAGAATCCAGTCACTTGGAGGATAGAATCCCTGGGAAACAGCAATCCTCTGCCAGGATTGCCTTTTAAATTTCTTAAAACTCTGCAAGCAGCATTATAGTGAGTTATAGTTGGGGAATTTATGTGTTGACTGAGTTGCTGAACAGCAAAGGTTATATCTGGCCTTGTGTTGGTGAGGTACAACAACCTCCCTATCAATCTCCTATAAGAACTCACATCTCTATAAGCTTCTCAAGAATCTTGGTGCAGCTTTACATTGGAGTCTAATGGAGTCAAAATTGGTTTTGAACCAAAACAACCAGCTTCATTGAGCAAATCCAGGCAGTATTTCCTTTGGCAAATTGAAATTCCATTCCTAGATTGAGATACTTCTAACCCCAGAAAATATTTTAAAGTCCCCGAAATCCTTGATTTTGAAGGCATTATCAAGAACATGCTTGATTCTATCGAATTCAGTCATATAGTTACCAGCCAGAATAACATCATCAGCATATATTAACAAAGCAGTAAATTTTTCACCTTTGGTCAGAGTAAACAAAGAGAGATCTGATGTAGATTGCTTGTATCCCTCAGCTATTAGGAGTTGAGTTAGCTTTTCATACCATTTTCTGCTTGCTTGTTTCAGTCCATACAGAGAATTTTTGAGCTTGCAAACTTGAGCATTCTTGACACACTTCATTCCCTTTGGAACCTCCATGTATACATCTTCATCAAGGTCCCCATGCAAGAATGCATTGTTGACATCTAATTGGTGTAAGAACCAATTATTCATAGAAGCAACAACAAGCAGAGTTCTCATTGTTGTTAACATTGCCATTGGGCTGAAGGTATTAAAGAAATCAAGACCCTCCACTTGATTGTATCCCTTGGCAACAAGCCTAGCTTTGTACCTGTCTACTAAGCCATCTGCCTTGTGTTTGATTTTGTAGACCCATTTGCTACCAATGGGCTTCACATTGTGTGGTAGATCAAGTAGATCCCATGTTCCATTCTTTTCCAAGGCTTCTAATTCAGTATTCATTGCCTCAACCCAAGAGGCATTTTTGCAAGCTTCTTCATAAGACTCTGGTTCTATATCATTGTGCAAACAAGTGGAAAAATGTTTGTGCAGATGATAAATTAGACATAGAATGGAAACTTTGAATAGGATATAGAATAGTTGAGGAAGAAGCTTTGGTCTTAGGTGTGGATGTTGAGAGATTGCATATATACTCAGAGAGATAAGCTGGTTGATGTTTCTCCCTAGTTGATCTTCGATGTTTTGTAGGTGTTTCTACAGGTATATCGGTAACAGGTTCTGTTTCAGTCTCAGGGATATCATTTTGTTGTGTTGCTGGTTTTGTGGAAAATAATTCCACTGTGATATAGCTTGAGTTCCCTTGTATGGTAAGATACTTTCATGGTAGGTAACATTCCTAGATATGAACAATTCCTTATTGTTTAGGTCTAGGAGAATTGCGTTTCACCCCTGTTCTGTATCCTAAAAAGATGCATTTTCTACCCCTAGGTTCAAGTTTGGACCTATGTGATTGGAGTGTGGACGCATAGTAAAGACAACCATAAACTTTCAGGTTCTCTAGGTCAGGGAGTTTGCCTTGGATGAGTGAGAAAGGAGATTCGTTTTGTAGGAGAGGGCTAGGAACACGGTTGATAATCTATGTGGCATGGAGGACAGCATAGGGCCAGTATTGCTTAGGGAGTTTAGATTGAAAGAGGAGGGCTCTACCAACATTTAGTATATGTTGATGTTTTCTCTCAACTCTCCCATTTTGTTGTGGTGTCTCAACACAACTAGTTTGGTGAACTATGCCTTTTGATGCATAGAAGTCTGGTATAAGAAACTCTGGGCCATTGTCTGTCCTAAAGGTTTTAACTTTGGTATCATATTGGCTTTCAATCATGTTAACAAAGGCTTTTAGATAGTTACTTACTTCTCCCTTTGATTTTAGGAGAGTAACCCAGGCATGGTTGTCAGACTCGAGAGTCTACATAGACTAGTGAGAGGACCGTAGACTCGACTCGTAGACTCGTAAGAATCTATGAAAAAAAAATACACTAAAAAAATATGAAAAAAATATTACTGTAGTGTCAAACAGTATCAATAACAATGAAGACATTTCATCAATAACAGCAAAATTTATCAAAATTTTCAACATTCCAACTTCAAACACCATAACTAAGCAAAACAATAAAGTATGTAGATAACAATTCCTATTAGATAAAACTCCAAGTTTCTTTAAAAGCTTTTCGCTAATTTCATGATATGAAGGAGGTTTGTAACCGATTCCATACCTCCCAATCATGTCAAACATCTTTGCAAACTCCACATTTTTAATACAATTGAAAGGAATAGCACTTGTACACATCTTAGACATAATGACCTTCCTCTACAAGTTAACCTAAAATACAGCGTTTTGGGCTTTTTTAAAAAAAAATTCAATTCTGTGATAAACTCATGAGTCTGAGTGAGTGTGGCCGAGTCTGAGCGAGTCTGACCGAGTCTGAGCGAGTCTGAGCGAGTTTATGAAGATTCCGATTCTACACGAAATTTGACTCGTTGGGGCATCATAAACTCGTAAACTCGTAGAATCGTACGAGTTGACTCGCGATTTTGACAACCATGAACCCAGGTATATACTAAAGTCATCATCAGCTGTTAAAAAATACCTATGACCATGTACAGAGGCAGTAGAAATAGGACCCCAAATATCAAGGTGTATTATTTCATAAGGTTTTGTAGCCCTGCTAGTACTCAGGCCATAAGGGAGCCTTTTGTGCCTAGCATAATGTCACATATATATTGAACCTTCATCATGTTTTACAAAGGGGAATTCACTACTCATTAATTTCATTCTACTAGGGGATAAATGACCTAGTCTACAGTGCCATAAGGCAGATTCAGGTAATCTTTCTGCATTTCCTTCTCTGACAGAGACTTCATTCACCTTCCCTTCTTCTATCTCCAAGTATATAAGACCCTCAAACATCACACCCGAACCAATCCTCTTCCTGGTTTTCAAATCCTGTATGTGACATTTAGGGCCAGAAGAATCAATGTCAAAATCAACTTTGATATTTGCAAGAAGCAATTTAGGGACTGACAGAAGATTAACAATGAAATCAGGGACACACAGTACATTGTGGATGCAAAATGAAGGTGTAACCTCAACAGTTCCTATATACTTAGCCATGACAGTGTTCCCATTTGGGAGTGTAGTGCTTATTGGTTTTATGGCACTGTAGTTTTTAAAGTATTTAAGAGAACTACAAATGTGATCAGTGGCTCCTGAGTCAACGATCCAGGAGCCAAGGTGAGCACATGTTAAGAAACAAGCCAATGGAAATGTACCTGTGTGAGCATCTGCAAATATACCAAATTTTGTTACCATGTTTGCCTTGCTAGTAGAGGTGGTTTGAGTAATTTTGATCTCTTGAATAAGGCTCAGCAACTTCTCATATTGTTATTGTGAGATTCCAAGCTTGCCCTCTTTGGTTTCTTCCTTGCCCTTTTGCTCAGCAGCAGTCAGAGTTTTCAGCATTATTTTTTTGCCAATGAGGTGGAAACCCATGCTTCTTGTAGCATACTTCAACTGTGTGGCCAGTCTTCCCACAAAATGTGCACACCTTGCCTTAGCTCATGTTACTGTAATTGGAAAAATATCCTCCTCTTCCCCTTCCTTGGCTAGGCTTCCTCACATCAGCATTAACATTCATCAGCTTAGTTTCATCACTGTTGGAGTACTGCCTTTCATGTTGAATCACCATTGAAAAAATCCTGTTGATGCTTGGCAAGGGATCCATTAACAAGATTTGAGACTTAATCATTGCAAAATTTTCATGAAGCCCTGTTAGGAACCTAATTGTTTTGCTTAGGTCATGGTGTTTATGAGCTAGTTCTAAACCTGTCACACAGACACATTTCCTTGGACATCCACAAGTGGGCTCGGGCATATAAGCCTCTAGCTCTTCCCATAGCACCTTTAATTCTTAGAAGAACTCTGTTACACTTAGAGACCCTTGTTTTAAAGCATAAATTTCACATTGCAATTCAGATATCCTAATTAAATCCCCTTGTGAAAACCTCTCTTTGAGCTCTTTCCAAACATCCACAGCATTCTCAAGAAAAACTATGCTATGCCCTATGGATTCAGCTACTGAGTTCATAATCCATGAATGAGCTAGCATATTACATCTACTCCATGACTTATAACTAGGATGAAAAGATTCAGGTACCCCAATCGTGCCATCAACGAAGTCGTACTTGTTCTTCCCACCAAGAGCCCTTCTCATCGATCTTGCCCAGCTGTGGTAGTTGCTTCTCGTCGCACTCAACACTGGAGTCACTGAAGCGGAACTTGGACCATCACTCGGATGTACATAGTAAGGACTGGTTGGATCCTGAGCAGGAGACGCAGCTGGTGGTGGTTGTGGTCCACCACCGGCGTCGGAGCCAGATGCATTGTTGTTTCGAGCCATGTTCACGAGTGTTAGCCTAGAATTTCGACAAGGCTTTCGAGTGGTTAGTTAATAGGGTTTGACTCTTCATTAAAGATCATTCATAATGCCTTCGGAAAGAACAAGTGACATTTAAGTTATCTCAGCATGTTTTCGACAGAAGAAGTCTTCACCAATTCGACAGGGAAAAGTTTTAGATAGGACAGTGTATTCAGGACTTCGTCAAGCAGTTATTGGCAAACAGTTGTGTCGAATTTCAAGACTACGGTTAATACAACGTAGGCAGTATGTGGCATCGAGCGTGGCACGAAGTCCATCACTGGTTATTGAGACGTAGCCACGTGTCCATAGCAGTTTACATTTCAGTCATTATTTTCTGTATAAATAGTAGTTTCTACGGAGAAATCGGGGTGGCAAATTATTATACCAAACACACAGTTCTGAAACTCTAACTTCCAAGTCACAGCGAAAACAGAGTAAAAGAATTATTGTACAACGTATGTGAATTTGTGCACCATTCTCTTTACATTTAATGCAATTTATTACTTTCAATACAAGTCATTTTACATTTCTCCGTTCCATTTTATTACTTCTTTTTCTTTGATTTCCATTTTCATGGTGAATTGTCTCCCTTTTAAAATATATTTGTTGACAAACTGCGGTGTTAAAAGGCAATTGCTTTGGAGATTTCTGGTTTAATCTCACAAACATTTCTAATAAAACCAGTGATTGTTTGCTAAAAACACCAGCGAACAAATTGGCACGCCCAGTGGGACAGTTTGCCTTTAATACATAATTTTTCTATGTTCTTGTATGTGTTTGTATTTGCATGCACTTAAGAAGTGGAAAAATGGTTCGTCCTACTAATAATGCGTCTAGTTCTAATCCTGTGATTTCACAAGAACAGGGAACAATAGTAGACTCTGCAAACGTAAATGCAGGGGTGGTTGTGGGAACAATATCCCCATCATCATCAACAACCGTTCCTTCAGTATCAATGATTAACGTTGGATCAACGCAGTCAAACATGGCATCTATGCCTATGCCTTTGCCGTCACATATGGGACTTCATAGTCCTTATATGGCAATAGGAAGCGGTTTAAATCCACATTTTCATAATGTAAGTTTTCCTGCATTTCCTTCTGGATCGTATGGCATGCCTACTGGAGTGCCACATATTTCGACCATGTCTCCTGTACATGTTTCTTCTGAAAGTATAATGGGTCGAAATCCCACAGCATTAACCAATGAATCTTTGTTTGCCTTACGACAACAAGTTGATGAGAGCAAGCATGATATGGTTAATATGTTAACCCAACAAATCGGTACGGTTTTTAATCCATTGATTCAAAATACTAATACTAGTTACCAAATGTTAGCCAATCAAATGGGTCGAATTGCAGATTTCTTTGGGGCTCCAAATATTAGTAATAGGCAGATGCCCAACACAGTAAATAATAGATTGCCTGTTAATACCCAAAGAACAATTCCAGTCGAAGTCCCAGTGAATGTAGGTGAACGTCAGGGAACTGCAAATCATGTTCCTGAAGTTGTTCTGGTAAATCGAAATCAGAACGCTGATGAAGTTGTTCGACAAGTGCAACAAAATAATGTTGGCGCTCAAGATAATATAGCCACTTTAGTAGAAACTATATTGACACAAAATGGCGTTAATGTAGGCTTACATAGGCCAAATTTCATATCACCATTGTGTGAATATGTGTTGCAAACTGAGTTACCAAGGGGCTGGAAAGTTCCTAAATATACTAAGTTTGGTGGTGACACAAAAGAGTCTACTCTCGAACATATTGCTCGTTATTTGACTGAGTCTGGGGATATAGCCCAAAATGAGAATTTGAAGATGAAATATTTCCCAAATTCTTTAACAAAAAATGCTTTTACTTGGTTTACTACATTACCCCCTGGTTCTATTTTCACATGGGGGCAATTAGAAAAAGCATTTCATGCGCAGTTTTACATGGGCCAATCTAAGATTAGTCTCAAAGAATTGGCCAGTGTTCAGCGCAAAATGCCTGAAACTGTTGATGACTATTTGAATAGGTTTAGGCTACTGAAGGCTCGTTGTTTCACACAAGTGCCTGAACATGAACTCGTCGAAATGGCTGCTGGTGGTCTTGATTATTCAATCAGAAAGAAATTGGACACATCTTATCTAAGAGACATGGCCCAATTGGCTGATAGAGTTCGACAAGTTGAAAGGTTAAAAGAGGAGAAATCTAGGTCAACTAGGTTTCCTAAAAAAGAAAAAATTGCATATGTCAAAGAAGAATTTGACGTCGCATTCGGTGATGTCGAAGAAGAGGAGATAGACGTGGCTGAACTCAAGCCTGGTCCTCCTTATACTTGTAAATTACTAAGGCCTGCTAATGGGAAAAATCCTGTTGAGCCAAAAAATGACAGATTTGTGCCTAAGACATATACTTTTGATGTTACTAAATGTGATGAAATATTTGATCTGTTGGTAAAAGATGGTCAGATATTGGTACCTAGTGGTTTAAAAGTACCAACTCTTGACCAGAGAAAGAAAAAGGGTTATTGTAAGTTCCATAATTTTTTGGGACATAACACTGACCGTTGTGTGCTTTTCAGGGATCTTGTGCAAAAAGCGATCGAAGAAGGTAGATTAAAATTTGAGGATAGAAAGATGAAAGCTCTAATGCAAGTTGTGGATGACCCTTTACCTAAAGCTGAAGCCATGTATTCAGAGCCTTTCGAAGCGAATGTAAACATGGTAGACGCTGAAATGGAAAATTCCCCAAAAACTCTCAAATATTCTACCAAACAATTCGAAGGTTTTATTTATGCTGAAGGAGAAAAACAACAGGTAACTGTGAAAGAGTACGATGGAAAGAAGCATGTGGTGTACCCAAAAGCTGAAGAGGAATTGATAGATTTCCTCAACAGATGTAAGTGGAACAATTCTGAGGTTATGCTATGTCCAAGGTGTAGTGCTGTTTTCGACAAAGAGGCAGCTAAAGCTGTTGAAGGGTACCAGGATCAGGAACAACGTAAGAGGAAATGGCTTGACAATAGGCCATCCTTTGATTTTGGTAGCACTGAGCTTCCTGGTTACAAGGCCAATGTTACGACTAAGCCTTCATCTAGCAAGGCTAGTGTTTCGACTAAGCCTTCGACAAGCCAAAAGCCAGGAAAGAAAGGATCCATGAAACTGTTTGGTAAAGCCTTCGTTCCACAGACGAATTCCCCTGTTGGAAAATGGGTTCACAACAATGCACCTGCTCAAGTTGTCCATCAAGATGAGTATTATTCCAACAAGTATAATTATCGGAATAATTATAAAGGTAAGAATCCTATGACTAAAACCCAGTGGCGTCGTTTTCAAAGAAAACAGAAGAAGAAAGCTTCTTTAGACGTAAACAAGGTTCCTAGTCACTTTGGAATCAAAGTTCAGTTGGGTGATAAGAAGGTGGCTTCTAAGGTTGAGGCAAGTACCAGTGCTGATGTTGCTAAGCCTACAAATGGGGTAAATAAGGCAAAAGGCAAGGATGTTTCGATGGAAAAACCTAGAAGGCCTGCACTTGAAAGAATCTGTCCTCCATCTTCGACATTTAAAGGGAAAGAATCTCAGTCCGACTCTGATGAGGACATAGGTTCTGGTTTTGATGATTCTGATGATGACTTCGATGTCGTTTGTAATGTGGTGTCAATATTGCCACTGGAGTATGATGTCATAACTGTGCCTAACAGTGAGGAAGAAGATTTCACTGAAGATATGGCTTGTCACAAACCCATGTGTTACTATGTGATGAATGATGGCTGTGTCGAAGAGCAGATGGCTACTTTCGAGAGGCCAGATACGAGTATGCAGAATCACCTGAAGCCTTTATATATTCAGGCTAAGGTTAATGGTATTGGCATCAACAAAGTGTTAGTTGATGGAGGTGCTGCTGTGAATCTTATGCCTGAAGTTCTTATGAAGAAGATAGGCATATCCATCACTGACCTTAAGCCACACAATATTGTCTTAAGTAATTACGAAGGCAAAACTGGTTATTCTCTTGGAGCCATTGAAGTGGAATTGATTGTTGGAACTATCAAGAGGACCACTCTGTTCTTAGTGATTGCTTCCAAAGCAAACTTCAATATGTTACTTGGAAGGGAGTGGATACATGGAGTCGGTGCTGTGCCTTCAACATTACATCAAAGACTAGTGATGTGGAAGGAAGATGGTCTTGTCGAATACATTGAAGCAGACCAAAGTTATTTTCGTGCTGACGTGAATCACATCACCAAGGAAAATTTTGAGAAAAGTTTGGCGAACATTGCGCCATGTCCATCTTCTAATGAGGCATACATTCCTGCTGATAATGTATTTGCTTCAGTTAATTTGCATCCAAACTATGGTTTTTTTTGGGAAAGGCAAATAATAGGAGATGCTACTGCCCAACCTGAGGGGTGGTATTCTGATTCTTAAAATGTTTCCTATGTCAGTTCCTAATGCATGGAACAAGATTACGGCTTATATGGCCGAAAATAAGTTAAAAACGGCTATGGAAGCCGAATTAAATCATCAAACAATGGCTGTCGAAGCCAAAGGTTCTGAAGACGAAAATGGCATTATTATGAATGGAAAGCTTGATTGCATTTATGATCATGAGCCATTAGGGTTTGAAAAGGATCCTAGAGATTCAACAAAGCGAATGCAAGCTCAAGATCCATTGGAGGAAGTAGATTTGGGAGATGGCTCAAAGAAGAGGCCAACTTATGTTAGTGCATAGTTGGATGTTGCATTAAAAGCCCAAGTTATAACATTACTGAGGGAGTTCAAAGATTGCTTTGCTTGGGACTATGACGAAATGCCTGGATTGAGTCGAGACGTTGTGGAATTGCAATTGCCAATTCGACCAGAGAAGAAGCCAGTGAAGCAGATACCAAGAAGGTTTGCTCCTCAAATATTAACTAAAATTAAAGAGGAGATCGAAAGGTTATTCAAGAACAAATTCATCAGAACTGCCAGGTATGTCGAATGGTTAGCTAATATAGTTCCTGTAATTAAGAAAAATGGCACTCTTAGAGTTTGCATAGATTTTAGAGACTTGAATAATGCAACTCCCAAAGATGAATACGCAATGCCTGTGGCAGAAATGTTAATAGATTCAGCAGCAGGATTTGAATACCTCAGCATGCTTGATGGTTATTCTGGGTATAATCAAATCTTTATTGCTGAAGAAGATGTATCGAAAACTGCATTTCGTTGTCCAGGGGCGTTAGGTATTTATGAATGGGTAGTAATGCCATTTGGTTTAAAAAATGCTGGTGCTACATATCAGAGGGCAATGAATTGTATGTTTCATGATTTTATTGAAAACTTTATGCAAGTATACATAGATGATGTGGTGGTTAAATCTTCCTCAGAAAATGGTCATTTAGACCATCTTCGACAATCTTTTGAAAGAATGAGGAAATATGGATTGAAAATGAATCCATTAAAATGTGCCTTCCGTGTGCGTGCAGGAGATTTCTTGGGTTTTGTAGTGCACAAAAAAGGCATTGAAATCAATCAGAATAAGACTAAAGCTATAATTGAAACGAAAGCTCCTTCAACCAAAAAAGAACTTCAGTCATTGTTGGGAAAAATCAATTTCCTACGAAGATTCATATCAAATCTAAGTGGCAAAACTCAATCATTTTCGCCATTGTTGAGACTGAAGAAAGAAGAAGTTTTCAAATGGGAATCAGTTCATCAAGCAGCCTTTGAAGAAATTAAGTCTTATTTGATGAAACCACCAATTCTAACGCCTATTATTAGAAACAAAGTGCTCAAATTGTATATAGCAGCATCTGAAAAAACAATAGGTAGCATGTTAGCTCAAGAGGATGATAATGGTGTCGAAAGAGCCATATATTACCTTAGTAGAGTCTTAATAGATGCTGAAACTAGGTACAGTTCTATAGAAAAGTTGTGCCTTTGCTTGTATTTTTCTTGCACAAAGTTAAAGCAATATATAAAGCCAGCTAATGTTTGTGTTTATTCGCATTCTGATATTATTAAGCATATGCTGTCGAAACCAATAATGCATAGTAGAATTGGTAAGTGGGCTTTAGCTTTGTCTGAATATGACTTAACTTATCAACCTTTAAAATCAATTAAAGGACAAGTGGTTGCTGATTTTATAGTGGACCACTCTGTTGTCGAAGAAACATTACATTTCGTAGACACATATCCTTGGAGGTTGTATTTTGATGGTTCGAGTCATAAAAAAGGAGTTGAGATTGGTGTTTTAATTATTTCACCAAATAACATTCCAACGAAGTACAAGTGTAAGATTCGAAATCATTGCTCAAATAATGAAGCTGAGTATGAGGCTCTAATTATAGGCCTTGAAATTTTACTTGAGCTGGGGGCAAGATGTATCGAAATAAAAGGTGATTCAGAATTGGTTATCAAACAAATGACCAAAGAATATAAATGTATTAAAGAGCACCTTATTAAATACTTTATTATGGCCAATTCCTTGTTAAATAGATTTGACTCTGTTCATTTAGAACATTTACCACGAGTTGATAATCAAGTGGCGAATGATTTGGCCCAAATTGCATCAGGTTATAGAGTTTCAAAACAAAGCCTTGAAGAATTAATCGAAATAAAAGAGAAACTCGTATCTGATGATATTTCTTCATCATTATTGTCAACACCAAAAACACCAAAAACTGGGGGGGGGGGTAACAAATACAGATGAGGAATGTATTGAACAACGCCACATTGTTGATGAAGTTGTTTTAGCAGAAGTTTTTGCTATTGACAATATGTCCAATGATGATTGGCGAAGGCCTATTGTAGAATACTTGCAAAATCCCACAGGAAATACCAATAAAAAGGTAAAGTACAGAGCTTTAAGCTATGTGATAATTGGAAACGAATTGTTTAAGAAAACTCCTGAAGGAGTATTATTGAAATGTCTTAGTGAAAATGAGGCATATTTAGCAGTTTCTGAAACGCACAGTGGAGCTTGTAGTTCGCACCAAGTAGGCCATAAAATGAAATGGCTATTATTTCGACAAGGAATATATTGGCCATCAATGTTGAAAGATTGTATAGAGTGGCCAAAGGAACGAAAACTTTTGCTACTTGGAGAGAACGGGAGCAAAAGACAAAGCATGACAACCATAGGGTAAGAAAAGCTATATGTTCTAAATCAGACACTTCAGCATTCTCAGTATCATGATGATCAGCAATATAAGCACTAAAGGTAGGGTTGTTAAATGAAAAGCCATAGTCGTTGGTGGCCAGTTTTGGGTCAAAGGTTTCACCCAGTGGTTTCAGACCAGTAATGGCAGCCACATCCAACAGAGTGGGAGATAACATGCCACACTTCAGATGGAGACTATGAGTGGATATATCCCAGAACTGCAATGCTGCTAGAATTATAGTGCTGTCGTATCTGGGACCATATTTCGACAGTTGGATAATGTCAAAGATCCACTGTTCTTGCCAAATGGCTTCCTTTTGGTTTTGAACCTTGTCAAGCCATGCGATGTAATCACCTTGTTCTACCTTAGGAGCGGATCTAAATACTCTGTTGGGGTTTTTCAGAAATTCCAAATGAAAAGGAGTTTCTTCAAAAATTCTGGGTTGAAGTTTACGGTGACTGGGAAAAATTGCTTTAACTTCTTCGCTTTCTATGGGGTCAGGAAGAGGACCTAAATAAGCATGGGTAAAAGGTTTACCAGCTGGAATAAGTATCTGTTTAAACCAAGTTGGTGAAGGTTCTTCAACGAAGCCTTCAAAGCCATGCACAGCAACTGTTTGTTCTTGAGGTTGAGCGCTGGAAGAAGCCATCTGTGTAAATAACGAACAAAGAGGGTTGTGTTCTTACTGGAGATGTCGAAACGATGAAAAAGTTTGAAACTTTCGTGAAGAGGCAAGGTTAGCTGAGAAATTTTCAGAGTTTAAGGTTCAAAGGGAGCGTGAAAATGAAGAAGATGAAGTGAAACGTATTTATACGTTAGAGGTGCAACGGTTGCACAGTTACGACGCTTCGCACGTTTGAGATTCTGAAAAGACGTGGTCTACCAACCAAATGACATGGCCCAATGAAACGGTTCGCTTTATCTGCGTAAGGTCATGATCATTTTTGCCTATCACCATTTAATGCAAAGTTGTTGGAGGTGACGTTTCGAAATCTTCAAAAAATATTCTTTTTCTTCCTTAACACTTGTACTGTCGAAAAAGATATTTTTGGGGGGCAATTTGTTAGCCTAGAATTTCGACAAGGCTTTTGAGTGGTTAGTTAATAGGGTTTGACTCTTCATTAAAAATCATTCATAATGCCTTCGGAAAGAACAAGTGACATTTAAGTTATCTCAGCATGTTTTCGACAGAAGAAGTCTTCACCAATTCGACAGGGAAAAGTTTTCGACAGGACAGTGTATTCAGGACTTCGTCAAGCAGTTATTGGCAAACAGTTGTGTCGAATTTCAAGACTACGGTTAATACAACGTAGGCAGTATGTGGCATCGAGCGTGGCACGAAGTCCATCACTGTTTATTGAGACGTAGCCACGTGTCCATAGCAGTTTACATTTCAGTCATTATTTTCTGTATAAATAGTAGTTTCTACGGAGAAATCGGGGTGGCAAATTATTATACCAAACACACAGTTCTGAAACTCTAACTTCCAAGTCACAGCGAAAACAGAGTAAAAGAATTATTGTACAACGTATGTGAATTTGTGCACCATTCTCTTTACATTTAATGCAATTTATTACTTTCAATACAAGTCATTTTACATTTCTGCGTTCCATTTTATTACTTCTTTTTCTTTGATTTCCATTTTCATGGTGAATTGTCTCCCTTTTAAAATATATTTGTTGACAAACTGCGGTGTTTAAAGGCAATTGCTTTGGAGATTTCTGGTTTAATCTCACAAACATTTCTAATAAAACCAGTGATTGTTTGCTAAAAACACCAGCGAACAACGAGCGAAGTGAAAAGAAAAGGGAAAAATGAGGTGTGAGGCAAGGTATTCAGAGCAATTACTCTGATACCATCATAAACTTAATCAATTCCATGAATGGAAAAGCTCAACTGAGCTGAAATACAAAGCTCAGAAATAGAGCACGATAAGAATTGATGAAAGATTGAAAGTCTATTTCATTCGATGATTGAGTTGATTATAGTACAACTATATATAGCAAGTGAAGTGCATCATGCACTCACTACTCAATTTACAGCAAAAGAGAATCTAAAATCAAGGAAAATCTGGAAACCAAATCTAGGGTAAATCTTCTTCATAACGGAAATGAGAGAGAAGGAGCAAATGTGAGAATCCAAGGCAACCAATGAGAATGAGAAATGTTTCATTCCTTTTGTGTGAGTGTAGCTGACTTCACCTCTTCAATAATGTGACTCATAGAGTCGACATCATCTTCATTTGCTATGTCAGCATTGACCAATGCTGATTCATTAGAAATTGTTGACTTTAATAGCTGTCATTCCTTTCATTCCACCAAGCACCTTTTAATTGAGAGAAAGCACACTTTCCAAATTAAGTTACATTGCAAGTAACTTGATGCTAGTAACTTGATATTTGAAAGTATAATTACCATATCAAGAGTGGTTTTTCCCAATGCAACGAATACGAAAAGTTATTTACCAAGCATCTCAGACTCAAAATAGCTTGTGGACTGCACAAATATGAAATAACTACAACTAAAATGTATATCAGCACAATCAATAATTTACTCCGACTCACTATCCACATTACAACTTTGGTCAAAAAAAATCCACATTACGACCAAATAATTAAATTAAATGAAGCATAAAAAAAAGAAATACCATATCTTTAATTCATTACCGTGTTACTGGAGGTGGGAGTTTCGAGCCATCTAACTGAAGTGGCGAGACTAGATTGTTGACCCTTTAATCAAAACAGCCCAACAAAATCAGCAGATTACGTAAACAACCAAGCATGAGTAAATGGACTTAGACATCCTCACTGCATAATGCATCTGATATGACAAACAATTTTGAATTGCAACACAATCAGCAAAAACAACATGAAATTAACTCAAACAACAAGAACAACACAATCAGCAAGAACTCACGCTTTGAAGAAAACCCTAGAAAGCAAAAAGATGCAAACCTAAAGAAATGCAAATCAATAACGTTTGCTGATTTTAGGGAGACGGTGACACTGAGTTTGGAAGAACGACGGCAACGCTGAGTTCGGTGACGACGAGATGGTAAGACAGGTGAGACAGGAAGATGACGAGACAGAGTGAGGGCGACGACGAGATGAAGTGAGGGTGATGGCGAGATGGAGGCCGAGGGAAAGCACAGGACTGCACGAAGACGACAGAGAGGCCATGGAGTATTAGGGCTTCAACAAGAGTGAGGCGAGAGAGTGCTAGGGAGAACTGTTTTCAGAATGAGAGCTTTGTGAGCACGAGGGAGTGTGAAATCTTTAGAAAATGTGAGCACGTATGAGGGCTTAGTGAAATCTTTCAGAATCGGTTACAAACGTGTACATTTGGAATCAGTTGTTACTAGAGCTGATTTAAAAGATATATTCTAACGCATTTTTAATCGGTTGTTAAAACAACTGATTCCAAATGCATGAACAAAACTCACCAAATTTCACTTTTATTTCAATTTTGCCACCGCGTTTACATTTAAAATCGGTTGTTCAAAGAACCAATTTTAAATAGTGCTTTCTGAAATCAATTTTGCACTAGTGACATGATCTTCATATTAATAAACGTAATATTCTTTTGGCTAAATTATAGTTTTGGTCCCCCTATTTTCAAAAATTCAGACATTTGGTCCCCCTATTTTAAAACTCAGACATTTGGTCCCCTAATTTTAAAAAATCAAAGACATTTAGTCCCAAGACGAATTTTCAGTTTTTTATGGCTAATAATCAAAGACATTTGGTCCCTCAATTTTAAAAAATCAAAGACATTTGGTCCCCCAATTTTAAAAAATCAAAGACATTTGGTCTCTCTTTGGACTAAATGTATTTGATTTTTTAAAATTGGGAGACCAAATATCTGAGTTTTAAAATAAGAGGACCAAATATCTGAATATTTGAAAATAGAGAGACCAAAACTATAATTTAGCATATTCTTTTTATGTAACTTGTGAATTATGATAGCGTAGTTGACGTGAGACGTTATGACACAACTTTAAGGTCTAAGTAAAAAGTCAGAAATGTCTGTGGTGCTGATCAGTGTTATCAGACCCGGACCGGCCATCGACCCGGTCAAGGCACCGGGTCACTAGACCCGGGGTCGGACCGCGGGTCTCTAGTCGGACCGGCATGACCCGGTCTATATTAAATAAATTCAAAAAATTATAATATATACTAAGAAAGTATACATTTATTAATATAGAAATTTTATTATAATTTTATTTATAATTATACATTTACTAACATGTTTATGAGTGTTGAACTTGAATCAATTTGTCAAAAAAATGTGTGTTTAATCAAAACTATCAATGAAAGAATGTGCAAAAAAAATTAACATATCCGGAATTGATTATATTTAATGAATGCGGGACAGTATCAACAAATAATAGATAGCTTAGTGGTTAAAAAGTTGAAATGTTGAATACTAGGGAGGGGGTTCGAACCCCACCCAAGCCTTTTTTGTGAAAACATGCAAAATTTATAATTGGTTCATTTTAAAAAAAAAAAAAAAAAGAGGATCAACCGGTCCGACCACCGGTCCGACCCGGTTTCCACCGGATTTTCACCGGTCCGATGACGTCATCACCGGGCCAACTGCAGATCCGGTCCTGCACGCTGCCCGGCCCGGGAAGACCACCGGGTCCCGATCCGACCGGTCCGACCGGCCGGTCCGGACCGGTTCTGATAACACTGGTGCTGATACTACTTTTGCCATTTCATTTGTGACGTTATCAACTCGAATGGTTCACTTCCAAAAGGAATTTTTAGCGCCCTCGAATCACACCATTAGATGGATTTGATTGGAGATAAGACACCAAGGGATGAAAATGAATACATCGAGTAATAATAAAAAAATTAAATTAACAAATAAAGGGTGAACAAGAGTAGTCATTAGTAATTTTGTCAAAAAAAAGAGTAGTCATTACAAGGACAAACAAGCTAAGGAAAGATTAGACACCAATTTAAAAAAGCACAACCAGAAGGCAAAAAAACTACTCTATCACAGTTAATTTTTTTGGTTGAAGTGCTCTCGGGGTCCATTATCTTTATTTAAAGTAACGATTTGGTTATTGTTCTGTACTGTGCTTCCGATCTTGGAGATTGGTATTACGCAGTTAGTAGATATTTTGTCCTTGATTCTGTCTCTGTCTTCAGGCTTGAGAGGAAGATTTCGTTCGACCTGGAGAGGTTCGATCTTGAGAGGCGATGTTGAGATGTTCGATCTTGAGAGGCGATGTTGAGATGTTCGATCTTGAGAGGCGAGGTTGTACCTGCAATGATACTCCGACGCTCAAGTCAGTATTTGAGTGAATGAGTGTTTTGTTAGAAAAAGTGCTTACCATTAATGAGCATTGAATGGGGTATTTATAGAGTTTGAATGTATTTGTGTTGGCGTTTTTGGGCCGTCCGATCTTGGGAGCTGATCTTGGCCATTGAAGATTGGACTCTCTCAATATGATTGGGCTTCTCATCAATTGGGCTTTTGGAGAGGGGGGTGTAAATAGTAAACAGTATAATTACCATAACAGTTATTTATCATTTTTTTGTCCCAAATCAGTCCTTTATGTTTTAAATTTTTGACACAAATCATTTTCTGTCCCAAATCAGTCCTCTATGTTTCAAATTTTTGACACATAAATCCTTTTTTTTTGACACATAAATCAGCACGGTTAACGGAAAAGGATTTATGTGTCAAAAATTTGAAAGATAAATGACTTATTTGGGACAAAAAAAACATAAAGGACTAATTCGTTACTTTAAATAAAGATAAGGGACCCCGGGAGCACTTTAACCTAATTTTTTTGATACAACTCTATCACTATTATAACTCCATTATATCTCACTCTATCACTTTTTCTCTCTTAAATATCAAAATACCCCTCTTTTGTATTGACCCAACCACCGAGCTCACACATCATTCTTCTCTCTCTTTATTTTTGTTTTATTCTTCTCTTTTTCACTTCTCTCCATGTTTTGGCCCCACCATCTTTTTTCTTTTCTTTTTTATACGTTTTTTTGGTTTTCAATGTTCTTTTAAGTTTTTTTTATACTAAATAGTTCTTGTTTTAAATTAGGTAATCAACCCAAATTTTAATTAAATAATTAGCTACTTAAATAGTTCATGTAATCATAAATAAATATTGCTGATTAAATCATGTAGTCATGGTGGATAGATTAACAAGCGGCGATGACATGTGAACACGAATAGTGTAATGCTTGAAACTCACCGCAATCACACCATCGCCTTTCAGGGTCTACCTTGAATGTTTTAGGTGGACGACCGCTTGGTGGGCGGACCAACTCTTTGATTCTGAAAACAGTTTGTGCTCGGTTGTGAATGTGGACTTCATGGGAGTTTGACATTGCTCGTTCTTTATCAAGGTATTGCATGACGTTGTCTGAGTAGATCAAACCAAATGCTATCATTTCTTGTGCCTGCCTCCCTCTCTCGACATATTTTTCGGTCAACCTGTAGTAAGTTGCCTGCACCAACGAACTGATTGGAAGGTTGCGCGTCCCCTTTAATACACTATTTATGCACTCGAAAAAGTTAGTCGTCATGTGCCCCCATCGACGCCCTTCATCATATGCCTGGAGTCATTGTTTTTTAGGAATATTGTCGACCCACTTCACTGCATCTTCATTGTCAATTTCGCTCCGGTAATAATCAACAGTCGGTTGAGTCTTGGCGTATCATGAAGTAACAAAAGTTATCAAGTTAGTGGAAATTTTCTTCTCTAGAATTTAAAAGGTAACCCAGGATTTCTTGGAATCAAGTTCATCCTAGGAATCAAAATCTTATCCCCTACATTAGTTCCCGTTAACATTGTTGCCGTATAACATTCTTCCTCAACTCGTTGATCATTAGCCTAGTACCGTTACACAACCCAATTGATTGGTCAATGTTTCTCATGAGGATCACATGGACTTTGTGATTAGAGATTCCAGAACATTTGATTTCAATTAGAAATTCTGTGGTGAACCATTGACCTTCTATCTCGTTGTTTTCATCAGATTGGAAAACCGAGTAAGCACTTAAATAACTTGGCATGTTAACATTGTCTAACAAGTTAGGATTTTACCAAATCCGTTACAGTTGTTGTGTAAATGAATTTGTTACTGTTTCAATTGTTGTTGTTAAGATTTCAGTAGAGGTTAAGAGAATTTTGGATATGGTCAAAAAAGTTTACTATATCATGATATATTGTTCATTTCTTAGTTTTATGATAGAATTGTCCATGATACATTGAGGTTTTTTAGAATATTTTTATTTTTATCAGTTTGGTGGGATCCGATATCATGATTAGACCAATTGAATTGGATGAAGCGGATGTAATCAAATTTTCCAAATGTATTAATTAAAAAATTAAAAGTCGAACAAAGACGTTAATTCAAATTTTCAAGATTCGATTTCATGATTAGACCATTTGAATTCGAAGAAGTGGATGTAATCAAATTTCAAAATCAATTTTTCTCAAAAAAAAAGAAAAGAAAATTTCAAAATGCATTAGTTAAAAAATTAAAAGTCGAATAAATGCGTTAATTCATATTTTCAAAATGCAATAATTTTGAAAATGTAACAATTACAGCTCATGTAATTTAAAATGGTAAAAAGTGCATTAACGCAAATTTTCAAAATGAGTTAATTACCTATTCCAGTGAATTTTTTATGTAAATAATGTTGTGAATGTCCTCTTAATAGCTTTGGGAGAAAAACAGGCATTAAATACTAATTTAATTATATTTCGAATGCATTGATTTTGTAAAACAGACATTAAAAACTAATTTAAGTTTCAAATATTCAGAATGCATTAAGTTTCAAAAAGTAAAAGTATTATTTCCATCTCATATATTTCGGCTCATTAATAAAGGACGTGTAGCAGAGCATCCATTTTAAGGACATGATGATGATGATGATGATGATGATGATGATGTTGATGATGATGATGATGATGATATATATATATATATATATATATATATATATATATATATATATATATATACGGTGTTTGTAATGATTTAGCAAAATATTCTGCTATGCTGGGAACTAGAGTTTGTTCCCAACCTATTAACTCAGCCATTAGAAGGGAGTTAGATGAGCTTCGTAATAATAGCGAGACTCGTGTGTTTTTATCAGAAAACCATACTAGGGCCTCTACATCCCAACAAGTAGATGAGTCAGAAACTATAAAAAATATTACCACTAGTGAAAAAATGAAATTCATTAGAAAAGGTAGGGAATCGCCTACATAACCAGAAATAAGTTTTCTTTATGAACTTTAAAATAGATTACTCCCCTGGGAGTAATATGAGGGAACTCATTAATGGGGAATTCCAACTAGAGAGATATGCCGAATTTAGGCAATGGTATTTCAAGAAATTCTCATCTTGGGAACTAAGTGAGTTCAAAGATGACTTTTATGAAGAATTGACCATAACTCAGGATTATATTCCCTTTGTTAGATGGTTTGCTAATCATTTTATTAATAAAATTAAAAATGAAGTTTTAATCCTTCAGCCAAATAGTTGGGAAACTACCTTAGAACAAAAGGATACAGAAGCCAATTCTCTTATTTTCCTCAAAGGAATAGAAAGTAAAATTATTACTCTTAAGGAATTAAGCTCTTTAATGAAAACCCAGAATTACACCAAAGTGTTTTTGGATAGTTTAGAAGAGCAAATAATCTCTCTTAAAGAGGACTTATTATCTTTAAAAGAAATGTTTGAAAACCAAATTTTTCAACAAAAATTAATTCAGGATAATATGAACAAACCCAAAGTACCAATAGTTGCTGAAGTTCAACCTTCCTTACCCGAAAAGGGTTTTAAGCTAAGGGAAGATACAAATGATCTGTATAATCAATTTATTTATACAAATGATACAGATGATCTTTATAATCAATATATTTCTAATATGGATAGACCACCTGGATTAAAAAATAAAAAGCAAAAGAGCTTTAATAATAGAACTTATAAAAGGTTTAATAGAAACAAGGAGATTTATAAATATCCTTATAAGAAAAAATTTAAAACAAATTTTTATAAAAATAAGCCCAAGCAAGACACTTTCCAAAATAAAGGAAAGCGGAGAGCCCATAAGCTGGACATTACTTGCCACAATTATGACAAGACGGGACATTATAACAACCAATGCTGGACTAATATAGCCCTGAACGCCTTGAGGAATGGACAATCAAAGACTCAATTAAAAAAGGTTTTACCTATTGCTTCTAAATCAGAACAGGACTCTTCAAATAACATAGAATGTATCAATAGTGATACTTCTCCAAATTTTAATATTGACAACAATAGCTGTCAAAACAGTAATTTAAATAGCTGCCAAGACAATAATTGGAATCATTGGAAATCCATTAGTAAAAAAGATGGATTAAAAGTTCTTAATAAAGAACAAAGAGAACCTCAAAAAATTTTTGAGTTAATCAAGAAAAGCCCCAAAAAAGAATACCAGGTAAGTGAGATTCTTTTTAATTTTAGAAAATCAAACATTAAAGGAACTCATGTTTCTATTAACGTTTTGACAAGAGAAATAAATCTCTTAAAGTCTGGAATGGTTCAGACCAAGAAAAATAATATCAGTATGTCTTCCCTAGAGATTCCTGGTAATCGGGAAAAAACCCCTGTTATTTCTACTATTCCTTCTAGCAATAATATTACTAGTGAAAAATATTCGTTACACAAAGTAACTTCACAAAAATGGTTTGTGAAAATAACTTTGGTTATTAATAAGAATTTTATTTTAGAAAATTCCGGTAAGAAAATAAATAAGTTAGCAACAATGTTTGCTAATCAGGGTATTAGTAATACCTACGATTATGAGAAAATAAATCTCATATATGCTTCAAAGCAAGCAAAAAAGTATTATTATAAAAGACCTTCTCCTCAGGATTTATTATTTGAGGAAAAGGAGTCTTATCAGAATTCTTATTCTGGTAAACAAATCTATGAATGGAACATAGATGGCTTAAATGATAAGCAATTTATTGATACGGTACATAAAATGATTATGTACTCCACTGTTTGTAAACAACATGGAAATAATGATAGTTCCATTGCAACGTTCATAGCCACTGGCTTTATTGGACAGTTAAGAGGTTGGTGGGATCATTATCTCACTGATGCCCAGAAAAAGGATATTTTATCCCATAAAAAAGCCCTCAGGGGAATCCAGGATGATCAAATAAGATCACAATTAGTCTTATTAATCAACTCTGACTATAATTATAGTTCAGATAAAGAATCTTCAAATGAAGATATAGATATTATCCAAGATTCTTCTGGATCATCATCTCCAGGCAACAATGATTGCCAATGTAATAAAGTAAATTACTGGAAATCCATCGCAGATATAAATAGTCTAAATGTTCTCACTGAAGAACAAGATGAAGCCTTAAAGGCTTTAGATTCCATAAAAGATGGAACGATGAGAAGAAAAATGATAGAAATTCTTGTGAAAGAATATTCTAAAAAGGAAACTCCTCTAATCATAGAGGCACCTTATCAAATAAGTGAGGTCTTATCTAGATTCAAAGAATCCAGTAGCAAAGAAAGACCAATTTCTATGAATGATTTAATAGGAGAAATCAATATTTTAAAAAATGAAATTTCTCAAATAAAAAAAGGCAATACTAATTTGTCTCAAAGAATTTCTGTTTTAGAAAACCCTAGTAAAACAGAATCTTCTTCAAGTAATTATCTTTCTATTTTGAATAGAATAACTTCTCAAAAATGGTTTGTGAAGATTGATATTATTATCGATAGAAATTTTATTTTGAAAAATGAAATTGCTCTAGTTGATAGTGGAGCAGATTTAAATTGCATTCAAGAGGAAATTATCCCTACAAAGTATTTTTCAAAAACTACGCAATCACTTACCCAAGCAGGTGGTGATAGGCTAAAAGTTAATTTTAAATTACCAAATGCACATATTTGCAAACAAGGTATTTGTATACCTACTTCATTTCTGTTAGTTAAAGATTTAACCCATCGTATTATATTGGGTACACCTTTTTTGCATAACATTATGCCTATTATTAATATTGACCAAAAAGGTATTACAACTATGTTGGAGAATAGAAAAATTATTTTTGAGTTTATTTCTGATCCTCATATATATATATATATATATATATATATATATATATATATATATATATATATATATATATATACTAGTGTATATGACTCGTGCGCTGCACGGGACTGCGTAAAGTCGTCATCGCCCCCTTCGTCTGTAATTTATTTTGAATTAATTTAACTGCTTATTTATCGTGGTGCGACCACTTTCATTTATTTTTACCGTCTTGTTGCGCGGCCTCTTCGTGGCCTTCGTTGTTTTAATTGCGGTTTCTTCGCGGCCTTTGTGATCCCGCCTTTTAGCAGTTTACCGGATCTCGGTCCAGATTGAACTCACTAAAAGGGGGTGCGACCTTCGATTATGGTCGCTTCGATATGTTGCTTATCACGGCCTCTTCATGGCCTTTGTGAGCTCGCCTTTGAGCAGTTTACCGGATCTCGGTCCGGATTGAACTCGCTAAAAGGGGGTGCGACCTTTGATTATGGTCGCTTCGATATGTTGCTTGGATCGACCAAGCATGTTCCTCCTATCGGGCAGTTTACCGAGACTCGGCTCAGATTTAACTCGTCCCGTAGGTCGACTTGGGGCCCGATCTTAGCCCTGTTGTTTTCGTTCAATTCGCCAATCAGGACTTAACACAGAGATTTCAATCATTCGAAAACATCTTCTTTTATATAATAAGCAAGGGCGGGCCTCATTAAAAAACCCGGAGGGAAAAATAGTGCCCTTGCCATGTATCATCGAGTACTTCTTTCATGGGGACGACTAGTCTATTTCGAGACTGTCGCGCACAGCTTCTTTCTTTAGCTCGGCCTCCCCCTGCTGCTTTAAGCCCATGAAATGGCATCGTCGAGCCGATCGAAGGTCTGCCTGCAGGGTTACCACTTCTCCCGTGTCCGAGTAGAACTTGATCTTAAGATGCACTGTGGAGGTGACAGCTCCTAGTCGCCCTAGAGTGGGGCGACCAACAATATACTAGTATACAGATTTGTAGGGGAGGACTTGGAACGGGGTTTTGACTGTCTTGTATAATGGCTTCTTCCCAGTGTTGTCCCCGAAAGTAACCATCAACTCAAGGTGCCCTAACGGGGTGGTCGGGGACCCATTGAACCCATACAGGTCGGTACCTCGATAATGGGTCAGGTCGTTCCGAGAAATCTTCAGTACCTTCAACAGATCTTCAAAGATGATGTCGGTCGAGCTTCCTTGGTCGACCAAAACTCTCCTGACCTCGACGTTGGCCATAACTACTGTAATGATCATGGGAACGTACTTGTTTGGCTTGCCATCTAACAAGTCTTCGTCTCCAAATGCCAAGGGCAGCCGGTTGGATTTTTCTTTGGGCATGGAGGTCGACGCCACCATCATTATTTCTTTCCAACGCCTTTTCATTGTCTTATTCATTTCTCCTGCTTCCAATGTGCACCCGCCCGATATGACCATTGCTACGGATCGCCCCTTGGATTTTCGGGTGTCAGTTTCTTCTTCTGTATCGCGATCATCGTCTTTCCCGATCTTGGTCACCTCGTTGACCGGCACCCTTCCCTTTCCGAGGGGAGCGAGTGGACTTCTTTTCCTCTTTCTCGTGTTTGTCATTGCCTTGACCTTTGTCTGTGTACTGGGTAAGCTTTCCTTTTAGAATCAATTCCTTGATGTCGTCTTTTAGGGTCATACAATTATTAGTGTCGTGCCCATTGCTACGATGGTACCGGCAGTATTTTCGTGACGGGCACTGTCCCTCTTTGAGGACGAGGGGTTCTGGTCTTTTCACGTCTATGAACTCGGTATTGGCGCATTCAGAGAAGATTTGGGCGCAAGTTGTATTAAGCTTGGTGCGCTCAGAAAACCTTCGAAAGCGAGAGTCATTGGACGATCCTCCCTCGTCCTTCTTCTGCCCATGTTCTCGCCCTCCTTGTCTGGTTTTCCAAGTCAGCCTCCTCATAATCAATGTACTTATGTGATCTTCTGAGGAAGTTGCCCAAGCTCCACGGTTTGTTGATGCCGATCTTGACTTCAAACAAGTTTCCGCGCTTGAGACCGTCTGTCAGGAAGTAGCTAGAGTCGCATCCTATCCTCCAGATCCCTGGCATTAGACGCCTCCTTGTTGAATCGTTCTACATATTCTCGAAGTGTCTCCACTACAACAGATTTAAGGATTCCCAGCGTTTTTTTTGGGCATTGGCAGCGTTTTAAAACGCTAGAAAAGCTGGCGCTACAAATGCGCATCCCCCATTAGTAGCGTTTTAGAAACACTACAGATTCTCCTTAGCGTGTTTTGGACATGCGTAGCGCTTTCAGAGAAAACGCTACACATTGTTAAGGAAATTAGTAGCGTTTTCAGCATAAAACGCTACCCATTTGAAAAAGGTGCTAAGCAAATGCGTAGCGCTTTTAAAGAAAACGCTAGTAATGCCAGTAATTTTAATTCACTTTTGTAGCGTTTTTTCTATAAAACGCTAGGTATTGAATGATTTTTTTAATTTCATTTGTAGCGTTTTCTCTATAAAACGCTACGTATTGACTGATTTTTTTTAATTTCCTTTGTAGCGCTTTTTCTTTAAAACGCTACCTATTGACTGATTTTTTTTTAAATATTCTTTTTATTTTTGTTTATTCTCCCTTTTAATTACAAGCTTATAAATCCATTCCCCGCCAACAAAATTCATCCAATATCATTCCAACAAAATTCAGCCAATATCATTCCAATCCAATATAGATACACACATACATAAACTAACAAGCTTATAAATCCATTCCCTGCCAACAAAATCTATCCAACAAAATTCATCCAATATCATTCCAACAAAATTCAGCCAATATCATTCCAATCCAATATAGATACACACATACATAAACTAACAAGTACTTACAACATAATATATATCCAAATCATACAACATAATAACTAACTAACATTATCAAACTCAAAAGTTGCTACAAAAAGCTAGAAACATAACGGCACCACTCCCCCCTGACTTCTGTAAGTTGTTCATCAGAGTAATGCTTGAGGTGATGACATTCAGGAAAATATTGAAAATAAAATGAAATAAAATTAGAATTAAAATGGTTATTAAATGTGAGTAAGTATTATAATATCAATATAAAAAAGAAATCTAAGTAGTTACCTTGATTGGAATTACTAATTTGTCGTGAGTGATAATCTCTCTCATATATCTCATAGTATAGTACCCACAATCATTGCCATTTGGCTGTTTAGGACACTACAAAGCAAAATATTAGTTAATTGTCACATTTTTATGACTCAAAATTTCAATTAAATTTATAAGAATATTGATAAAAAACTTACAGGTATCGGTACCCACTGGGAGATTTAACAAGATGTTTGACTGAGTTTATTTCCTTTCCTTTAATAGAAGGAGATGGTCGAGACACTTTGGTATTGTCGGTGGAAGGGGAAGGTCGAGATCTGGCCTTGCTAACACTATTTTCCTTAGATATTCCTTTTTGGGGTAATTGTATATAATAAAAAAATGATTAGTTAGTTAGCACACATTATATATAACAATGAGTCATTAACTTATTAACAAAAATATTGTCACTTACAACGACAAGTTGAGCTGGCCATGCCACAAAAGTACTAAGTGCTTGACCCACAGTAAATATATCTGCACTAACAACTGGAACAGGCAATGGTGCAGACCCCTCAATTGAATAGTCTACTCTAACTCTCAAATGGTTTTCAGGCATGGGTAAATTGTGCATTGTGGCACTCAATTGGTTACATAACATGCCCACTGCAACCTTTCGATGTGGGTTTGCAATATATAGCTCACATTCAGCGTTATCCTAAATCAATTATAAAGAAAAATAAATATACATGATAATTTGATCAAATACATATGTACAAAAAACAGGTCGAGTAATAATAAATACTTGTGTTGATGCCATGGTGCAGCTATCCCGTACGCTATCTTGGGCAGGTGAGGGTGCAGCAGGTGAGGGTGCAGCAGGGGGTGGTGCAGCAAGGTATGGTGCAGCAGGGGATGGTGCAGCAAGGGATGGTGCAAAGAGCTGCTTATACACCAGTCTCTCTTCCATTAATACATCAACTTTCGCGGAGAGCTGGTCATACTTTGCCTCCATCACTTTACATTGCCCGCAGGGGATGGTGCTATGGCTCTTTGGCCCAAACACAGTGGTAGGAGGAATGCCATATCCATAACCTCTTGTACGACCCATATACTCTTCCCTTCCCAAGGCACGGGCAAGGATATCTTGTTCACCAGAGCAATCTGTTAACTCTCCTTGTGATACAGATTGTGATATGCTTTTCTGATGCACAAACATAAGTATATAATGAGAAATGATGATCATATGGATGTCATAAAAATTACAATATTTGAATTTTGGAAATACTTACAATTCTGTCCTTGACCTCCTTAGTTTTGAGATCCACAACGTCACCATCTACGATGACCAAGATAGATATTCTTCTTACCATGTTCCAACCACATCCAATCTGTGTTATCTTCACATATAGGGCATGCACACTACCCTTTGTTACTGTACCTAGATAGATTGCCGTATGCTGGAAAGTCGTTAATTGTGCCAAAGATCATAGCCCTCAGGGTGAAACTTTCTTCTCTGAACCCATCATACACTTCTACCCCAGTCTCCCACATTTGCTTCAAGTCTTCAATTAAAGGAGCCAAGTATACATCAATATCATTTCCTGGTTGTTTGGGCCCAGAAATTAACAAAGACAACATCATATATTTGCGTTTCATGCAAAGCCACGGCGGTAAGTTATAAATCGCCAAAATCACGGGCCATGTACTGTGGGAGCTACAATGGATACCGTGCGGGTTAAATCCATCAGCAGACAATGCAAGGCGTAGGTTTCTCGGGTCATCCCCGAAATCAGGATACTCAATATTAATTTTTTTCCATTGTGGAGAATCTGCCGGGTGTCGTAGCATACCATCTTTAATCCTTTCATCCTCATGCCATGTCAAGTGTTTTGCATCTTCTAAACTACGATACATGCGCCTAAATCGAGGAATTATAGGAAAATACCACAACACCTTTTCTGGAGCAGACTCTTTCTTCTTATACCGCGGTGCATTACATTTAGGACACGACTTTAACAACGTATGTTCATTCAGAAATAAAATGCAATCATTCGGACAAGCGTGTATCTTCTCATAGTTCAAGCCAATAGACCCCAACATTTGCTTTGCATCATACGTCCGAGAAGGGAGCACATTATCATTCGGCAACATTTCTTTCAGAAGTGTGAGTAAATCGGTAAAGCTCTTATCCGTCCATCCGTGGCAAGTTTTCAAGTTATACAACTTAATCACAGCCAATAATTTTGTGAATTCAGTACAACCCGCATACAACAGAGTCGCTGCATCAGTTATCAACTTCTCAAACATTTTAGGACAATCATTAAGATCCTCTTCAACCACCTTTGCCATCTCTTCAAATTCGTCCCCATCAAATGTATGTGTTCCGGTGTCAACCGACAGCACACATCTCTCAGTACTATTATTCATATTTGAAGATTCACCTTTTTTCTCACCATGCATTGTCCAACAAGTGTAACTTTGATCAATTCCATTCGCCTTTAAATGTCGTGCCAACTCCTCTGCAGTAACTGATTTTACATAACAACAACTTAAACAAGGACATTCCATACCACTAGAAGTCCCTAAACGTTCAACAGCACAGCTCACAAAATAATCCACTCCAGCAGCATACTCCTTGGACAGACGATTCGCAGACATCCAATTTCTATCCATAATTTCCAAATATTTATAATAAAATCCTGAGAAGAGAATATAATGAAGAATCCAATTTAACATATGACCCATCAAGCAACTCGAATATAATGAAGAATCATTTCATATAAAAAAACAAACAAAATTTCCTCTTTTAAAAGTTTTTCAATTCCACTCCTTATTTTCCCAAGCTATATCTATTACCTATTCTATTTCTATTCTCGGTCCTTTGGTCAAGCCAAAGGAACCATATTCTAGTCTTCCAAATAATGAACTTTATGCGTAACAAGAAGAGGCGAACAATGAAACCAACCTGAAGAAGAAGAAGAAGTACTAGTAGGATCCAATAACGTGAAAGTGGTCGTTGGAGAAGATGAGCCAGTCCAATAGAGATGACTAGTAGGCGAACAACGAAACCAACCTGAAGAAGAAGAAGAAGAAGAAGAAATATTTTCTTAATAAGTATAAAGTATACTTCAAACTATTATGACAGGAACCTCAACTCCCAGGAAAACAACTCTAGGAAAATCAAACAAGTACCTCTCAACAAAAACAAGTAGCTCTCAGCAAGTACCTCTCAACAAGGACCTCAAGCAAGCACCAATCAACCAAGTACCTCTCTGAGATTCCAAAGAACAAAAATCAAATTAAGGTGCATGTTATCAGTACCAATCAAATTAAGGTGCATGTTATCAGTACCAAGAATAAAATGCAAAGTAAGGCTGTCCATAATAAGGAAAGGGAATATTAGAAATTTCTTACTCTCTTTGATCAGCTTCACAGTCTCTAAGAGTGGTTTTTCATTGAGCTCTTTCACTGTTAACACCACATATGTAGCCACAGAAGCATTCCCAGAATATCCTTCAGGTAAATGTGGGTCCATTAACTGTCTCACACCAACTGCTAAACCAAACAAAGTAGGAAGGGAAGAAGAAAACGAAAAACCAAAAAAACATTCATCAGAATCAGAATCAGTAGGAAGGGAAGAAGAAGAAAACGAAAAACCAAAAAAACAAACCTGAAGCAAACAAAAGCACCTCAGGCCAGCCTCCCAAACGCTCCACCACGACCTCCGGCGAGAAAACAACACACCACCGTCGTCTATCTCAGTCCCACCGTATCTCAGTCTGTCGCGAGGGTTTGAGAGAGATGAACAGAACGGTGAGTTGCAGAACTTAGGGTTTATGGTCACGAGGGTTACGGAAGAGAGATGAACAGGGTTTATGGTCACAATGGTTAGTTGCAGAACTTAGGGATTTGAGAGGGATGGAACGTTGAGAACGAGAGAGAGACGACGCGAGAACGAGAGAGGGAGCGCTTAATTGAAAAAAGAAAAATAAAACTAATTAAATTGTATAATGATCATGAGTAGCGCTTTCTCCACAAAATGCTAGGGATCCTCTAGCGCCTTTTGAAATGTGTAGCATTTTCTCTAAAACGCTAGGGATCCTCTAGCGCCTTTTGAAATGCGTAGCGTTTTCCCTAAAACGCTAGGGATCTCTAGCGCATTTTGTCCATAAGTAGCGTTTTCCCTAAAACGCTAGGGATCCTCTAGGGCGTTTTGACTTCAGTTGCCTTTTTATGCAAAGCCTACTCATCTTATTGCGTGTTTTCGCATAATTAGTAGCGTCTTTTGTCGGTTTGGATCCTCTCCGGTTACTCGACAGTTCCAGTAGGAGGGAGAAAGACGCAACAAATAAAATAATAAATAATAATATTTTATAAATAATATTTTATTTGTTGTGTATTTCTCTCTCCTACGGAAACTGTCCAGTAAATAGACTGGATTATAATCCTCTTTTATGTGAAATGAGTACTCCTCAAGGCGCCTCTCCATCATTATGCTTCACATTCGTGATCCCTTGAAGCCTGGTTGGGAGGTGCATTTTGTTCACCGCTATCATGAAGCTAATACTTGTGTTTCGATACATTAATAATGGAGTTTCTATTTCTAGAGTTGTCCCGGTGTAATATCTTTTTTGGGCTTTTATGCCCTCTTTAATTCCAAAAAGAATTAAAAATTGTATAGTTTTTTTTATCAAGACACTCGGTATTGGCCAAATGAAGAGATGAACAAGTTGAAACTTAACTAACCAATAAAGAGATGTTGCAGCGAATGAAACTCTAATTTAGTGTGATAAACCCTAATTCTAACCAGCGAATGCGATATCACTGCGATTTCGTGAGATGTCAGCAAATGCGATTTCGTCCGATTAGGGTTTTTTGCAGAAAAAGGAATACGATTAGAGATTTGAGGGAGAAAAGTGAAGATCTATAACTTAGGATCCGGAATACTATTAGGGTTTAGCTTGGGTTTTCCATAAGCTCTTTCGTGCTCTTCAGAGAAAATCACGTAGGGAAGAGAAATCACGCGAGGAAGGGAAAATATCTTTGTGCATGAGTGGTAAGCGCTGACAGTTATCTTCAAAAATTGGTGTAGTGTAGCGGTTGTGGGGTTTTGTGAATGAAGTGTTGAGGAATTGAGTGTTGTGGTGATGGAGTGAGAGTGGTGATGGAGTGAGAGTGAGAGGAAGCGTGTACTGAAAGTGAGAATTAGGGACTTAGGGTTAAGTCAAATTATAAAAAAAAAATCGAGAGTGAGTGGGAGGGAAGCAAAAAAATTAAAACCGGGATTGCATAATTTTTTTAAAGAATCAAATAGGTAGCGTTTAGTTAAAAAACGCTACTAAACAACCTGGGTGTTTATAAATGGGT
Source organism: Astragalus membranaceus (assembly GCA_039519185.1). Taxonomy (NCBI): domain Eukaryota; kingdom Viridiplantae; phylum Streptophyta; class Magnoliopsida; order Fabales; family Fabaceae; genus Astragalus; species Astragalus membranaceus. The sequence continues at coordinate 143,381,303 of CM076846.1, read as the reverse complement.
AGCGTTTTAGAAAAAACGCTACGTATCAAGCTACGAGTGTTTCCAAATGCGTAGCGTTTTGTGATAAAGCGCTACTGATCACCTTGATCGTGTTACCACATACGTAGCATTTTGTACAAAACGCTATGTATCAAGCTGTGCGTGTAATTTCCAAATGGCTAGCGTTTTCTACAAAGCGCTACTGATCACCTTGACCGTGTTACCACATAGGTAGCGTTTTGTATGAAACACTACGTATCTGTGTAGCGTGTTACCTATTGGGTAGCGTTTTCCTTTAAAATGCTAGTAATGGTGTAGCGTGTTATTAAAATGGGTAGCGTTTTTTTATAAACGCTACTAAAGGTGGTGTTCTCTTTTTACAATTGTGGCGTAGTGCTCCTTCTCACCCTGTCGGACGGCTTTAAGTACTTCAACTGTCTTGGGCTTGATCCTGGAGGCGGTGAACCTGGCGGAGAAAAGTCGGGCCAGCTGTCGCCAGGTTCCTACTGAGTTTGGTTTAAGATCTCTAAACCAAGCAAGGGCCAACTTCTCGAGGGTCAAAGGAAAGATCTTGCATTTCACAGGGTCTCTGGCACCTTTATATTGCATCATTAAATCAAAATAATCGAGGTGGTTGTCAGGGTCGCCGATCCTGTCATACATGTTCAGTACCGGGGGTTTCTCCAGGGAAGTCGGGATAGGAAACTCATCAATTTCTCTCGTGAATGGGCCCATGCGGCGGTGCCTTCTGGAGGGCGAGTGACTCTTTGACTTTCGGGGTGAGTCTGAGGAAGCAAATGACAAACTGTGACCGAGGGACCCTTCTGGCCAGTAGGTCGAGTCTGAAGAGGACAGAGGTGTCTGAGGGGGCGACCTCGATCTTCTTCGCGCCCTTCTTCTGGGCGGGGAGCGGTGGACAAGTTGCCTCCTGGACGGGGATCGATGTCGCCTTGAGAGCGTTCCTTCTTCTGAGCGGGGATTGAGTTTCATTCTGGTGGGGTACAGGAGTAGCCACTACCCGGGCCGAGGCCACTTCTCTTTCTATCTGTGTTAACCGCTCTTCTTGTTGTGCTAGTGTTTGGTCTCGGCTGTTAAGAAAGTCCAATAGTTGATGCACAACGACTGCGGGTATAGTGATGTTCGCCTGAGGAGTGAGATCAGAATGAGCGACGGGAATGGTTGCCTCCACCGTTAATGCGATACCTTCTGGTGTAGCATGTGGTTGAGCTGGGATTTCAGCCACGCTCTGTAGACGTGGAGCTCGCTTGCTGAGCGGTTTGCCTCGAGGGGCCATATTGGGGAGATGAGATGATAAGAAATGAGGTGGGATAGCGCCTGGGCTACCAGTGTGGTCGCCAATGATCTGTACCTTGGTCGCCCAAGGGTTAGAACGGGTTGATGTGGATATCTCTGGTGGGACGCTGAGATCGCGAGCAGAGCCGGTGGGTGTACCTACAAAGACACTCTGACGCCCAAGTCAGGGGAAATAGTCAAAGTAGGGAATATGAGATGGGATAGAATGTGTGTACCTTTCTATGAGGGGTTGACCTTTATTTATAGAGTTCGGCGGCGCTCCCTAGCCGTCAGATTAGGCGGCTTGAGCTTAGCCGTTGATGTGCACTCACTTCGCTCTAGGCGCGCTGCTTTTCTAGCCGTGCTGCTTGTGTTAAACGCCACAGTGCCTTGGTTTGGGTTGGGCCTCCCTCAAGGATTGGGCCCTCGGCCCAGTCCAGAACACAAGCTATATAGTATTGGCGGAATTTCCCCTACGTACCATAAAAAAAGCATATACAAACACATAATAATCTTTTATCTCCCCTCGTAAAAAAATTGGCCTTGTCCCCATTAGTATCTAATTACCCAAACATTCAAGTCTAACTCATATTTGTAGGCTTTACTTTTAACAATTACAACGGTTGAAATATGTTTCTCTTCATCGAGTTTTGTGACGAGTGAATTGCACAATCATGAGATATCAATAGCTGAAGAATTTCTTTTTACATATACTAAGAGAGATATTTTTGATAACACCGACAATGAAAATATCATACAAAACTTTTTGAATATGAAAACCCACAGATAAAAAGTGTAATTAGTAAAAGTTCAGATATCTTTTTTGGAGTTTTTTCGTCACATTCGTGATCATGTCTTTTTTAAAAACTTTTAAAAAATTTCTTTTGTAACATATTATAGATAAAATACTTTCTTACTTGAAAAATTTTCTGGATTTGCCACAAGTTATTATAGTCCTTTTTCCGCAGCCGTAGGGGATGCGCTTACTCACGAAGTTGTTCCAAATCACGATTCATACGTACGCCAGTTCATATGTTCGAAACTAGACACCACACAAGCCCAAATGATTAACAGGTCAATAGTTAATCATGTGACCTTTTCTTTCTCACTGTACGTAACACCCTCTCTTTCTCTTTATTTCTATATACAATATATTTGTTGACATTTTCATCTAAGGAACACTCTTAACCATTCTTTGAGTTTAGTTTCACATCGCTCATCTTTATAGTCTGCAAATCCGGATTCCAAAGAAGAACAACTTGAGTCTTTCTAATCCTCAGAATAGAGTATACTCAGGTGAATTGGAAATTTCAACTTGAAAGAATGGCGGGTTCTGTTGATACATATGCGGTGCAGTGTGACAGTTGCATGAAATGGAGAGTGATTGATTCACAAGAAGAGTTTGAAGAGATAAGGCAAAAAATCATTGAAGAACCTTTTGATTGTAGCAAAAAAGCTAATTGTAGTTGTGATGATCCTGCTGATATAGAATATGATTCCACTAGGACATGGGTTATGGACAAGCCTAACCTTCCTAAGACTCCACAAGGTTTTAAGAGAAGCTTGGTATTGAGAAAAGATTACTCTAAATTGGACTCTTATTACACCACACCTACAGGTAAAAGATTGAGAACCCGCAAAGAGATAACAACATATCTGAAAGAACATCCGGAGCACGGTGATATATCTTCTTTGGATTTTGATTTTTCATCACCAAAGATAATGAAAGACACCATTCCAGAAAATGTTGAGCAGAAGGGTTCTACTAGCGGAAAAAATAAAGATACTAAATATGATGTTTGAGAAATGTCATCAAAAGTATGGCATGTTGTTGAAGAATTTAATTATGGTTGGTTTTTTAATATATTTAATCTAGAGATTGTGTTAGGTAACTTCAATCTAGTGACCTCAAAAGCAATTTTTTTCTTGCGCATGTGTTTTCGTATTACAATCTTTCTATTTAAGTGAGTTGTAAGATTTCATCTATTTGCTCGACTAGGAAATGTGCTGCTAAGTAGATTTTTTATTTGCTTGTTCTTGTTAAAATATATTATATCCATAAGTTTTCGTCACTTCTAGACTTTGAACAAAGGATATTAGAAGTGTGCCACTGCCAGAAGCTACACCCAATGGAACCTCAAATGATCATTTAGAAGAAGAAAAGATAGAATAAGCTTGAAAAATGTAGTTCTAGTTCTGTAAGTCCATTGTTTTTCAGTCTTGAGAATTAACTCTATGACCCTTTTACTTGTATTCTTTTATTTTCCTCATTAGTATTCTTTGTTCATTGGCTAGCAGTTACTAGATTGGACTTCATTGCCCACTGATTAGAACGAAGGAAAATCAATTTTTTTTTATCAAAGAAGGAAAATCAATTAGTTTAACACGACATATGTTAAGAGCATAAGACATCTAAAATCAATAGCATTTTAAAAAATTTCTAATTTTTAAGATAACATCTAAGAAGAAAAGGGAAGTAAAGTGGAACCTGACCTGGGTGATCGACTCTTCTTGTGTCCCCTTGCTCTGTGCCTTTGATGTCCTCGCCCTCTCCTTTAGAGGTTGCGAGAGTGATCAACCGAGGAGTGTAGCTTCCCGAGTAACTGACGCTCGAGCTCTTGTCGAAGGAATATATAGCTCGTACTTGGTGACCGAGCCTTGCACCTCTTGTCCCTTCAGTGTCTCCTCGTAGCCCCTCCTTTGTGGTGAAAGAGGAGGCACTTTTGAAGCGCCTCGGTGCACCATTTTTTCCTATTGAATCATGGCACTGATACAATCCTTGAAGGTGTCGTTCTCCACCCTTAGGGTCTCAGCCGCCCCGGCCCGACGAGTGTTTCCCCTCGCATGTTCAACATGTTTGCGAGAGGGTCCTTCTACCGCTACACTTGTCTGTATCTCCATGCTCTGAGTTGGCGAGTTCTGGCAAAGAAGTTTCTGAGGAACGTTCTGAGGTGGATTCGGAGGAGGAACATTCAGTGAGTTTCACTATAAGAATAAGTGTTGTTTCCTACGAAACTTTCCGACGAATTCTAGTCCGTCGCAATTTTCGACGAATTTTCGACCAAATTAAAATGCCATCGCAACTGTTCAGAAAAAAGAGGCGCTAAAATTCCCGCTTATGTTTCCGACGAAATCGTTTTCCGTTGCTAATTTCCGACGAGTATTTCCGTCAAAAAACGCTTAAAATCCGTCGAAAACGAAAATACCCAATTAAAACATAGCCTCTTCCCTCAAACCCTCTCATTTTTACCAAACCTCACTCACTCACTCACTCTCCTTCGCGAAATTCTGTTGTTCTCTCCCTCATTCTCCTCCGCCCTCCTCCGCCCTCCTCAGCCCTCCTCCATCGCTAAACGTGCTCCACAGCTAGATGACAGTCTCTCGTTCTCCCTCCTCCCGTGCCTTCAACTCTCCATCTTGCGCGCGCGTCCACCATTTCGCGTCCACTGTTTCGCCGCCGTTTCCCGCCGTATCTCCGCGGCTTCTGCAGCTCTTCTCCACTTGCAGGTAATTTCTATTACTTTCTTTAATTTGTCCCAATTTATTTTAAACGAAACCCTAACCCTCTTCCCTTCCAATTTGTTGCAGCTTCTGTTTCACTCATAACTTGAACATGTTACGATTCCTTGTTGCAGTCCACAGGTCAATTTTGGTATAAAAAATTTGGTGACATATTTCTGCTTCTGTTTTGATTAACATATTTCTATTTTTTTCTGTTTCTGTAAAAAAATTTGTTCTGTTTTTTCTAATTTTTGATTTACTGAAAACCCTAACCCCTATTCCCAATTTGACATCTGTGATCCAGGATTGTGGAGATCACTAGTGGAAAAAACGGGATTTAAAGTCGGATAATTTGGACATTCAAAGTCGGATGCGAGTCCGACTTCTATTAGAGCGACTTAGAAAGTAAAAGATTTAAAGTCGGATAATGGTCCGACTTAGAAAGTCCGTTTTTACGTCAGACAATTAAAGTCCCTTTTACGTTGTGGTTTTGGCCTCTGTGGAACACTTTTAATGTCAGATTACGCATACATCCGACTTTAAAAGTAAGTGTTAATTTATTTTTAAAAAAAATTGTTTTGCTCTTTGGTGCTTCTCCTTGGAAATATAAGGTCGACAAACAAAATAGTATATTTATAATTAAATTTATAAATAGTGAGGATACAAACACCATATCAGCAAGATAACATAAATTCTCATTAAAAATTTCCTAACAAAATGAACATACAAACTTCAATAATACTATGACTCGAAGAGGTGGTGTCCACCCAAATCTGAAGGACTTTTGAAGTTGCAGCTGGGGACCATAATATAAAACCATGCTTAACACAACAACTTTGATGTTGGAAACAAAAAATTGTGCAGCATTCTAATGTTCCCTCTCTTCCCCCACTGACAAGGTGCAACAGGAACTCAAAATTCCACAAGCTATGGAAGATAGCTTGCCCCTGCCATTCAGTTGTGAAGACCCACACATATATGCATTATATGAATTAATGACCCTAATTCATGCACTAGCCGCACAACACAACACCGGTACATTCGTATCAACACCTTACTATCTCCTTTCTCATATCCAATCACTTGATAAATCACTCTCATTGACCCCCAGGAAAACTTCATATTTTGAAACAGTCAACAACTCCATCATGGTAGCATGCCAGCACCTCTCAGAAGTTGCTTCAAGACAAAGCTCAATAAGGGTCCTAAAAAATGAAGAAGATGGAATAATGATCAAAAGAGAAGGACAATCATTATAGAGGTAAAGAAACACGGTACAGTATCCATGATGCCTTGTCTCTATCTTCTGCATAAATTAGCTAAACAAAAGAAATGTGAAGGCTATAATATACAAAAACTTGTCTTGAGAATAAACAAAACCACAAGGAATGCTTTATGCAGAATAGTGCTATCTCTGCATCTTTTTTAAAGTTGGACTAGCAAATTACTTACAACTTTCAAGGAAAAAGAACATCGGAAGAATTCAATATCGAAATGCAAAATCATATCAAAAACCGTTTAATTAGCAGCAAGTAATTCAGTCAAAAAGTTAATTGTTAGATCACAACCAATGGAAAAACATACACACCTTTGTGTAAAATGGTTCATAAAGCTTCTGGCATTTAGCTTCCAACTGTGCTCGCTCCTCTAAATACTTTGCCTCCAATTCATCATGTTGACTCAGCAAGTTACAAAGCTAGATCATATTTCATTGCTAGTTGGTACCTGTCACTAATGTAAAATTGAAACTTCAAGTATAAACTAACCATGAGTGAATTTCCCTTCTTAGAGTACTTTCCTCAACAAATATAAACTAACCAAGAGTGCCATTGAGTATTGAACATAAGGAAACAAGTATACTGTTAGCATACGGAGAGACTAAACAATCAATGTATCTGTGACACTTGAATTAGACAATTGCAATTATCACGCAGCCACATAGAAGAAAACATGTGAACATGAGAAACTGAGAGATGGCAGTAGCATCAAACCTTCCAATATTTGACAATGACAACCGAGAATTGATTTCCTATTCATAGAGGCAACCTAACCAAAATAGACTTTGAGAAATAGAAAACAATATACTGAATCTTTAGCAATTCAAGATTATGATATAAGTTTAACTAGTCCAAGTTTTTGGAAACATGAATTTGATTGAAACATGAATTAAAGCAAACCTTAGATTCCTTTGGATGATCCAATTTCACATCTTTTTCTTCAACTTCTGACCCCTTTTCTATCTCCTTGTTGTACACAACATGTGCAATTTCCTTCACATTTTCGGTCACCTTTTAATAATGAATTTTAGTACTGCTTCCAAGATTGTCCAAAAGTTAAAAGAGTAAGAGAAAAATCTTATTTACTCCAGAAATAAACAATATCTCAAATCAAATTACATGCATCCTCATTGGAATTTAGAACATCCATAGCATTGATAAATAAAACAATATAGGATGCTACATCCTCTAAAAGGACAATTTTTGCATCATTGGAATTCTAAAACACCACCATGGGCACACGAAGTGCGTGTTTGGATAGACATATTTATATTTATCTAAAAAGAGTTCAATATTTAATCAAAATGGGGTTACAAAAAACTTCAACAGAGCTTAACATACCAGCTTAACAGCCACCTCCTCCCCAGTTTGTATATTCATAGCTGACACAAAAAAGAGAAGGAATGCCTCAAAATCAATATCAATATAATTATATAAAAGCAATGCCATAATAATGAATAATACAATTAATATTTCATAAAACAAAAGAAAGAAGAAAAATGGACATACCTATAGAAAGCTCTCCAAAAAACCCACTACCAAATTTTCTTCCAAGTTTAGACTTTCCAGCAATCACATGATCCATTATGAAATAACCTTCCAGAAAACCTATACCCAGTAACTAAAGCGAGCCTTTTTGCTCAGATTTGTTCTCAATTCCGCACCAAATTATGCATAAAGGGGCTCCTAAAACCTTTTTTCGAGAACACACTAAAATTCAATGAAATTTCCCAACCTATGCGTCAGATTAGCCGTTAAAAGCTAATCTTATAAAAATCCAAGATAAGGGCAAATGAAAAAAGGAGCAAAATTTACATAAATTGTAGCGCCCCTAAAAATGAAAATGAAATTTTTATTATTCACAAGGTTCTCCATCTACATTACTTTTCCACAAATGAGCCAAAATCAACCACCCCCAAACAAACGACATAAGAAAGGAAGAGAAATTAGAAAAAGTCCAAAACATCATTTGTTTGTACCTTTCCCCTTACCTTTCCCCTTCTTCCTCCGGGGAAGCAAAGATGGTGACAGTGACAGAAAGAGAGACGGCGACGATGAGAGATGGAGACGGCAGCAGTGAAGAGAGAGCAAAGGAGGACGAGGGCGACTTGGCGGAGAGAGCAAGGGGAAGAGCGATGGAAGCTTAGGGTATCACTTTCAGTAGTACTGGAGTTTTTTGGGCGATGGCAGTAGAACTAGAGTAAGGGGAAGAGCGATGGAAAGTTAGGGTTTCAATAGTCTTTGATTTGTGTTTTGGGTGAAGAGAGGAACGCGCGAGGGTTGAGGGAGGAGTTTTTGTTTCACGAGAAAATTTCAATGAGAGTTTTTTGTTTTTAACCAATTCACCGAGGGAGTTATTATTTCACGCAAAAATAGGTGACACGTTTAAATTCGGATTTGTGGATTAACCGACTTAAAAAGATGCGTTCTAGAATTCTTTTACACGTTAATTACAAAATTGCCACCGCGTCCACTTTCTAAGTCGGATATTTGGGAATCCAAGTTAAAAACTCTTATTCTTTTCCAGCTTTTACACTAGTGAGAAGATTAACAACTCTATTGGACAAGATGCAACTTCAACGAACTTAATTGGGGTTCTAGATATATATGGATTTGAGAGTTTCAAGACAAACAGGTGCTTTAGCTGTACCCCTTTTTCTTGATTTTTATATAAAGTTTCATGAAGAGATTTATGAGCTGGGATTATTAACTAGGGAACTTGTGTGTTTTATTTTATGCATTAGTTGATAATATCCAAGAATTTTATTTCAGGTGTTAGTTATCTCTACTAGGGACAATATTCTTGGCAATGGCACTTTAAGTTTTTGTTTCGTTTAACAAACTCACAGGGTAAATGGGACAAAAGTAAAAATACTGAAGAAATAAGCAACACAAGAGATTCTTACATTGGTTTTCTTCTTGTGCCTACATCACTAACTTTTTGAACTATCCTGTGTAACATTTGATTGGTGTTGTTCAGCTTTGAGCAGTTTTGTATCAATTTGACGAATGAGAAATTACAGCAACATTTCAACCAGGTTTGAACCTCTTATTATCTCCATCTTGTTTGATATCAATATCTTGTATACAAATTCTATTGACTCTGTTAAAATTTCATTAGTTCACTATGCAGCATGTCTTCAACATGGAGCAAGAGGAATATACAAGGAAGAGATTGACTAGAGTTATATAGAATTCGTTGACAATCAAGATGTTCTTGATCTTATAGAGAAGGTCTAATTTGCCCTTCCATTAATTTTGACATTCTAGGAAATTTTTTCAGTTTACCATCTCATTCTTGTATCTGAATGGTTTCACCATTGATTTAAGATTATTATTGGCAGTGACAATTCATGTATCATACTGTATTTTTGTGATGCACTTTTACTTTTTTCAAAATTCCCTTTCAAATAAATACTCTTCCCATTATTAGGTTAATCTGTTGCAAATAGTGATTATTTTGTTAATGTTAAAGTTACCTAGATTTTCTGGCAATATAATGAAATTGATTCGGTAATTTTTTTTAATCTTATTAACTGTTTGAAAAGGATGTAGAATACTAGCTTGTACACATAACTATATATGTTTGAACTCTATAGAGGTATACTTGTTTGTTTGCATTTTATATTTCTAACTGATGTTTGTTTATATTTTCAGAAGCCTGGTGGTGTTATTGCTCTTCTAGATGAGGCTTGGTACGTATTAAACTAAACGATAATGTATAGTCATTCTTTTTAGAGTTTAATTTTGATGCATTATCGGTGTAAAATTTTTTATAAAGTCAACCAACTACAAACCACCCTGTGTATGACTTTTAAGGTAGTTATTAAGATTAAAGTCAAAAAATTTAATGATGTGTCAAGTTATGATCGATTGACCGTATACAAAAATCTTTATGCTGATTGTATATATAAATTAAATCCATGTTTTTTTTCACCAAGTTGGCTTCTGAATTTGTTTTCTGGATCTACAGGGTCAACATGATGAACTGGAGGCAATGTTTTTTGAGGAAAGACCTGATCTTGAAGCCGAATACCAAGCTTTGTATCAACCATTGTACACTAAGGTATCCTGAGCATTCTGTTAAAATATAGAGAAACATGCATTAGATCTTTCTCTAGGTTGCGTAATTCTATTTGACGAGTCTGGCATTACTGGCTTTGTATCAACCTTATTCTTTTGTTGTTTAAATTCTCTGCTTTAACAGTTTGTTTGTAACTTTTATCACCTCTGCATTTGTCAAATTCAGTTATGAGATATGAATACATTAGTGCATTCACAACAACAGCATTGCAATGCCATGATTTCCTTAGATGTTGAAAGGAATGTTATGTACTTCCTATTTTCATAAGTTTTTAATTAGAAAAAGAGGTTTGTTATTTGTATTAAGTTCTTTCACATTCATAGTTTATGAGTAGCCTCTAATATGTGAAGCATGCAATTCATTTTCTCCTTAAAAAACAAAAATGAATAGCATCTGTGGCTGTCATGTGCAGCCTAGAATATCAGCACCCTCCTCCCCACACTTGATGTTTTTGAAACAAATTGAGAAACAATGACTGATTGTTTCTTTACTCATTTCTTTGAGATTGGCTTAATGAGATTGGTTATGTTATGTGCAGTGTGGTATTGATTTAATGAGATTGGTTCTGTTATTTTCAGTTATGTATTTTTCTTTTCACTGTGATGACGATTTTTGTTATCACTGATTCTTTGTCCTGACTTTTAGGTGTTGCTAACCAGTATAGACTGTGCATGTCAATTTTTTCATTCAGTATATGTGTGTGTGTGGTAAGTTGATATTATATGATATTATGTACATTCTGTAATGCAGTGCAGATTCATGTTCTTCATGCATAAATTGTCTCAGGAATAAGGCTAGTTTGTCCGTGATTGTGCCTAGGTGATTGGTTTTGAGTGCATATAAATTTTAAGGAATATATGAGCTGAACTCTAGTGAGTGATTATAATGCTGAAAAAAAACTCAATGAGTCATACTTTTATATATCAATTTGGTTGGAATCAGCAATTTGTTAATGTATGCCCCTTGAACGCAGCATCAACAAATTTTTTATATATCAATTTGGTTGAATGTTGAATTTTCTATCAGGAAAGTGTGGTAGAGGGTAGTTTGAATGTTATGTTTTGTGATTGTTCATTCCTATTGTCTACTCTTAACTTGAACATTTATTTTATGTCAAGTTTAGAAAGAAAGAAGCTACGAGGTGTATCATTTGCTTGATAAGACATTCATTATTTTTTTTCTTTTTAGGTAGCACAAGTTCAAGAAGCTACAAGAAAGTAGTAAATTAGGATTTTTCTAGACTCTTTAGTGTTTTAGTAGGATAAGTAACAATAGTCTTTATTGTGGTTGATTATAACTTGAATTTATGATGGACTAATATTTTATCTTTGTCTTAATACATCATTTTTTACATTGTATTTAGTTATGTACTTTTCTTGATTATAGTCTTTATTGTGAAGCTAATATGTATAGATATCACTATTAAAAAGTATTTTGGATGTATGATTTAATTTTTTTTATTTTTTTAAAAAAATTTCCGACGGATTTCCGACAAAAATTTGCGACGACTTTGTCACGGATATTTGCGACGGATTTGCAACGACTTTGCGACGGATATATTTGCGACGAAAAAATCCGTCGGAAACGATTTGCAACGAGTGATTTTGGCGAAGGATTTTTGTCCGTCAAAAAGTTCGGCGGAAACGTCAATTTGCGACGGAAATTGCTGCATTTGCGACAGAATTCGCCGTCGGAAATCTTTGATTTTCTTGTAGTGTTAAGAGGAGGATTGTTCCTTCTTAAAAGAGGGTTCCTTTAAGGGTGGGAGGGGTCTCTCCTACTGTTTTTGGTAGTAACCACAGTGATGGTGGTTAGAAGAGAGTATGGCGGTCTCAGGACGTTTTACAAGATCCCCCACAGTGCGTGCCAAATGTTAATACTGAAAGCTACACAATGACCGCTCTCCTCTACACGCAACGATTGACAGATTCAAGTCACCACTCATGGAGGTTTCCCTGAAAAGACACTCCGATGCCTTAGTGAGTTTAGAGCTTAAGGAAAATAAGGCGAGAGCCATATGAGATTTTAGGTCAGAATATGCGTTAGTAAACCTGAGGTGAAGCGACGTTGTAACATACTAAATTTTATTCGTCAACAAAATTTAGAATGTTGTTCATTTTACCATATCAAAGTATAAACAATACAATTTGGATACAATCGACAGAATTAAATTCTCTTTTAGTGACTCAATATAAGTTCTGATTATACATAACACCACGAAAACTAAGACTAATTTATAGTCAAGGGTACCCAAAAGATTCATTACTACATAATGATTCAAATTGCAATAATGCGTACAAATTAGTCCTAGTACCATAATACAATTGGTACGCCCTTTGGCTTTAACCATCCAAATACATAAGTACCAAACTCGTAAACTAACGAGGTATACAACTTCGATCAATACATAAAGCAACTACTAAGACTTTTTAGCATCATTCTCATCCATCAAGGCTTGACCTGCTTATCTGTAAAACCACAATATAATAAAGGGCAAGATTTTAAATCTCAGTGAGTTCTCCAATCAGCACCTCACTAATACCTCGTAGAGTGTCTTTTATACTTTTGAACCAAAAACGTAATCCCGTTTTAACGAAAGATAAATACAAATAATATCTTATACTTCGACCGGGGAAACCCTTCACTCAACATTTAGAAGAGTGCTTAATCAGATAGTAGACTCGGGCTGATAACATCCCTCTCTACTTACACTAACCATTCTTTAATCAGTTTCTTAGTTATATATATATATATAAAATAGTTCTTTGCTCACAAGTTTTCCAAAGGAATAGGGTAACCATTCATTCACCCCATATCACCACTGTTCTGGACTGGGCTGCAGCCCACAAAGAATATTGGGCAGGGGCGAGCGGCCTAGTAATCAGCCAGCGTTACACGACGATTTGGATCGGGTCGCGACCCGTTAAGAAGGTTGGGCCTGTGCGAGCGGCCCAATAGCAACCAGGCGACACCTCATGCCCACGATGGGAAGATCTACGACGGAGAGGAATTTTCGCAGGATCCGATGGTCGCCTGCAGCGCCCCAGGTACTATATAAAGAGTCCCTGACATCACATGAGAGGTACGTTTTTTGACCAATACTATTATACTAAAGATCACCCCACTGACTTGGGCGTTGGAGTGCCATTGCAGGTACACCCCGAGGGAGCTCTGCACGCGAAACGACCTCAATACCTAGCACCAGCACAGATAGACTTACTGCAACAAGAGGACCGATCGCTCAAAGAAGAGTCTGGTTCATTGGCGACCACAGTGTGAGAGAGAACATCCCCACCTTGACTGACATGGCTCCGCGAGGTAGACCACGCGGCGCCCCGCACCCGCGAAACATGGCCGCAATTCCCCAGCGACAGCAGACGCCGGAGGACGACGCCGCCGACGTGGGCGATACTGCGTCCAGTGCACAAGGGGCTCCTCCCGACCACACTAGCGTCATGCTGCCAAACGAGATACTGCAGGAATTGCGCGAGTTGTTGAGAACTAGAAATGGAAACATCGCCGATCAGGCCGCCTCTGGGAGAGCGTACACCGCGCCAGAACAACGTCGCCGCGACGTCGAATCGTCTAGACCGAAAGGCAACCCCTCCAGAAGACATAGATCTCCCCCGAGGAGGCTACTAGTACACCAATCGCCCCCAAGAAGGCGAGGAGTGGCCCAGCCACGACCCCGGACCCCCCCCTCTCCTCGACCGACCCCACATACTGGCCCGAGGAAGAGTCTTACCAAGAATCTTCATACGACTCGTCTGGGTCGCTAACTCGGTCAAGAAGCCGATCGCCGGAAAGGTTCCCTCGCCCATATTACGATGCACCCCCTCCATTACGGCCTCGTCGATATGATTCACCTCCTCAACGACGTGGTCATCGGGGCCACCACCCCCGAGGACCGACCATATCGTAGGAGGACGGGCGATGATGGCCTGGGACCCTTCACTCGTGGAATCGATGAGTACCCCATCCCGCGAGCGATAGAGAAGCCTCCCTCTGATCTCAGGATGTACAACGGGGTAAAGGACCCCGACGCCCACCTACGATATTTTGATTTGGTAATGAAGTATAGGCGGGCAGACGGGCCAGTCAAATGCAAGATCTTCCCATTGACCCTAGAAGGACCCGCTCTGGAGTGGTTCACCGAGTTAAGGCCCAACAGTATCTCGTCTTGGGAGCAATTGGCTCGAGTTTTTAGCGCCCGCTTCACCGCATCAAGGGTGAAGCCTAAATCGCATGCTATCCTGAAGGCGATCAGGCAAGGCCCGGACGAATCCCTCCGTGAGTATGTTGAGCGCTTTAACAAAGAGGCCGCCAACGTCCGAGGGCTGGAGAACGATATGCGCTTGTGGTTCCTCCGGGACGGTCTCCGAACTGGTAGCTTGTTTGAAATAGAAGTTGGTGTGAACGAGCCGCCGGATCTTGAAACTTTCCTGCGACGATCGCAGAGGTTCATGAACTACGAGGAAAGAGCGATGGCCACCCAAGCCGTCGCAGGGCAGGCGAAGGAACTCCACTCGAACCGAGTCCAAGACCCCAGGAGGGATAGAGGAGACAGGGAATGATCATCCAGGGAATTCAGGCAGAAAAAATTCTCCGATCGGACCAAACTCAACACCTCGTACTCCCAGATCTTGGCCGAGTGCGCAAAGGCGGAGTTTAAAGATATAAAGATGCCCGATCCACTCGTCCTTAAAGAAGGACAGCGCCCATCTCGCAGGTACTGCCGTTATCATAGAAGTAACGGGCATGACACCAACAATTGCATGGCCCTAAAAGACGACATCGAAGAACTGATTAGAAAGGGAAAGCTAACCCAGTATGTCAAGAAAGGGCAAACAGATAAACGAGAAGAGAAGGACAGAGATCGGTCTCCTCGAAAGGGCAAGGCCATCGTAAATGAAGCCGGGAAAGGCATGAAGGAGGACGAGGATGAGGACAGTGAAGAAAGAAACGACCAAAGGAGGTCAAGGGGACGCGCTGTTGCAATGGTAATTACTGGAGGGTGCCCCACGGAAAGGGGAGAAACACATAAGTCATCGAAAAGGCGATGGAAAGAAATAATGAGCGTCGCCTCGACCTCCGCGCCCAGTCGCCCCTCAAACAGGCCGCATTTGGCCTTTGGCGACAACGACTTGCTTGATGGGAAGCCAAATAAGTATGTCCCATTGATCATCACTGCAGTAATGGCTAATGTCGAGGTCAGAAGAATCCTGGTCGACCAGGGGAGCTCGGCCGATATCATCTTCGAAGACCTCCTCGACGTCTTGAGAATACCCAGGAGCGAGCTGACGGCCTATCGGGGATCTGACCTGATAGGTTTCAACGGATCATCCACCACACCCCTTGGGATGATGGAACTTATGGTAACCTTTGGGGACGACAGTGGGGAGAAACCCCAAATGCAGAACTGTGAAAGTAAACTTCTTGGTGTTACCATGTAAGTCGGTATACCAATGTATCGTTGGTCGTCCCACTTTGGGAAAGCTAGAGGCTGTGACCTCGACAGTCCATTTAAAAATGAAATTCTATTCGGACAACAATGACGTGGTCAACGTTCCGGCGGATCTACAAGCATCTCGACGATGCCACTTCATGAGCATGAAGGAACAAGGAGAGCATGAAACGAGAAAGACGATCGCCGTGAATAAGGGCGGGAGTCTAGTCAATGTAGCCGATCTAGATGCCCGGTACGACCCGGATAGTGACGCAGAAGAAGGAGATGATGATCTAACCGGAGAACTCAAGAAAAGAATTAAAAGACCAGAGCCGGACGGTGAACTCGTCCAAATACAACTGGGAAACGACCCAGAGAAGACAGTAGCGATGGGAAGCGACCTTCCCCCAGAGGTACGAGATCAGTTAATCCAGTGCTTAAGAGAACACGCTGATGTATTCGCTTGGAGTGCTGCGGACATGCTCGGCGTTCCGCCAGAGGTGGCTTGTCACCACCTGGCCGTTAATCCCACTGCGAAATGGGTCGCCCAAAGAAGAAGGGTGCAGGGTGAGGAGAAAGGACAAGCCGCCAGTAAAGCGGTCGATGATTTGCTGGAAGCCGGGTTCATCAAAGAAACTAAGTACACGACATGGCTATCCAACGTCGTTCTGGTCAAGAAGGCCAATGGGAAATGGCGCATGTGCGTCGACTATACTGATCTTAACCAGGCATGCCCTAAAGACGCGTTTCTGGTGCCTAGTGTGGACCGGTTAGTAGATAGCGCAAACGGGTTTAGATTACTCTCGTTTTTAGATGCTTACTCGGGTTACAACCAGATCACAATGCACCCACCCGATCAGGAAAAAACGGCCTTCATGACAACAAGAGGGAACTACTGTTTCCTAGTCATGCCCTTTGGATTGAAGAATTCGGGGGCAACATACCAGAGAATGATGAGTAGGGTTTTCCAAACACAGATCGGCAGAACGGTCGAAGTATACTTATACGACATGATCATTAAAAGCAAACAAGACATTGATCATGTGGCCGACCTTAAAGAGGTATTTATGGAAGCCCGCAAGAACTTGCTGAAGCTAACTCCTGAGAAGTGCACGTTCGAAGTCAGGGCGGGCAAGTTTTTGGGGTTCTATTTGACAGAGCGGGGGATTGAGGCGAATCCAGATAAATGCAGGGCTGTGACAGAAATGAAGTCGCCCACTAGTAAAAAAGAGATTCAGAAGCTGAACGAAATGATAGCTGCGCTCTCACGATTCATTTCAAAGGCGGCCAGCAAGTCTCTCCCACTTTTCAAACTGCTTAACAAGGAGGCAAAGTTCGAGTGGTCGGCCGAATGCGACCAAGCTCTAGATCAGTTGAAAAAGGTTCTGTTGCAATCGCCCATCTTGACTACTCCAGAGCCCAGAGAAACGTTAGACCTGTATCTCTCCATCAGTGACGAAGCCCTAGCAGCCGTGCTGGTACGGGAGGACGGGGAAAAACAGAATCCCGTATATTTTGTGAGCAAAGCACTCTAGGGACCAGAACTCAGGTACCAAAGGATCGAGAAGCTAGCCCTGGCACTAATCGTGGCCGCCCGAAGGCTGAGATCGTATTTCGTGGCTCACCAAGTCGTCCTCAGAACGGATCAGCCCATTCGACAGATCTTGCACCGACCTGACCTAGCGGGAAGAATGATCAATCGGGCAGTAGAGCTCTCAGAGTTCGGCGTCAAATATGAAACAAGAACGGCCACAAAAGCACAAATCCTGGCAAAATTCATAGCAGAGATGACCCCGATCCAGGAAGAAGGGCCTGAACCGACCTGGACGCTGTATGTGGACGGCTCCTCAAACAGTAAAGGGAGCGGGGCTGGTTTGATTCTAGAAAGCCCAAAAGGGACGACGGTAGAGGTCTCGTTAACATTTTCCTTTTCCACTTCAAATAACCAGGCAGAGTACGAAGCGCGCATTTCAGGACTTATGCTCGCTAGGGAATTCAAAGCACAACGGGTCGAGCTCCGCTCTGACTCTCTGTTAGTAGTGTCCCAGATTGGAGAGGCATATGATGCCAAAGATGAAGTTTTGCAGAGGTACCTCGCTAAGGTACGAGAACTGCTCGAACAGTTCGAAAGCGCAGAAGTCCGACACATCGCTAGATCAGAAAATGCAAGGGAGTACTGTTGACTCTCTATCATATGATGTAAGTTGTCCAATTTTAGGACCAATTGTGCGGGTTTTTGATTGTATCGTAGTCGTTATCTGGGGATTTAGCTGAGTATTAGAAATTTGTAGTAGGAAGCCTTTTTGTAAGCCATTTCTGCATTGTTGGAGTTATTTTGTACTTGAAGACCTCCAATTTGTGTGTTATCATTCGGCGAACCAGACACTTGCCCGGAGATGCAGCACAATTGGGAAGACTTAAGTTTCTGTTCAATATCGCGTCGCGACCAGGAGGGTTCGCGTCGCGAAGGAAGCATGAATCAGGAGAAAATTGGATTCTGTCCAATTTCGCGTCGCGACGGGCTCGAGTCGCGACGCGATGACTTGCTGAAGTTAGGGTTTTTAATTCAGTTTTGCGTTTTTTCAAGGGAGCTTGGTCATTGGAGCGCAGCCAGACGTCTTGGAGAAGAGGAAAGTGAGATCTTGGGAGCTTTTCACCACTTGGGAACGAGGGTTGAAGGTTTCTATGTCTATCTTTACTTGTATTGCTTCTTTTACTCTAGTTATGTCTCTATTCACCATGTCTAACTAATTTTCTAAGATTAGGGAGAGATGATTCTCCCCGAACCTAGGTTATGGATACTTTGTTATGGTTAATACAATTAGTTGTTTGAATTATCATAAGTCTATGCCTCTGATCGTAATGCTTTATCGTTACATATGATAATTATAATGATTTAGGTTATGTGATCGCATAGGGATATGGGTTGCATGCTGAATATGGGGTATTATATCATGTACTTGTGATCACCATAGGAATATGGGGTTGGATGCATGAATTCTCTATTTCTTAAGTTTATTGCTTTACCGGTTGGCATGATTCACCTAAGGAATTAGGGTAACTCAATTAGGTAAAAGGGGTTCTGAGGCAAGGAATTGTCCTTAACCTACTATAGTGAATTGAATCTGGTAGTTCAAACAACTAATCTGTAATTAGTTGAAGGTTCATAACATAGGTGAAGGGAGAGGATTCGACACCTAATCGCTTTCTCTCGTTATTTCAACAACAGTCTTTATTTTCACGTTACTCAATTACAAATCAAATCAATTTTCACAATCTAGAATTAATCAAATTTGTTATTGTTACAACACGCAATCGCTGTGGAATCGACCGGTACTTACCGTAATTTTATTACTTGCAACGTTTTCAGTACACTTGCTGAATCTTTAACAAGTTTTTGGCGCCGTTGCCGGGGATTGTTGACTTTGTTGTCGACAAGGCAAACGAGTTGATTCTAGTTTTTTAGTTTTTGTTTGTTTTTAGTTACTTAATTTTGCTACTTGTTGGTTTCTTGAACTTGTTGACGTTTGCTTAAGTGTTTCAGAGATTTGTGCATGCGGAGCAAGGGTCCACAAGAGCTCTTGTTTGACCCGAAAATTGAAAAACTAGCAAAGGCAAATCGAAGAAAGGCTAAGCTTGCCAAGCAGCAAGCAAGGGAATTGTCACAGGTACAATCAAATTCTACCTTGGTACCGGAAGATTTTTCGAGTGAAGAGGAAGAAATGGCTGATCCTCCACCTCCACCAAGACGTACTCTAGGTGACTTCGGGCGAAGAAATCAAGGTGCCCAAGCTTTAGCATTTCAACTAGTGGGCGTGGGCCAATTTGACATCAAATCTTCTGTCCTCACTGCCCTTAAATCAGAGCAGTTCTCTGGGTCTGATGCTGAAGACCCCAACCAACATCTCTTCCAATTTTATGAGATATGTGGTACTACACACCCTGAGGTGGTGACTAATAATGCAAAGAAGGCCCGGTTGTTCCCATTCACTCTAACGGGCAGGGCTAAAGATTGGTTGAACACTCTCCCAGGGACCGTCAACACTTGGAATGACCTCGAGAATAAGTTCTTGGAGCGATTCTTCCCTGTCTTCAAGTTTATAAGGAAAAGAGCTGAAATCTCTAACTTTACTCAAGGGGAGTCAGAGTCGTTGTATGATTCTTGGGAGAGATTCAAACGGTTGCTCAAAAAGTGTCCGGGGCATGGTATAGATGACTTCTTACAGCTGCAAACTTTCTGTCATGGTTTGAGACCTCAGACAAGAATGATGCTAGATGCCTCAGCTGGAGGATCTTTGGGTACAAAGACTTGGGAGGAAGCAAAGCAACTAGTAGAAGACATGGCCTCCAATGAATACAGAATCCAGAATGATCGGGGAGGTGTAAGTAAAAAGGGTGTGCTGGAACTTGATTCAAACAGTGCAGTGTTAGCCCAGCAGAAGTTGATGTCCATGCAGATTGAGGCCCTCACTAAACAATTGGCTACAGCTTGTGAGGTGGGGTCTGATAAGTCTATTTTTAGAGTCTTTTTAATAGTTATTTTCATTAAGTTTTTTGAGGTATTTTAATTATATTTTATATCTTTGAACTATTTTACTACATATGTTTGCTTTTTATTTTCAGGTTTTATTTTGGAGCAAAAGAGAAAATATGAGCTAAAATAAAGAAAAAAGGAAATATTTGAGGAGGAGCAATTTTTAAAGCACTAGACACCCTCATGGGCGCCAAGGGCCCCAAAAACCGAAAACTGGCCAAGGGCGCCAAGCAGCAAAACTGGCGCAGCACAGGGCGCCAAGGGCGCCAAAGCAGCAAAAACTGGCGCAAAGCCTGCGCACGACCCTGGCACATGTTGCACGACCCTAGTGCAAAACTGGCGCACGACCCTGGCAGATAGGCGCACGACCCTGGTAAAAACTGGCGCAGAGCCTGCGCACGACCCTGGGTGCACCACGCACGACCCGTGCGTGTTTTCAACTGAAAATGGCCCATTTTGGCAGAACAAGGCGCACGACCCTGGCACATAGGCACACGACCCATGCTTGCCAGCAACGCAGAACAGCTGTTTCCAGCACATGGCGCACGACCCTGGCACCATAGGCGCACGACCCTAGTGCAAAACTGGCGCAGAGTAGCCAAAATTGACTGGCCAGGGCGCACGACCCAGGCACATGGGCACACGACCCTGGCACCAGACAAGTCAATTTTGGCTGCACCCACTTGCTGATGGCTTTCCCTTGCCACTTGATTTGCCACTTTTTTATGACCATTTTGCCCCTCCTCTCAAGTGCCTTAGACCTAATATTTTCCTATAAATAGAGGCTTGATCCTCACTTGTAACCAAGCTTGAATTTTGTTAGAAAATCAATGACAAAGGCTCTCTAAAGATTCATGACTTCAATTTACTCTTCATGTTTTTATGATTCTTGCTTATTTACTTTATTGCCCCTTTAATTTCTCGCTCTTTACTTTCTCGCTCTTTACTTTTCGCTCTTTACTTTTTCGCTCTTTTATTTTCCCTGCTATTTACTTTCTTGCCCTTTTATTTTCCAAGTCATTTACTTTCATTGCTATTTAATTTCTCGCTCTTTACTTTTCGCTCTTTACTTTTTCGCTCTTTTATTTTCCTTGTTATTTACTTTTTTGCCCTTTAAATTTCCAAGTCAAGTAAACTACTGGCAAGTCAAGTAAATTACTGGCAAGTCAAGTAAATTACTGGCAATTTACTTTTCAAGCAATTTACTTTCTTGTCATTTACAATTCCGCTATTTATAATTTTGCACTTTACCGCTTTCTTTTATTTTCTCGCTATTTAAACTTTATGTTTTCCTTTCTTATTTTCTTTTCTCCTCTTTTGTCTACAATGATCATGAGTGAGTAGACTTTACTAAAACATTCCTTCTTTCTAAAAACACTTTCTTTTCAGTTAATCAACTTTGAAAAATTAGATTGGTATTCACCTAGGCTCTCCCTGTGGATCGATAACTCTTTTATTACGCGATACGACCCGTGCACTTGCGGGGCTATCAAGTTTTTGGCGCCGTTGCCGGGGAGGCAGTGATATTGATTAAGTTTTTCGAAACCGGTTAGATTGAAATTTTATTTCCTTTATTTTTTACTTTTTCTTCTCTTGTCCCTCGAATGCGAAGAACCAGAAGTTTCGGAGAAACTGTTCAACAAATTCCCGAAATCGAAAGGTTCTTACATAGAAGGAGGAGAGAAAATCATGATAACCAAATGGCGGCTAATGAAAATCGTGCTCTCAAAGAGTACGCAACACCTTCAGCAGAGCCATCGGCTGCCATTGTACATCCAAATGTGGAAGCAAATAATTTTGAACTCAAAACATCTCTGCTTTCGATGGTACAACAAAACCAATTTTCTGGTTCTCCCACGGAGGACCCAAATCTTCATATTTCAATTTTTCTTGAATACTGTGGAACTCTCAAATTAAACGGGGTACCTCCGGATGCCATAAGACTAAAACTCTTCCCTTTTTCATTAAGGGATAGAGCTAGAGCATGGCTACATTCTTTGCTTTCGGAATCCATTACCAGCTGGGGCCAATTAAAACAAGCTTTTCTCGCTAGGTTCTTTCCCCCGAGTAAAACAGCTCAAATGAGAAGTCAAATTACTCGATTTTCTCAAAACAACGGGGAATCTCTTTATGATGCTTGGGAACGTTTCAAAGAAATGTTAAGGCTATGCCCCCATCATGGACTAGAGAAATGGCTTGTTATTCACATTTTTTATAATGGATTACAATATGCAACAAGAATGACTGTTGATGCAGCTGCAGGTGGAGCTTTGATGAACAAAATTTTTACTGAAGCTTATGCACTCATTGAAGATATGGCTCAAAACCATTGTCAATGGGCAAGTGAGCGAGCCATAACAGATAAACCAGCATCATCAAAAGAGCCAGGTAAGTATGAAATATCCACTGTTGATCATCTTGCCTCAAAAGTGGACGCATCTAGTACTTGTCGCCATCCCCGTTTCACAAACTTTTTCTCCTACTACTCCACCATGTGAATTATGTGGGGTTGTTGGCCATATTGGAGCTAAATGCCAGCTTGAGGCATCTAGTACTCGTGCCCCAGGTGAATGCCAGCTTGAGGCATCTAGTATCCAGCTCTAAGTGCCTTCTTGGCTAGTGCTCGTGCCCCAGGTGATTTCCACATATTCCTTCGTGGATTTCCCCCAACACGTAATCGGCCTCATGGGGCGTCAGACACTTTAGTAACGGTGTCGAGAATCCTCTACGAAACAGTTTGCCTTCAATTACTGAGTAGGACGATGCCCGCCTACGCGTGAGAGCTGACTTCTTTGGGTCGTCCTGCTCCTCCCCCATCACGATGTACTTTAGGATGGGATCGATCCAAGTCTTGCCCTGATCGATCGTGCAGACATTTGTGATTAGGACTGTTTCTAGTCAGACACTGGGTTGAGGGAGTATTTTCTGGATTACACTCCGGTGGTTCCCTGGGGTCTTTGTGCTCGCTAGTTTCGAGAGCACGCCCGTGTTAAAGATTCTGCAAGTGTACTGAAAACGTTGCAAGTAATAAAATTACGGTAAGTACCGGTCGATTCCACAGGGATTACGTGTTGTAACAATAACAAATTTGATTAATTCTAGATTGTGAAAATTGATTTGATTTGTAATTGAGTAACGTGAAAATAAAGACTGTTGTTGAAATAACGAGAGAAAGCGATTAGGTGTCGAATCCTCTCCCTTCACCTATGTTATGAACCTTCAGCTAATTACAGATTAGTTGTTTGAACTACCAGATTCAATTCACTATAGTAGGTTAAGGACAATTCCTTGCCTCAGAACCCCTTTTACCTAATTGATTTACCCTAATTCCTTAGGTGAATCATGCCAACCGGTAAAGCAATAAACTTAAGAAATAGAGAATTCATGCATCCAACCCCATATTCCTATGGTGATCACAAGTACATGATATAATACCCCATATTCAGCATGCAACCCATATCCCTATGCGATCACATAACCTAAATCATTATAATTATCATATGTAACGATAAAGCATTACGATCAGAGGCATAGACTTATGATAATTCAAACAACTAATTGTATTAACCATAACAAAGTATCCATAACCTAGGTTCGGGGAGAATCATCTCTCCCTAATCTTAGAAAATTAGTTAGACATGGTGAATAGAGACATAACTAGAGTAAAAGAAGCAATACAAGTAAAGATAGACATAGAAACCTTCAACCCTCGTTCCCAAGTGGTGAAAAGCTCCCAAGATCTCACTTTCCTCTTCTCCATGAAGTCTGGCTGCGCTCCAATGACCAAGCTCCCTTGAAAAAACGCAAAACTGAATTAAAAACCCTAACTTCAGCAAGTCATCGCGTCGCGACACGAGCCCGTCGCGACGCGAAATTGGACAGAATCCAATTTTCTCCTGATTCATGCTTCCTTCGCGACGCGAACCCTCCTGGTCGCTACGCGATATTGAACAGAAACTTAAGTCTTCCCAGTTGTGCTGCATCTCCGGGCAAGTGTCTGGTTCGCCGAATGATAACACACAAATTGGAGGTCTTCAAGTACAAAATAACTCCGACAATGCAGAAATGGCTTACAAAAGGGCTTCCTACTACAAATTTCTAATACTCAGCTAAACCCCCTGATAACGACTACGATACAATCAAAAACCCGCACAATTGGTCCTAAAATTGGACAACTTACATCATATGACAGAGAGTCAACACAACCCCAAACTTAAACTTTTGCTTGTCCTCAAGAAAACCTTCAATTCAGGCTGTGGCTACTTTTTTATTTAGCTGTCACACATTCTACACAAACTAATAACTACACAGTATATCAAAAATCATCATCAACCTAATGCAGTAGCAAGACAACTGAATCGGTAAGACACAAGATCATAAGCAGGCAAACATTCTCAAGTTATATCTTTTCCACACATCTCTCCGGTGTTTCTCTCTTGAGGTGTTTAGGGTATTCACTCAATTCACAGTACTTGCATCATCGTTTCATAGGCTTGAACAAGTACTATACAAATCAATACACAAGAAATACACACACACTTTTTGAGGACTTTCAAAGGTTGTAATGGGCTTAGGTAAGGGTGGATACATTTGGATGAGTAGGTTACAACTTGGAGTTAGGCCTACTTCTCACTTTGTCAATTTCAACAATCTCACTCACTTACCCATTTTCCCAAAAAGCATTCCACAAGAGAAGGAATTATTTACTTATTTATTTATATATATCCTTTTTTTTTGAAATATATATCTGTATATTTTTTTTTCCTTCTTTTCTTTGTATGTTCCTTTCTCTTGTATACCACCCCAAACTTAGAATGTTGCTATTCCACGAGCAACCCCAAACGTAGAACGTTTCCCCACTCTCATGCTTTAATCTACCTAACTCCAAGTTAAGAAAACTTAGGCTATGCTGTGCAGGAAAATTACAAAAAATAAACAATTAGGCTCAGAGGGGCTAACAAGGGATAGCAATTAGAGGGTTGGCTTGAAAGGCTCGGGTTTTCAAAAATTTGCCTCAGTGTGTATATAAATCACATGCAAGATAGTTAAGTACAAGCTCAAGTTCTGCAGACTAATGCAAGCAAGGAATAATCACACAAAGAATAGAATAAGTGTTTGGGGGCAAACCTCACAGCTGGGAATTTTTAGAGATGTTACTTGAGAGAATGCCCACAGATGATCTCAGTCTGCCTCAACTTTTGGCATGACCACTAGCAATACCTGATGATAAAATTTGACACACTAGCAATCACAAGGTAAAATGTAAAACATATGAAACTAAATACCACAATACCATAAAATTGAAGCTGCTTCTACAAAAGCCTAGGGTAATGGTGTCTCAATATCACAGAGTAAGTTGTAGTAATATAGTACAGACCAAGGTGCAAAATAAAGTCAAAAGGGAAAGTAGGACTAAAAATGCAAGATAAAAATGTCTGAAAATAACAGTAAAAGATAAATGAGCCTCCTGCTCAGGGAAAAGAAATGTGATCATCAATGTACTCATCCCCTGAAAGTAGGGGGTCCTGGGAGTCTGGCTGCTGCTCTGCTGGTGGTGCTGATGAAGATGCACCTGCTGCCCTGTTCTCTGCCATATATTTCTGGGCAGCCAGGTGGACTCTAGCTGATGCAAGGTAAGAGGTGTCTATGCCCTGCTGCTGTAGTAGCATCGACGTCCCGCACCAGTTGGCCATATGGAGGTCATACTGAAAGGAAGGGTCGCTGCCATACAGCTGACGGTAGGATGGGTCTGCTTGCTGCTACTGTGCTGGAGATGCTGGCTGTGGTGGTGGTACTGCTCCATCCATAAGCCCATCGAGCTGCTTCATGATCCAGGCTGTAGTGATGGGCTCCCTGGGGTCAACTAGCAAGTCATCAGGGTACTCAGGACAGCCCTGTTGTATACATAAAGCATGGATCAGAGGCATGCCCCAATCTGGCCCTAGGACATCTAACTATCTCGGCAATGCTCTCAGAAATGGCTCTCCCCAGGTTCACCCTCTGTCCTCTCATAATAGCCAATAATCCCATGGCCACATTGACCTTCACATCAGTGTTATTGGAACAGGAGATGATAGACTGGTTGAAAAATGCATTCCAGGCCTTCGGGATTGGCTTCAGTCCCATATTGCAAAAGCGGCGTGGAAAGTTCTGGGATCCGGCCCATTGTGCCCCTGGACGGCATAGCTCTCTCAAGGTCCCCTCATAATCAATCTTCCTGGGGTTGACTGCAGCGTAGCACATAGCACAGAAGGCCTCTGTAGGTAGCCCAAGCAGGCTGTTGATGCTGTCCGAAAAGTAGGACACAGTCTTGCCTCTGACATAAACTGATGTAGACTTGTCCTTCTCCTCCTCCCAATAGGCGTTGGAGTAGAACTCCCTGACCAGGCTCTGGTTCGCCTGCTTAATCATTGCGTTGAGTGGAAGCCACCCCAACTCCCGCAGTGTGGAAGTAATAATCGAGAACTCATCTGTGGAGAGGTCAAAGGCCCTCTCAGGATTTATCTTCTTGCCTTTGACCACCTACTGATACCGCTCTTCGTGCTTGGGGGACTTGAATCTGTCAACCTCACCTGGTGGTCCCCCTCTCCTTTTCTTGGAGGTGCCTGCATTGCTTGGCCTCATTTTAGTTTGCCTGTAAATGTCCTGTAATGAAATAAAACCAGAATGCAGCACAAATTGTTAGTTCTCGGTGGGTCCTTGGTGTGGGCCCCACTCACAGCAGAGAATTCAACAAAATCAGGCAATAAAATTTTCTCAGCACTAGTCAACTACCCTAAGGTGCAATGATCATTGACAAAATTAAAGCACAGGCTAGCAACCAAAAACAGAATTCACTTAGGCATTTTCACAAACAGTTGGGTTGCTTAGCCCAAAACTCACTTGGGCATTTTCACAAACACCTTGGCTACACAAAAAATTTTCATTCAAGCATTTCATCAAACACCTCTCCTACACTCTAAAAAACAAAGATTTTCTATCCTAATTCAAAATATACCATCACAAATCCAGAATTAAGAAGTAATGGTGAGGATTATCATACCTGGAGAGTGTTGGGGATGCAAAATTATGTGCTCTTTCACACGTTGAGTGCCAAAATTGAATTAGAGGGGGAGAATGCTTGCAATTCGCGCACAAGGGAGGGAAAAAGTTGTGTTTTTGGTTGTGTTCGGTCTGCCTGGTTATTAGGCAATTTGGCGTCGCATCGCGACGCGACGCGTCCTTATCGCGTCGCGAAATCAAACAGAAAAAATTTTTGCTGGAAAATTTTTGAACGGTCGCGACGCGATGCCTTCCTTCGCGACGCGAAATGAAACAGTATGTTTTTTTTCCTTTGAAATCCTTCTTTTTCGCGAAGCGAATTTGACCGAACACAGTTTTTTTCTAAGACTAACAAAAAATTAAAACTACATTGCAAACTTGAAATTAAACGAAAATAAATACTTGTTACCTCACAGTGGGTTGCCTCCCACTCAGCGCTTCTTTAACGTCACTAGCTTGACGGTTGTCAGAAGATGACTCAGTTTGGCTCCGGTGGAGCATTCAGCTTTTTCAGTGCCTCTTCCAGCACTCCTTTGGCATACTCCACTTCCATTTTTCAGTTCTTACCAGATGTAGTTGTAGCTTCCTTCCGGTCCTTCCAGACAGCAGGTGGCTTCTCACGGGTTGGGTGGTAGATTTTTTTTCAACCATCTTGGAATTAGTGGTCTCGATGCAATGACATTCTTCTTTTTCCTTCATCGGGGTTGTGTACTCAAGCACATTGAAGATCTCAGATTCATCTTGGACCCTCAATTTCACCGTCCCTTCAGCCACATCAATTACTGCTCTACTGGTAGCCAGGAAGGGTCTTCCCAGAATGAAAGGAATGTCATTGTCTCCATTCATGGAGCTTTTGACATCCATATCCCCATCCAGTTGCAAAATTACAAAGTCTACTGGGAAGAGGAATGTGCCAACCTTGACCAGGACATCCTCCACAACCCCATAAGGGTTCCTGATAGACCTGTCAACAAGACGCAAGGTCATGGTGGTTGGTTTCACTTCTCCTCCGCCCAGTTTCCTCCACATAGCTAGGGGCATTAAGTTTATGCTCGCCCCCAAATCACACAGTGCTTTATCAACCTTTTCTTCACCAATTTTGCACGGGAGGGTGAAGCTCCCAGGATCCTTCAACTTCTGAGGAAGCTTGTTTTGGATTATGGCTCTACACTCTTCAGATAGAGCCACAATTTCATCATCCTTAAACCTCCTCTTTTTAGTCAACAATTCCTTCATGAACCTTGCATACATGGGCATTTGCTCTAATGCCTCTGCGAAAGGAATGTTGATCTGGAGACGTGAGAAAATTTCCCTAAACTTGGAGAATTGCTCCTCCTTCTCTTTCTTCTTAGGTAATGGGGGATAGGGCAATTTCATGTATGATGGGATCTCCTGGACCTTCTCTCTTGCTTCCCCCTCAATTTTCTTACTTCCTGTTTCTTTTTCTTTTTCTACCACCTCATTCTTTTTTTTCAATTCCTCACTAGGCTTGTGCTTGGTTACCTCAACGGGTCTGCTCTATACCACTTCTCAGCGAGATAGCATTGCAGTTCTCATTCTTGGGGTTATCCACAGTGTTTGCAGGGAAACTACCATTGGACTTCTCAGCTAATTGCTTTGACAGAGTACCAATTTGGGTCTCCAAGTTCTTCATGGATGCTTCATGGTTTTTCCCCATGTTTATGATCACCTGCTCTTGGGACTGGAAGGTGTTTTTGGTCATCTGCATGAACTGTGTCAATGCATCTTCTAACCGAGAAGGGGATCTTTGTTGTTGATTAGGTGCCTGAGACTGTTGTTGGGAACCTGAGGCTTCATTGTTTTTCCAAGAAAAGTTGGGATGATTCTTCCACCCTGGATTGTAGGTGTTGGAAAAAGGGTTCCCACCTTGTTTTTGGAAATTTCCCATATAATTGGCATGTTCCATTGCCTCTCCTTGGGTTGCACAATCCCCTTCATGGGCTTCTCTGCCACAATAAATGCACCCACCTGTTTGCACTGCTTGGGCGGTTGCTTGGCTTTTTGACCCCACTGATAGCCCCGCAAGTGCACGGGTCGTATCGCGTAATAAAAGAGTTATCGATCCACAGGGAGAGCCTAGGTGAATACCAATCTAATTTTTCAAAGTTGATTAACTGAAAAGAAAGTGTTTTTAGAAAGAAGGAATGTTTTAGTAAAGTCTACTCACTCATGATCATTGTAGACAAAAGAGGAGAAAAGAAAATAAGAAAGGAAAACATAAAGTTTAAATAGCGAGAAAATAAAAGAAAGCGGTAAAGTGCAAAATTATAAATAGCGGAATTGTAAATGACAAGAAAGTAAATTGCTTGAAAAGTAAATTGCCAGTAATTTACTTGACTTGCCAGTAATTTACTTGACTTGCCAGTAGTTTACTTGACTTGGAAATTTAAAGGGCAAAAAAGTAAATAACAAGGAAAATAAAAGAGCGAAAAAGTAAAGAGCGAAAAGTAAAGAGCGAGAAATTAAATAGCAATGAAAGTAAATGACTTGGAAAATAAAAGGGCAAGAAAGTAAATAGCAGGGAAAATAAAAGAGCGAAAAAGTAAAGAGCGAAAAGTAAAGAGCGAGAAAGTAAAGAGCGAGAAATTAAAGGGGCAATAAAGTAAATAAGCAAGAATCATAAAAACATGAAGAGTAAATTGAAGTCATGAATCTTTAGAGAGCCTTTGTCATTGATTTTCTAACAAAATTCAAGCTTGGTTACAAGTGAGGATCAAGCCTCTATTTATAGGAAAATATTAGGTCTAAGGCACTTGAGAGGAGGGGCAAAATGGTCATAAAAAAAGTGGCAAATCAAGTGGCAAGGGAAAGCCATCAGCAAGTGGGTGCAGCCAAAATTGACTTGTCTGGTGCCAGGGTCGTGCGCCCATGTGTCTGGGTCGTGCGCCCTGGCCAGTCAATTTTGGCTGCTCTGCGCCAGTTTTGCACTAGGGTCGTGCGCCTATGGTGCCAGGGTCGTGCGCCATGTGCTGGAAACAGCTGTTCTGCGTTGCTGGCAAGCATGGGTCGTGTGCCTATGTGCCAGGGTCGTGCGCCTTGTTCTGCCAAAATGGGCCATTTTCAGTTGAAAACACGCACGGGTCGTGCGTGGTGCACCCAGGGTCGTGCGCAGGCTCTGCGCCAGTTTTTACCAGGGTCGTGCGCCTATCTGCCAGGGTCGTGCGCCAGTTTTGCACTAGGGTCGTGCAACATGTGCCAGGGTCGTGCGCAGGCTCTGCGCCAGTTTTTGCTGCTTTGGCGCCCTTGGCGCCCTGTGCTGCGCCAGTTTTGCTGCTTGGCGCCCTTGGCCAGTTTTCGGTTTTTGGGGCCCTTGGCGCCCATGAGGGTGTCTAGTGCTTTAAAAATTGCTCCTCCTCAAATATTTCCTTTTTTCTTCATTTTAGCTCATATTTTCTCTTTTGCTCCAAAATAAAACCTGAAAATAAAAAGCAAACATATGTAGTAAAATAGTTCAAAGATATAAAATATAATTAAAATACCTAAAAAAACTTAATGAAAATAACTATTAAAAAGACTCTAAAAATAGACTTATCAAACTCCCCCACGCTTGAACCTTTGCTTGTCCTCAAGCAAAAACAGTGTAAATCCTTAGGCCGATTCTGAAGGAAAATTATCTTCACATCGAATCATTAAGAGAACTGTGGGGCAATTCTAACACTTCGGTTTGAGAACTACTATCCGGGCTTCTTGTGGAATTGGGAGACAAATTTAAAGTATCAATACATTAGAGAGGATATCAATGTCATCATAGAACCGGTTCCCCAGCATTCTTAAGTTTGGGTCCTCCATTCACTAAGACCGGGTCTCAAAGGAGGGTCTTTATACGTTGGGTATTCAAGCAATATTTCTTTTTCTTTTTCTTTGATTGTATATGCTAACCATTCATTTTGACATTTAAAATGCACCAATTTTTGCATTTTGAATTGGTTTTGCAAAATTTTTTTTTTTTTTTTTGAATACCCCAACTCAGACGTTTTTCTCCAGTAACCGCGCATCCAGTGAATGTCACCCAGAGAACCAGGTTACTAGTTTCTTTTCAGTCCTTCTAATTGTATTAACAACTGAAAACAGTCTCAGTAGTGTGTGTGTGTGTGAAAAAGCCCTAGAAGTAGAAATCGAACCATGATACAATTTTGTTGTTCCCAACCAGTCCACCTAGATGATTGCTAATGAAAAATTGAAAAATTATTTTTGTCCAGAAAAGGCTTATCTAAAACATGCTTAGGGTTCACAAAGTTTCGTGATGGGGGGAGCAGATATGACTCAAAGTACAAAAAGATAAAAACTCGGTAAAGCAATAAAGACATACCCAATAAAAAACAATAAAATACCCCCCCATGCTTGGACTAGGCATTGTCCTTAATGATTTTTCAAATAAAACAAAAAGGGTTTAGGAGAGCTCACCTGGCTGTCTGGTTCAGGATACTCGGCCCTGGGGTATTTTATTTTTCAACAAATCGAAAAATACATTAAGCCGTGGGTTGCCTCCCACGCAGCGCTCTTTTAACGTCATTAGCTTGACCTTTTCCTTTTATAAAGTTATTCCTGGGTCCCATTGCTTGTAAAATGGAAGTTGTGTAAGCAATAAGATCTTTTTTACAATTCCCCCCAGATCAAATGTTATTTTTTTCACAAAGGAAGGTGAAAAGTAAGATAAAGGAGATGGTTTGTATGGTGGTGGGGGGGTGTATGGTTCTTCTCTTTCTTTTTCTGGTTCCTTCTCTTTTTCTTTTTCTGGTTCCTTCTCTTTTTCTTTCTCTTCTTGCTCACACGGTGAATTATGTTTTTCACTCACAAATTTTTCTTGGTTTGCTCTTGGTTCCTCTAATTGTTTTTCGCTTCTAAGGGTGACAGCATATATTTGGCCATTTAGATTTTGTTCAGGCTGTCCGGGAAATACCCCCGAAGATTTAGAGGATGAAGCCACCTGTGTTGCCACTTGAGTTATTTGATTTTCAAGCATCTCACTATGAGTGGCAATAGAGTCGATTTTTGATTTTAATTTGATAAGTGTGTCATTCAAATAACCAGTTTGATTTTTGAATTCTTCATTTTGTTTAAATTGAGATGACACAAATTTTTCCATCAAAAATTCCAAGTTCGACTTTTGTGGGTTGTTTTGTGGGTTGTTAAAAACGCTTTGATTTTGAAAGACAGGAGGTGGTCTAGGTGCTGGATTGGGTGGAGGATTTTTATAAGAAAAATTTGGATGATTTCTCCACCCAGAATTATAAGTATTTGAAAACGGATCTTCTTTTTGAGCAAAGTTTATATGCTCATTTCCAGTACTAGATGCCTCAAGCTGGCATTTAGCTCCAATATGGCCAACAACCCCACATAATTCACATGGTGGAGTAGTAGGAGAAAAAGTTTGTGAAACGGGGATGGCGACAAGATACAACTCAAAGGTCGTCCCTAGAGAATTCACCATCGACTAGCTCGTCCTCAGAAGAGCGACGATAAAGTAAGTACCCCCCCATGCTTGGACTAGGCATTGTGCTCAATGATTTTTCAAATAAAACAAAAAGGGTTTAGGAGAGCTCACCTGGCTGTCTGGTTCAGGATACTCGGCCCTGGGGTATTTTATTTTTCAACAAATCGAAAAATACATTAAGCCGTGGGTTGCCTCGGGGGAAAAGAATGTCTATGTGGTGCAATCCATGTAAACGAGAATGAGGCTAAAGCTCCTAATGAATATTCACTTCCCTTAGATGTGCTCAGATTGATTGCCAAACGTCTTATTAATGTAATTGATTATTTTCACTTTCGAGCAACCAATACATTCTTTCGATAAACTGCACCACCAGTTCAGTGGAGATCATCTTCTTCCATGTCAATGTCAAGGTTTGATGATCTTTCACTGTCTCCTTTATTTGTGTTCTCAGAGATGGACACAATCTTCACTTTTGTACATCCAAAGCATGGTCTAAAATACAAATATATCATAAGTTTTCCCCAAGAAAATGTGGATGATGAACTTGGGGATTTAAAGATGGGTTGTGAAATTTGGTTCTCAAAAGATGGTTGGCTATTACTATTGGTAGGAAACAAGTTTTTTCCACTTTTCTATACAACCCGTTTACCAAAAAAGTTTTACCATTTACGTTGGGGCCAAATACAATTTGGAATACCTTATATGGCATAAAACTTCCCCTCTTCAACGTAAGTATTGCTTTTCATAAAGGATTATATTATTTTCTTACTGTGGAAGGACAGTTGGGATTTGTAGAAGTAACAGATGGAGAAGAAAGAAGGGACAAATTTATTGAGGATTGTCAAGCTCCATGCACCGGCCAGTTCAACAGCTTTCTAGTTGAATGTGAGGGCAATCTATTGTCAGTATATGAGGGTCCTTTTGGAGAATGGGTTAAAGTTTTTATGTTGAATGAGTCTACAACCACATGGACCAAAGTTGAAAGACTACCAAATCATATGCTCTTTGTTGGTTGGTCGTACATCATTTTCTGCACTGGCTAATCTTCCTGGAATGGAAAACAAAATCTACTTTCCTAGATTCTTTGATCAGAGTATTGTGTTTTATTCACTCGAATCAAACAACTACCACACGTTCGAAAATGAAATGGTACATTTTTATCATGTGAGAGAACGAACACTTGAATAACGGCTGGATTGTGCCAAGGTGGCACTAAGTTTTGGGTGGTTTTTTGGTAAAACAAGTTATTTGGAAAAATGAACTTCGTTGCCATTTAATTTTATATGCCGTTATTTAGCTTTTGTTGTTTGAACAAACTTTTTGTAGACTTAGTGATACTTAATATTGTTGTTATTCAGCTGTCCAACTTTGCTGGGTTACACAACTAGGGTTATAATAAGTAAGGCATGTCAATGAAATGCATGACCGATCATTCTGAAACAATTCTGAAAAGTGTTTATTTATCTTGTTTGTGTCCATTGGATACTTATATTTCAGTCGGTGATGATTAGTAAACATTCATTTTCTCATTATGCAATTATAAAGAAACAACAAATGATATGATGAGCCAAATGAGAAAATATGAAACACCCAATATAATAAAGGAGTTATCCGCTACTCAATAATCTCCATTACT
Organism: Astragalus membranaceus; assembly: GCA_039519185.1. NCBI lineage: Eukaryota > Viridiplantae > Streptophyta > Magnoliopsida > Fabales > Fabaceae > Astragalus > Astragalus membranaceus. The sequence continues at coordinate 143,347,057 of CM076846.1, read as the reverse complement.
CGAGATAGAGGTATAGGTTTTGTTGATAGTAATTCTCCACTAAAGAATCCATTTAAAGTGAATGTTACTCATATATAGTATACCGTCAAGCACTTAAATTCATACCGTCAACATATAGTGAGTGATTTGTAGCTTGGTCGCCCAAGGGTTAGAACGGGTACCGAGCACTTTCCGGCCATCTTTCTGAATCTTTCAATGAAGTTTGTCACAGCCTCATCCACCTTCTGCCGTAAATTCATGAGATCAGCAGCCATAACTTCAAGTTGTGGCCAATAAAATCTGTCATGGAAGCACCATTCCATGTCTGCCTAGGTCTGTATAGAATCAGGTGGGAGAGAAGAATACCATGAGAAGGCAGTCCCTGTCAAAGACAGAGGGAGCAGCTGCAACTTGTGGAACTCATTCTGGTTTCCTTCCCCACATTGGGTCGTGAATCGGCTGACGTGCTCCATGGTAGACTTACCATCATCCCCGAAGAATGTGGCAAAGTCAGGGGTTTTGAATCCTCTGGGCAGAGGCACCAATCTGTCCTCCCACTCGGGGTAAGGCTTCCTATATATGGTCTGTCTAGCGGTTTCAACTAAACACCAAAGAACTTCTTGATGGTGTCAGCTATCAAATTAGGATCCAGGAGTTGGGACCCTGATGGTCTTTTAGTTGGAGGCGTTGGTCGCCATAGTGTTTCTGGGGGACCCTGCGCCCCTGGCTGTGGTGGTACCTGAGGTGGAGCGTCTATCCATGGCTGCCCAGGCACTACTTGGGCTAATTTAACAAGGTCAGTTCTTGGTACAGATGTTTGCATGCCTCGGTGAGGTGGAAGTTGACTCCATGGCTGTTCGGCCGGGCCAACACCCATCTATGTCTGTATATAGGAACCCGCCGGGAAGGTACTGAGTGCTCCGAGGTACGGCTGGCTAGGAGGTAGGCTTGTCGAGCCCGGTGGGCTCTGGGCCCATGGCTGCTGACTTGGGCAATACCCAGTGATCCTGCCATTCCCTGATTTCGGGGCAAAGGCTTGCCCCCTACGTAGGCCGGGTAGTTAGCCGCGATAGAACATCCATAGGATGGTCCTGGCGGCAAACCCACCGACCCAACAGCCTCGGGCGGCCTTCTGGCCGATTGCACTTGTCCCTGCTGAAGAGAAGCCGTATTAGTGACATTCGCCAAAAACTGCCCCCCAGTGTTGGCAGTGGCAAAAGTACCAGGCTGAGGAATTACAGGAGTAGGACATACCTGATGAGAGAACGCCTGCTGAGGCCCAGTCAAACTCCCACTTGGTGAACACTGATGCATGCCTCCCATAGAAGTATAGGAGGATGATTGCTGAGGTCCAACAGGGTTGGTGTATGGCAGGGACTAATGCATGCCTCTCATAGAAGTAGGATGTGTCCTCCTTATGGTTGGCCAGGGAAAATGGGGTTAGTAGCGTTGCTACTTTGCGTTTCATGCCTGTGTTCCAGTTCCTTGGCCCGTTGCACCTCGTTGTCCACCATAGGTTTAACTATGTGTTAGCCTGCATTTTCGACAGGCTAATATTAAATGCAGTCAACAGGGTTTGACTTAATATTTTCAGAAAGAAGGCAGATTTTCGACACCAAGATATAATTTCGACTTCAAAAGGCAATAACCAAAGGAAAGCAGCCTAGTGCATAACTTAGCAAATTTGGAAAAAAAGGGGCACACTTCGACAGAGAGAAGATTATAGACAGCGAAACAAGTAAAGCTATGGAGATCTGTCGAAAGGGACATTGATTCTTTGGTCGAAGAGAAAGAGCAGTTAGACAATCGAAGTAGAAGCACGTCGAAAGAGCAGTTACTCTGCCTTATCTTGTAGCAGTTACTCTGTTTTATCTTGTTTTAGAAAACTGCTGAGCAGTTATAGTCTTAGTTGTATTATAAATAGAGGTTCTGTAGAGAGGAAAAGGGGTCGCAAAACTCATTACACATATTTTCCTAAAACACTCTACTTCCGCAAACAGAGAAAACAGAGTCAACAGGAATTCATGTATGATTCTGCGTACCACTTCTTTATATAATTGTTTTCATTTCTTTTAGATTTCTGCACTTTGTCATCTTCTTCACTTACAATTACTGCAATTTACTGCATTCTGATTACTTTTCTCACATTTACAAATTCTTGTACTTTATCGTAAGTTTCCGCACTTCTATTAAATATCAACAATTCTTAGTAAAATTTGATCACAAATGGCCTGAGATTCCTAGTTGATCTCGCAAGTAATACGTGTAGTGAAACTAGCGGTGTTTACTAAAAATCACAGTAAACAAATTGGCACGCCCAGTGGGACCTTTGTGCTAACTAATTAAAATTTTTTACTAAGATAATTCTGGGTTTGTTAAACACAGAACCAGTACATCGCACGTTGCATGCGTTTAAGAAGTGGTAGACAGTTACATCAAATGCCACGTTCAAACATGAATGGTGCTTCTACATCGAATGGACATTCCCAGGCGTCAGTTACTGATACCAACGCCACGAACACTCAGGGAACAACCCTTCCTGCACCATCTCCAGGAGTAACCGCTCCCATAATTGCTCCAAACGTGGTCGGCGTAACCGCCCCATTATCGTCTTCGACAGACATGGGTATAACCGCTGTAACCGCTCCCACTATAGCTCCTGGGTCGAACATGATGATTCCCCAGTCATCAACCTTTGGTTCAACTAATCCCTGGATACCCAATGCTATGGTGGGAAATATGCCATATAGTTTTCCCATAAATGGTCGAAATTACCCCTTTGGAATGCCAACCGCTATGATGGTAGGACTCCATACAAATGCATCTACATATGCAGATAACATGGCTTCGAACTTTTCGCCTATGCACAACCCATCAAAGAATATGTATAGTCGAAATATACAACCTTCAATAACCACTTCGTCATTATTGGCATTAAGACAACAAATGGATGATAGTAACCATGACATGGTAAATATGCTAACACAGCAAATAGGTACAGTGTTTAATCCCCTGATACAGGATACAAATAATAGTTACCAAATGTTAGCAACACAAATGGGACGAATTGATGACTTCTTTGGCACTCCACAAATACAAAACCAGCAAGTTCCCCAAGTACAAAACATCAGGCCTGTTGACTTACCTGTCGAAAGGCCTAATAATGCAACCCCCGTGAATCGAGCACAACAATTTGTCGAAGAGACTATACCTGAAGTGGTGCTAGTAAATAGAAATCAAAACGCTGATGAGGTAGTTAGGCAAGTCCAGCAAAATAACCTCGGAATGCAAAATAATTTGGCTAATCTTGTCGAAACTATACTAGCCCAAAATGGTCTTAATTTAGGCTTACACAGACCTAATTTTGTGTCTCCCTTGTCTGAATATGTGATGCAAACGGATTTGCCTAGAGGGTGGAAAATTCCTAAGTTCACAAAATTTGCTGGAGAAACCAGTGAATCTACTGTCGAACATATTGCAAGATATTTGACTGAGGTTGGGGACATTGCGTTAAACGAAAATTTGAAAATGAAATATTTCCCAAATTCTTTGACGAAAAATGCATTTACTTGGTTTACAACATTACCCCCGCACTCCATGTTTAATTGGAACCAATTAGAAAAAGCATTCCATGAACAATTTTACATGGGACAATCAAAGATTAGCCTTAAAGAATTGGCTAGTGTTCGACGCACAATGCCAGAATCTATTGATGAATATCTCAATAGATTTAGACTACTCAAGGCGAGATGTTTCACCCAAGTGCCTGAACATGAGTTAGTCGAAATGGCTGCTGGTGGTTTAGATTATTCCATCAGGAAAAAACTGGATACTTTACACCTAAGAGATATGGCTCAATTGGCTGATAGAGTTCGACAAGTTGAAAGACTTAAAGCAGAAAAAGCTTCGACAACCAAGTTTAACAATAAGAAAGAAAAAGTGGCGTTTGTTAATGTTGATAACAATAGCCAAGAATTCGACATAGCTTATGAAAATGTCGAGGAAGAGGTTGACATTGCAGAATTAAAACCTGGACCTCCATATACATGCAAATTGTTAAACCCCTCTAATGGAAAAAACCCTGTCGAACCAAAAAATGATAAGTTTGTTGCAAAAACATATACCTTCGACGTCACAAAATGTGACCAAATATTTGATCTTTTGGTGACTGATGGTCAAATTTTAGTACCTAAAGGTCTAAAAATACCACCATTAGAACAACAAAAGAAAAGAGGTTATTGCAAATATCATAATTTCTTGGGTCATAACACCTCCCAGTGTGTACTTTTCAGGGATCTAGTTCAGAAAGCATTGAATGATGGAAGGCTGAAATTTGATGACAAAAATAAGTCATCAATGCAGATCGACAGCAATCCTATGCCCACAGTTGAAGCAAACTACAGTGAAGTAGATATTTTGATGGTCGAAACCAATGAAGTGGTTGCTGAAAGTTTTGAAGCGAACATCAAAATGGTCACTAATGACCAATATGCTGAAAAAATGCAGGTGGTTTACCACAAGCTGAAGAGGACTTGGTAGACTTCCTCAACAGATGCAAGATAAGTAACACCGAGGTGATGTTATGCCCACGGTGCAGTTCTGTATTCGACAAGGAGGCCGCTAAAAGCCTTGAGAGTGTCACTCCTCAATTCAAGAGAAAAAACAAATGGGTCGATAATAGGCCCAAATTCAGCTTCAACCCAAGAGGTGTGCCATATAAGGTTACATCTTCATCAAGACAAGCTCCGAAGGCTCAAAGGAGAACATTTGTGCCACCTGCAAGGGCCCCTGTCGGAAGATGGTTATACCCAGGAAATAAGGAGACGGAATGTCACCTAAAGATGGCAGGAGAGACTTCCAATGCCATGAATCAAAACAAGGCGCCTAATTCCAATAGATACGCCTACAGCAATAATTACAAGGGGAAAAACCCCATGACAAGAACGCAATGGCGAAGATACCAACGCCAGATGAAGTTGACTGCTGCTGAGAAAAAGGAGAACATCGACACAAGCAAAGGTAAGCAATTAGCTTCCAGTGTCGAATTCCCAAGAAAGTCAGCAAAAGAGAGGATATTCCCTCCCCTTGCAGACATCAAAAAAGGTCTTGACTCTGAAGAAGGCCTGCAATTAGATGATGGTATGGACTCTGAATTCTTAGATTCAGAACCAGACCTCGACATCATCTGCGTCGTTTCAATTCTGCCAATTGAATTCGACGTCATTTCAAAAGTGACCGAGATCGAACAAGATTTCGATCAAGATATGGCTAAGCACAGGCCAATGTGTTACTACGTACTAAATAATGGCTCCATAGAAGAGCAGGATGCTGTCTTCGAGAGGCCAGATGGAGGGATGAAACACCATCTAAAACCATTGTTTATACAAGCAAAAGTAAACAATGTAGGCGTCAATAAAATATTGGTTGATGGGGGTGCAGCGGTTAACCTGATGCCACAACATGTGCTGGCAAAAGTTGGCAAATCAGAGACTGATTTACGGCCACATAACATAGTCCTCACTAATTATGAGGGAAAATCTGGCTATTCGTTAGGAGCCATAGAAGTGGAGTTAACAGTGGGGAGTGTGAAGAGAAAAACTATGTTCATAGTCATACCCACCAGAGCAAACTTCAATCTACTCCTGGGCAGAGAGTGGATCCATGGAGTAGGAGCAGTGCCCTCAACACTCCACCAGAGACTCTCTATTTGGAGAGAAGATGGCCTGGTCGAAAATATAGAAGCAGACCAGAGTTATTTCTTGGCAGAGGTTGACCATATTACAAGGAGGACCTTTGACAAACAATTGGCGACTATTGCGCCATGCACACCTTCAGACACTGCATATGTCCCTATGGACAATGTGTTTGAATCCCTAGATCTCCACCCTAACCATGGCTTCATATGGGAGAGGGAAGTGATCGATGAGGCATCACCTTCAATAGGCTTTTGCAAGCCTACTGGGTGGGATGGTCCCTAAACGGTGATGATGTCTATACCCACCGTATGGGAAAGAATTACGGCTTATGTGGCCGAAAATAAACAAAATATGGCTTTGGAGGCCAAATTGCAACAAAATATGGTTGAACAAGCCATAGAAGTTAACCCAGAAGTTAACAATAAAGGTAAAATGGCCGAAGGCCAGAGACTTGACTGCATCTACGATGATGAGCCTTTAGGTTTTGAAAAAGACCCAATGGGTTCGACTAAAAAGATGCAGGCTCAAGACCCTCTTGAAGAAATTGATTTAGCAGATGGCCCCATAAAAAGGCCAACATTTATCAGTGCTAAAATTGACAAGGATTTGAAAGATCAAACTGTCAAGTTACTCAAAGAGTATAAAGATTGCTTCGCCTGGGATTACAATGAGATGCCTGGTCTACGTCGAGAAGTACTCGAACTGAAACTGCCCATTCGACCAGACAAAAAACCAGTGAAGCAAACACCAAGGAGGTTCGCACCACAGGTTCTGTCGAAGATCAAAGAAGAAATCGAAAGATTACTCAAGAGTAACTTCATCAGGACTGCCAGGTATGTTGATTGGCTAGCCAACATTGTTCCTGTTATTAAGAAAAATGGAACATTACGAGTCTGTATAGATTTTCGTGATTTAAATAATGCTACACCCAAAGATCAATACCCTATGCCTGTGGCAGAAATGCTAGTTGATTCGGCAGCAGGATTTGAATACCTAAGTATGCTTGATGGGTATTCAGGATATAATCAAATTTTTATTGCCGAAGAAGATGTGTCAAAAACAGCATTTCGATGCCCAGAGGCATTAGGTGTTTATGAATGGGTAGTAATGCCATTTGGTTTAAAAAATGCTGGTGCAACATACCAGAGAGCAATGAATTCTATGTTTCATGATTTTATTGAAAATTTTATGCAAGTATACATAGATGATATTGTTGTTAAATCTTCAACAGAAAATGGCCATTTAGACCATCTTCGACAATCATTCGAAAGAATGAGGAAATATGGATTGAAAATGAATCCAATCAAATGTGCCTTTTGTGTACATGCAGGTGATTTCTTGGGCTTTGTTGTTCACAAAAAAGGCATCGAAATTAATCAAAACAAGACGAAGGCAATCATGGAAACGAAAGCCCCTTCGACTAAAATAGAGCTTCAGTCATTATTAGGAAAGATTAATTTCCTCAGAAGGTTCATCTCCAACCTAAGTGGCAAAACTCAAGTGTTCTCGCCATTACTTCGACTGAAGAAAGAAGACTTATTCAGGTGGGATCCAGAGCACCAGAAGGCCTTCGACGACATTAAGGCTTATTTAGTTAAACCACCTATATTGTTGCCACCTATCAGAGATAAGGTGATGAAATTGTATATAGCAGCATCAGAGCTAACAATAGGTAGTATGCTAGCACAAGAGGATGATAATGGTGTCGAAAGAGCCATATATTACTTAAGTAGAGTGTTAAATGATGCTGAAACTAGATATCAGCCAATGGAGAAATTGTGCCTTTGTTTGTATTTTTCTTGTACTAAACTAAAGCAATATATCAAACCAGTTGATGTGTATGTGCATTCTCATTTCGATATTATTAAACACATGCTGTCGAAACCAATATTGCATAATAGAATTGGCAAATGGGCACTAGCTTTATCTGAGTATTCATTAACATACCAGCCCTTGAAAGCTATCAAAGGACAAATTGTTGCTGACTTTATTGTTGACCATTCATTGGTCGAAGTGACAGTTAGTCAAATAAATAATCGACCTTGGACACTTTATTTCGATGGATCAAGCCATAAAAATGGTTCTGGAATTGGTATATTAATTGTTTCACCAGTAAACATACCAACAAAGTATAAGTTTAGAATCAAAGAGCGTTGTTCTAACAATGAGGCTGAATATGAAGCCTTAATTGCAGGATTGGAAATCTTGTTAGAATTAGGGGCAAAGGATGTCGAAATTAAAGGTGATTCTGAATTAGTGGTGAAGCAGTTAACCAAAGAATATAAGTGCATCAAAGAAAATTTAATCTTATATTTCGTCACTGCCAATACTTTGTTAAAACGTTTCGACAATGTTCACATTGAGCATATACCTCGAATTGAGAATCAAGAGGCAAACGACTTGGCACAAATTGCTTCAAGTTATAAAATATCTCCAACAAAACTCAATGAGTTAATCGAAATTAAAGAGAAATTGATTTCGACAGATCGTAAGGATGATGAATTGTCAATGCCAAAACTTGGGGGGGGCAGACAATGTAGAACTACTTCCTCCAATTGAAAATGGCGAAATTTTTGCCATTGACAATATGTCGAATGATGACTGGCGAAAACCAATTGTCGAATACTTGGAAAATCCAACAGGGACAACAAATCGAAAAACCAAATATAGAGCTCTAAGCTATGTAATTCTCGGAAACGAATTGTTAAAGAAAACCCCGGAAGGAGTCCTACTTAAATGCCTTAATGAGAGTGAGGCATATTTAGCAATTTCCAATACTCATAGTGGAGCTTGTGGATCTCACCAAGCGGGGCAAAAAATGAAGTGGCTGTTATTTCGACAAGGAGTATACTGGCCTACTATGCTTAAAGATTGCATAGATTTTGCTAAAGGGTGTCAAGAATGTCAAAAACACGCAGGAATACAGCATGTACCTGCAAATGAGTTACACTCAATAATAAAGCCTTGGCCATTTAGAGGATGGGCTTTAGACATAATTGGCGAAATTAAACCAACGTCGTCGAAAGGTCACCGCTACATATTAGTGGGTATCGATTACTTTACTAAGTGGGTCGAAGCCATCCCTTTAGCTAATGTAGACCAAGAGGCAGTAATAGCCTTTATCCAAAACCACATTCTATGCAGGTTTGGAGTTCCAGAAACCATCACTACAGACCAAGGTTCAGTGTTTACTGGTCGAAAAATGGTTGAGTTTGCCTCCATAAGTGGATTTAAGTTATTAAGTTCGACACCATATTATGCTCAGGCAAATGGTCAGGTCGAAGCAGCCAATAAAATTATCATTAATTTGATTAAAAAACATATTGGGCAAAAGCCTAAGAATTGGCACAAAACCCTTGATCAAGCATTATGGGCTTGTCGAAATTCTCCTAGAGAATCAATCAACACTACTCCATTTCGTCTCACTTTTGGGCATGATGCAGTTTTACCAGTCGAAATCTATTTACAATCAACCAGGATCCAAAGGCAATTTGAAATTTCTTCAGACCATTATTGGAACATGATTTTAGATGAATTGGTTGACATAGATGAAGAAAGGTTACTTGCATTAGATATCCTTATAAGGCAAAAAGAAAGAGTAGCTACAGCTTATAACAAAAAGGTGAAATTCAAAGCTTTTGTTACAGGAGACTTAGTGTGGAAAGTGATATTAACCATGGACAAAAAAGATAGAGCCTTGGGAAAATGGTCACCAAATTGGGAAGGACCATTTAAAATTTTACAAGTATTCTCAAACGGTGCTTATGAAGTCGAAGAGTTAAGTGCTGATAATCGAATTTTGCGTATAAATGGCAAGTATTTAAAGAAATATAAGCCAATGTTGCAAGAAATCAAAATAACGCAAAATTAAGAGAATGTGAAGATATAAACATGGCACTCATGCCAGAAAATATTGTCAAAATACAGATCGAGTAAAATGCTATCAGATTACAGATGGAAAGTTAAATTACAAAAGAAGCTTTAAGCCTCTCAAAGGCTGCTCTGGCATGCCTCAATCTGGTATTTAAAAGAGTTTCTTCTTCTGTTAGCCTCTTAACTGCTTCGTCATGTTTCTGAACCTTCTCCAAGTGTTCGATAGCCAAGGTTGCCTCAGTGCGAAGTGCGTTCTCCACAGAAATTGAAGACTTCTGCCGAACAGAGATTTTCTTCTTTTCTTCCGCTTCAATCTTCGATTGCAATTCCTTGATTTGAGCCTTGTATGTCGAAATGTTTGCATCACAGTCTTCTATTTCCTTGGAATTAGTTGCTGCTTGAATTTCCAAGGCTGAAATCTTGCTTTCTGAGGCTTCGACGGCGACACTTTCTTCTGTCAGAAGCTCAAGCTCACGTTCTTTGCTCACAATAGTGCTCTTCTTTCTCTGAATATCTCTGGAAATTTGCTCTAGTAAAGGCTCAAATTCAACAATAAAGCATAAAAGAGAGTCACTGGAGCCAGAGTTGTTAAGTTCATTGAGCAAAGACTTGAGTTTGTAATAGAGCATATGATTTGTTTCGATAGCCTCGAATAGATCTATCTCAAAGAGGGTTGTTTGAAGCTCTCGAATCAGGTTTCCTTTAGGACCTTCAGAGGAATTGCCAACAGAAGCAGTCGAAGCGCTTGGCTTACTTTCTGTCGAAGATAAACCACTCACCATTCGTTTGAAAGCTTCAAGAGGATCTTTGCGTTTTAAGTCCAAAAATTCTTGTTCTTGAAGGTTAAGAGCGGTGTCATGTGTTGAGGGCACAGAACGTGGAGAATTAGCTATCTCAAGAGATTCACTCCTCTCGTTATCACCATCGTCTTCACTTTCTTCTTCGTCGTACCCTTGCTCTTCCATGTTTGGAGAAGAAGATATACTGATCTCAGCTCCACTGTGGCCAACATCAGGATTTTCATCAACGTCCATAGCAGCAGGCTCCAGGCCATGAGCAGGAATTTCCTGGGCAGTTTCAGCAAGAATAGTCTTTTCGGCCAACGGTGTATCTTCGACAACAGGTGTATGTTGAGGCAAATCTTTTTCTTCGACACCTTCTCCAGAAACATTTATTTTTGAAGGGGAATGGGTGGAGGAAGGCGTAGCCTGTTTTGTTGGGACTTCAGTTTCCTAAAAAATGAAGTAAAGTGAGTATTATCACATAAACAAAGTTTTCGGGTTTCCGAAAAACATAGGCTTCAATTTGATCACCTTAGCTATGATGTCCTCAACAAAAGAGTGTGCACTCTGGGTTTTCTTGATAAGCCTCTTCGGAACTTTTTCTTCTTGTTGTTGTCTTTCGACAGAAGTTTGTTGGGAAACAGTTTTAGAGGCATCTTGAGAATGTTTTGTCTTTCTCTCTCTTTCTGTTTCAGGGACTTGAACCTTGATGGGTTTAGTCCTAAGCAGTGGTGTCTCATCAGACTGAAAATACAACAATCACATAAGCATGAATAAGAAAAAGAAAACAAATATAAATAGGCAAAGTTTTGAGAACTTCGACCTCTGAATCGCTCACGACTCTTGGTTTGACATTTCTTGCTTTCTTTGGATTGGATGTTAAAGAGCTGCTTGTTCTTTTTCGACTCTGCAAAACGAATGACTAATTAGTCGAAGAGTATAAGAAGATAACACAACGAGTAAAGATAAGTACTTACTTTTTGTTTTTCTTCTTGAAGAGGTTGTTTTCTTTTTGACGAAGCCTCGACATCTTTTTTCTTCGTCTTTGTTGCTGCGCCATCTGTCGAAGACGATGTGATAGGAATGGCTACAAATATTTGACAAACAAGTGTTAATATGAAATACATAAAAAGGGAATTTATTTTTCCTAAAAAAGTCTTGTGAATCACCTTCTCTAATGGAGGACAAGATTCGAATATGTTGAATATCTAAATGAAGATGACCCTCCAAAGTGTATATGTCCTGCTTAGTCGGAACTACTTTCTCAGCTGTTTTGTTGTTCAAAAAATTAAGTAGTGCCCTGGTCGAACCACATATGAACCATTTTGGAAGGGGTGACCAAAATGCCAGAGCCAGTTCACTGGTTGGTAAAGGTGGAAATCTAATTTTGTTTTGTGTTAAAGCAAAAAAATATTTGTCGGGTACATAAGGTGGAAAAATCATAGTCGGGATTTTATCAAGAATTTTTTGTTTAAAAACTTTTGCAGCTTGAGAAACAGTTCGACGAAGATTAGTCGGATCATATACAGTTTCGAAATATTGTTGAAATGCTTGAATTTCTCGAATATGTATACCTTTCGACTTGGTCTTCTTTTTCTGCGAAGAAGGAAAAGCAGATATTAGTTTGACCAATAGACTAGCCTCTTCGACACCAGTGAATTTCCTGGTGATATACTCTGTCCACCACTGAGAAAATTTGTGGGTACAAGAGAAAGTTGATTCAAAAGAGAGGGGAGTAAGACGAAAAGAATCAGCAGGAAAGTCATTGAGACGATTTATCCATTCTTCTTCATTCTCAGGGACTAACAGTTCCCTTCTAGACCGGAAAAAAGGGCTGGGTCGAAGTTGACACAACCCAAATTGCCGTGCATATAAACTTGGATGATATGAGAATAAACCAAATTGGTTTGATGACTTCCCAGGAGAAATTCGAGATGACAGCAGTTGAGGAGTTAAAAATGCTTTCCAAATTTGATTGGTTTCTTGCTCCTCATCAGGGTTGGTAGCAGGGAATTCCCTAGTGAACCAATGTGGCCCGTAATTTCTTCCAGCAAAAGGGGCCATAGAAGGAGAAAATTCTGTACAGTTCAGAAACATGTTGAAAGCCTGTGAAAAGAGATCTTCGACAGATACTCCTATTTGTTTAGGTTTCAACAAAGCAAGTCGCACACCTTCGACCCCTCTGTTAGAAATTATGTCAAGATACTCATCAGGAGTATACATTATCAATTTTGAATTGAAAGTGGCAAGAAGCCACAATTGAAACAGCCAAATTGGTCCAGAGACCAAATATTTCCCTTCTGGTTTGAGTCCTTTCAAATCAAGAGCCCCTTGTTTCAAGTTGTCGAAAAGGGATCCTAAAATAAGGGTAGCCAAGTTGATATTTCGACGTTGATGTAATTGAATGGCTAAGGGGATATACATCTTAGCCACTTGAAGTGACGAAGAACAGAAGACATAAAAGGATAACCAGAAGGTGAGAAAGGCAATATGCTCTTCATCAGAAACATCCTTCGACTCAGTAACGTGTTTCTCTTCAATATAACCTTTAAAGCTAGCCTTTTTGAAGTCAAAATCGAAATCAGTTTGGATAGCAGGGTCGAAAGTCTCTCCTAAAGGTTTTAAACCTGTTATAGCTGCCACATCAAGCAGGGTAGGGGTAAGCATGCCACATTTCAAATGAAGGTTGTTGGTAGTAATATCCCAAAAATGTAGAGCAGAAAGGAGCATTGGGCTTTGATACTTAGGCCCATACCTTGAGATTTGGATCAGATCAAAAATTCCCTGGCTCTTCCAGATATCTCCTTTTTTCGACTCAATTTTGTTGAGCCAGTCGATGTAAGGCATGTTTTTCTCAGTTGGTGGCGAGGATCGAAAAACCCTATTCGGGTTACTCATAAAATCCATCACGTGTGGACCTTCGCTGAAAATCCTAGGGCTGAGTCTATGATAGCTAGGGAAAATGTCCCTAATCCTAGAGGAATCATCATCAGCGAGAGGGAGAGGGCCTAAGAATGCATGATTTGAAGGTTTAGAGAAGGGGATAAGTACCTGAGACCTGTAAATTTGTGTTTCTTCCAGAGTAAGAGCAGGTTCAGAAACCAGGGTTTTCTTCCCAAGAGTTACAGCAGGAGTTTTTATGGTAGAAGAAGATGCCATTGTTGGAAACAGGAAGTTAGTGAAGAAATGGAAGTGTTTAGTAGTATCTACTTTGCTTCGTAAGGCGAATAAGAGGAAAGAAATGCAGAAGGAGAAGTTGAAGATGCTTTAATGGAGTTTTTCGCAGAGAAGGAGAAGTTGAAGGTTCAGGAAGAAGAAATGAGAAGGTACAACTTCCCTTTTTATAGCCGTTTCACCACGTTAAAAAATAAAATAATAAAAAATTGCTTTGGCAATCGTGGTGTTAGTGGGGAACGTGAGACAGTCAATTGTGCACGTGGCGCATTCTCGTTGGAAGAAGGCACCAGCAAACTCTGTTTTAGCTCAGAAACGTCCCCTCGTATTCTGAAAAAAGATATGCAATGATAGCATGAGATTTCATGGGATAGTCGAAAAGGTTTCAAAAAGCCGTTTTCTATTTTCATTCAAGAATTCAGTCGAAAACGTCTTTTTGGGGGGGCAATTTGTTAGCCTGCATTTTCGACAGGCTAATATTAAATGCAGTCAACAGGGTTTGACTTAATATTTTCAGAAAGAAGGCAGATTTTCGACACCAAGATATAATTTCGACTTCAAGAGGCAATAACCAAAGGAAAGCAGCCTAGTGCATAACTTAGCGAATTTGGAAAAAAGGGGCACACTTCGACAGAGAGAAGATTATAGACAGCGAAACAAGTAAAGCTATGGAGATCTGTCGAAAGGGACATTGATTCTTTGGTCGAAGAGAAAGAGCAGTTAGACAATCGAAGTAGAAGCACGTCGAAAGAGCAGTTACTCTGCCTTATCTTGTAGCAGTTACTCTGTTTTATCTTGTTTTAGAAAACTGCTGAGCAGTTATAGTCTTAGTTGTATTATAAATAGAGGTTCTGTAGAGAGGAAAAGGGGTCGCAAAACTCATTACACATATTTTCCTAAAACACTCTACTTCCGCAAACAGAGAAAACAGAGTCAACAGGAATTCATGTATGATTCTGCGTACCACTTCTTTATATAATTGTTTTCATTTCTTTTAGATTTCTGGACTTTGTCATCTTCTTCACTTACAATTACTGCAATTTACTGCATTCTGATTACTTTTCTCACATTTACAAATTCTTGTACTTTATCGTAAGTTTCCGCACTTCTATTAAATATCAACAATTCTTAGTAAAATTTGATCACAAATGGCCTGAGATTCCTAGTTGATCTCGCAAGTAACACATGTAGTGAAACTAGCGGTGTTTACTAAAAATCACAGTAAACACTATGTCAGCCAATTGTTGGGACACTTGGTACATTATGTCATGTATCCCCATATCTATCTGTTGCTGAATGAATGATGTAGTCATCACCACGGGCTCCTCCTCTTGATGAGGTGGTTCATTCGATTCAACAATAACCATTGCAATAGTATTATTCCTCGAAGCACCTACTGGCTCCATGTTTTTGCCTTTGGCAGTGGTTGCCTTCTTTGATGAAGAAGGTGACTCCATGATTAAGTTCTTACCAGAGCGTAAGTGCATACGCCAATGATAATCCAATCTAAGCGAATCAAACGCAATGGTCTGTTCACCCGTTCCTGTCCCACCGGGCTTGCCAATTTGTTGTTCTTCGTCAAACTCTTAGGTCCTAGCCGTGGATTCGGCCAGAGGTTTGGTGTCATACCCTAATTTTGTCCGACTAATTGAAAAATTTTATCGCTTCGCATATTGTTCTAAACACGGGTGTCTTTGGCACTTTTGTGCAACGATTTTGTTTGACACTCGTTACTTTCAAAAAAGAGTCCAAAAAATAAATAATAAAAATAATAATAAATAAGGCGAGCGCGCGTGTGAGCGGTTGTGTCGGTGCATGTTTATTTTACCGCGTTTTTAGAAACGTGGGGATAAGATGAGATTGGTTCTAATAACTTACGCGTGTGCGCATTAAGTCAGTTACGCGTTCATAGCCTTAACGCGAGCGCGTGTTGGTCGCGAGTCGTGCGCGAGTGATTGCGTCGATTCATGTTGTTTTTACCGCTTCTTTCAAGAATTATTAAAAAATAATAATAACAATAGTAAAATAAAATCATTTTTTTATTAGCTGTTCCCTTTTTAATTTTGTTATATATACAAACAAAATTAATTAATACAAATAGTACAAAAGTCAAAACAAAAGCAAAAATTGTACAAAATAATAAAATGAATAACAAAAACTGAAAGGAGAGGGAGAGGACAGCAGCATGGAGCGCATATGTGCTCCTCTATTTGGAGAGCCAAGCTAAAACTTCCTTCTTCTTGTCCCTTTACTTGCCTCCCACTTTCAGCAAAAACATGGCAGCATTGGCAGCAACCCCTGCTCCACCCCTGCTGCCTCATGCTGCTCCACTGCTCCACTCTGTGTCACTGCTGCCAACAGCTTGGTCTTCTATGAGCTTTGATCCCCTGCATTAGCATCCACACCTACACCACAGTTTTTACCTATAAATGTTGTAAACAGAAACAGTGTTAAGGGGAGAATTCTGAGAAGCAACACAAAAAATATAGTAGCAAACAGAACCATATGCACAGAGAGAAATATACAGATAGCAAAATACACACAGAGCAATATACTCACACGGTAACAGAAACACAACACTGATTATTACCATAAAAATTTTTAGTTCAGTGAAGAAGAGTTGAAAAACATATTTGGAGGTCCAAAGAAAGAGCTTCAAGCAGTAGAGAGAAAGGTACACATGTCAGTTTTTTTTTCTTTTTTGCAAAATGAAATGACTATTGTTTTCATGCATATGCCTCTCGAGTAGGCCAATCAGTGTCTTGTGCATCTGTTTGATCAAAATGGCTAGTGGAACAATACAACTTTTCTTTTAAGTAAAATATATATTTTTTATAACCAAGCATATATAAGAATGCAGAGGGTAAAGGGAGAGGAAAACTATTCTTATCACTGTTATGCCTCTGTTTTGTTTTTTTTTTTGTTTATTCAAAATGATGGTAGTCAAAAAAAAGAGTGAAAGGAAAAAAAAGAGTAACAAAAAATGAGAAAACAGAATCGGATTTACCTCACCGGAGCACCGGTCTCCGCCACCGTAGCCTCACTGGAAAACTCTACGACCACCACCACTGTCCAAAAAGCACCACTGTCCATCATCGCTCCTCCCACCCACGAACAGCCATCGTCGCACCACCACAACGTCTCCGTCAAACTGAACCATCACCGAACCACCCCTAACAACCCCTCTTCAAGCTTAGATCGAACCCAACATAGCCACCACCGTCGAATCCTGCACCTTCGCGAACCGATCTCCGTCCCAAACGACCACCACTTACGAACCACCGTCAGATCCCCTTTCCCATCGCGAATCAAACCCAGGTCGAACACAGACGCCGCCGTAGACCCGAGGGGAAGAGAGGGGAGAGTGTTTTGGGCGGTGAGGAAGAGAAAGAGAGATGAGTTCTTGGTGAGAGGGTAGGGAGCGATGGTGAGAAGAAGAGAGGGAAGAAATCGAGAGAGGTGGTGGCAGCGCCGTGGAGGGAGAGAGGATTTGGGTCTGATTTTTTTATTTTGGGGAAGGGTGGCAGCGCCGCGTGAGGGGGAGAGGAAACTAGGGTTTCCATTTAGGGTTTTTTTGTTTTTATAGTGCGAAAGCCCAGGGGAAATTTCGTCCATTCGTTTTCTTTATTTCCAGATTCCTATTCGCCCCTCCCTGTTTTGCTTCACGCATACTCCCCACGCGGCCCTTTTTTTTTCGTTTTAAAAAGAAGCGCAGCCCAGCTTACAAAAACAAGCTGGGCTCACTGTTCGCACCCCCCCCCCCCCATTTTAAAAATGCAGCCTCTTTTGCTATCTGTACCTCACTTTCAATAACACAATACCCCCTGCTTCTTTTTTTTTTAAACTTCGTTTCTTTCTCTTAAGTAAACTTATTTTTTTCCTCACAAATCTTTTTCCCAAATAACAGATTTTCTTTTACCTAAACAAGAGTCAATCCAATTGCGAAAACTCTTCAAAATCAAACTTTGTTAGTAGTCCTGCGAAGCCTTTTCTTACATGATCATTAGCAATGGAGTGCTAATGGTGGTCACTTGGAGCCTTTGCTCAATTGATCATCATGAAAGCTCAACTTTCACAATTCAACAAGATAAAGAACAAAAACCTTTTCCTTTCTAAAATCATTTTCAACTCATCGTCGCTAGTGGTTAATCAGAACCTTTGTTCGTCTAGCCATTGGTGGCGATGTCTTTTTCCCCAAAGAACAACAAGCGATGATCACTTATAACCTTTGTTAGTCTGATCATTCGTGCCAATCAATCTCTTTTGAAAACCACTTTCAAAAAGGCAAATAAAAAACGGGTTGCTACTAATAGTCAATCAGAACATTTGTTCGTCTGACTGGTGGTAGTGACTCTCAGTTTCAAGAGTACTTAGCAGTGATTACCCATAATCTTGGTTAGTTTAATCATTCACTAAATGCTCGTCCTATTTCGAAAACTCACTAAAAAGATAGAAGACAAAAACCTTTTTTCAGGATAAAGAAGAACTACGTAGCTTTGAGTTCTCCATCGCACCGGGAGATACGTAGGAGCGGGCCTTGTCCCGTCAAGCGTTTTTTTCTAAAAACCCATTCTTCCCCCTTTTCTTTTTCATAATAAATAAAGATTTTCATTAAGAATTTTTCAATAAGAAGTAGAGAGGCAAAATTAAGTATTTTCAAGTCAACACACTAAAACCACACATTTAATTAAAGGTTCCCTCTCAGTAGAGAGGACGTGTGGGGTGCTAACACCTTCCCTGCGCGTAACCGACCCCCGAACCCTATTCTCTAGTTTCGCAAGACCAATCGCTTTCCAAAAAAAGGTTTTCCTAATATTTTCCTTAATAAATATTGGTGGCGGCTTCATTGTCTTAGGAAAAGTTGTGAACGAGGAAGGTTCTCCCTCGGGGACTTTTTCGGGCGCAACATTTGGGAAGGTTTTTTATTATCATCATTCCTAAACCCTAAAGAGGCGGAGTAACCACCCACGATCTTACTAGCACGGTTAGTGGGGTGAACTCCCTCACTCCGCTTTTCAAGGCCTTGCTCCTTCGCTTGATCTTTCAACTGCTTCCACGTTCTGTGTTCGTGCTCCCTCTTACTTGCCTTCCAAGCAATCCTGTCTTACCTCATCCACTTGGCTTGCTCAGCTAGCCTTCGTCCTCGGGCAGTAACTCAGGCACCCGAGCCCACCTCGGCCGTGGCACTCTATAGGCTGAGGCTTTGCTCTCCCTCGGCCTTGCTTATTGCTCCTCGGGCTGACCTCTTCCTCGGGGAGTTGTCTTGTGGTATGCCCCGAGGGCTTCTCTTGAGTTCTTCTCTTTGGCAAATACCTCTCTAATCTTTGTCTAGTGGCCTGCCTCAACACTTCAATTCTGCTCCCTATCTTCACTCGGCCCTCGGTCTACGACTTAGTTATTTGTTGGGTGTTAACACTTTGTTCTATCAACGACATCGGTTTTTGGCTAGCGTTCCCTTTTCTTGCTAAAAACCGTTACCAAAAGAATAGGCAACGCCTGCGAATACCACAGTTTCAAAACCGTTGCCGAAGGCTAAGAGAACGATTTTTTGACATTAGGAAACGTTTTTCAGGCGTTGTCGTAGGGTCAAAATGTAGTAGATAATCCGAATAGAATATAAGTTTCCGAGCTCCATAATCTTAAGCATAAATCAAACCATTATAAATAGCCAAGAGCTTGGCATGGAGGTTGTTTGAGATGCCAATATAACCTAAAAAATCAAGGATCCACACACCATTACCATTCCTAAAAGATCACCAATGCTTGATGCACTACAACAGATTTATTAATAAGTAGCGCTTTTTTTTCCCCATAAGTAGCGCTTTCGGGCGCTACTGATGTTAGCGCTACTCTTGGTTGTTTCTCTTTGGTAGCGCTCAGGAAGCGCTCCTGAAAATAACGCATGAGTAGCGCTTTTTATACAAAGCGCTCCTCATGACTAATGCGCTGAGGAACATCAGTAGCGCTTTATTTAAGAAGCGCTCCTCATTCAGTTTATATAGGTAGCGCTTATTCTCTTAAAGCGCTCCCTATCCCTAATTTTGTTTCAAATAAGTAGCGCTTATTCTCTTAAAGCGCTCCCTATTCCTAAGTTTTTTTCAAAAAAGTTTTGCTTGTTTCTTCTCTATTGCCAGTATTACCTATTGCCAGTATTACCAATTAATTACCAATTCTCAGCTTCCCTGCATATTACCAATTACCAATTCCAGCATACAGATATCTATCCAACATATGTTTCAAACCAAATTCTATAAAGAAGGGATGTCAAGTACCAAAATTCAACAAATTGCTCATGTACCAAAATATCAACAAAATTTACAACATATCCAATGAGGTACTTTACACCAATTACCAATTCTCAGCTTCCCTGCAACCAGCAACCAGTTTTCCAGCATACAGATATCTATCCAACTATCCAACATATGTTTCAAACCAAATTCTATAAAGAAGGGATGTCAAGTACCAAAATTCAACAAAATGCTCATGTACCAAAATATCAACAAAATTTACAACATATCCAATGAGGTACTATAAAATTTACATCAATTTCGATTTGCATGAATCAAATTGATAACATGACGACACCACTCTCCTCTGACCTCGGTGATTTCCTCATCAGACATTGGAGCTCCAGACACATATTCAGGAAAATACTGAAAAAAGAAAATAAACTTAAAATTAGTTAAATATCAATTAAATATTTAATTAGTTGTTAAAAAACAAATTATCAAATTACATACATTGTTTGGGATTGTCATTTGTTGGCGAGTGATGATATCCTTCATAAATTTCATTACATGGTACCCGCAATCATCGCCATTTGATTGTTTGGGACCCTATGAAACAAAACATTAGTTATTAAATTTAATTAAATAACATATGCATAAGAATATTAATTATAAACTTACTCTTATTGCTTTCCATTTTGTAGAAGATGTTGATTTTCTG
The DNA here is from genome assembly GCA_039519185.1 of Astragalus membranaceus. Lineage (NCBI taxonomy): Eukaryota > Viridiplantae > Streptophyta > Magnoliopsida > Fabales > Fabaceae > Astragalus > Astragalus membranaceus. The sequence goes on along the minus strand of CM076846.1, from coordinate 143,326,605 downwards.
TACGAAGTCCTGACATTACGCAATCCCCAATAAGTTGCTAAAGCACTGAAACAACATCATATATATATATAACTATATTAATCGAAATACATAGATAAACTAAAATATGAAATATGCAAAGAATCTAATAACAAACCTATTAAATACTCCCACCAACTTGGGGTAGTTGTTGTAATGTCCCAGCAGTGAATCCAAATAGCAAATCAGGTCTTTTTTGGGATCAATCACCAACAATATCCAATGAGTCCTATAAAATTTTTGAATAATCAAATTAATAACAATGATTATTTCACAAATACATATTATATACTACTGATATAGATTAAATCACTCACCCTAAGTTTATGGGTGCAAAAAACAAAGAATCACAGTTTAATTCATGCGATAGCGCCAAGCGTCGATCGATATTGGCTTTCACTTCTACCTTGTTTCTTTCCATTTGTTCCCTGCACTTGTCTATATAGTCTTGTGGCATTGTTTTATCCAGAGGGATGTTAAGTAGAAAAGTAGTCTCAGGGCATATGAACACATATCTTTGTGTTTGTTCCGTTGGGACCAATATCTCATAGTACAAATACCTTTAATAAAAATGTATACAAATTAAAATAATAATAATAATAATAATAACAATAAAAACATCAATAGATAAGTACCTGATATATGCTCTAATACTAGTCGCACTTGCCCACTCATGATCATATACCGCCTTGAGTTCCTCTTGATTCAAAGTTAACACTTGCTCCTCTCCAAAAATCCCTCTATCCATAAATGCCTCGATCATGGCGTCACTATCCAAGTGGTTTAACGCATGAATTTTTAAGTAACTGATAAAGTCCATGGCATTGCTAGAAGATCTGCCAGCAATAGACTGGAAATGTCGGGATTCAATCTCTTTCCCAGAAGCTTTAGATTTGCCAACATTCCCACCAACATTCCCACCAACATTCCCACTAACTTTTGACTTGCCAACATTAGAAGGTCGAGATCTTTCAACATTCCCACTAACTTTAGATTTTGTCCGTTGAGATACCTATATTTTTGAAAAAACAACTATTTAGTAACAAGTATAGTTGGAAATAAATATATTTGTTAATAAATTACTAACAAATATACTGTCACTTACATTAATGAGGTTTATTGGCCATGCCACAAAAGTACCAATTGCATCATCCACAGTCATGATCCCTATACTGTTTACTGGTACAGGCAAGTTTGCATCCCCCACAATTGCAACGTCAACTCTGACTCTTACATGATTTTCGGGAATGGGTAGATTGTGCAATAAAGCGCCCAGTTCATTACAAATTAAACCCCTTGCAACTAATTTAGGAGGGTTTGATATATATAGTTTACAATCATTATTGTTACCCTAAATCAATGATAAACAAAAATTAGAATATGAATAAATTGATGTAATATGTACAAAGAAAAGAGAATTTAAAGATAAATACCTCATTAGACGCAATGGTACAACTATCTCTGAAGCTATCTAGCTTAGGGGATGGTTGATCAATCCTTGGTCCAACTCTATCTCTTAAATCGGCAACTTCATCCATTAGCTTGAACACCAATTGCTCCAACTGTCTTTCTTTAGTTTCTTTTTTTTTAGGCCTATTTGGACCCCAAAAAGATGTCGGAGTAACACCAAATCCAGTACCCCTCACACGACCCGAATACTCTTCAAGTTCCAAAGCACGGCTAAGGATGTCATTCCCACCATCAAAATCAGTTGTTTGTCCTTGTTCTACTGATTGTGATATGGTCTCCTAATTCACAATAAGTATTAAACATTATTAGACATTATAACTATAATCAAAATTACGAAACAATTTTAATTTTATCGTACTTACAATTCTTTGAGACACCTCTTTCGTTTTTGGATCTTTAATCACACCATCTTTGCTTACTCGGGCTTCTAGCCACAAAACATGCCGGTCAACGGATTCTTCAGTTGGATCTTTCCCCACCTCCACTAGCTGTTAAAATTTACCAATTGTTAATAAATATATCAAAAGATTGATTAATAATAGTAAAAGTTGAAATAAAGGATGTTGTCCTTACCATTCTTTCTTCAATGTCTTGATAACCCTTAACACCGCCTCTATAAGGGTAATCAGGACTTTTTGCTCTCTCTCGATTTTCATTGCATAATGTCTGTATAGACACATAAATATACATTAATTAATGCATAATAATTGTCAAATATAGTTAAGTTAAAAGGTAATTGTACAAACCAAGAAGTCTTCATCTTCGGTGCGTTTGGTTATAAAGACATTCCAATCCTCCTGATTTATAATCTCACTATATAGTGGTGGGGGATGGTGTAAGAGGTTCCCTTCATCATCTGTCATCCATTTATTCTTTAGAGTAGTTCTGAACTTCCTATGTAACTTTCCAGCTTTCATAAGACAGAATCCTTTCCGAGACTCATCAACATCAAAATAAGTCTGCTTACACACAACAATGAAAATATTATCAATATATGGTTACATAATTATATAAGAAGATAACTATATATATTCAAAATTATATACCTGAATCATACACCATAGCTCCTCTTTGAGTCTTTCCAAAGCGAGATTACGTTTATCATTCCATGTATTGATTGTAATCGGTACCGTTTGCTTCACTTTAGTACCAATGAAAGTACTCAACTGTTTACCATTTCGACCAATTGGTTGGCCTTTAACATTCCATTGGACCTACATTATTACTTACGTAAATTAGATAACAATTAGATAACAAATAGTTATAAATTTAGTTAATTAGTATATATCTTACCGGAAGTTTTGGAAGTCCTTTACTTTGCCGGTTGATGATATTCTTTTTTACGGTCATTCCACGGCGAGTGGCCTTTTTTGGGGGCTCATGATCACTCGCATCAGCACTATCATGCCCACTATCATCGCTATGCAATGTCATCTGATCTGCGATATATTAATGAAAAAGTAACTTAATATATACAATTTGAAGATGAATAAAGAAGAGACAAGCAAAATAAGTCTAAAAGTAAGTTAGATTACCTTTTCCTTTTCCTCAATACAGTTTTATTTACAATTTGTTTATTCCTATGATATTTTTCTTTTCGCTTCTTGGTACTTTGTTTTCGACGAAGCGTGATTCCATCACTATGATCTTTTCTAATATACACAACATCCTCTTTTGAAGTAGTTTCCCCTAGTATTGGTTGTGATGTCCCAAAGAAAGGGTCATCCTCAATATCAACATCTTCGGGTGCTTTATCACCAATATCATTAACCAATAGTTTTTTGTTTGTCAATAGAACAATGGACCAATTGATATCAACTGGATCAGTGACATAAAACACTTGTTGAGCTTGCGAGGCTAAAATAAAAGGCTCATCTTTATACCCTAACTTGTTGAAATTCACTCGCATGAACCCCGACTCATCAATCTGTACACCATTATTATTGTCAGCCCACTTACATTGGAACACAGGCTCACGAAAAATATTGTAATCCAACTCCCATATTTGTTCAATGACTCCAAAGTATGACATATTCGCATAAATGGGATTTTTGTCTTTGGCACCTGATGTATGCATAGATTGAGCTACAAGAGTCACCCCACTATTTTGCATTTTACTCTGATCATCTTGGTTTTTTGTATAGAATGTGTACCCGTTTTGTAAATAGCTGGTGAAAGAGAAAACATGTATATTTGGACCTTTTGCTAACCATCTCAATCTATCAGAAATCAAGGTAGGATTCGAAGCAAACTCTAAAGAAATATGATTTCTTAGCCACACTATGAAACTCCTATTGTGTTCTTTTCTTAGCCAAACTTCACCTTTACTTGGGTAATCACTCTTAAGCATGTCCATATGCGTTTCAACATATGAATCAACCTCACTGTCATTGTGCAGAACATATAAGTGTGCTTGCTCCAGAATCCTCCTTGAGACCATCACTAGTTTGCTTCCTGTCATTCCTTTACAAACGCTTCTTGTGTGACGCTCTCTTGGTAGCCCCACAGAATATTCAACACTAGATAGATAGTCAGTGCAGAACTCAATAGCTTCTTCGACTATGTAGCGCTCAGCAATACAACCCTCAGGTCGTGATCGGTTTTTAACATATCCTTTTAATATTTTCATGTAACGTTCAAAAGGGTACATCCATCTCATGTAACATGGGCCACACAATTGTGTCTCTCTAACCAGATGAACTGTTAGATGAATCATTATGTCAAAGAATGAAGGTGGGAAAAACATCTCAAGTTCACATAATGTGACAGTAATTGATCTTTGCAACGCTGGCAACTTTCCAGGGTCAATCACTCTACTACAAATCGCCTTAAAGAAGAAACAAAGATTAGTTATGGCCTGACGCACTTTGTTGGGCAAAATGGATCGTATACCAATGGGTAACAAATTCTCCATGAGAACATGACAATCATGGGACTTTAGAGACTTCAACTTGAGGTCTTTCATCGATACAAGGTTTGTAACATTTGAAGAGTACCCCTCTGGAACTTTAACTTCATGAAGAAACTTACAAAAGATGATTTTCTCCTTCTTAGATAGAGTATAAGCTGCCGGAGGTAGATATGTACGTGTACCCTTCTTTATCGGACCCAATTCGGGTCTCAACCCCATACTAACTAAGTCCAACCTTGCATTGATGGTATCTTTAGTCTTTCCTGGCATATTGAGTAAGGTACCAATGACACTTTCGAAGACATTTTTTTCAACATGCATCACATCAATGAAATGTCTTACATGTAATGACTTCCAGTATGGCAACTCAAAGAAAATCGACTTTTTCTTCCACCCTCGTTTGGCAAGCTCTCCTGCAAAAGGCTTCCCAAATTTAATGTTCAAATCTTTCACCTTTTCAAAAAGCTGTTCACCTGTCAAAGGTGGGGGGGCTTTACGGGTTTCTGAATTCCCATTGAATGCCTTTCTCCACAGTCGATACTGATGAGTTGGAAGCAAAAATCTACGATGACCAAGGTAGATATTCTTCTTACCATGTTCCAACCACATCCAATCTGTATTATCTTCACATATAGGGCAGGCACACTGACCTTTGTTACTGTAACCAGATAAATTGCCATATGCTGGAAAGTCATTAATTGTGCCAAAAATCATAGCCCTTAGGGTGAAACTCTCTTCTCTGAACCCATCATACACCTCTACGCCAGTCTCCCACATTAGCTTCAAGTCTTCAATCAAAGGAGCCAAGTATACATCAATATCATTTCCCGGTTGTTTAGGCCCAGAAATTAACAAAGACAACATCATATACTTACGTTTCATACAAAGCCATGGAGGTAAGTTATAAACCGCCAAAATCACGGGCCATGTACTGTGAGAGCTACTCTGTATACCGTATGGGTTAAATCCATCAGCAGACAATGCAAGTCGAAGGTTTCTTGGTTCCTCCCCGAAATCAGGATAATCAATATCAATTTTTTTCCATTGCGGAGAATCCGCCGGATGTCGTAGCAAGCCATCTTTAATCCTTTCATCCTCATGCCAAGTCAAGTGTTTTGCATCTTCTGAATTACGGTACATGCGCCTAAATCTAGGAATTATAGGAAAATACCACAACACCTTTTCTGGAGCAGATTCTTTCTTCTTATACCGCGATGCATTACATTTAGGACACGACTTTAACAAGGAATGTTCATTCCGAAATAATATGCAGTCATTGGGACAAGCGTGTATCTTCTCATAATTCAAGCCAATTGACCCTAACATTTGTCTTGCATCATACGTCCGAGAAGGGAGCACATTATCCTTCGGCAACATATCTTTCAATAGTGCGAGTAATTCAGTAAAGCTCTTATCCGTCCATCCGTGGCAAGTTTTCAAGTTATACAACTTTATCACCGCCAATAATTTTGTGAACTCAGTACAACCCGCATACAAAGGTGTCTCTGCATCGGTTATCAACTTCTCAAACTTTTGAGGGGAATCATTAAGATCATCTTCAACTGCCTTTGTCATCTCTTCAAGTTGGTCGCCATCAAATCTATAATTTTCGGAATTATTATTCATATTCGAAGATTCACATCTCTCGGAATTATTATTCATATTCGAAGATTCACCTCTTTCCTCACCGTGCATTGTCCAACAAGTATAACTTTGATCGATCCCGTAGGCCCTTAAATGTCTTGCAAGCTCAACTGCGGTAACTGAGTTTACATAACAACACTGTAAACATGGACATTTGATATTCATAGAAGTTCCCAATCGTCGAACAGCAAAGTTAACAAAATATTCTACTCCATCGACATATTCCTTCGAAAACCGATTTGCAGACATCCACTTTCGATCCATATTTAACCAATATTATCGTCTAAGAGAACTTCCTAATATGAACAAACATGTATCAAAATTCAATGACTAGTAAAATGTTTTTAAAACCAGAAAATGGTGAAGAAGGCTAACATCCCCAGCCCTCAATCACAAAAACCACCTTGCAGTTTGCACACATTACAGTTGCACTGAGAAAATAAAAGAAAAATTATCAAAATAATGTGAAAGCTAAGAGTAACTTACGAGACAACAAGGGAGGACGAGCTGCGGCAAGGGGAGAAACAGAAGCAGCAAACGAGACAGAGTGAGTGAACTGGGGAGGGAGGCGTCGTTGGCTTGGTCGACGACGCTGTTGACGGCGGCGAAGAGGAGGCGATGAGAGTGAGCGAACAGAGGAGGGAGGCGCACGACGTTCAAGGAGAAACCGTAGCAGCAAACGAGAGTGACTGAACAGGGACGGCGCTGTTAACGGCGGCGAAGGGGAGGCGATGAGAGTGAGTGAACAGGGACGGGAGGCAGTGAACGACAGCGCTGGAAGAGTGAGTGAACAGTTAGGTTTCAACGGGAAGGAGGAAAAATAAGGAGGAAAGGAATAATATATTAGAAATAGGGAGCGCTCGCGAAGCAAGGCGCTACTTATTGTGGAGGACGCGTAACAGATAGGGAGCGCTTAAACCACGAAGCGCTACTCATTGTGGAGGACGCGTAACACATAGGGAGCGCTTGAACCACGAAGCGCTACTCATTGTGGAGGACGCGTAAAACATAGGGAGCGCTCAGAAAAAAAGCGCCCCTCATTGAGCTTCCGTGTTAGAAATAGGGAGCGCCCGATAGAAAAGCGCTCCTCATTGAGCTTCCGTGTTAGAAATAGGGAGCGCCCGATAGAAAAGCGCTCCTCATTTGGCGATCTTTTTAATTTATTCTGTTGTAGTGATGGGCAGGGTTGCCCAAACTACTACCGTCCACGTCCAAAATTAGATCCTCACTGCTGGAAGGGTGTCAAGAAATCCAACGTTACTGTCGGGCGCCATGCTCATTGTTACAAAACAATGAGAAAAGGTAAGAGCATAGTTCTAAATACCTCTCTTTAGCTATAAAGAGGTTTTTAGTGTCATTGGCCAAGCAGAAAGCATTCTTACTTCTCCAAATCCACCAAATCGCAGCTAGAAACACATGAGCCTCGTGGCAAGTTACACCACGGTGGAACCAATCTCTAGGATTATCAAATAGGGGGAAGCATCATCCTTGAACCCTGGAGCTATCCACACTTGCTTAGACATAATGCAATCCCTCATGCAGCGAAGCACGTCCTCTTGACCAGCCTTGCATCATTGACAAACCGGGGAGTTAAGCATCCCCTTTTGTTAAGCGTAAAGGTGGTAGGGAGAGAGTTCTGACAAGCTGTCCAGATTACGAATTTGATTTTTCTAGAGCAAGAGCTTTCGAAATCCAGTTTCTAAGACTCTTGGAGGTGAGGAGCATTCGTATTTTTCTTCTCAAGAATGAGCCATTTGTAGCCTGCCTTTGCAGTGTAGACACTATTAGTTATGCCATTCCAACTAAAGCAATCAGCCACCGAGGGATGGAGGCAGCTGAGGTGAAGAGATTCAATATGGCTTCTTATATGATTATGAATCTAGGTGTAAAGTCTCCCCAAAGACCACATAAGAATTATTCCATATTTTTAATATAATGACTTTACATCCATGGATGGTTAAAAAAATTATAGGAATGATTAAACAAAAAAACAGAATACAAAATACGTCTTTAACAATGGATGAAGGGTAATATATATTCGCTATGAAGAAAAGTTGAAGTAACTATAGAAATTTAGAAACAACAGAACACAAAATACGTCTATAATTTTATCATTAGTGTTAGGGTATTAAATTTACTAATTTAGAGACCAGCTCTACTTTTCATCTCTAACTTTTGTCAATATTTCAATTTTATTAGCTATTTTAATAATATGCATAGTTAGCTTCCTTCTAAACTATATTATAATGGTCTAGATTGGAGATGTAAAGAACAATGTAGGACCATTTTATCCTCCGTTGGAATCCCTTTGTTTAGTATGTTTGGCTACGATTGTGTTCAACGCAACTCATTGATTTTCTCTGGTGAAAATTAGGTTCAATAAAAGCTAAGATGGAACTTCGAAAAAAGTGCATCGGAAAGCATGTTTTTTTCATTTGTGGTGTAAAAATCATAACTAAACAAACATTTCGTAAATTAAATCTACTATAGATTTATACAAATTCACCACATATGATTTTACCAATACCCGCATTCTATCTAAAAGACACCTCAGATTTTTGAGGGTAAAAATGTCATTACACTCTATTTCTTCTTTTTTTTCCTCTTTATTCTTACACTCTCTTTCTTACTTTTCACTTTTCTCTTACACTCTCTTTCTTCCTTTTTTCTCTTTCTTCTTACACCCTCTTTCCTCATTTTCACTTTTCTTTTACACTCTCTTTCTTCATTTTTTTTTCTTTTTACTTTACTTTTCCCATAAATAATTATTCTCTTTCTCTTATCACTTCACTTTAATTCTTTTAACTAAATTTCTAAATTTATACAAACACTACTTTAATTAAAATTTTGAAGACTACTAATATAAACCTATTATCTAAAAAACAAGAAGACTTAATGACTATTTAAATTAGTAATTAATATTTAAAACAAATATCTCTTATTGATAATCTAATATCTAACTTTTATTATCTACTATAATCTACTAATCAACTAAAATAATCAATTGAAACTACGAGATAACTGCACTGATAAATAAAAAACACAGTATAACTGCAGTGATATATAAAAAAACACGAGATTAATATTTACCAATGATAATTATAATTTTGGAAAACTACTATAAAACTACTATCTAAAAAAACACGTGATAATTGCAATAATCTACTATAATCTATAATCTGTTAGACTATAGTATAACCTTAGAGGGGGGGTGAATAAGGTTATGAGTAAATATGAATTCTTTTTGAAATAAATGATAAGTTTGTTTTAAATCAAATGCAGAAAAAGAGATTTGAACTTATCAGATATATGCAAGTAGGCAGATTAGGCACAATGAGATATTATTCTATATTCAATATTTACAATAAGGTTGTTTTATAAGTAATGCAATGATATTGAATATAGAAGATCTACAGAAGTGATAGAGAAGATGATAGATAAACAGATCTGTAGTATAGCGAGTATAACTATAACCAGATTAACAGATTCAGATCAGAGTAGGGATAAAGTTATACAACCAGATTAACAGATTCAGATCAGAGTAGTGATATTATAAACAAATATAAACAGTAAATAAAGTAAAGAGAAAGGAATAGAGATACACCAGGAATTTTACGAGGTTCGGGATAAAAGCCCTACGTCCTCGGCCTCCGGCTTTGCAACCTTTGGACTTGCTAAAAACCACTATATGAAGAACCAATGTTTTACAAACAATCAACTTCAAATAGCAAATCTCAATTCCCCTGAATTGAGAACCCGAGCTCCCCGCTAAGGATTTCAACCGCTTCAATCTCCTGATTGAACGACCCAAGAGAACCTCCCAGGATTTCAATACCACTTCAATCTTCACCGATTGAACGACCCAAGATCACCTCCCAGGATTTCAAAATAACCGCTTCAATCTCCTGATTGAACGACCCAAGAACACCTCCCAGGATTTCAAAATAACCACTTAGAAAATGAATACAATATGAGATCTACGAACCAATCACTTCAGCAGTATAGTAACAATATAGTAGAGTGAGAGATGATTGGTTTTTGATAATGAAGAGCTTTGAAATATAGATCTGAAAATGAAAGCTCTTATTTTTTTTTTCTTTGCTTTTTGATTTGAAAGTACGTAGCAGAGAAGTGGAAAGTGGTGTGTTGTGTTGTGAATCCAAGCTTCCTATTTATAGGGAATGTAAAAAATTTACCGTTGAAATGAAAACCACAATGTTGAAATCGATTTTCTGATGAAGTTAAAAAGTAGGAGAATCGATTCTTTGCATTTAGACAACTTAGGAATCGATTCATTTGTCTTTGGAAAATTGAAGGAATCGATTCTTAGGTCCTCCTGAGTATGCAAGAATCGATTTTAGTTTTGGTTTAAAGAAGGAGGAATCGATTCTTTAGTTTTGCCAAAACATAGGAGCAATCGATTATGATCTTTTAAATAAGGAAGGCAGTGTGTATGAAATCGATTTCATGCTTAAGCCATTGAATATTAAAATCGATTTCATGCTTGAGAAAGGGAAGTTGGAAATCGATTCATTGCTCTAAATACATAAGGAGAAATCGATTTCATGCTATGAAACATTGTGTGTCAAAATCGATTTCATGCTTTGCTCATTGTGTATTGAAATCGATTCATTTCTTCAACAATAGTTTAGCAAATCGATTTCAAGCTTTAAGAGGATTAGGAAATCGATTTCAAGCTTCATAATAACTTAGGAAATCGATTTCAAGCTTTTCACAAAAATTGTTTTTAGGTTTAGGTGCCACCTTATGCATGCATGCAATTTTATAAAATATTTTTCAAAGGCTTTTAACACAACAATTTTATTTTTAAAAACATTTTTAAAACCATCATCTCTCTTCTACTAAATGTCATAAAGCTGAAGGGATAGGATCTTACATTTGAGTCCTATCAAAAACAGATAAACAATTAGGTCTTCAACTTCATTGTTGCTTCTTCTGCAAGCCATTTCACTTTAGTCCCAGCTCTTTGATTTAATCCATGTTCTTTGATTTTGTCCCTGTACTTTCATTCAACTGCAACCATTAGTAAACAGGATGTAATTTGTTATCATACAAAACAAGGAGTGTTTGCTCTTGGTTCAACAAACTCCCCCTTTTTGATGATAACAAATTACATTATGCATAGGGAGACCATAATAGAGAAACAATGGCAGAAGCTCCCCCTAAGCATAAGCATAACAAAATAAGCATATATAACATGCATAATATTCTCTCCCCCTTTGTTTTCATCAAAAAGGAGGGGGGGTGAATACATACAACATAAGCACTTTATAGACTTGCATAATAAATAAGCAGCATTGCATAGCATATCAAAAACAGTAGTTCATGCTATGCTCCCCCTTACTTGGTGATCCCCCTGATAATTTTAGAATGCAAAGCTTAGCCAAAAGAGGGTGGACCATTACAGTTTTTTTTAAAAAAAAGATATTTAGAGAAAATAGGATACCCAAGATAATATGCCATACTTTGGTTCAACAATATAGGTATCATATTTAACTTTAAAAAAATGTTGCTAATACTTGTTGAGTTATTTTTAATTTCTACTTTATAACACATTTTCAACAGAGGTGAATAAAACTTTACCAGTCTAACCTTCACCAGTGATTCTTCCTCTATTGTTGTTATCACGAGTCACATGACTGTTGTTTCTGAGTATTACGAATCTTTTTGTGTCTCCAGTCATGAACTTCGAGTCTCTGCTATCAAGGTATTGATCTGACCCCCATACCCTGTAGCACACCTGCACTAAGATCAAGTAGAAAATTTTGGTACCCAATTTTCTTTGGGTCCTTTGGGGTTAGTCATCAAGGGGTTTGCTTTCACAATCCACCTTGGTTTCTTCCAGGCAGGTACAAGGGTTCCAAGCTCACATAATTTACGGATAGGGCATGTAGGAGAGCTATGGTTTCCCTTTTGACAGTAGGTGCATGAGAAAACAATGGGTTTATAACTTGAAGTAGATGCAACAAAAGTTAATTTTCTTGTTTAAAATGGAGGAGGTGGAATTACCTTTGTACCCAATTCCTCTCCTATGAACATATTGATGTTGAGAGTGAAGCAACTGAGTCAAAGTCTTTTCACCAACCTCAAACTTTTTCAATGTTTCTTTCAAAAGTTCATTTTCAACATTGGCATTTTCAAAATTTTGTTGAAGCTCACAAAACTCAAGGTTGACAGATTTATGCAGTTCATTCTTTAATCTATCTACTTCATTTTCAAGTGTCTCAATTTGAGTGAGCATGCTTTTGTTACTCTTTGCCAATTTCTTAGATTTTAACAACAGAGTTTCATGTTCAAAATAGAGAGCATCAAAAGCCTCACTCAAATCTTGACTACTACAACTATCATCAAGTAAATCATCATGCATAGAGGAATCAGAAAGACTAGAAGAGTTAAGGCTTACCTTAGATGAGTCATTTGCCATATGACAAACACCATTTGCAATTTGCTTTTCTTCGTCTGTGTCGCTATCAGTGCCAAGACAATCCCATATAGTAGCCTTAGGTGTTTCACATGCCGTGAGACAAATGGCATTTGCAACCTCCTCTTCTTCACTGTCAGTATAGTTGTTCCATGTAGCCTTCTTAGCTTTCTTGGATTTCTTTGATTTATTTCTCTTTTCAAGTTTGTTGAATCTCATGAATTCTTCAAATAATTCAGCCATGTCTACATCATCAGATTCTTCATCAGACTCAACCTCTTTCCTTGCTACCTTAGGTGTTTTAGCAGCAAGAGCAAGAGATTTTCTTTCTTTTACCATTTCTGCTTCTTGATCTTTGTTAGCAGCCAATACAACCTCAAAGGCTAGAAGTGACCCAATCAAGTCTTCTTGGGGCAGAGTGCCAATATCTTTGGCTTCAGTGATTGCACAAGTTTTTGGAAAGAACTCACCAGTCAGAGATGCAAGAATTTTCCCATTTATATCTTTTGTAGAAAACCTCTTTCCCAGTGCCCTTAAGTTGTTTATAATCAGATTCAGTCTCTGGTGCATAGCTGCGACAGACTCACCTTCTTTCATTTTGAAGGCTTCATATTCAGAAGTGAGGATTCTGATTTTTGTATCCTTCACTTGGCTCGTACCTACATGAGTAGCTTGCAAGCAGTCCCAAATTTCCTTTGCTGTTTGACATCCTTTGACTCTACCATATTCTTCTTCACATAAGGATAAGTGAAGAATATTCATAGCCTTGGCATTTTGAGATATTTTGTCAAGCTCATATTTTCTCAGTTCGCTCAGATCGATGGTGTAGATGTCTTCAATTGGCACTTCTTCTTCTTTGCCATTAGCTTGAGTTTTGATTTTCATCGGAATCAGAGGTCCATCAGCAATGATCCTCCACAGAGTGAAACCTATAGCCTGCACATGACATTTCATTCGACTACTCCAATAGTCATAGTTAGTCCCATCAAACATGGGTGGCCTATAAGAAGACATCCCCTCTTTCATAAAAGAACCCATAATCACAAATAAATATAAAATTTAAATTGCGAGATGTAAAGCTCTATATGCAATTTCTAGCTACTGATACCACTTGTTAGACTATAGTATAACCTTAGAGGGGGGGTGAATAAGGTTATGAGTAAATATGAATTCTTTTTGAAATAAATGATAAGTTTGTTTTAAATCAAATGCAGAAAAAGAGATTTGAACTTATCAGATATATGCAAGTAGGCAGATTAGGCACAATGAGATATTATTCTATATTCAATATTTACAATAAGGTTGTTTTATAAGTAATGCAATGATATTGAATATAGAAGATCTACAGAAGTGATAGAGAAGATGATAGATAAACAGATCTGTAGTATAGCGAGTATAACTATAACCAGATTAACAGATTCAGATCAGAGTAGGGATAAAGTTATACAACCAGATTAACAGATTCAGATCAGAGTAGTGATATTATAAACAGATATAAACAGTAAATAAAGTAAAGAGAAAGGAATAGAGATACACCAGGAATTTTACGAGGTTCGGGATAAAAGCCCTACTTCCTCGGCCTCCGGCTTTGCAACCTTTGGACTTGCTAAAAACCACTATATGAAGAACCAATGTTTTACAAACAATCAACTTCAAATAGCAAATCTCAATTCCCCTGAATTGAGAACCCGAGCTCCCCGCTAAGGATTTCAACCGCTTCAATCTCCTGATTGAACGACCCAAGAGAACCTCCCAGGATTTCAATACCACTTCAATCTTCACCGATTGAACGACCCAAGATCACCTCCCAGGATTTCAAAATAACTGCTTCAATCTCCTGATTGAACGACCCAAGAACACCTCCCAGGATTTCAAAATAACCACTTAGAAAACGAATACAATATGAGATCTACGAACCAATCACTTCAGCAGTATAGTAACAATATAGTAGAGTGAGAGATGATTGGTTTTTGATAATGAAGAACTTTGAAAAATAGATCTGAAAATGAAAGCTCTTATTTTTTTTTTCTTTGCTTTTTGATTTGAAAGTACGTAGCAGAGAAGTGGAAAGTGGTGTGTTGTGTTGTGAATCCAAGCTTCCTATTTATAGGGAATGTAAAAAATTTACCGTTGAAATGAAAACCACAATGTTGAAATCGATTTTCTGATGAAGTTAAAAAGTAGGAGAATCGATTCTTTGCATTTAGACAACTTAGGAATCGATTCATTTGTCTTTGGAAAATTGAAGGAATCGATTCTTAGGTCCTCCTGAGTAGGCAAGAATCGATTTTAATTTTGGTTTAAAGAAGGAGGAATCGATTCTTTAGTTTTGCCAAAACATAGGAGCAATCGATTATGATCTTTTAAATAAGGAAGGCAGTGTGTATGAAATCGATTTCATGCTTAAGCCATTGAATATTAAAATCGATTTCATGCTTGAGAAAGGGAAGTTGGAAATCGATTCATTGCTCTAAATACATAAGGAGAAATCGATTTCATGCTATGAAACATTGTGTGTCAAAATCGATTTCATGCTTTGCTCATTGTGTATTGAAATCGATTCATTTCTTCAACAATAGTTTAGCAAATCGATTTCAAGCTTTAAGAGGATTAGGAAATCGATTTCAAGCTTCATAATAACTTAGGAAATCGATTTCAAGCTTTTCACAAAAATTGTTTTTAGGTTTAGGTGCCACCTTATGCATGCATGCAATTTTATAAAATATTTTTCAAAGGCTTTTAACACAACAATTTTATTTTTAAAAACATTTTTAAAACCATCATCTCTCTTCTACTAAATGTCATAAAGCTGAAGGGATAGGATCTTACATTTGAGTCCTATCAAAAACAGATAAACAATTAGGTCTTCAACTTCATTGTTGCTTCTTCTGCAAGCCATTTCACTTTAGTCCCAGCTCTTTGATTTAATCCCTGTTCTTTGATTTTGTCCCTGTACTTTCATTCAACTGCAACCATTAGTAAACAGGATGTAATTTGTTATTGTAACACCCCAAATTTAATTAGCTATCTAATTGAATTATTTATTTTAATTAATTGGGAATTATGTGGTGGTAGAAAATAAAATAAATATATGCGAGGTAATTGGACCTATTTATAAGGTGAGGACTAGTATTAATTTAATTTATTTTATTTTAATTAGGAGGTGTTGTCACGAATTAGGTGGTGTGCATGGGGGCCCATGATCCACAAGTGAGCCATGACCCATTAACTAGTCATAGGAGTCGACTCACTTAGGGGTCTTGGGGGTTAATTTCATTTCAATTATTCCACCCAAAAGAAAGAAAAGAAACGTATAGGGAGAGAGTGAGAAGAGGAAAGTCGCGACATTGCAAGAGGAAAAGGAGAGAAATTTCGTGGAGCACTCAAGGAGGAGGGAGAGCTTGTTGGTGTCTTGCAATTCCTTGGAGCTTGCCTAGTAATTTCGACTTCTAAGAGGTTAGGGGGTCCTCTTTTTGTTCTTAATAGATATGCGAATTGGATGCTTAGGGTTAGGGTTCTAGGAATAATTCCCATGAATGAATTGTGATGTTGATAAGTAAATTATAATGAAGTAATGCGTGATTGTTGAATTATAATGTTGAAAATTGTATGATTGATGCTTGAGTTTTGGCAATTGCGAATTGGATACCCTATGTTTGATCATATGTCTCATTGGTGCTTGCTTGGTGAATTTGAGAATCATGGTGACACTTTAGTAATATATATGTAATTGGGCATTTTGATGAATTTAATTTGGTGAATGAAATTGAGAAAAATTCCGTTTAGAAGCCCCTAGGCGCCTTGGGCGCCATAAGCATGTTGCTGAAATTTTCAGTGTTGCGCCTAGTCATGGGCGCCAGGCGCCCAGCAGTGTGCTGCGCCAGTTTTCCAAATTCTGTTGCCTGTGTTGCCATTCTGTGTTGCTGTGTCTGTTGCCTGTGTTGCTGCGTCTGTTGCCTGTGTTGCTGTGTCTGTTGCCTGTGTTGCTGTGTCTGTTGCCTGTGTTGCCATTCTGGGTCACTGTGCTGCCAGTTTTGGCGCTTGTTGCTTGAGTCATGGGCGCCAAGGGCCCCAAAGTCCTGGTGATAGTTTTGTAAAAATTGTTTTCAGGTTTTCATATTCAGTTAAAATGGCTCATGAAAAATGATTTTGGGCAACAAAGGAGTTGAGTTGCGTGTTTTCACTAGGTGCCTAGTGCATGGGCGCCAAAAATGATGTTCAGTTTTTGATGAAAATATTATTGGGTTTTCATGTTCTGAGCATTTGGCTCGTGTAAAATTAATTTCGAAGAAAAATAAATTTTGTAGCATGTTGGTCTTAGGCGCCTAGTGCTTGGGCGCCATGTTGCTGTTGTTCCTGGGCGCCAAGCGCCCAGCGCCTATGTGCGCGTGTTGTTCCTGGGCGCCAAGCGCCCATGCGCCTGTGCGCGTGTTGTTCCTGGGCGCCAAGCGCCCATGCGCCTGTGCGTGTTGCCTCTCCTGGGCGCCAAGCGCCCATGCGCCAAGCGCTGTGTTGCCCCTGGGCGCCCAGCGCCCATGCGCCAGTTTCCAGGATGTCTAACATTTTTCCTAAATTGTTTTTAACGTAACTTTTGACTCGGTTATCCAAATTCAACGGTTCAAAATGCGTTTTGAAGCTAATTTCAGTGCCTATCCAATAGTCTCAATTTTATGCAAAAATAAATTATTTTACTGGTGTTTCTGGCTGGTGATGTTCAAGTGCCCAAATGACTGTTTTCCTCCATTTTCCCTATGTCGTGTCAATGTCCTAAGCTGGTCTATTTAAATTGATGTTGGTGTGAGTGGTGAGCTGAATTGGTGAGTGTGATAGGGTGAGACTGGTGAGCAGAGGCTACGGCCTAATTTTAATTTGGTGAGCCAATTAATATACAATGGTGAGATTATGAATTTTAAATGATAAATTAATTGGACTTGGTGTGTCGTGATGCATTCCCATAGCATCTCATGGACATATGCATTATTGGTGAGCAGAGGCTACGGCCTAATTTTAATTTGGTGAGCAGAGGCTACGGCCTATTTGTATTTGGTGACGGATCCGACATGCATGTACCCGTGGAGTTTGGGTTGCATTACATGCATAATCATATATTGTGTAGTGCTGTTTGGAATATAGAATGTTCATGTGATTGACCCATTGTTGTGAGTTGGTGTGCTTGGTTTCCTTTTTCCTACGCATTGCTTAATTTCCATATGTTATTAATTATGAAAAGAGACTCACCCTACTGCCTTTATGTTGCTTCTTATGTCGGCAACGTGCAGGTAATGATGAGTGAAGGTTTCCTGTATGCCTTCGTCTGGTAGGAAGTGTCACGCTCTGATACGTAGCACCAGGGGGGGGGGGGTGTCCTATGTTTATGCTTTATTTTCTTAAAACTGCTAGACTTTGTTGGTGATGTATTGGTTTTAATTTTTGAACTCTTTATTATTCCGCTGCTGGTGGTGATTGGTTTTAGTGATGCGAACTGAACCTTCCTTACGGTGTTATGTATCTTGATATTTATGGAGTAAATGTAGCACTCGCTTGAATTGTTTTCAAAAAAAAAAAAGACTCTGATTTTATTTAAAAGCTAAGTTATTAGAAATGGGGTGTTACATTAGTGGTATCAGAGCAATGGTTGGTCCGTCCGGCCCAGTCGTAGAGTCGTTGTGTCGGTGTACGACCAACTGTTGTCTTTTAAGTGCTGACCAATAATTGTGTTGCAGGTAAATCAAGAGTTGCTAATGGTAAGTGAACTAGTGGGGGAGATGCCCTACTGGTACTGTGTGTTGTATTGCATTTGTGTGTGTGAACTCTGCGTCCCTGTTGTTGGTTGCTGTTCTTTAACTTTCTTGTGGGACGAATTCTGACTTCGGTTGTGTGGTTTTCAATAACTTACCTTGTTGTTTAATATTTACATGTGTTTCGACTGGTTTAAATTTGTTTCGACACTAGGTCTTGTATGAACTCCTTGGTGGTGTGTCTTGATGTGGAGTCTAAGTGTATTGTGAAAATTGTTTTGGTAAATTACGTCAAACTGTTACCCGACACACAAAAATGTTTTGATCACTCTAAGTGATGTCGTCCATACTTAAAAATGTTGAGTTTTGATGTTCCTTGATTTGTAATTGTTTCCATGATGAGACTGTCTGTATTTATTTTAAGGGATTATGACATCTTCTGCGTTAGTTGTTTATTTTTGGTGTTATTCCTGATTGTTTTGACATGCAGTGTGGTAAGTTAGGGTCTTCATGAGTTGTTTTGCAATTTCCATGCTACTTGGAGTTTGACATTGTACGCTTGGATTTTATGAAAATTTTTGGTCGTTACTTCTTGAATTGTGTTATGTGGTTTTGAGATCTGAAAAATAAAGTGATTTCTGAAGTTGCTTTTGGACACCTGTAAAACAATTTTGTGGTTGAGTGCTAGTATTGGTATGAAATTTATTTTAATAAATGAACACTGATTTTGTATAAAGTTTTTACTATGGTTTGGTTTTGATTTCGCATTATATTACGCACTAAGTGCCGTGTGGAATGGTTTTGACAAGTGGACTATATTTTATGTTGTTGTTATCTACCTTATTCGGTCTTTTGCCTAACTTTCCTCAACATGTGATGTTTCCAACTCCGAATTTTTGCGAACTACTTCATGACCGTGAGCTGTAATTCCTACGCTGGATTGTCCCTGATTTTGTTTTGACTGTTATACTCTTTATAATTGGCGCTACGTGATTTTGGGAAACCATAAATATTTAAAATGCGCATTGGCACGGTTTATGTATTTCATTGGGTTAGCTTTTATTGTGGTATGTTCTTAAGAATGCTGTGTTCAAATTGTTAAAGTTGATGTTTAATTGATTGATTGATGTGTATTGTTGTGTTTGTAAAATGTTGAGATGTAGTGCGTAACACTGTTTCGGTTTTCGTGAAACTGGGACTGTTCGGCCAGTCCAAAAATTTCGTGTTTAATTGTTCGTGAAAATAGATTTCACGCCGGTCGTTTTGGTACCGGTTTTGTTCAATTTGGATTTGTGTAGCTCTAGTTATAGGCTCCACAAGTGAGGTTAATAATCTGGGAGCATTCTGGACATAGGTTCTGTATTTTTTTAAAACTGGAAACCTTTCGTTTGTCCAAAAGTTATGGGACATATTTTGTTAGGAAATAGACTGAACTCTGGTCATTTTGGCTTTGGTTTGGTCGCATTTGGAGTAGTATAGCTCCAGTTATGGGCTTCGCAAGTTAGGATAAAATTCTGGGGACCGTCTGGACATAGCGTCAGTGTTTTGATTGTGGTGTTTTCAAATGAACTCCTTTTCGAATGGATCCAATTTATTTGAGAACTAGACAAAATGATTTACTGTTTAGGCTGAAGTTTCGTGTTATTTGGGTTTGTTTTGGGCATTGTAGAAGAGTCACAACTTTGGACACAGTTGCTGCCCCATTTTCTGGACCAACTGCCTTGTTTGCGAAAACTGTGCTATTCGACTCATCATTTTGAAATTCTAAAAATATAGCCAGAAACTAGACTTCATAAGTATTCCGTAGAGAGGTTGTTTGCAAATTTCCGATGTCGTTTGATAAGGTAAATAAATTGTTGAAATTTATGTGTGAGTGCTGGAACTTTCTGCGTTGCTTAGTTTGTACTGTCACTCTAACTGAAAAACTGTTTTTGCAATATCTTTTGAACCAGGAGTCCGATTTGAGTAAACTAAAATGTTTCGGAAAGCTTATTCAGAGGCCTAACTGAATATTCTAATTTCAAGGCAAAATTTACTGGTTCTGGTGTTGTTGATTTTTAGGCGTGTCGGTTGATTTAAGTTGAGGTGGCGTTGTCGGTGCCGTAGTGCCCGTAACTGTTGTTGTGTTGTCGGTGGCCTAGTGCCCTAGTTGCTGTTGTTGTTGGTTATGGGATTGTCGGTCCTGGAGTTATCTCCGCATTGTTGCTTTGCTGTGCTTTGTGGTTGCCTTGTTGATGATAATGATTTTCTTTGATGTTGTTGGTTGTTGTGTTGTGGGTAACGCCGAATGGCCCACAGTGTTTTGTAGTGGGTACCGCCGATATGGCCCACGTTGTTTTGCTGAGGGTACCGCTGAATGGCCCGAAGCGCTTTGATGAATTTTGTGTTGTAGGCCTATGGCCGATGTGGTGATTTAGTGGTTGATGTCGCCTGAGTGGCAAAGTTGTTTGTTGATGTTGTTGTCGTGTTGTAAAATCATGCGGCTTGTTGTACAACTGTGATGCACCCTGTGAATTTCGTTGTGATGCTGTGATGATTGATGTATGTCGTTATCCTTAAGGGTAGATGAGTGAAGGTTTCCTGTATGCCTTCGTCTGGTAGGAAGTGTCACGCTCTGATACGTAGCACCAGGGGGGGGGGGTGTCCTATGTTTATGCTTTATTTTCTTAAAACTGCTAGACTTTGTTGGTGATGTATTGGTTTTAATTTTTGAACTCTTTATTATTCCGCTGCTGGTGGTGATTGGTTTTAGTGATGCGAACTGAACCTTCCTTACGGTGTTATGTATCTTGATATTTATGGAGTAAATGTAGCACTCGCTTGAATTGTTTTCAAAAAAAAAAAGACTCTGATTTTATTTAAAAGCTAAGTTATTAGAAATGGGGTGTTACAAGTATGATCAGATGCAGGGTTTAATTCTAGAATAACGAGGACATGTCTAATGCATGATTTGTTGGTAACAACACTTTTTGTTTTGTAAGGATGCAAAAATGTTTGATGTGAAACGAAACTTTTGATGTTGGAAACAGAGAGCTGAACATTTTGAATTGATCGTTCCTTGGAAGAAAGATTTTTGATGGCTTGGACTTGAACTCTGGTAAGCTCAAGATTGTCATCTTGAAAAGTGTGGCCTGCAGCAATGTATTAGTGTCATTTCTAGAGATCGAGATGTGTATTTGCAGATGAGTTCTCATTTGGTTATGATGACCCATGATGGCTAAGCTTTCAAGTCTAAGATGTTAACTTAGAGGGATTGTCATTATTGTGTGTCTCTCCCTTTGAAGCATTTGCTTAATAAACATGAAAAAAAAGGTGCGAATGCAAATGAATGTGTCAGTTGACTTAGGGTTCAAGAAATGCAGGGTATAGTCAAGTGTGACACATGAGTGGAGTGGAGGATGAGGTTTATTGGCTCAAACTTATGAGAGATAAGCTTGCCCCAAGGTAAAAATGTTTGACTGCCCCAATTTTGACTTCAAATAGTGGGGAGTGAAACAGTCTGCCTTTGTCTAGGGAGGACAATGACAACTAAGGATATAGACTGGTTGAGGGATTGGGAACTATGCAGATATTGGGGTGACGCGTGGCTAGGAATGAATGGAATGGGAGGTAGAAGGATTATTTCGGGCCGAGGGATATGATGCCCCGGTCTACAAGAGGACAAGGTTGCCCCAATCCATGAAAGGTGAAGATTGCCCCATCTCGAGTGGGATTGTGACAGGGGTAAAGTTAGAATAATGTGTTGGAAATTAGTCTGGTACGACTATATGAACGGGGTGAAAGATGAGGGTATTTTGGGGATGCTAAAAAATCTCCCTGAGTTTGAGTGGAATGGAGGGTGGGGGATTGCCCCATTTCGATATGATAAGTCAAGTAACTGCCTTAGTAGGGGTTTGTGGTTTCCCTTGGGAAGGATTCCACAAGCTAAGACAGTCAAGAGTTTTTGGTTCGATGAAAATTCACTTTGTTGATGATCACCGTTATCTTCTCTTGATGAACTTCGAGCGTGCAAGGCCTTTTAAGTTTTTTTTCTTATTTTCTTTTGTAATAATATTTTTCTCTTTGTTTTTTTTTTGAGCAAATAAATTATTCTGATTATTTTGTCCTATAGTATAAGCTTTGAGAAAAATGGAAGCAACCAATCACTGATCAGAATAGGCCTTAGGATTGTAATATGGCTAATGGCTAATGATTCATGAAGGAAATGATTACTTTGCTCTTGAGAGTGTTCGGGGTTGGTTGAGACAAATAATCTTTTATGCGCTTCATGGTAGAATGAACCTGTTTTAGGGTTGTAGCGCATTTGAGGGTTTATGGAGGATAGGACGCTTAGGCCAAAGGAAGTGTTTGAGGGTTTATTTCAGACAAGGATTTTTTATATGCTCGATGGTGTGAAGTATCAGCTCACAATTTCTACCGCTTTGGTTTTCAGGATTTTTCAATCCTCTTTTTTTTTAATTTCACTTTTTTTGTGATTTTTCTTTTTTTTTTCGAGCCGAGCGAGCTGTTAGATATGGGATTGATCCTTGTCTAAGGTGTTTGAAAGATTTTTGATTTTTTGGCTCGACGTGGGTAACAAAGGGCATTTCTCTTTTTTTGGGATTTTTGGATAAAGGAAAATGGCCAAACTCCAATTCAAATCATGATTGCTTATTTTCTTGAAACTGTAACTATGGGACAAAACTTCATTTTAATATATTTGCTTTTTCTTTATTATTATTTTTTTATGCCCTAATTTTTGCTTAGATTGCTCTTGTGAGTTTTCAACCTAACGGGCTTTTCTTTTTTGTATTTCTTTTGTTTTGTTTTTTTTTTTACTCAAAGGACTTGCACGAGTATTTGGAATACCGACAGAAAATCTTAGTGATCATTACTCTGCCCCAGTATGGAGCATACCAAGTGCTATTCGTGAAATTTCATCACCGGGGGAAAGCGAATGAAATACTCTCGTGGAGACTGGGTGTTTCATGAATGGTTGGATTTGGTTTTGAAAATGAAGGAAAGGCGGGGATTGTATAACTGACTCAAACAAGAGTAAACACACATGTCATGCTAATTTATTTTGCAAATGCTTCATGGAGAGTTAACACCGCTTAAGATAGAACAATTTTAGTTGTCAAAACCACACAAGTTAACAAAATAGACATTTAAGCTTCTTATCACGGGTGTGAGATATATGTTGGCTAATGCCTTTGGTGGGGTGTGTCTCTTAGGCTAAGGGTCAAGCCTGCAGGAGCAAGGGTTTGAAGATGTGGTCAATGTTGGAGTGACCATGATGGTGAATGAGTCATCGGTGAATTCCATTGAAGGGTTAAGTGGGTAGGTGGTTTCCATGAACGTGGTGGGTATGAGTGGGATGTATATGGAGTGAAGGGTGAAGAACTTAATGTTAGTGAATCAAGTTAGAGTATGACAACATTTTCCAAGGAAGAGGAATCAATTAAAATATATTTTCAAGAAGGCATCGTCTCTCATCAAACAGTGTGTCAAAAAAATCTTATGAGTTTCATTTTTTTTTTGGAAAAAAAAAATTTGAATAGAACAGAATGCATGAACATATGGATGTTGTTGTACGCAGACAATGATGCAGGTAAATGAAATGCGTAATCATACCTTAAGAAAGTGTGTGATTTTTATTTTTTTTTTAAAGTTCAACTAGAGTGAAAGGCTAACAAAACAACAAAAAAACTATTGGATGATGAATAATGCAAGAATAGAAGAAAATGAAGCAATTCCTAATTTTGTTTTAATGCATGTGAGAGGATTAATGCCCTTGAGATGGATGTGAGAGGAATGAATGATTTTTGTTTTTGTTCTTTATGACGCATGAAGGAACTGTTTTTGAGATGCATGAGAATGAATGACTTTTTTTGTTTCTTCATGATGCATGAAGAGGAGTAATGAAATAATGAATGTAAATTTTTTATAATATCAAGGTGATATTATTTTCTCATTTTGGTGTGTGGCTTATGCAAGATGACGTAAAATAAAAAATATGATATTTTGTTATTTTCTAGATGATGAGATGCACGTTGGTATCATGATAATGAAAACGATGACCGTATTCTATTATGAATGCATGATAATTTTTTTATTTTCTAGTTGAAAGACTAACTATGCTCACGCAACAAGAATAATCAAGTTAAACACACCTTGTGTCCTAATGCATGAAGGAACACATGGTGAAAAATGAAAATGCAAATGCGAATGCATGAAATGCGTGCATGAATGATCCCTTGGAAAGGTCAGTCATTCTAAATGATTTTTGGAGACAATGCGGCACGTGACCGATGCAGAGCCTCTTTCATGTATCAGAATGAAATGCTAAATACGTATCTATGAATGATGCGAAAATGATGACGTAATTTTGAACTGATGCATGTTGAAACGGTATATAAACGATGTGTGGATGAAATGGCGTATGGATGATTTAATGAAACAACAGTTTTTGGATGAGTGAAAAGGTGCATGAATGCTATGCATTTCATGATGTTGCAAATGATGAAATGCCTATATTATTTGATGATGGAAATGCATGCTAAATGAGATATTCAATCACAATTTTTTTAATTGTGATCATGTTTTTCATTCTTTTCTTTTTCGCGAAAAGAAAGAAAAATGCAATGTATGAATGGACGAATAACGTTGCCTGATGCAGATGCGAGGAATGTGAATGAATGATCGCTTGAAAAGATTGACTATCCGAAATGATTTTTCGGACGCAATGCAATATGATGATGAATAATGCAAGAAAGTGGCATCATTTTATTATTTTTCTTTTATTTTGCATGTCAGATGACTAATGCATTTTTATTCTTCTATGCATGAAGAGGAGTAACGAACATAGTATATTTTTGAGTATGCAAGATGATGAAAGTTGGACAACTATGTAGCGTTTTTGTTTTTTTTGGAGGATGATATGCATGTTAGTACCATGAGAACGAGATGTATATGAAAACGAGTTACTCGTTCTATGGTGATTTTTTATTTTCTAGCAAAATATAATGCCTATGATGACGGATATGAAAATGCATGTGTGTATGAAGAAGTGAATGTTTGATACAGTTATTTTTTATTTTTAAGAGGTAGTGCAACATGTATGCAAACTCCTATTTTTTGATTTATTGGATGACAAATGATACAATTGTAATGAAATGATTTTTTTTGTTTTATTTGGGAAATGACATATGAATATGGAATTGTTGCATTTAAACTAGGATGACCACATGAGGGAAATGATGTATGAATGCTATGTTTTTTTTTAAAATGTAATTCAAGACTTTATGAATGATGTGGTACCTACACTGTGTGAATTGTGATCATGACTTTGAATGATTATGAATGAATGTTGGTGCCTATGATGCTATTGCCCTTTTTTGTGTGCGAGGAAACAAAATGCATGACACTCGCAGCGACTTTTTTTTTTATGCGTGGAAAGGAATAATGAACATAACCTTTATATAATAAGGGGGTAATATTCTTTTGGTGTACGGATATGCAAGATGAATGCAATTTTGAAAAAAAATGATACCTTCGCGATGCATGATAGTGCAATTACAATGAAATGCTTATGGAAGAGTGATTTTAGTATGAATGAATGGTGATTTTTTTGTGTTTTCTTTGAATAAAGTATAATGCATGAACATATGGACGTTTGTCGTACATGAGCAACAATGAAATGAGTGATGGTTTATCCTTTTTTTTTTATGCTTCAACTAAAATAAAAAGCTAACAAAATGCTATTGGGTGATGAATGATGCAATAATGAAGAAATTTGTAATTTTGTTTTGACGCATGTTGAAGGACTGATGCATTTGAGATGGATAGGAATAAATGACTTTTGACCTTGTTTTTTGTGATGCATGAAGATGATGCATTTAAAAATAAATTTTTATAATAGCAATGCGATGTATGAGCATGAGAGATGATGCAACTAGGATAAAATGGACAAATAAAAAATTGACGTTTTGTTATTTTAAAGATGATGAGATGTATGGTAGTGCAATGATAATGGGATACATAAGAATGATTTTATTTTATGATAATTTTTGTATGATGAATGAAAGGAATGATGTCGTCTCGTATGCATGCAAACGGAGGAAAGAAGCATAAAATGTTTTTTTTTTGAGTGAGTTTAATTTTGGAGAAATGCTAACCAGATTGATAAGAGAGTAAGTATAATGCCCCTGTGTCCTAGGTGGGTCATGTCTAAATTGAGATTTTCAACATGGTCTAGGGTCGCTTATGTGATCAATCTCTCAGGTGGCTCTATTCACTTCCTCACAAAGGTCTCCAGAGCTAAAATCCCCTTCATGATATGATCCGCAACGATAGCGAGCTACCTGGTGTGGGATACCATGAAAGAGCGTACCCTGGTTGAGACTTTCATGAGAGTCAGACAGATGAAATCCAGAATGACTGTCACTAATAATCTCCACTCGTCCTAGTTATTTGCAAACCCGGGTGTAGGGCCCCACTCAAAAGTGTGTGCAAAAGTGTAGGTGAGGTGTGTGATGAGGGCAAAATACCTAACCTAACCAAGCTGAACAAGATATACAACAATAATAACAAAAGGGTCGTCTACCCTAAAGTTCAATAATATGAAAAAATGCTAATAAATAAAATAAGCATAAGGGTAAAAACAAAATATAAAGCTAATAAAACTTACACATTTAGTTAATTAGGCTTGACTCTCTTAATATGTCCCCAGTGAAGTCGCCAGCTGTAGCGACCGAAAAATCCGGAGGAGGGATTCTTCGAAGTTCTTGAATGAAGCCGCCACCAAAGTTTTAGTTTAAGGGCAAACATTGGAAAATCCCTATTGAGTGGATAAAGGGGGCTTGCGGACCAGATTTAGGCTCGGGAGTCGTTTATGCGTAGGGAAGGTATTAGCACCCTACGACATCCTTCCTAAGGAAGGTTACCTTTTAACTAAATGTGTAAATGTTTATTAATTCAAAAATAATGATTTTACCCTTATAATAATGCTAATAAAAAAGACTCGATAAACAGTTAGTTGTTTTTGTAGTGTTTGAGAAAAAAGGAGAGAAATAAATTAAAAGAAAAAAAAGGTTTTTTATTAATGCAATTGACAGAGGTCGGCCGCCCTCCGGTCCTACGCATCTCCTGGTAGAGAATCAAATCGCACGTAGTTCTTGGTGGAAAATGTTTGTGTGTTTGATGTTTTTTATTTATTTTTGAAATCGGGAGAGGTACTCGTGATGACCAAACAAGTAAAACTCAGAGTGGTCATTACTCGTAGCTCGTTTGAAAACTAGGGTTGTTAACGGTCAAACAGGCTACGCTCAGAGTGACCATTAGTAACAAACCATTTTTTACGTTCGGGAAGACATTTATTCGTTACCCCGAAAAAAAAAGGTTTATGAAAGAAAATGTTTATTTGTAGAAAAGAAATTTAAAAAAAAGGAAAGAGAAGGAAAATGGTGTGCGTATTTAAAAAGGGGTGTGAAAAGGAGCAGGATATTGTTTTTTTAAAAAGGAGGTGCGAATAGCGAGCCCAGCTTGTTTTTGTAGGCTGGGCTGCGAAAAAAGGAATGGGCCGTAATGAGGGGGTGTATGAAGTAAACGTGGGGGTTGTATTAGTAATCTGAAATTAAAAATTGAAAAATTAAAACTAAAATGGGAAACAAGAATATATAAGGGAAAAAAATTAAGCCTAAACCTAATTTTCCACTGTCTCAGCGCCGCAACCTTCTCAACAGAGAGAGAAACTGAGGTTTCCAGAGAGAGAGAGAGGGAAAGGAGCGATGGTGGTGGACCTGCGGTGAGAGAGGTTTTGGGGCGGAGAGAGAAGCACGCCGGAGGGAGAACCGTGGTAGCGGCGCCGGCATGCTACGGTAGGTGGCGTACAGCGGCCAAGGAGGGTCACGGTGGTGTACGCGATGGCAACGGAGGAGGGGGATGCGATGGTGTGCGCGACGGTAACGAAAACATCCGGAGGGGGTCACGCCGGTAGAGAGAGGAAGAGCTCGCGGTGGCCGTGGTTGTTGGTGGTTTGGGTGGTGCGAAAGTGATAGTGGTCGGAAGAGAGAGAAACAGTGGTTGGGAAGAGAGAGAAACGGTGTGACGGACGTTCGGTGGTGGCTGTGGTCGACGGCGGTGACGGGGTGTACGGTGATGGTGTGGGAGGACCCCTTTTATGGTGGCTCACGGTGGTCGTTCGTTTGGGGGGAAGTTTGGCCGTGAGTTGTGGTGGCTCTGTGGGTGGCGTGGTTCGTTTGGGATGGAGGATTGGTGATGCGACGGCGGTCAGTGAGAGGTGGTGCTGGGAGGGAGAGGGCCGAAGGTGGTGACCACCAGGAGTTGGCCGGAGCTTCAAGCTCCTCCTCTTTCTTCCCTTCTGATTTCTTAATTTTGGGCTTCTGATCCCTTTTTTCTTTGTGTTTCCCCCTCCATTTTCTTATTTTTTCCACTGTATGCGTGAATCCCCCCCTTTTTCTGTTTCTGCTTCTGTTTTTTATAGAGGATCCAAATCAATGAGACAAAAATGTGTTGTTATGCTTTTGCAGAGATGGTATTGGAGCAGAGTTGTGGGAGACAAGGCAGCAAAGGAGGTGCTGCCCAAAGCTGCTTGGTTGCTGCTGATTTTGGAAAAAAACAAGGGAGCAAGAAGAAGGGATACTTGGCTCCACTCCTCAAATGCTGCTGCCAGTTTTATTTTTATTTTACTTTTAATTTTTGTACTTTTTTGTATTTTATTTTTTTGTCCAGATGTGTAACAAAGTTGACTTCTTTTGGTTGTACCCCTTTTTGTAACAAAGATTGATTGTAATAATAATAAGAAAACATTTATTCCACATCTGATTTTTATTAGCTTTTTTATAGCAATGGTAATAAATTAAACTAATAACAATGACGATAAACATAGTTACACGACGTGATGCGAACACGCGCGCGCAAAGAGAATAACGACACGCACACGATTAGGAATGACACGCGTATGTGGTTAGAAATAACATGTGCACGCAACAATGCAAAAACATTAAGACTAACGCGTGTACGCGACTAAAAATAATACGTGTGCACCATGGAACATGTTTTTGGGATTTTTCGAAAATGAAACAAGAAACCGATTAAAATCAAATGTCTACAAGATTATTATTATTTTAGAAAAACAAATCACATTAATCTAACGGACAAAATTAGGGTATGACACCCTGTCTAGAATTCCTCTAACCGAAGTTATGTTATCCTTTGGTTAGAATTGTACTAACCAAAAAATATAGCCACCTTACATATGAGTATCTCTCACAAAACCATGTACATCTCACAATGCAAATAAATTATTCAAATAAAATAAAAAGCAATCAATAATACTTTGTGCATCTAAGACAATCATGTCGGTTTGATTTTCATGCTGATGCTGACAACCCTGTACTGCAACAACAAAAACAAAAAAAGACCACATAAGTACGGAACATTTGTTAATAGACATTAACCAGTGAATAACATAACTTCGGTTAATGGAATTCTAGCCAAGAAATAACATAACTTCGGTTAGTACAATTCTAACCAAAAGATAACATAACTTCGGTTAGAGGAATTCTAGACAGGGAATAACATATGTTTGGTTAGTCCAATTCTAGCCAGGGAATAACATAACTTTGGTTAGTGGGTTTCTAGCCAGGATATAACATAACTTCGGTTAGTCCGTTAATCAACATCATAACGATGAAAAACTGATTTTAGTCCCATGTTCATCAACATCATAACGAGACATGATCAATGGCGTGGATCAACGGAGTCCTTTTTTTAAACACCCGTGGGCGTCTTGTTTTTTGGCGTGAGTGCGTTTTTTAGGCTTCTTTTGCGTGAAAAATAAAGAAAGATATGTAAGATGAAGAAGAAGAAGAAGAAGAAGAAGAAGAAGAAGAAGAAGAAGAAGAAGAAGAAGAAGAAGAAGAAGAAGAAGAAGAAGAAGAAGAA
Organism: Astragalus membranaceus; assembly: GCA_039519185.1. Classification (NCBI taxonomy): domain Eukaryota; kingdom Viridiplantae; phylum Streptophyta; class Magnoliopsida; order Fabales; family Fabaceae; genus Astragalus; species Astragalus membranaceus. The sequence continues at coordinate 143,296,436 of CM076846.1, read as the reverse complement.
GAAGAAGAAGAAGAAGAAGAAGAAGAAGAAGAAGAAGAAGAAGAAGAAGAAGAAGAAGAAGAAGAAGAAGAAGAAGAAGAAGAAGAAGAAGAAGAAGAAGAAGAAGAAGAAGAAGAAGAAGAAGAAGAAGAAGAAGAAGAAGAAGAAGAAGAAGAAGAAGAGAAAATCAATGAGTAAATAAATGCTTTTGTTTTAATAACCCCTAAAAAAAAGGAACATTTACTAATTTATTTAATTTAGTAAATTACTACTATAACCCTTTAGTAACTATTACTAAGCTACTAGCTTAGTAGCATAAGTCAGACTCATGAGATTCTATCAAATGCATGACCATTTAAAATTTATTTAAAAGAAGAAGAAAAAGAGAGGGAGATCCATAGTTTTTGGGTAGAAAATGTTTCTTTGTATTTTTAAAGTTATGATTTATTGTTTACTTTTTTTTTGTTTGTGTAGTGTGTAAAACTAAAACTGCATCTGACATAATCATTACTGATATTTTATATTTAAAATTTACTAAGAAAAATATTTGCGACGAATAAAACAAAAGTGCATGTGAGTATCCGACGCAGTCATTATTGATATTTTAAATTTAAGTTTTTTTAAAAAAATATTTGCCATGGCTAAAAAAATAATATTTGCGATGAAAAATGTTTGCGATAAATAAAATAATATTTGCGTAGTGACCTAACTAAAAGTTGATCGAGTGCGATTACTACGAACATTTATTTAAATGGATTGAGTAGATATTTTAGATTAAGAAAAATGCAATTTTAAAAAGAATATAGAAAACAAGCATAAATATAAATGTATTTTTTTAACAGCAATGCTATTAAGTACGAAATATTTCTGTATGAATTGTCAGAATTGCACTATATAAAGTTGGACTTAATTACACACACCAGGCGGTTGATTGATGAAAGATACTCCTGTACTTTTCGTTTCGTTTAAAAGAGCATTTCTCTTTTTTTTACAGGGGCAAAAATACTAAAAGAAATGAGTTAAAAGCCCATGGCTCAAGTGGAAGTGAAAAAAAATGTATTAATACTAATGTATTTTTTTTAAAACAAGTTAATAGTAATGTGTTAGTTACGATAGGAAAGAAAATATAAAAATTAAGAAAAAAATAAAAAGTTGGAAAAAAAAAATAGATAAAAAAATGAGGAAAAAAAGAGAGGATCGGTGCCAAACTATCATGGCATCAAAGAATAAACATTCGGTTTGTTCTCCATGTCATCGTTCCCGCCAGCGCCTCCATGTTTCCCTCCAATTCTCCAGCCAGTTGAGCGCCGCCATGTGGTGCAGGTCGAAGCCAGTGGTTTGTCGTTGCCATGTCAGCTTCGAGTTCAGCAATCGTCTCAAGGAAGCTTCGAGGTGAGGAATCGTCGAACCGTCGAATCAAGAAGTGGAAGAAATCAAAGGTGGTGTGGTTGTTTCAGCGAAGAATCTGGGATTGCGTCATTAGAGATCATCGTTAATGTTGAGTAAAACGCAAACAAACAAGATCTTAATTCCAAGAATCAACAGGAATTTAGACAAAATTAGAAAAGCCCCAAATATGAACCCTAATTGAGAACTACGCATTATACGAAATTGAAGAATCAGACACGCAAATGTTAACCCAGTTCGGTAACAAAGTGTCACCTACATCTGGGGGATTAAGCGAAAGCTTGAATCCGTTTCCATTGAATCAATGAATCAAGTGTTTACAATGTGATAATTCCCTGAGAATTTCCCCCTCACCACCCTGTACCCACGAGTCCCGGTGTTTACACTCCACTCACCCAATGTACAATTTTCAGAGGAAAAAACTCTTATTTACAACCGGATTGATCTAAGCTATATAGAGCAAGAAGAAGCTGAGCTCGTTCGCGCCCAATAACAAACTCCAATCGCTATTTCCAACGAACTAACAAACTGTTATTTTGCCAATAACCATCACACGTGCCAATCACGCGTATGCTCCACCTAGACCAATAATGACCAATAAGGACTATCCACATCAGCACTTGACTTCCACGTGTATGCCAAAACAACAATTCTCCACCTTTGGCACACACATGATCCCTTGATTCAGCAGAAGACCAGACCCAAGCAAACCTTAACCCAACATCATACACTAACCCTTCTCAACTTTCAGTAAGCTCAAGCAATGCTTGAACTTTGATAGAGGAACCACCTTTGTAACGCCCTAAAATAATTTAATTGATTAATTAATTAAGTTATTTGAGGGATTACAATATTTATTTAAGTGGAATAATTAAATTATAATTATTTGATTCAGGAGGTGAAAAGAATTAAGAAGCGTGGTGTAAGTAGGGCCCAAGTCCATTGGTGATCCAAGCCCATCCCATAAAACCCCAAAACCTAAAATTATTTTCATTCCCTCAAGAAAGAAAGAATCAGCGACTGAGAGGAGAAAAGGGTCGCGATTTCCAGCAAGGAGGAAAAGAAAGAATTGGTTCATCTTGGCTTTGGGTAAGTTTCTTTGATCCTTTCCCTTCCATTTTTTTTCTTCTTCTTTCAAGTGGTAGTTTCAATCCCTCATTTTCCTATGATTGTTGTTGTCTTCTCCATGGCTTTAGGAAGCCACGGTTTGCGTAAGAGGAGAGGAGGGAGCTGCTGCGATTTTTGGTGACTTTGGCTCGTTGTGTTGCGGGGTTTTGTTCGTGACTCCTTCATCGTTGTTTCGGGTCATACAAATTCGAGGTAAGGGTGAGCGTTTCAATTTAATGTAATTGAGTATATGGTGGGTTTGTGGGGTTTTTGGTGGTGGTTGAATTCGAAACTTACATGTTAAGAGGAATGATGGATTGAATTATTAGTGTTGATGTGCGAATTGCCCTTATGATGTGAGGAGATGAATTTCGAATTCTTAGTGAATGTGGTGTGGTTAATTTCGATGTTTGATGAATCGTTGGTGTCGAAATGCAACTTTGATAAATTGGGTGATATGAGTATAATTGTTTGGACGATATCAAGAAATGGAAAATAGACAATGTTGCTGTCTCTAGAATTAAAGTGTTGCTGTATGCTGTCTTAGTAAAAGAAATGTTGCTGTTTGTCAATTTAAATGTTGCTGTTGCAGAATTTAAGTGTTGCTGTTTGTCAAATTAAATGTTGCTGTTTGCAGAATTAAAGTGCTGCTGTATGTCGATTTTTAAAAATGTTGCTGTAACCATTTAAATGTGTTGCTGTTTGCTGTTTTTGTTAAATAAAGTGCTGCTGATTTCAGAACTAAAAATGTTGTTGTAACCATTTAAATGTGTTGCTGTTTGCTGTTTTTGTTAAACAAAATGCTGCTGATTTCAGAACTAAAAATGTTGCTGTAACCATTTAAATATGTTGCTGTCTTGCTGTTTTCTAAAATAAAAATGCTGCTGTTTTGTAAAGAGTAAAGCGCTATTTTATGTGTAATACTTGTATCTGATAAACTCCAAATTAGTGCATATTTAGAGATACTTTTAGAGTAATTTTGAGAGCGATTATTATCATTTAAATAAATAAGTGACTTACTTTACTCATTATTTTGTAGGAAAGAAAAGAAATAAACAAAATGCAGCTGTGAGTTGTGTGAAGCGAAATGGGGGTGTCATTAGCAAAAGAACTCTTGTTGATTTTTATGCATCACCACTTTTGGGCTTGAAAGAAAGGAAAGCCCATGTGGACCATAATTCAACACAAATGTAATTTGTTGGACCCTCCTATGCTTGGATGATATAAAGAGTACTGGACGTGAATTATGAAAAAGGGGGCCACTGCAATTGACGTGAATAATAAGAAGTGCCGCACACACAGAGGGAGAACGCAAGCAACAGTACACACGGCAAATAGAGGAGAGAGTTTTGGGTACCCGTTCTTGACACCGTGAGAGAGCTTTGGAGCAGAAAAAGGAGACTAAATTTTCAAGATCGGAAATTTCTCTATTCCGGGTTATTTTTATCTCTGTAATTTATGACTCCTAATTTTATTTTATTGTTCTCGAACACTATGGATAGCTAAATCCTCTTCTAGGGTCTTAGGTGGATCTTGCATGATTAGAGACCTTTTTATGTTCTAATTTCTGGTTTGAATTCCTGTTTTTATTTTAATTAATATTGTCCTATTGTTTTTATCACATGATTAGGATTAGCTACCCTTTGCATGTTTATAATTTATTAGTTGATCAGCGACCGTACTGCAATTAGTTGGTAGACCTATAGGATAATTGGGGCTATAATTAGGGTATGACCAAACCATAATTTCGTCTTCCAATCATTCAACCTTTTTGCTCTTTATGCTTTTCCTGAATTTAAATTCTTGCATGACCAAACGAGGGTTAATTTAGGAAAAAGAATATTAATCGCGAATGACCAAACGGATTAATAGCTTTAGTAAAGGGATTGGTAATTAAGTAAAATAAGGGAATTCAGGTAGGATTAGACATAGGGGGAATCGAAGCTTGCAAGTGAAACCGTGATCCTAGACCTCTCTCCATCGATTAAATTTAGTATTTTAATTCTTGTTATTTATTTCTTTTTATTTGTTTTCATTACAACTAAATCATTGGTTCGTCTAAACAATATATAATCTTGACTAGTTTGGTACTTGTTAATTAGTCCCTGTGGATACGATAATCTTTTATACTACTTCTGCGGTAGAGTACACCTGCTCTAAGTGTGTTTTTAACGCAACAGTATTCTGCTGCTGTTTACGCTAAAAGGCTGCTGTCCTATTGTTGTTCCTCTCGATTTAATTGTGATGTTTCCTAGATATGAAAATGAGATGTTTGTCCAAAAATTTAAACAAGTTGTACTCGAATTTTTTTTATATAGGTTGTCACTTAAATTGTTAACGTGTAGTTAATTAAATTTAAATGGTTTGTCACTTAAATTTTAATGTACTGTTATTTAAGATTTAAGGACGTTGTTACTCCAATTTTGAATGGGATGTTTATGAGAAACTTGTGATATGATTATGGTGATTATGACGAGTACACTATATTAGTGTTTTATGACGACAATGACGAGTACTCCGGGTGAGTTGAAATTGGTGATTGCACATGTGTCCATAGTGTCTCATAGCATGTGCATATTATGACGAATAGGCTTCGGCCTCTTATTGACGAAAACCAGTGACGATGTGCCCAAGTGGCTATTTATGACGAGTATGGTACCATCATGCATATGCCCAGGTGTGGGTTGCATTCTCATGCGCATACATTTTTTTTTGTTTATGACTGGCGATGTGATTATGACTTTGGTTTTGTGTGTAACGACGATGAAGTTGATGATAATGATGATGTGGTGTGATAGGTTGCTCATATTACTCTACTGTATGCTTAATTATGTTTTGTTGAGAATTCTCACCCCTTCTGCTTGGAATGTTGCTATATTGTGGCAACGCTGCAGGTAACTGCGAGTGAAGGACATGCTGCCTTCCTTTATAGCTATTGGGATGTCTGTTGAGTCGCTCTCTGATATTGTGACACCTAGGGGGCGTGGTTGACATTGTTAATTAAATAATAAATTGTTTCATATTTTGTTGATGGCGTGAGACGTGTTTGAGTGGTATTTAGTGAGTGTTGTTTAATTCCGCTGTGACGTAACTCTTGGAGTTTAATTTTATGACGGGTGATGGTTGAATTTTTTTTTTTGTTATGAGGATGTTTGCGCAAACTTAATGAATTCAAGTGGACGTTCTTTTTGTTAATAATGACGTGGCATTTCCTTTCTATCAGTCAAATTAAATTTTGCGAAAAAGTTTTACTCTGATAAGTGACGTATAAGTTATGGGATAGAAAGGGGGTGTTACATTAGTGGTATCAGAGCCAGGTTCGGTCTGTCCGGCCGGTGGTCGAGTTGTCAAGTTGAGTAGCATTTGAGTTTGTTACTCGTATCTAAATTTTGTTTTCTGTTGCAGTGCTAGAATGGCAGGACGGAACGATGCTGCACTTGCTGCTGCTTTGCAGGCTATAGCTGGGGTTGTGGGTAACATACCCAGTGCTATTGGTGATGGGACGCGTAGTTTGGCTACGTTCCAGCGTGAGAACCCTCCTGCTTTTGAAGGCGGGTATAATCCTGATGGTGCCCTTGAGTGGCTAAGTGAGATGGAGCTGATCTTCCGCGTTATGGATTGCACCGATGCTCAGAAGGTTCGCTATGGCACACATATGTTGAAGAAAGAGGCTTATGATTGGTGGAGGACGACTAGTCAGGGGTTGACGGCTGTCAATGAGGAGGTTACTTGGGCTGTGTTTGAGAGGGAATTCAAGAGAAAGTACTACCCGGAGGATGTCCGCGGGAAGAAGGAGGTTGAGTTTCTGAGACTTGAGCAAGGTAGCATGACTGTAACTGAGTATGCTGCAAATTTTACCGAGCTGTCTAAATTTTATCCTCATTACGATAGAGAGGGTGCGGAGTTCTCCAAATGCATCAAGTTTGAAAATGGGTTGCGTGCTGACATTAAGAGAGCCATAGGGTACCAGCAAATTCGTGTGTTTCCATTGTTGGTTAATAGCGCCAGAATTTTTGAGGAGGACAATAATGCCTTCTCCAGAGTTATGAAAGAAAAGCAAAAGAATTTCTCAAGTCGTGGTAAGCCGTATGAGGCGCCTGCTGGTAAGGGCAAAGGTAAGTTTGTTGGTGGGCCTAAGCGAAGTGGGGGAGATGCTGCAGCCAGTGTTACTTGTTACACGTGTGGGAAAGTGGGTCATAAAAGTCCAGATTGCCCAAGCGGGGATAAGAAGAGATGTTATCGGTGTGGGAAAGAGGGGCATATATCTTCCGGCTGTGATAAGAAAGATGTGGTATGCTTTAACTGCGGGGAGAGTGGTCATATTAGTACGCAATGCTCAAAACCCAAGAAGGAGAAGTCTTTTGGAAAAGTGTTCGCTCTGGCTGAGTCTGATGTAGTGAATGAGATTCGAGGTACGTGCTATATCAATAATTTTCCTCTTGTTGTTATTGTTGATACTGGTGCTACCCATAGTTTTATTGCTGCTGCATGTGTTGAGAAATTAAGCCTTGTTTTATCTGATATGTTGAGGGAGATGGTCATCGACACTCCAGCTAAGGGTTCGGTGACTACCTCGTTGTTTGTGCCAAATGTCCTGTATCTGTATATGGTAGAGAATTCTTAATTGATTTGATCTGTTTGCCGATGAGTGGAATGGATGTCATTCTGGGTATGGACTGGTTAGTTGATAACCATGTCCATATCAACTGTCGAGAAAGGTCCGTGAGTTTTGAGTCGCTTGAAGAGGAGTCTGGTCTGTTATCTGCGGGTCAGCTGCATAGAGTGATGAGAGAAGAGGTTCAACTGTTTTCTCTGTTGGCGTCGTTGTCTGCTGAGAGCCAAGCGAAGATTGATGTGTTGCCGGTAGTGCGTGAGTTTTCTGAGGTGTTCCCTGACGAGATTCCGGATGTACCACCAGAGAGAGAGGTGGAGTTTGCTATTGATCTGGTCCCCGGCACTAAGCCTGTGTCTATGGCACCATATAGAATGTCTGCATCTGAGTTGGCAGAATTGAAAAAGCAACTTGAAGATTTATTAGAAAAGAAGTTTGTAAGACCGAGTGTGTCACCTTGGGGAGCTCCAGTGTTGCTAGTGAAAAAGAAAGACGGTAGTATGAGGTTGTGTGTAGACTATCGGTAGTTAAATAAAGTTACAATCAAGAACAAGTATCCATTGCCAAGAATTGATGATTTGATGGATCAGTTAGTGGGTGCTAAAGTATTTAGCAAGATTGACTTAAGGTCTGGCTATCATCAGATCAAGGTCAAGGATGAAGATTTCTAGAAGACGGCATTTAGGACAAGATATGGGCACTATGAGTATTCCGTTATGCCTTTCGGTGTGACTAATGCGCCGGGGGTATTCATGGGATACATGAACCAAATCTTCCGTGAGTACTTGGATAAGTTTGTGGTAGTTTTCATTGATGACATTCTGATTTACTCTAAGTCAGAAGAGGATCATGCGGAACATCTGAGGTTGGTGTTAGAAATTCTGAAGGATCGAAAGTTGTATGCGAAGTTGTCCATGTGTGAGTTTTGGTTGAAAGAAGTCAGTTTTCTCGGTCACGTGATTTCTAGTGAGGGAATTGTAGTGGATCCTTCCAAAGTTGATGCAGTGTTGCAATGGGAGTCTCCAAAATCAGTTACTGAAATAAGGAGTTTTCTGGGATTGGCTGGCTATTATAGAAGATTCATTGAGGGGTTTTCGAAGTTGGCTCTGCCATTGACTCAATTAACTTGCAAGGGCAAGGCTTTTGTTTGGAATGACCGATGTGAAGAAATTTTCAATGAGCTGAAGAGGAGGTTGACTACGTCTCCAGTGTTGACCCTACCTAGTCCGGTTGAGGCGTTTGTAGTATACTGTGATGCTTCCAAGATGGGTTTGGGTGGTGTGCTCATGCAGAATGGGAAAGTGGTAGCTTATGCGTCGAGGCAATTGAGAATTCATGAGAAGAATTACCCCACTCACGACTTAGAACTTGCTGCTGTGGTATTCGCATTGAAAATTTGGAGACATTACTTGTATGGATCGAGATTTGAGGTGTTCACAAGAGTCTACGGTATCTGTTCGACCAGAAAGAATTGAATATGAGGCAGCGCCGGTGGTTAGAACTATTGAAAGATTATGATTTTGAATTGAGTTATCACCCGGGAAAAGCGAATGTGGTTGCGGATGCGCTGAGTCGGAAGACTTTGCACATTTCGGCATTGATGGCTAGAGAGCTTGAGTTAATTGAGCAATTCAGGGACATGAGTTTAGTGTGTGAAGTTACACCTCAGAGTGTCAGGTTGGGTATGTTGAAAATTGGCAATGATTTAATGGCTGGTATCCGAGAGGCGCAGAAGTTAGATGTGAAATTAGTTGGTCTGATGAGTGAGATTGGTCAGTCTGAGAATGAGGACTTCGAGATAGATGCGCAAAATGTACTGAGGTATCGTGGAAGAATTTGTGTTCCTGAAGATGAGGAAATGAGAAAGGCGATTCTTGAGGAAGGGCATAAGAGTAAGTTGAGTATCCATCCTGGAGCGACGAAGATGTACCAAGATCTAAAAAAGATGTTCTGGTGGCCTGGGTTGAAGCGCGATGTGGCGCAGTTTGTGTATTCGTGTTTGACCTGTCAGAAATCGAAGGTCGAGCATCAGAAGCCTGCGGGAATGATGCAACCGTTGAATGTTCCAAAGTGGAAGTGGGATAGTATCTCCATGGATTTTGTGACTGGGTTACCCAATACGGTGAGAGGGCATGATTCAATTTGGGTGGTTGTGGATAGATTGACGAAGTCGGCTCATTTTAATCCTATTGGTATTAAGTATCCAGTGTCGAGATTGGCTGAAATCTACATTCAGGTGATTGTGAAGCTGCATGGGGTTCCTTTGTGCATTGTGTCTGATAGGGACCCAAGGTTTACTTCGGAATTTTGGAGTAGTTTACAGAAGGAGTTGGGTTCGAAATTGAGGTTGAGTTCAGCGTATCATCCTCAGACTGATGGGCAGACAGAAAGGACAATCCAATCATTGGAAGACCTGTTGAGATCATGTGTACTAGAGCAGGGAGGTGCGTGGGATACTCATCTCCCGTTAATTGAGTTCACCTACAACAACAGTTATCATTCCAGTATTGGGATGGCACCGTTCGAAGCATTATATGGTCGGAGGTGTAGGACTCCGGTGTGTTGGTATGAGACTGGAGAAAGTTTAATACTCGGACCTGAGCTGGTTAGAGAAACTACTGAGAAAGTGAAGATGATCCGAGAGAAAATGAAAGCGTCGCAGAGTAGACAGAAGAGCAACCATGATAAGAGAAGGAAAGATTTAGAATTTGAAGCCAGTGACCACGTATTCTTGAGGGTCACACCTATGACTGGTGTTGGGCGAGCGCTGAAATCGAAGAAGTTGACTCCTCGATTCATCGGGCCGTATCAGATTACGGAGAGAGTTGGAAATGTTGCATATCGGGTGGCCTTACCACCTAATCTTTCGAACTTGCACGACGTGTTTCACGTGTCGCAGCTTCGGAAGTATGTTGCGGATCCGTCTCATGTGATTCAACTAGATGATGTAGAGGTGCGGGACAATCTCACCGTGGAGACTATGCCAGTTAGAATTGAAGACCGTGAGGTAAAAGTGTTAAGAGGCAAAGAGATTAATTTAGTGAAAGTGGTTTGGTTGGGAGCCGTGGGCGAGAGCATGACGTGGGAATTGGAAAGTAAGATGAAAGAAGCCTATCCAGAGTTATTTGATTCAGGTAATTTCGAGGACGAAATTCTCTAAGTGGGCGAGAGTTGTAACGCCCTAAAATAATTTAATTGATTAATTAATTAAGTTATTTGAGGGATTACAATATTTATTTAAGTGGAATAATTAAATTATAATTATTTGATTCAGGAGGTGAAAAGAATTAAGAAGGGTGGTGTAAGTAGGGCCCAAGTCCATTGGTGATCCAAGCCCCTCCCATAAAACCCCAAAACCTAAAATTATTTTCATTCCCTCAAGAAAGAAAGAATCAGTGACTGAGAGGAGAAAAGGGTCGCGATTTCCAGCAAGGAGGAAAAGAAAGAATTGGTTCATCTTGGCTTTGGGTAAGTTTCTTTGATCCTTTCCCTTCCATTTTTTTTCTTCTTCTTTCAAGTGGTAGTTTCAATCCCTCATTTTCCTATGATTGTTGTTGTCTTCTCCATGGCTTTAGGAAGCCATGGTTTGCGTAAGAGGAGAGGAGGGAGCTGCTGCGATTTTTGGTGACTTTGGCTCGTTGTGTTGCGGGGTTTTGTTCGTGACTCCTTCATCGTTGTTTCGGGTCATACAAATTCGAGGTAAGGGTGAGCGTTTCAATTTAATGTAATTGAGTATATGGTGGGTTTGTGGGGTTTTTGGTGGTGGTTGAATTCGAAACTTACATGTTAAGAGGAATGATGGATTGAATTATTAGTGTTGATGTGCGAATTGCCCTTATGATGTGAGGAGATGAATTTCGAATTCTTAGTGAATGTGGTGTGGTTAATTTCGATGTTTGATGAATCGTTGGTGTCGAAATGCAACTTTGATAAATTGGGTGATATGAGTATAATTGTTTGGATGATATCAAGAAATGGAAAATAGACAATGTTGCTGTCTCTAGAATTAAAGTGTTGCTGTATGCTGTCTTAGTAAAAGAAATGTTGCTGTTTGTCAATTTAAATGTTGCTGTTGCAGAATTTAAGTGTTGCTGTTTGTCAATTTAAATGTTGCTGTTTGCAGAATTAAAGTGCTGCTGTATGTCGATTTTTAAAAATGTTGCTGTAACCATTTAAATGTGTTGCTGTTTGCTGTTTTTGTTAAATAAAGTGCTGCTGATTTCAGAACTAAAAATGTTGCTGTAACCATTTAAATGTGTTGCTGTTTGCTGTTTTTGTTAAACAAAATGCTGCTGATTTCAGAACTAAAAATGTTGCTGTAACCATTTAAATATGTTGCTGTCTTGCTGTTTTCTAAAATAAAAATGCTGCTGTTTTGTAAAGAGTAAAGCGCTATTTTATGTGTAATACTTGTTGTATCCTGCTGCTGTTTGCGCTAAAAGGCTGCTGTCCTATTGCTGTTCCTCTCGATTTAATTGTGATGTTTCCTAGATATGAAAATGAGATGTTTGTCCAAAAATTTAAACAAGTTGTACACGAATTTTTTTTTATATAAGTTGTCACTTAAATTGTTAACGTGTAGTTAATTAAATTTAAATGGTTTGTCACTTAAATTTTAATGTACTGTTATTTAAGATTTAAGGACGTTGTTACTCCAATTTTGAATGGGATGTTTATGAGAAAGTTGTGATATGATTATGGTGATTATGACGAGTACACTATATTAGTGTTTTATGACGACAATGACGAGTACTCCGGGTGAGTTGAAATTGGTGATTGCACATGTGTCCATAGTGTCTCATAGCATGTGCATATTATGACGAATAGGCTTCGGCCTCTTATTGACGAAAACCAGTGACGATGTGCCCAAGTGGCTATTTATGACGAGTATGGTACCATCATGCATATGCCCAGGTGTGGGTTGCATTCTCATGCGCATACATTTTTTTTTGTTTATGACTGGCGATGTGATTATGACTTTGGTTTTGTGTGTAACGACGATGAAGTTGATGATAATGATGATGTGGTGTGATAGGTTGCTCATATTACTCTACTGTATGCTTAATTATGTTTTGTTGAGAATTCTCACCCCTTCTGCTTGGAATGTTGCTATATTGTGGCAACGCTGCAGGTAACTGCGAGTGAAGGACATGCTGCCTTCCTTTATAGCTATTGGGATGTCTGTTGAGTCGCTCTCTGATATTGTGACACCTAGGGGGCGTGGTTGACATTGTTAATTAAATAATAAATTGTTTCATATTTTGTTGATGGCGTGAGACGTGTTTGAGTGGTATTTAGTGAGTGTTGTTTAATTCCGCTGTGACGTAACTCTTGGAGTTTAATTTTATGACGGGTGATGGTTGAAATTTTTTTTTTGTTATGAGGATGTTTGCGCAAACTTAATGAATTCAAGTGGACGTTCTTTTTGTTAATAATGACGTGGCATTTCCTTTCTATCAGTCAAATTAAATTTTGCGAAAAAGTTTTACTCTGATAAGTGACGTGTAAGTTATGGGATAGAAAGGGGGTGTTACAACCTTTGTCAAAAAATCAGCAGGATTATTTGCAGTGTGAATCTTGTGTATCTGCACAGTGCCACTATTGATGATGTCCTTTATCCAATGAAGACGAGTGTCAATGTGCTTTGTTCTCTCATGATAAGACTGATTCTTACAGAGATGAATGGCACTCTGATTGTCACAGTAGACCTTGACATACTCTTGTTCAATCCCAAGTTCACCAACAAGTCCTTTCAACCATAAAGCTTCTTTAACTGCCTCTGTGATGCCTATGTATTCTGCTTCTGTGGTGGAGAGAGCCACCACATGTTGCAGGCTTGATTTCCAGCTAACAACACTGCCATAGAGAGTGAATACATACCCAGTGAGAGATCTTCTCTTGTCCCTGTCACCGGCAAAATCAGAATCCACGTATCCAACCACTCCACCTGAGCTTGAATCATCTTTGTTGTAGCTTAAACTCAGCTTTACACTGCCTTTTAAGTATCTCAGAATATGTTTTACTGCAGACCAGTGTTGCATACCAGGATTGGACATATATCTGCTTACAAGGCTAAGAGCATATCCCAAATCTGGCCTGGTACACACCATGGCATACATTAAGCTTCCCACACCACTAGCATAGGGAATTTTATTCATTTCCTTCTTATCCTGATCAGTATCAGGACAATCCTCCTGAGATAGCTTCATTTGAGAGCCTATGGGAATACTAGCTGTCTTTGCTTCAGTCATGTTGAACCTGGTTACTACCTTTCGAGAATAGCTCTCTTGAGTTAACATGATTCCTAATCCATCAGTTCTCTTAGTGATTTCCATCCCTAAGATTTTTCTGGCCTTTCCCATATCCTTCATGTCAAATTCTTTCATCAACAGATGCTTCAACTTGTTTATTTCATCCATATGCTTACAAGCTATAAGCATATCATCTACATATAACAATAGATATATGTAGTTGTTTCCTTCAAGCCTTTTAAAGTATACACAACTGTCACAGTTTGATCTGTTGAACTTCAGCTCGATCATATGACTATCAAATCTCTTGTACCACTGTCTTGGTGACTGTTTCAGTCCATACAAAGATTTCTGCAGCAAACAAACCATGTCTTCCTTTCCTTTTTCCACAAACCCCTTTGGTTAAGCCATGAAAATTCTTTCTTCAAGCACTCCATGTAAGAAAGCTGTTTTTACATCCATTTGTTCTAGATGTAAATCAAACTGGGCAACAAGAGCAAGAATAACTCTGATGGAGGTATGTTTTACCACAGGTGAAAATATTTCATTATAATCAATCCCCTCCCTTTGAGTATACCCTTTAGCTACCAGCCGTGCCTTGTACCTAGGTGGATCTTTCTCAAAGTTTCCCTCCTTCTTCTTGAAAATCCACTTACAACCCACCAGCTTCACTCCTACAGGCTTTTTCACAAGTGTCCGGGTGTGGTTCTTGTGAAGAGCATTCATTTCTTCTTCCATGGCAACAATCCATTTGGCTTTGAAACTGCTGGATGTAGCTTCATCATAGTTTGAAGGCTCTTCATTTATCACATCTTCTGCAGTGTTTAAAGCAAAAGCAGTTGCAGCTTCGAAACCAAACCTTTCAGGAGGTTTTATAGACCTTCTTGCTCTGTCTCTGCATAAGATATAATCTTCTTCCCGCTCTTCCACTTCTGCATCAGATTCATGATCAGAAGTTTCTTCTTGTGTGTTCTCTTGGTTGTCACAGTCAGTTTGGGTAACTTGTTGACTAGTTGTCTCCACCTCAACTTGAAATTCTTTGCTTGGTTCACTCTTCTCAAGCACTTCTCTGTTGACAGTAGCCTTGATCATTTCTGATTCTTTAAAAATCACATCCCTGCTGATGATGCACTTTCTGTCATCAGGCAGCCAGATTCTATAACCTTTGACACCATCCGGATAGCCAACAAATATACCTCTCTTTGACCTTGCCTCCAATTTTCCCTCATTCACATGAAAATAGGCAGGGCAACCAAAATTTTTTAAATTTCTGAGATCAGGCAGTGCACCAGTCCACATTTCTTGAGGAGTTTTGAAATTTAAAGCTGTTGATGGACTTCTATTGACAAGGAAGCAGGCTGTATGCACTGCCTCTCCCCAAAAAGTTTTTGGAAGCTTGGCACAAGATAGCATACACCTTACTTTCTCCAATAGAGTCCTATTCAACCTCTCAGCTAGACCATTTTGTTGAGGAGTTCCTCTAACAGTGAGATTCCTATAGATCCCATGTTGTTTACAAAAACTATTGAACTCCTCATTACAAAATTCAAGGCCATTGTCTGTTCTTAAAGCTTTAACTTTCAAATTGCATTGGTTTTCTACTTTATTTTTCCACTCTACAAATGTTCTAAATGCCTCATCTTTTGTTTTAAGCAAATAGATCCATACTTTTCTAGTATAATCATCAGTGAAAGTAATAAAGTACCTCTTTCCTCCATGAGTAGGTGTTTGAGATGGTCCCCACAAATCTGAGTGGATATAGCCAAGCTTCTCAGTGGTCTTGTGTATTCCAGTAGAGAACTTCACTCTAGTTTGTTTCCCAAATATGCAATGCTCACAAAATTCTAACTTTGAAATTTTGTCTCCACACAGTGCCCCTTGCTTGTCCAGCTCCTTTAGACCCTTCTCACTCATATGTCCAAGCCTTTGGTGCCATATGAGTGTTTGATTGTCACTTGAGCTAGCCACTTGAGCTTCTCCTTGCATAGTGTTTCCATTGAGAACATACAGGTTGTTTCTCTTCCTGGTTCCTTTCAAAACTACCCTTGACCCTTTCATTATTTTCAGAACACCATCCTCACCTTTAAAACTGTAACCAGCAGCCTCAAGAGTCCTAACAGATATCAAAGCCCTCTTTAATTCAGGGACATGCCTGACATTTGTTAACATCTTGACAGTGCCATCAGTTAAAACCAGCTTCACAGTGCCTATGCCTATGAGTTTACATGCCTTGTTATTTCCCATAATCACCTGACCTTCTTTATATTCCTTATAGTCTGCAAACCATTCACGTTTTGGACACATATGGTAGGAGCAACCTGTATCCAGCAGCCAGTCATCGTCACCAGAGGTAGTAGCAGTCGAATTAGACTCAATTCTTTCAATCCTATCCTCTTCAGCAACCAAAGCATCACCAAGATCCTCATCCAAAAAACCCAGTGTCTCAGGCTCTGTGTTAATGACAGTATCTGACTCTGTCATGTCTTCACAGCCATTTTCACCAGCTACAAGCTCTGTGTCAATGACATTGTCTAACTCTGTCATGTCTTCACAGTCATCTTCACCAGCTGCAAATAGCAATTCACAACTCTCATAGCCATCAGATGCCATAGAAGCATTTCCTGTATCTTCTTTGGATTGACCCTTCTTCTTGTTGTTTCTTTCTGGACAGTTCTTTTTGAAGTGCCCCTCCTTATCACAAATAAAAGACCTATTGTGTTTAGGTCTTGATTTTGATCTGGACTTCCCTTTTCCTTTTCCAGTTTCTTTCTTTTCTGATCTTCCCCTTACCATTAGGCTATCCCCTTGTTCTGTTTCCCTTTGATTTACCTTCTTGGACAATTCCTTGGACAACAATGCACTCTGAACTTCCTCCAAGCTTAGAGATTCTCTACCATATATGAGTGTATCGGCTAATACATCATAAGAACTTGATAATGATCTGATCAAGAGTAATGCTTGATCCTCATCATCAATCTTAATATCTATATTTTCCAAATCAAGGATTAATCTATTGTACTCATCCATATGGTCACTAATTGAAGTGTTAGAACCCATCTTGAAGGTGTACAGTTTCTGTTTCAGGTATAGCCTATTTGCTAGGGTTTTGGTCATATACAGGTTCTCTAATTTTAACCAGATAGCAGCAGCGGTTGTTTCCTTAGAGATTTCACGAAGTACCTTGTCTCCGAGGCAGAGAATGATGGCACTGTGAGCCTTGTTCATGATCTTCTTCTTTTCTTTCTCTGTCAAGGTTGCCGGAAGCCTCGCCTCCCCTAGCAGAGCATCTTCGAGACCCTGTTGAACCAAGATTGCACGCATCTTCATTCTCCAGAGGCCAAAATCATTCTTGCCGTTAAATCGTTCAATGTTGAACTTTGCCATCTCCATTTATGCGAATCTTCCCCAACGATTGCTCTAGATACCAGTTGTTGAGTAAAACGCAAACAAACAAGATCTTAATTCCAAGAATCAACAGGAATTTAGACAAAATTAGAAAAGCCCCAAATATGAACCCTAATTGAGAACTACGCATTATACGAAATTGAAGAATCAGACACGCAAATGTTAACCCAGTTCGGTAACAAAGTGTCACCTACATCTGGGGGATTAAGCGAAAGCTTGAATCCGTTTCCATTGAATCAATGAATCAAGTGTTTACAATGTGATAATTCCCCGAGAATTTCCCCCTCACCACCCTGTACCCACGAGTCCCAGTGTTTACACTCCACTCTCCCAATGTACAATTTTCAGAGGAAAAAACTCTTATTTACAACCGAATTGATCTAAGCTATATAGAGCAAGAAGAAGCTGAGCTCGTTCGCGCCCAATAACAAACTCCAATCGCTATTTCCAACGAACTAACAAACTGTTATTTTGCCAATAACCATCACACGTGCCAATCACGCGTATGCTCCACCTAGACCAATAAGGACTATCCACATCAGCACTTGACTTCCACGTGTATGCCAAAACAACAGTTAAGGAGGTGAAGATGGGGATATCAATCCCGTCGTACACGTGGTTGGTTCATCGAGCAAGCAGATTGCTTCTCGCCAGAGGAGGAGTGAAAATGGCGCAAAAGATTGGATTTCAGCTTTGTGTAGACACGTGTACTTTGTTATTGGGTTCCCTTTGCTCGGTTTTCTTCGCTGTTTCTGTGTTTCTCTGTGCTTGCCTTTGTTTTCCCCCACGTGGCTGAGTTTGTGTTGGTCTGTAGAACTCATTCTCTTCTTCTCCACTTCCCAATGCTTCCAACACTTCATCAATCTAAGTTTCTGCATACAAAGTGCTTCTAATCACGTGTTCACGCTTCCCATTAGGCCCATTGTTATTTGGTTTCAGCTCTCACCATTCGTTTTATATAAATCGCAACATTTGTCCACATTTGTTCGCACCAGCTCTTAACTTTCTTAGGGTTACTCTCTCGGCTTCGTTTCCTTTCTCTTTATGTTTTTTCGGTTATTCTCTATTTGTAATTATTTGCTTTGTTTTCCTTTCAGGCTTTCCTTTCTCATTTTCTGTGGTCTCTTCAGTTGCTCTTCCACAAGGTAATACTATTCTCCCTGTTTCTTCAGTTTCTACGGTTTTCCTGATCCTTTGATTCCCTATTTTTAGTTATCCCCTTGATTACTCTAATTTAGTGTATGCTGAAATTACATGAATCAATGCTGTCATTGAGTCACCTTATGTCATGTAATCTTCAAGTTTTTGGGTCATTAAGAAAGTGTTTTCTGTTCCACTACATTCTTTAGTTAGGACAAGAAGAAATCAACAGCCTTAAGGGGATTATGATTGTGATATTTTTTGTTGGCCTGATTGTGAAATTACATGAATCAACGCTGTCATTGAGTCACCTTATGTAATGTAATCTTCAAGTTTTTGGGTGATTAACAAAATGTTTTCTGTTCCATTACATTCTTTTGTTGGGGACAAGAAGAAATCAACAACCTTAATTCTTTCTGAATGGTTCCAACTTCTATGGTTGCTTCTCATGACTATAATGCTTATTAGAAATAGAAGAGATGCATAAAGGTGAATGCTGAGAAATATACCTTATGTATTAATCCCCAGCTTTGTCTTTCGTTTCAGGCATTTCTTAGTCATTTGCTGTGGTTTCTTCTCTCTCTGTTCCACAAGGTAGTTCTATTCTTTCTTTTTTCCCTTTGTCCATTATGTTTCTCTTACTTGCTTTATTGAGAAATAGAAATTGGCTTTATCTGTCTGATTTTATTTTCAAATCTTGCTGTTTTAATTGTTTGATGCTATCTCAGTAACTTATTTAGGCATTAGTAACTTATTTAGGCATTAGTAACTTATTTTAATTGTTTGATACTAATTCATGCTATCTCAGTAACTTATTTAGGCATTAGTAACGTTAGTTTCTCTTTCTTTTCTTATTCACATTATCCAAACATATTTCTTGGGCCATATTTCCGCATTGTTTTGATTCCCTGTTGTTTTAATTGTTTGATCACTGAAAACCTACTAATACATGCTATCTCATTAACTTATTTAGAAATTAGTGATGTTAGTGTCTTATTTCATGCTGTTGTTTTTACCTTGTGTAGATGGATTCGCTTGACATTGTAGGTGAAGAAAACACGGTAATCCCATTGCTTCTCTTTCTTTTCTTATTCACATTATCCAACCACATTTCTTGGGCCATATGTCCAGAACTAAGTTACATTTTTATTGAGTTTTAGTGCCTACTTGGTCTTTTGTTTGTTTCATGTAATATAGTGAGCTTTCTGTTTTTGTTCTCGGCCCTGTTTTACTGTAATTTTCCTAATTTATTCTTTTATGTTGATTGTTGTGCTCTTCCTTTGGTTAGCTCGGTCCCCTCGATGCTCTTAGTAGTGACCCGTATTTTGCAGAGTGCCTTATCAAATACCGCACTTATGAATTCGAAATTGTTCCTGGCTTTGTAAGTTTCTCTTTCTCTCCATTTAAATAGTTGCTTTTTATCTGTTTTATATTCCTCATTGTGTTCCACACATTTCTCAGAGTATGCAGCGACTGCCAGTCCTTTTTTTGGCAAACTTCTATAATGAGATACCAACCATCGTTCACCTCTTGGATCCCTTGGGGAATGTTTTTGTCGTCTCCATCAAGCATCGCCCAAGCAGGGTGTACTTAGATCATGGTTCTGCTCGCATTGGGGAGGTTTATAATTTGTTTGTTGGTGGCTGGATTACCCTAAAATTTGTGCAGGGTGTGACCTTTGAGATCCTTGTAAGGGACAGGATGTGGAAGCAAGTTTCCGATCCATTTCCCCCTAAGAAGTTTGGCCTTGGAGAACCTCACCTCCCAATGAGTATTGTTGATGAGGACGAGGACGAATTTCTTTTTATTGATACTGTCCATTTTTACCATACTTTGGTGAAAGATCTCTCTCTTGAGGAAACCAACACTCCATTTCTTGTATGTATGGATGAATTTTCTTAGGCATTTAACTTTTATAATTTGGTTTCTGCATTAATTGTTTTTGTATTTGTTTATTGGTTTACTGATTTTTTTTTCATTAATTCTCTTTTCAGTTCCTTCACATTGGTTTTTGCGAATTCGCCTTCTCTCCTACTACTACCTCAATTGGTAGTGGGAAGGGGGTTTAACTTGCACTTATGCCTCAGGTGCAAGGTTCGATTCCCATGGAAGGCAAAAACTCTACAAGAGGGGTAGAGAAGACCGTGAGGTAACAATGGGACTGGGGTGGCCGCTGCGGTGGACCTGGGCTGTTACATCCATCACTTTGGTTAATTCTCGTGGAAGGAAATGGAACTGCAAGTTTCAATGGAATAGTTCAAAGCCTAATTACTATTGTGTTTCTGATGGGTGGGCTGCCTTTCGTGGCTTGAATGGACTCCTTCCAGGGACCTCTCTCAAGCTAGGTGTGGCTAGGAAGAATAGAAAATACCTTTTTGTTAAGGTTGTTAAAGACTAGGGGATATCTATTTTATTCCATTTGCCAGGGTCAAATTATGTTTCTGTTTCTCATCAGTTTGGGTATTAGTGTTTTGCTCTGTATCTAGGTCTTTTAGGTCTCTTTGTTTTGTTGTACATCTAGGCCTCTTATGGTACTGCCCCATGTCCTTCTTTGGAGTACTTTATATAAGTTTGTTCAGATGCTTTCTTCCCATCATTAACCTTTTCTGTAATGTACTATTTCTATCTATGCAATATATTTCTTTGGCATCTTACCATGGTGTTTCTTTAGCTTACTTGATCTTGTGTTTTCTTAAATGTTTTGTTGGCTAAGTAATGAATTGGTGAGGCAGAGCCCCAAAATATGTGTATGCGAATAAAACTTTCCATGTTGATCCAAAATTGGAGAAAAGGTCACATTCCTTCCCTCATGCATGTCCAGACAATTCTTGAAATTAGGTCATACATTTGTTTTATTTATGATGCCTATACTGCAATTAGGGCTTGCATTATAACTTTTGGTAGGATCTAATCAAAATTAGTAATGTTAATGCTATGGTGTTACACTCTTACGGTTTGTGCAGATAATTGTGTGTTTTGTTGTTATTTACTGTTTAGTTTGTTATTTATCCCTCCCTGATCTTCATTTTCAACAAATAAATTTGCAGGGAATGCTCCAATATTTTATTTTGTTTTATGCCTGTATTATTCATTATTTAGAGAATTCTCATGTTTGTTATAGATTTTTTTAGAAATTTCTGTTTTGAAGATGGGTCTTCTTCCTATGTCTCAGTGTGGACTTGGGCCTTTAAAAATGAACAATCATGTTTGTCATAATAATATTTGCAATGGACAGTTGAGTTTTAAATTAAATTGTTGTTGTCATAATAATATTGGCAATGGATAGTGGAATAGAGAAGAGCAGAAAAATGCAAGATTGTTGAAACTGTAATTGATTAATTCTGATCAGAGCAGAAACATGCAAGATTGTTGAAACTGTAATTGATCAGTTCTGATCAAATCTTTGGTTGACATGACTTAAGAGAGGTCAGCATATTTGTTATTGCTTTTGCTAAAAAACTGACACCTTGCTGTCTTCACATGTGATCGTTTTGGTAAGCCAGGAAAGAGAGAGTGCCAAAGATAAGGAACCAGTAAAACTGACACCTTACTACCTACTGGAGAACAGTGCCTTCCAAGATTGTCCCTCTATTACTTCTCTCTCTCTCTCTCTCTCTCTCTCTCTCTATATATATATATATATATATATATATATATATATATATATATTTAACCAATTAGTAACAATTTGCTCCCATCTCTTTCAGGTATTCAAACATAGCCTTTTTTTACACTGACTTTGATTTGGAATGTATTTCATTTTGTTTCTTTCCTAAACTTTCTTACATGGTTCAGATCTTTGTTTTTTTTTTCTAAACTTTGTTGCATGGTTCAGGTCTGTTTTGTAATGTGTTGTTTCTTCTTTGAACTTCAGGTTACTCTTTGGCTTCCTGCTCTTCACCTTTTGTATAACAAGGTAGTTGACATCTTTGTTTTTGTTGTAAACTTTGTTGCATGGTGCAAGTCTGTTTTGTAATGTGTTGTTTCTTCTTTGAACTTCAGGTTACTCTTTGGCTTCCTGCTCTTTACCTTTTGCATAACAAGGTAATGACATTCCCTATCTTTTACCTTTTGCTCAACTAATGCAGGCATATCTCCTTGCTGCCATCTTTGTTTTTTTTTTTTAAACTTTCTTGCATGGTTCAGATATTTGTTTTTTTTTCTAAACTTTGTTGCATGGTTCAGTTTTGTTTTATAATATGTTGTTTCTTCTTTGAACTACCTCTCTCTTGCCTTTTTCCTTTGTTTCCTTGCTTTGCATGTTAACCTATTATTTATATGGGGCTCCCCTAACTATGGATTCTTTTAAAAAAGTTTATCTCTATTTTTCACTTAGTTTGTTAGAGTTTCCCTAAAATGATTCTTGCATGCTTTCCTTGTATGGTTTTAATGAGCAGACCTTTTTAAGACTGTTTTCCATGTCTAAGACTTACATTGTTACGAATATATAGTTAGGAATATATAGAGTCAACTTATTGATTTTCTCATAATTGGTTTGTCATCAAAATTGACTTTTCTAGATGCCTCTTACTCGTGTTGATCCAAAAGATGACAACACCTATGCTATGGTTGTCAAGTTTGACAGATATTACTTACAGTTTTTGGCTGAAAATGTGAGTTTCAACTTGTGTTTCACACTTGCCTTCAGTTTTTTTTTCCCAATTCATTGTATCCTATTTATCATTTGTATGTTCTCTTATTATTGTTCAATGTTTGTGTTCCATAGTTATCCATTCAACTGCCTGAACTGTTTACCAAACAACATGGAAATGATGTATCCTTTTTGGTCAACTTGTGTGATCCAGTTGGGAATGAGAATCAAGTGATAGTTAAGAAGGTTAATGCTCGCGTATATTTTTCCAGTGGTTGGAATGAAATGGGTTCTCGCTATCTTCAAAATGGTCCAGGGATAGTTAGGTTGGTTTACATTAGGCCAGACAATTTTTTTATCAAAGTTAAGGATCGGTTTGGTAAAGAGATTAGGTATCCTACTCCCCCCATGTTTTTAAGCTTGCTCAAGATCCAGTTCCACATGCAACCATTGATGCTGGAGACAATTACCTTAGTACCATCTCTAAGGTCCCAACAGTTTACCATACCTTGGCCAAGCACTTGACTGCAGATGATGCTAACACTGGGAAACTGGTGTGTTTTTTTCTTTTCATGATTTTAGTCTCATTTTCTGTTGTTCAGACAGTTTTGTCTTCCTATTTTGCTGACTTTCTTGCATTATTTTATGCAGTCCATTCCTGCCGATTACTTACATATGATTATGCCAGCTGGTGTTCATCAAGTCAAGTTGATTGATTCCCATGGTTATGCCTGGACATGTGAGGCAAAGAATGATCAAGATGATGTCTCTCTCTGTGGTTTGTATTCTGGTTGGACTATTTTTAGCCGTACCAAGTTGTTGTTTGAGGGTACTTATATTAGCCTTGGTGTTAGATCTACAGAGCCAACAATCATTCTCTTTGAGTTCAAGGGGCGTATATGAATAGATTGTTAGAGTGCTGTTGTTTGTTGCTGCTGTTGGTTATGGTCTTTAGAGTCTAATTAAGTAGTATGGATGTAATTAAGTCTTTTGTTTAGGCTGCTGTTGTTTGCTGCTTCTATTGGTTGTGTTCTTTAAGCAGTTTGTTTTACCTAATTAAGTAGTATGAATCAAATTAAGTTGTTTCTTTTGTCTAATTGAGTAGTGCCTATGTCTAGTGTGGTGTCTGTGCATTCAGTTTGTCAAAACGATTATCTCCTTATTTTCTTCCATTAGATATAATGTTTAGTTTCTGTTGTGTTTCCTTATTTCCACTGCTAATCTGAGTTGCTCACCAAAACAATTAGGTCTATTCTAATATCATGTGTAGGTGGAAATTAGCAGCTTTTGAAAATTAGAAACCACAACAACCTATTACATTCTGGGTATAACATACATTCTCTAATGACTTTTATAAAATCAAATTGTTTTAAAAATTGGCATATATAAAAATGGGTATAATTTCCACTTATTTTCAGTTTGACTTAAAAAAGGAACCTTATTTGCTTCTGTCAAGTCACCTGTAGTGCAATGCCAGGTCAGGTGTAATGCAATGATATCATCTTCTGCTTGGTTTCATGGAACAGTAACATGCCAGGCTTCCTATTGTCATTGCAGAAGGAAAAATTTTGCCAAGATTTTGTTTCATTACATACTGTTGAACACCTGTTTTCCAATTGAGTTAGCCACCTCTGAGTCAATGTCAAGTAACATGCTAGGTTTTCTATTGTCATTGCAAAAGGAAATACATACCTTTAAAAAAAACTGCAGCTGCATAAGAAATTCCTATTAATTAACAATGTCATAAGAAATTCCTGCCTTTTTCCAATTGAATTAACAATTTCAGGGTCAATGTATATAGACAACATTAAACGTTCCAGTTAATAGAATAAGGTCTGTCAACATAATAAATAAGGCTATAAAGTTCTAATTATATTGATATAACAAATGTTATACAGTTAGTTCCCTCATCCTCCTGTTTTAGTGCCAGGAAATCTATGGGGTTTATCTCCCCAATAAGATAAGATAAGATGCATGCGGGTTTCCTAAATCGGGTTTCTTTTACAGTACATATTTTTAGTTTCTCTCCCATAGCAATGTATGCCATCAAACCTTCATGTCATCTACCTTTGCATATCTCAGGTACTGTAGCATTTTTATCACAACAGTGCCATGAAATTGACCAAATCTGCACTCACAGATCTAACTAATCTGCATGGAGCATTTGCTTAACCACATGATACAAGTCAGTGACTTGTATTAAATCAGATTAGTCTTCTACAGGTGGCTGGCTTTCTCTTCTTTTATTCAACCTACACATTTGTTTAATTTACACTCTTTGATAAACTGACAGAATTTCAGTTTGTGTTTCATAGCAATCTATGATATCAAACCTTCATGTGATCTACCTTTCCATATCTTAAATCAGGTTAGTCTTCTACACGTGGCTGACTTTTTCTTCCTTTATTCAACTTGCACATTTGTTTCATTTACACTGTTTGCTAAACTGACAGAGTTCCGGTTTCTCTTTCATAACAATCTATCATATCAAACCTTCATGTGATCTACCTTTCCATATCTCAAGTACTGTAGCCTTTTTCTTTCACAAGGATACTTAGTTTATTTGCTATCATAACCAAGTCCATCACCTGTTCTTGGTAAGCCTTGCTTCACAATCAGGTTAGTCTTCTACAGGTGGCTGGCTTTCTCTTCTTTTATTCAACCTACACATTTGTTTAATTTACACTCTTTGATAAACAGACAGAATTTCAGTTTCTGTTTCATAGCAATCTATGATATCAAACCTTAATGTGATCTAGCTTTCCATATCTTAAATCAGATTAGTCTTCTACACCTGGCTGACTTTCTCTTCCTTTATTAAACTTGCACATTTGTTTCATTTACACTCTTTGCTAAACTAACAGCATTTCAGTTTCTCTTTCATAACAATCTATCATATCAAACCTTCATGTGATCTACCTTTCCATATCTCAAGTACTGTAGCCCTTTCCTTTCACAAGGATACTTTGTTTCTTTGCTATCATAACCAAGTCCATCACCTGTTCTCGGTAAGACTTGCTTCACCAACTCCACATCTTTTTCCCATCCTGCCCCTATGACATTTCTATTTAAACCATTCCATACACCTTCTCCATCACCCAACTCACAAACTTACACTCACATTCATTTGCTTCTCCTTGCTTTTCTTTACTCTTAAGAAGTATGTTTTACTTATTTTAGCCATTCAGTTTTCCTTTACTCTTTTTCCCATTTTTCTATTCTAACCACTATTGACTTACCTTTGGACATCATTAATTTGTTATTGTGGTTTCCATTTCTTTCCATTACTTTGTCTTTTGTTTACTCTATTCCCCTTTTGTTTCATTCCAGGAAATCCATGGCATCCCAGCTTAACTTCATTTCTGAGATTGTCCCTGGCAAGGTTAATTGGAGTCTTCACGTCCGTGTTATAAGACTTTGGACACTCCCTGAGTATAAGAATCCTCTCAACACTAACAGTATTGAAATGATTTTGTTGGATGAGAAGGCAAGTTGTCTATATTTTTTCCCATGGTCTGGTTTTATCCTTATGTGCATTATTAGTTTAAAATTTTTTTCCTGTCTCAGCTTGATAGGATCCATTGTACTGTCAAGAATTCTCTCCTTCATGACTTTCAAGCTGTGTTGAAGGAGGGTAACTGCTATCGACTTGATAAGCTCAGTGTTGGTCTTAATGACACAAAGTTTCAAACAACAAACAACAAGTACAAGGTTGTTTTTATGCCTATCACAAGCTGTTGTACTTTACAGGCCAGCAGCATACCTCTGAACCATTTTGTATTTACTCCTTTTGCTGATATCTTGGCTTCACCAAAAGATGATATGATTCTTGGTTTGTACCTTTTTAGAGTCCATCTAAAGCTTGCATGACATGATATTTTTTTCAAAACGTTTCTGTTCATTTTTTTGCTCTTTACTAATCTCTTCTTTTCATCAGATGTTATAGGTCATGTTGTTGAGAAGAGTGAATTAAAACAACAACGGACACAGAATAGCTTTTATAAACTGATTAATTTGGTCCTTGAGGATTTAGAGTTAGTTTCTTTCTCTATTCTTCCATTTTAGCTCTTATGCTACATTAATTTCTTTTTTAGCTGGTTTATTTTTTCAATCTCCATCTACAGGTTCAATAGGATTCACTGTACCCTGTAACATCCTCAAAATTAATAGGCGAATTAATTGGATGTTAACCCAATAGGAATAATTTAGTACTAGACTGGTAAATTTATTGAGTACTAAAATTATTTATGGGATAACATTAGATCGTTAACCGGATAATACGGATCAAGGAAGTTTCGGATTCGAGATAGAGGATCAAGATCAATATGGTAATTGGACCACGCTACCACTTATTTATTAATTAAATATGTGTTTGTGTGTGTGTGTGTTTAAATAAAAGAAAGAAAAGAAGAAAGGAAAGAAAGAAGAATACGCAGAGAAGAGGAAAGAAGAAAAGAAAGGAGAAGAGAAAGGAGAAGAGAAAGAAGAAAGAAGAAGAAGAAGAAGGATCACTCCCCCAAGCCCCAAAATTCACCATCTTCATCATCTCACTCTCCTCATCATAACCCAAGAGCTAGGTAAGATTTCATCCGGTTTTTCCCCTATTTTATGGCCTACGAATTTGGGGAGGTTTTGGAGGTGATTTGGCGAAATCGTGAGTTGTGTGATCAAATTGATGATTGAATCATGCTTAGGAACGAAGCTAGGAGCGGATTGAACGCGATTGGAAGCTCGGAACGAAGTTAGGAGCGGTTCGGTGTTGTTTGGGTTCGATTCGGTGATTTTGACATATCGGTGATTTCGGCTCGGCAACGATTCTC
The DNA here is from genome assembly GCA_039519185.1 of Astragalus membranaceus. Taxonomy (NCBI): domain Eukaryota; kingdom Viridiplantae; phylum Streptophyta; class Magnoliopsida; order Fabales; family Fabaceae; genus Astragalus; species Astragalus membranaceus. The sequence goes on along the minus strand of CM076846.1, from coordinate 143,269,124 downwards.
GCTTCAAGGGTGAGTTTTACTCACGTTTAGGTTTATTCCGTTTTGAAATGAATTGTGTGATTTGTTTTCGAAAGATTTTGAGTCGAAAACGTTATTTTGAAATATATTGCGTTTTAACGAAATTCGTAATCGTTGAGTTTTTGATTGAATTGCTTGATTGTTTGATGTTGATTGGACTGGTATATTGTCTGGTATTATCTGTTTTTGAGTTAGGAATCGATCGGGGAAAGTTTCGGATCAATCGGAAAGCAAAATTTCATGAAACAGGGTATTTTTGGCAATGCTGTCAAATGCACACGACCCGTGCGTCCAGGGCGCACGACCCGTGCGCCTGGTTCGGGTTCAGTGTGCAAAAATGTCAAACAGGGGGCGCACGACCCGTGCGTCCAGGGGCACGACCCGTGCGCCCAGTTCTGTCCAAAATTTTCAAGTTGCCCAAAATAATTCCGTTTTGATTCCAAACCTTTCCTAATCCTTTCCTAACCCTTATATAAGGATATTAGGCTTATGATGCCATGATTTTGGGTGTGTTACAAAGGGTTTTATAAAACGCTTTTGATGTCTAAACCATTTCGAAAAACCGAATAATAGCCTACGTGTGCGGATATGTTTTATTGATAACACATGGACTATGAGTCCTATGTGGTAAAGTATAATTTAATGAACTAAATGTTCATATGATTGTAGATATATATATGTTATATCGAGTTTGGGTGACGACCCATGTTGACATACTAGGCGGGGAAGTCATGAACCCTTACCCTAGGCTCTGTGCCATTAGGAAACACTATTGGTTATGGGGTTCGCCGGGATTAGCAGTGCGTGCAGTCGGTGTTATGTTAAAAGTTATGTGTTACGTCCGCCGGGATTAGCAGTGCGTGCAGTCGGTGGTACGTAGAATTGTTTTGTAGTACGGTGCACCGGGATTAGCAGTGCGTGCAGTCGGTGTCGTACTAAGTTAGAATACTATCACACGGTTCACCGGGATTAGCAGTGCGTGCAGTCGGTGTCGTGTTAAATTAACCAGGATTTATAATTGGACCGAGAGTGTTAGTAGGGGTCTCGGTAGAACTCACTGAGATTGTATCTCACTGTTTAATTGTTGTTGTTTTACAGATAAACAGGGACAGAAGAAACCTCAGAGGCACGAGTAGGTGGCCCCGGGAGGAGAATAATGACTTAGCTTTATGTTCAAGTTTATTTTCCTTCTGTTGACTATGTATTACAACACTATGGCATTAGTGTTTTGTTTATCCTTTTTCCGCTTTCTTGTATGACTCTGATTACCGCAGTTGCTGACAGTTATGGTCTGAGTACCGAATGATCTTATTTGTGTATAAGATGGTTATGTCGTATTTCAGCAAAATATTATAATGGTATTCAGTGTCTAAACAGGAAATTTTTTATCTCTGATGTTTATATTTGGTACGCTTTGGTATTTTTACAAGTTAAATATACCGGGGTGTTACAGTTGGTATCAGAGCGGTTCGACCTAGTCGGACTTAGCTTTTAGGGTCTTTACTTTCTCCAGTCGTGATTTTCTTAGTATGCTATTAGACATTGAGCTTGATCAACTTAATACTTTGTGCATATTTCGCAGAATCATGGCCAGAAGAGGTAGAGGCGTTCCTCCTCCTGTTGATCCAAACTTTGAATGGATGCAGAATATCATCGAGAATCAGCAAAAGATGATGCAGGATATGTTGCAAATGCAGCATGACCAAATGGCTCTGCAGCAGCCCAATGTTCAACCCCATCAGGAAGATCCTAACCGGGCATATTTTCAATTTCAAAAGATGAAGCCCCCGACTTTCAAAGGAGGATCGGATCCAATGACCGCCTACTATTGGACTGATTCAATGGAGAAAATTTTTCAAACCTTGCAATGCGGGGAAGAAGAGAAAGTAATATTTGCGGCAAATGTGCTCGATGAAGATGCCCACACCTGGTGGTGTAATGCAAGACATATGATGGAACTCCAAGAAACTCCCCTAACTTGGGACAACTTCAAGGAATTATTTCTGAAGCAATATTTCCCTTCGGTGAAGAAGCTGAGTAAACAAGCAGAGTTTGTAAATCTTAAGCAAGGTGATATGTCGGTTGGGGAGTACGCTGCGAAATTTGAAAGACTGTCTCAGTTCTATGAGTTGGGAAAGTATGCCCCAAATGATATGTGGAAAGTGCAAATGTTCAAAGAAGGTCTCCGAGCTGATGTGAACCAAGGACTCAGTTCTTACACCTTGGTTAATTATCCTGCCTTAGTGCAACAAGCATATGTTGCTGAGGAGGATCTGAGGAAAATGTATGCTGAGAAGAAAGACTATTGGAAGGGCAAGAAAAAGGTTGCTGAATCTTCTACTCCATCCAGGCCATTCAAGGGAAGTAATTATAAAGGAAAGCAGGCACAATCCTTTGACTCATCAAAGTTCCGCAAATGTGATACTTGTGGAAGACATCATCAGGGTGACTGTCGTCAAAGGCCAAACCGGTGCTATAATTGTAACGAGGAGGGCCACTATTCAAATGAATGCCCGAAAAAGAAGAGTCTTCAAGGAGCACCCAATGCTCCTAGGCAGGGGCGAATCAACACGTTGGACGCTCGAACCGTCACATCAACAGATAATCTCCTGAGGGGTACGGGATCTCTTTTTAATAACTCAGTCAATATTTTATATGATTCCGGTGCAACTCATTGTTTTATATCACAAGCATGTGTCGATCGGTTGGGTTTAGCATTATCTGAGCTATCCGAACCGATAACTATTTTAACTGCTGCCAAGGGTCGAGTCCAGACCCAATCATTGTGTGAAAATTGCCTACTTGTCATAGGGGACAGACAATTTGTTGTGAAATTTATCTGCTTGCCTATGAGAAGCATGGACATTGTTCTGGGTATGAATTGGATGGCTGAAAATCATGTAACAATCAACTGTGCCGATCGAACCATTAGCTTCGCCTCCGAATCCGTAGGGTTGACACAGGCAGATTTTGAAGCAACGATCTCTTACACCGAAGCAAGCCAGTCATTATTCCAAGGTGCGGAAGCTATTCTTATTATGTTGTCTGCGTCTACTGAAACGGGTTTAGACTTGTCGTCTGTGCAAGTGGTAAATGAATTTCTAGATGTCTTTCCTGAGGAAGTTTCATCCTTACCTCCTGACAGGGAGGTAGAATTCTCAATAGAATTGATTCCTGGTACAGGGTCGATATCTATTGCCCCTTATAGGATGTCTCCTTTAGAATTGAAGGAATTGAAGTCTCAACTTGAAGAGTTAATATCAAAGAGATTTATCCGACCGAGTGCTTCTCCATGGGGTGCTCCGGTATTGCTAGTTAAGAAGAAGGACGGAAGCATGAGATTGTGTATTGACTACCGTCAACTCAACAAGGCGACTATTAAAAACAAATATCCATTGCCCAGGATAGACGATTTGCTTGACCAACTTCGAAGTGCAGTGGTATTTTCAAAAATTGATCTGAGATCGGGCTATCATCAAATAAAGGTAAGAGCCTTAGATATTCCGAAGACAGCTTTCCGTACGAGGTATGGACATTACGAGTTCGTAGTGATGCCTTTCGGTTTGACTAATGCTCCAGCGGTATTCATGGATTACATGAACCGAGTATTCCATACTTATCTCGATCAGTTTGTAGTAGTTTTTATTGATGATATCTTGGTGTACTCTAAGACCATTGAGGACCATGTTCAACATCTCCGCATTGTTCTGAACGTACTCCGAGAAAAGAAATTGTATGCCAAGCCATCGAAGTGTGACTTCTGGATGCCGGAAGTAAAGTTTTTGGGACACGTGATTTCCCAGTCGGGAGTTGCGGTGGATCCCAGTAAGGTGGAAGCTGTATTGAACTGGGAAAGACCAACATCTGTTACAGAAATAAGAAGTTTCTTGGGTCTAGCTGGTTACTATAGGAGGTTTATTCAAGGTTTCTCACAACTGGTTCTTCCACTTACCCGGTTGACTCGTAAGGCCCAACCGTTTATATGGGATGCCGATTGTGAGGAATGTTTTCAGGAATTGAAGGTTAGGTTGACTTCTGCTCCAATCCTAATTCTTCCAGATCCGTCTTTGGAATTTCAAATTTTCAGCGATGCTTCTGGGAAGGGTTTGGGATGTGTTCTCATGCAAAACCAACAAGTTGTAGCTTATGCCTCCAGACAGTTGAAGACTCATGAAGAGAATTATCCGACTCATGATCTGGAGTTGGCAGCTATTGTGTACGCACTGAAGATTTGGAGACATTACCTATATGGGTCTCGTTTCGAAGTCTTCAGTGATCATAAAAGCTTGAAGTATTTGTTTGATCAGAAGGAATTGAATAACAGGCAGAGAAGGTGGGTGGAATTTCTGAAGGATTATGACTTCGAATTGAAGTATCATCCGGGAAAGGCTAATGTCGTAGCCGATGCACTAAGTAGGAAGTCCATTCACGTAGCAAAGTTTATGATGCATGAAATGGAATTGTTGGAGTCCTTTAGGGACTTGAATTTGAATGCAAGATCAAGGAAGAACCGGTTAGTGCTGAGCCACATGAGGATCTCTAGCTCATTAAGGGATTCTATTCGCTTAGCGCAGGAAAATGATGTGAAGCTGCAATCGCAGAAATTGTTGCCAGATTTTACTGAAGATAGGGATGGAGTGATTTGTTTCAACGGTAGAATCTGTGTGCCCGATAATGAAGATATTAAAAATCAGGTGCTAGAAGAAGCACACCGAAGTCTATTTTCTGTACATCCTGGATCCACCAAGATGTATAGAGATTTAAAGCAGATGTATTGGTGGCAAGGAATGAAGTTAGAGATTGCTGAATTCGTATCAAAGTGCTTAACTTGCCAAAGAGTTAAGATAGAACATCAGAAGCCTGCTGGTCTGCTACGGCCACTAGATGTGCCAGTGTGGAAATGGGAAGACATTTCCATGGATTTTGTAATGGCATTGCCAAGGTCTCAAACCGGTAACGACTCCATTTGGGTAGTTGTGGATCGGTTAACTAAATCAGCTCATTTTATTCCAGTCCGTTCTAGCAGTAAAGTATCCAAGTTAGCTGAGGTGTATTTGAAGAACATAGTAAGGTTACATGGGGTTCCTACCAGTATAGTTTCGGATCGAGATCCGAAATTCACTTCTCGATTTTGGAAAGCTCTAAATGAAGCATTGGGGACTAAAGTACTTCTTAGTACCGCTTATCACCCGCAGACAGATGGGCAGACCGAGAGGACTATCCAGACATTAGAGGATATGCTTAGGGCTTCGGTACTTGATAACGGGAAGAAATGGGAGGATCATCTTCCACTGGTTGAATTCTCATATAACAACAGTTATCATTCCAGTATCGGAATGGCACCTTTTGAGGCCTTGTATGGAAGGAAATGTAGAACTCCATTGTGTTGGTGGGAAGTCGGTGAGAACCGATTGTTAGGACCCGAGATGATTCAAGACACTACTGAAAAGATCCGCCAGATCAGGGAAAGAATGAAAGCCGCTCAAAGTAGGCAAAAGAGTTATGCCGACAAAAGGAGAAGGCCGTTAGAGTTTGAGTCGGGCGATCATGTGTTTTTGAGATTATCGCCAACAATTGGCACAGGTAGGGCATTACGGGTGAAGAAGCTCAGTCCTCGGTACATTGGACCCTTCCAAATTATCGAGCGAGTTGGGCCTCTTGCATACCGCATCGCCTTGCCTCCTCCATTGTCAAAATTGCATGATGTATTCCATGTGTCTCAATTGCGAAAGTACATTCCCGATCCCAGTCAACCGTTAGATTTTGAAACGATTGATCTCCGACCGGACTTGTCTTTCCAACCTCATCCAAATTACATCCTGGAACGTGGCGAGAGGACGCTACGGACGAAGTCAATTCCCATTGTCAAGGTGGTTTGGGATGGTTTTTCCGTCGAGGAAGCTACTTGGGAGTTGGAGGACGATATGCGAACTCAGTATCCGTATTTGTTTTCTTGAGGTACGTTGTGTTTAATTTTGAGGACAAAATTTCTTTAAGTGGGGGAGAATGTAACATCCTCAAAATTAATAGGCGAATTAATTGGATGTTAACCCAATAGGAATAATTTAGTACTAGACTGGTAAATTTATTGAGTACTAAAATTATTTATGGGATAACATTAGATCGTTAACCGGATAATACGGATCAAGGAAGTTTCGGATTCGAGATAGAGGATCAAGATCAATATGGTAATTGGACCACGCTACCACTTATTTATTAATTAAATATGTGTTTGTGTGTGTGTGTGTTTAAATAAAAGAAAGAAAAGAAGAAAGGAAAGAAAGAAGAATACGCAGAGAAGAGGAAAGAAGAAAAGAAAGGAGAAGAGAAAGGAGAAGAGAAAGAAGAAAGAAGAAGAAGAAGAAGGATCACTCCCCCAAGCCCCAAAATTCACCATCTTCATCATCTCACTCTCCTCATCATAACCCAAGAGCTAGGTAAGATTTCATCCGGTTTTTCCCCTATTTTATGGCCTACGAATTTGGGGAGGTTTTGGAGGTGATTTGGCGAAATCGTGAGTTGTGTGATCAAATTGATGATTGAATCATGCTTAGGAACGAAGCTAGGAGCGGATTGAACGCGATTGGAAGCTCGGAACGAAGTTAGGAGCGGTTCGGTGTTGTTTGGGTTCGATTCGGTGATTTTGACATATCGGTGATTTCGGCTCGGCAACGATTCTCGCTTCAAGGGTGAGTTTTACTCACGTTTAGGTTTATTCCGTTTTGAAATGAATTGTGTGATTTGTTTTCGAAAGATTTTGAGTCGAAAACGTTATTTTGAAATATATTGCGTTTTAACGAAATTCGTAATCGTTGAGTTTTTGATTGAATTGCTTGATTGTTTGATGTTGATTGGACTGGTATATTGTCTGGTATTATCTGTTTTTGAGTTAGGAATCGATCGGGGAAAGTTTCGGATCAATCGGAAAGCAAAATTTCATGAAACAGGGTATTTTTGGCAATGCTGTCAAATGCACACGACCCGTGCGTCCAGGGCGCACGACCCGTGCGCCTGGTTCGGGTTCAGTGTGCAAAAATGTCAAACAGGGGGCGCACGACCCGTGCGTCCAGGGGCACGACCCGTGCGCCCAGTTCTGTCCAAAATTTTCAAGTTGCCCAAAATAATTCCGTTTTGATTCCAAACCTTTCCTAATCCTTTCCTAACCCTTATATAAGGATATTAGGCTTATGATGCCATGATTTTGGGTGTGTTACAAAGGGTTTTATAAAACGCTTTTGATGTCTAAACCATTTCGAAAAACCGAATAATAGCCTACGTGTGCGGATATGTTTTATTGATAACACATGGACTATGAGTCCTATGTGGTAAAGTATAATTTAATGAACTAAATGTTCATATGATTGTAGATATATATATGTTATATCGAGTTTGGGTGACGACCCATGTTGACATACTAGGCGGGGAAGTCATGAACCCTTACCCTAGGCTCTGTGCCATTAGGAAACACTATTGGTTATGGGGTTCGCCGGGATTAGCAGTGCGTGCAGTCGGTGTTATGTTAAAAGTTATGTGTTACGTCCGCCGGGATTAGCAGTGCGTGCAGTCGGTGGTACGTAGAATTGTTTTGTAGTACGGTGCACCGGGATTAGCAGTGCGTGCAGTCGGTGTCGTACTAAGTTAGAATACTATCACACGGTTCACCGGGATTAGCAGTGCGTGCAGTCGGTGTCGTGTTAAATTAACCAGGATTTATAATTGGACCGAGAGTGTTAGTAGGGGTCTCGGTAGAACTCACTGAGATTGTATCTCACTGTTTAATTGTTGTTGTTTTACAGATAAACAGGGACAGAAGAAACCTCAGAGGCACGAGTAGGTGGCCCCGGGAGGAGAATAATGACTTAGCTTTATGTTCAAGTTTATTTTCCTTCTGTTGACTATGTATTACAACACTATGGCATTAGTGTTTTGTTTATCCTTTTTCCGCTTTCTTGTATGACTCTGATTACCGCAGTTGCTGACAGTTATGGTCTGAGTACCGAATGATCTTATTTGTGTATAAGATGGTTATGTCGTATTTCAGCAAAATATTATAATGGTATTCAGTGTCTAAACAGGAAATTTTTTATCTCTGATGTTTATATTTGGTACGCTTTGGTATTTTTACAAGTTAAATATACCGGGGTGTTACATACCCTGTGGGGTGACTTTGCTGAGCAGGTTGTTGCTAATATCCATGATACCTCTTCCTCATCAGTTCCAATCATGGTTCTTCAACTTTGCAAGCTAAAAAAATATCAAGGTCCATTTTATACTTTCTATTTTCTTCTGCTAAATTCTGAGTTGGTTATACAATTATTCTTTCTTTATTGACTGTTTGTTGAAACAGGGATAATGGGAATTTCCAATGCTTACTATGAAACCAGAATTTTCATCAATGCTGACCTTCCAGATATTATGGAGTATAAGTCCAAGTAAGTTTCCTATTAATTTTTACTTGCTTGGTTTAATTTATTCCTACATTTGTCTTTGTTTCACCTAACACCTTTTTAACTTTAACTTAGAATGGAAACTTCTGATTTGTCTTTGACACAATCCATTAGCCAACTTGCTAGCCCTCCTGTTGTAACTCCCTATACTGATTTCATGCAAACCTCCTACAAAACTATATCTGAGGTGTTGGGAGCTACTACTGTAAGAGTTCTTCCTTTGCTGTTAAATTTGTTTACACTCAATTTGTGTCGATGTCATTCTTATGTCTATGATTAAACAAAATTAGGTGGGCTCTGCTGCTGTACTTGCCCAAGTGATTGATATTGACTCTACACATGGGTGGTTTTACAATTCATGCCAGAAGTGCTATCGCAAGGTTGTTCAGATTGGTGCTAAATTCTTCTGCAATGAGTGCAGCAAGAATGTTACTGCAGTTCCCAGGTATTGTTGCCATATTTGGTAAACAAAATTCTATTTCAAATTTGTTATGTACTCTCCATGCACCATTGTTTTCTTTTTAAAATTCTCTCTATTTTTCTATGATCAGGTACAAAATTGAGCTCACTGTTTTTGATGGAACTGTTGCCACCAGTTTTCTGGTTTTCGATCGCGTGGCTAATAATTTCTTAGGCATCTCAGCACAAGATTTAATTGGTCCTTCTACTGAGCCTGTTAATACCACCAGAATGCCAACTGAGTTCCGCTCTTTTTATGACAAAAAACTGCTATTGAAAATTGAAATTAGGGATTCAAACATTAATCAAGGCTGGCATAACTATGCTGTTAGGAGGTTGACTGCTGATCCTGTTATCATCGAGCAGTTCATAGAATTGCATTCAATTCAGGTTGTTTGTCCTCATTTTTTATTTACCAAACAATGTATTGTCTTGCATTTTAACTTTTTTCCTTGGGTCTTATATTTGTTGGTATTTATTTGTAGAGTTTCAATCTTGAGGAGGGCCTTCATTCCAATGATTGCCCTGACCATGCTATCGATTTAACTGAAGCTACTTCCTTAGAAGTGTCTACTACCCCATCCAGGAAAGTTGATGCTATTCCCCTTGATGGTGCAGACAACTCTCCTTCTGTGTCCAATGCTGTCCAAAATGATATCGCTCAGCCTTCCTCTCTTCCATGTGGTACCAACAGAACTACAGCCTCCATGGATTCTCCAGAAACTTCAACTACCAAAGACCCTAAGATGAAAGCCATCAAAACAGAGACAACCAACTGAATCATTCCACCACCTTCTGTAGTTCTTCTGTTCCTCTCATTATGTATTACCTAGGTGTCTGTCCCCTTTTTTATAGTTAAAGGTGGAATAAATAAAAGTTCTTAGGAAGCTCTTTGTCTGTTGTATCGGGCCTTTGTTTACTGCTGTAAGTAAATGGATTTCTTCTGCAGTCGTTTTCTCACTGTCATTATTATGTACTTGCTGTCTTTTCTTCCACTTTATGGTTAATGGTGGAATACATGTATTGAATTAGTATCTGTTTCTTTATTTTGTTCTACCTTGGGCTTTACCTCCAAGGGTCTTGATGTAATGTGGTTTGATTTGAAGTTATGAAATAGTAAGTCTTTATAATTTTTCCCTCTTATCTCTCACATGTGTTTAACAAAAAGAATGTTCTACACGTATTCCCACCACCAAGAAGTATAGTGGAGATACCAAAATAGATTTTCAACTCATATTCCCAACCAAACTTGCACACATCTTCAGTATTCTTCTATGATGCCAACATGAAAAAAAAAGACCTGCCTCCTGATCTTTATATCACATCAGATTACATGATGCAAGCCTTCTCATTTTTATGTCACATCAAATTACATGATGCAAGCATCATATGACTTTCCATTTGCTTTCGTCATCCAATGTTCTATGAATTTTATTGCAAAATATTTTTTCCTTCATCATTCACATCAACCCCACTCCATATCAATATTGTCATTTCTCATTAACATGTTTCTCATTTCTCTTTCTTACATCTCTTACTACATGTCTTCATCTGTTCTCTTTTAGGTAGGGTTCTTTTCTCTCTTTTCCCATCTCTTTACATTCAACTAACTTAACATGTTTCCATGGATATTATACTCTCTTACTACTTTTCCATATGCTTTTTTAAGCACTCTACTATAATTTGTGAAATGAAAGACTCAAAACAAAAGACCCACAGAATCTGGTCCCCTATTATTTCTAATAGTGTGAATTGTAAGTATCTTTTTAACTTTTCTTTCATATTAGTTTAATCTGAAGAAGCCTTTGTTTTTTACTGAATTTCCTTTTTCTAACTAACTTGCTTTGCTATTATAATCTGTGTTACAGATTCTGTCTCAGCTCCCTCTTCTATAAGGCCTTCTTTGGCGCCTTTAAGACCAGGGAAATTCATTCTTAGGCCAATGAATGTTGCTCAACAATATGCCCCTCCACTTCTAAACCAAACTGGTGTGTTTTTTTTACAGATTTTTGTAACTGATTTTAATATATTGTATGAAAATTACTAATGGTTTTTTTTTATTAACTTCTTTGCTCTTATAATCTGTCCTACAGATTCAGTCTTAGCTCCCTCTTTTATAAGGCCTTCTTTGGCGCCTTTATGACCAGGGAAATTCATTCTTAGGCCACTGCATGTTGCTCAACAACATAGCCCTCCATTTGATGCTCCCAATCTTAACCTTGGTAACTTTAATTCTCAAATGCCATTTCATTACCAAATAATTCTTCTTTTATAAAACTGTATTTATGGTGCATTTATACTGGAATACCTCAAATGTATAGATTTGAAGGAAATGACAAGACCATGTATTGTTTTGGCTAAAAGCAGTTGCCATTTATACTTTAGAATGCATCGACCTATGTTGTGAGCATATCTTCTTTACACCACCCTTGCCTCAAAAGGAAGTTATAGATTCCAGGGTTCTAATTACACAACCATTGTTGCTGCATATTGTATCAAAATGATCACTAATCCTTTTTTTTTCATAAGTTATCGATATGCCTCTGCATGCAACTTTTGTGAGACCTTCCTCATAAAGAATTGGCCTAGGTAGATTTGTTCTTAGACTAAAAGTTTTTGAGCAACAGATTTCTCCTACACTTGATGCTCCCAATCTTAACCTTGGTAACCTTAACTCTCAGATGCCATTTCATTACCAAGTCATTCTTCTTTGCCGTTAATATTTAGACTTTAGAATGCATGAACATGTGTTGTGAGTTGGCTTTAGAAGTTTAAACAAGCATCTAATTCTTGAACTGTATTTTCTGAATTTACTATTACTGTGTTCGTCTGTGTTTTTGTGGTATTTAAACTTGCTTATACATATTTTCCTATGCTTTATAGGGATATCACATGTTAATTTTCGTTCTGTTAATCCCACCCCTTCACAAGTTTCAAGACAACAAGATAATCAACCTTCTCACGCTACACTTCTTCAAGATGCAGCTACACTCAGAAATTGTCATTCAATATTCCCCCCAATTTCTTCTTCAGTTCCATCACTAACTGGTATTCATCAACTCTCTCTCATTCTCATTTTTCTTGTGTGTAGTTAACTATTATTTCCCTCTTATGGTGTCTTCATTAATAATCATACTATTTAACTGTATAACTTTTAGATTGTTCTTAGCAATTTGATCTCATTTAAACTTACTAAGCCATATTTTCGTGTCTTTTATAGGAACTTCCCATCCTAATTTTCCTTCCCCTAATCCCACCACTTCACAAGAGACATTACTTGCTCAGGTGGCTAATAATTCCAGGAACTCTCATTCAATATTGCGACCAGATTCTTCTTCACCTTCATCACCAACTGGTATTAAGCAACATTGTCTCATAAAATTAATGTATAATGCAATTTTCAATCGTAATGCTTACTCTATTTTATTTTGATACGTAGTCGATGAAGTTTCCTACTAGGGACATTGGAGAGGCAAAATACATATGCCAATTTTGTGGTGCATTAATGTGGTTCGAGGAAAGAGTCCAAAAGACATTTAAAGCCCGTTTCCCAAGATTTTCTTTGTGCTGTAGGCAAGGGAGAATAACTTTGCCTCTCTATGAACCTCCTCCTCAAGTATTATATGATCTATTTCACAAACGTGATAGGAGGGGCAACTTTTTTTTGGCAAACATTCGATCCTTCAATAGTATGTTTGCTTATACTTCTATGGGAGGAAAAATTGATAAAAACATAAATAATGGTAGTGGGCCTCCAGTCTTTGTCTTAAATGGAGAAAACTTCCACCAAATTGGTAGCTTACTCCCCCTTCCAGATAAAGAACCAAAATTCGCCCAGCTTTATATACATGATACTCAAAATGAAGTGTCCAACCGAATGTCAGTTGTTAGGTATCCTTGCACTACCTTATTCTCTTCTCATAGACATGCTTGTATGTTCTTACTCACCAATTTATCTATTTCTTATTTATTGTAGGATGGAGGATGATGATCTAAACTTGAAAACTCAAATTGTCACAGACATTAAAGAATGTCTTGATTTATGTAATCCGTTTGTGAAGACATACAGAATGGCAAGGCATATGCTATCTCAACATCCCACACCAACAATTAAAGTTCGCATTTTGGGCAAAAGAAATCGAGATGCTAGGCAATACAACTTACCAACCGCTTCGGAAGTTGCCGCTTTAATTGTTGGTGATTTCGATCCCGCTGGATTTGATAGGGATGTCATTGTCAGTTCTCATTCAGGATTGCTACAGCGGATTCCAATTTTAAGCGCCGCATATTTGCCCTTGCACTATCCTTTATTGTTTCCTTATGGGGAAAATGGTTTTTCAGAGGGTATTGAATTCCGAACTGACAACACGGCAGCAAAAATTAAACGAGGTCATCTAACTATTCGAGATTGGCTGGCATATAGAATTCAACATAGAGAGGTTGACAGAGGTCCACTTTTATTTTCTGGCCGTTTATTCCAACAATTTTTAGTGGATGGGTATACTATGATTGAATCTTCTAGATTAAGGTGGGTTAGAAACAACCAGGTAGAACTAAGAGCTGATGTTTGCAAAGGTCTTGAAGAATCTCTTCTAAAAGGTGAAAGAAACACATCAACAACTGGTAAACGAATTATTTTGCCATCTACTTTTGTAGGAGGACCCCGTTATATGATTCAAAATTATCAAGATGCCATGACAATTTGTAATTGGGCCGGCTACCCTGAATTATTCATAACATTCACATGCAACCATAAATGGCCAGAATTGTCAAGGTATTTTTCAAAGTACAATTTTAAGTCTCAAGATCGCGCTGATGTGGTATGTCGAGTTTTCAAAATTAAGCTTGATCAATTGATGAAAGATATAAAAAAGGGAGATGTTTTTGGCCGTGTTGTTGCAGGTATCATTTTCCTATATCTTGCCTATTTTTCAATAGAAATTTTGATGCTTTAAATTTACATTAACCTATTCATAGTTTTACATTTTCAATAATTTTTGTTATGCTTTAAATGTAGATTAATCTATTGATTATTTTACAGTTGTTTACACAATTGAATTTCAAAAACGTGGTCTCCCCCATGCTCATATCTTGGTGTTTCTTCATTCATCTTCTAAGTACAAGACTATTGATGACATCAACAAGGTTATATGTGCTGAATGTAACACCCTGGTATTTTTATTTGTTAAAAACACCCAAGTGTACATTAAACATACATCAGAGATATTATTTCCTGTTCAGACACTGAATACCATTATAAATTTTTCGCTGAATAAAACAAAACAGTCTTATATACAAACAAGACCATAACCTGTCAGCAACTATGGTAGTCAGAGTCATACAAGAAAGCGGAATGAAGGATAACATAATACTAATGCCATAGTATTGTGATACACGGACAACAGAAGGGAAATAAACTTAAACGTAAAACTAAGTCATCATCCATCACTCGGGGCCACCTACTCGTGCCTGAGGTTTCTTCTGTCCCTGTTTATCTGTAAAACAACAACATTTAAACAGTGAGATACAATCTCAGTGAGTTCTACCGAGACCCCTACTAACTCTCTCGGTCAGTTAATAATCATTTTTAAAATCAACACGACACCGACTGCAATAAAGTGCTAACCCCGGTGAACGTGAACAAACAAAGTGCGGCACCGACTGCAATAAAGTGCTAAACCCCGGTGTATCGCACAGTACGACACCGACTGCAATAAAGTGCTAAACCCCGGTGTACGTACAACAAACTCATGACATAACACCGACTGCAATCCAGTGCTATATACCCGGTGAACCCCCTTACCAATAGTACATTCTCCTATTGGCACGGAGCCTAGGTTGGGGGAGCATGACTGCCCCGCCTAGTATGTCAAAACATGGGTCGTCACCCAACTCGATATACATATAAACATATATATATATATATATATATATATCTACAGTACTATGAACCCACGGTCCATCATATCAGACAATCCATGAAACACTTTAATCCACAATTTTATAAAATCGAAGTTCACACTCGCACTCTAGTTGACCACTTTTTGACACAATTTTCAATATCAAAAACAGTTCATTTTGCCTTAAAACTAGAATATTCAGTTAGGCCTCTGAATAAGCTTTTCAACGCATCTTAGAACACCTCAATCGGGTTCCCGGATCAAAAGATATCGCGAAAACAAAATCAGTGAAAAACTGTTGAAAATCTGCAAAACGTCGCGACGCGAATGGCTACCGTCGCGACGCGAAAAACGACAGAAACATTTTTCGTGACAAAACTGGGCCAGGTCGCGACGCGAAGGGGACGGGTCGCGACGCGACCCTCTGCAGAAAATGCAGATTTTCCGCTTTCTTACAAAATTTGCTATTCCGCTCAATTCCGATTCTCGTTCCGACTGAAAACAGATTTGACAACCAGCAAAACCAATCCAACCAATACCATACAATCAATCAATTCAATCCAAAACGTAATTTAAACGGATTTCTATCCAAAACGCTATTTTTTGAATAACGGTTTTCGACTCAAAATTTATCGGAACCAATCAACGCACAAATTGTACCAAAACGGAATAAACCTAAGCGTGAGTAAAACTCACCCTTGAAGCGAGAGTCGTTGTCGAGCCGAAATCACCGAGACACGAAAAATCCCCAATCGAACCCTAGAATCTCCAATCCTCTCCAAACTTCGAATTTAGCTTCAATCCGCTTACAACCGGTGTTGGGCTTGCTGCTAGACATGATTCAACCATGAAAATCAACTCAAACTCGGTTCACTATTCATCATCCCTCTCAAATTCGAAGTCTAGAGAAAAGGGAAGAAATAAGGGTATGAGCTTACCAATGGAAGGAGAAACAAGGATGATGATGAGGATGAAATTTTGGAATGATGGGTGATGATCTTCTTCTCCTTCCTTTCTCTTCTCCTTTCTTCTTCTTCTTTCTCTCTTTTCTCTTCTTTTCTTTCTTTCTGTTTCCAGCGCTTCTTTCCTTCTTTTCTTTCTTTCTATTCTCTTCTTTTACTTAACACACACATATACACATAATTAATTAATAATTAAGTGGTAGCGTGGTCAAATTACCATATTGATCCAAATTCCTTATTTCGATTCCAAAACTTCCTTGGACCGTATTATTCGGTTAACGATCCTGTGACAGCCAGTAATTAATTTTTGCACTCAATAATTTTACCAATTAAGTACCAAATTACTTCAATTGGGTTAACATCCAAATAATTCGATTAATTATTTTGAGGATGTTACATTCTCCCCAACTTGAAAGAATTTTGTCCTCAAAATTAGACACAACATACCTCAAGAGAACAAATACGGATACTGAATCCGCATATCGTCCTCCAACTCCCAAGTAGCTTCCTCGGCGGAAAAACCATCCCAAACTACCTTGACGATGGGAATTGACTTCGTCCGTAGCGTCCTCTCGCCACTTTCCATGATGTAATTCGGATTAGGTTGGAAGGACAAATCCGGTCGAAGGTCAATTGTTTCAAAATCTAACGGTTGACTTGGATCGGGAATGTACTTCCGCAGCTGAGACACATGGAATACATCATGCATATTTGACAATGGTGGAGGCAAAGCAATACGGTATGCAAGAGGCCCTATTCGCTCGATAATCTGGAAAGGTCCAATATACCGAGGACTGAGTTTCTTCACCCGTAATGCCCTACCTGTGCCAATTGTTGGTGATAATCTCAAAAACACATGATCGCCCGACTCAAATTCCAACGGCCTTCTTCTTTTATCAGCATAGCTCTTTTGCCTACTCTGAGCAGCTTTCATTCTATCCCTGATCTGGCGGATCTTTTCAGTAGTGTCGTGAATCATTTCGGGCCCTAACAATCGGTTCTCACCTACTTCCCACCAACACAATGGAGTCCTGCATTTCCTACCATACAAGGCTTCAAAAGGTGCCATTCCGATACTGGAATGATAACTGTTGTTGTATGAGAATTCTACCAATGGAAGATGATCCTCCCATTTCTTCCCGTTATCAAGTACCGAAGCCCTAAGCATATCCTCTAAGGTCTGGATAGTCCTCTCGGTCTGACCGTCTGTCTGCGGGTGATAAGCGGTACTAAGAAGTACTTTAGTTCCCAATGCTTCATTCAGAGCTTTCCAAAATCGAGAAGTGAATTTCGGATCTCGATCCGACACTATACTGGTAGGAACCCCATGTAACCTTATTATGTTCTTCAAATATACCTCAGCTAACTTGGATACTTTACTGCTAGTACGAACTGGAATAAAATGAGCTGATTTGGTTAACCGATCGACAACTACCCAAATGGAGTCGTTACCGGCTTGAGACCTTGGCAACGCCATTACAAAATCCATGGAAATGTCTTCCCACTTCCACACTGGCACATCTAGTGGCCGTAGCAGACCAGCAGGCTTTTGGTGCTCTATCTTAACTCTTTGGCAAGTTAAGCATTTTGATACAAATTCAGCAATCTCTAACTTCATTCCAGGCCACCAATACATCTGCTTTAAGTCTCTATACATCTTGGTGGATCCAGGATGTACAGAAAATAAACTTCGGTGCGCTTCCTCTAGCACTTGCTTTTTAACACCTTCATCATCGGGTACACAAATCCTACCGTTGAAACAAATGACCCCATCACTATCTTCGGTAAAATCTGGCAACACTTTCTGCGATTGAAGTTTCACATCAACTCCCTGTGCTAAGCGAATAGAATCCCTTATGGAACTAGAGATCCTCATGTGGCTCAACACCAACCGGTTCCTTTTTGGCTTTGAATCCAAATTTAAGTCCCGGAAAGACTCCAACAATTCCATTTCATGCATCATTAACCCCGCTATATGAATGGATTTCCTACTTAATGCATCGGCTACAACATTAGCTTTTCCCGGATGATACTTCAATTCGAAGTCATAATCCTTCAGAAACTCCACCCATCTTCTCTGCCTGTTATTCAACTCCTTCTGGTCAAACAAATATTTCAAGCTTTTATGATCACTAAAGACTTCGAAACGAGACCCATATAGGTAATGTCTCCAAATCTTCAGTGCGTACACAATAGCTGCCAATTCCAAATCATGAGTCGGATAATTCTCTTCATGAGTCTTCAACTGTCTGGAGGCATAAGCTACAACTTGTTGGTTCTGCATGAGAACACACCCCAAACCCTTTCCAGAAGCATCGCTGTAAATTTGAAAATCTAAAGACGGATCTGGAAGAATTAGGATTGGAGCAGAAGTCAACCTAACCTTCAACTCTTGAAAACATTCCTCACAATCGGCATTCCATATAAACGGTTGGGCCTTGCGAGTCAACCGAGTAAGTGGAAGAACCAATTGTGAAAAGCCTTGGATAAACCTCCTATAGTAACCGGCTAGACCCAAGAAACTTCTTATTTCGGTGACAGATGTTGGTCGTTCCCAGTTCAACACCGCTTCTACTTTACTGGGATCCACCGCAACTCCCGATTGGGAAATCACGTGTCCCAAAAACTTCACTTCCGGCATCCAGAAGTCACACTTCGATGGCTTAGCATACAATTTCTTTTCTCGGAGTACGTTCAGAACAATGCGGAGGTGTTGAACATGGTCCTCAATGGTCTTAGAATACACCAAGATATCATCAATAAATACTACCACAAACTGATCGAGATAAGGGTGGAATACCCGGTTCATGTAATCCATGAATACCGCTGGAGCATTAGTCAAACCGAAGGGCATCACTACGAACTCGTAATGGCCATACCTCGTACGGAAAGCTGTCTTCGGAATATCTAAGGCTCGTACCTTTATTTGATGATATCCCGACCTCAGATCAATTTTTGAAAATACCACGGCACCTCTAAGTTGGTCTAGCAAATCGTCTATCCTTGGCAAGGGATATTTATTCTTGATCGTCACTTTATTCAATTGTCGATAATCTATGCACAACCTCATGCTACCATCCTTCTTTTTGACTAGCAACACCGGAGCACCCCATGGAGAAGCACTCGGTCGGATGAACCTTTTCGATATTAATTCCTCAAGTTGAGACTTCAGTTCCTTCAACTCTAAAGGAGACATTCTATAAGGAGCAATAGAGATTGATCCTGTACCAGGAATCAATTCTATTGAGAATTCTACCTCTCGGTCAGGAGGTAAGGATGAAACTTCTTCTGGAAAGACATCTAGAAATTCATTTACCACTTGCACAGATGACAAATCTAAACCCGTTTCAGTAGATGCAGACAACATAATAAGAATAGCTTCCGCACCTTGGAATAATTACTGGCTTGCTTCGGTGTAAGAGATCGTCGCTTCAGAATCTGCCTGTGTCAATCCTACGGATTCGGAGGCGAAGCTAATAGTTCGATCGGCACAATTGATTGTTACATGATTTTCAGCCATCCAATTCATACCCAAAACAATGTCCATGCTTCTCATAGGCAAGCAAATAAATTTCACAACAAACTGTCTGTCGCCTATGACAAGTAGGCAATTTTCACATAATGATTGGGTCTGGACACGACCCTTGGCAGCAGTTAAAATAGTTATCGGTTCGGATAGCTCAGACAATGCTAATCCCAACCGATCCACACATGCTTGTGAGATAAAACAGTGAGTTGCACCAGAATCATATAAAATATTGACTGAATTATTAAAAAGAGATCCCGTACCCCTCAAAAGATTATCCGTAGGAGTGATGGTTCGAGCATCCAATGTGTTGATTCGCCCCTGACCAGGAGCATTTGGTGCCCTTTGCGGATTCTTCTTTGTTGGGCACTTATTTGCATAGTGCCCCTCTTCATTGCAAACATAGCACCGATCTGGCCTTGGCGGACACTCGCCACGGTGATATCTTCCACAAAGTCTACAATTTCTGAATTGTGCAGAATCAGACGATTGCACCTGCTTCCCTTTGTAATTACCTCCTTTCCCTGAGTCATGCCTGGGACCCATCTGAGAACTAGATGGTCCGGTGTTCCTCTTGCTCTGATGGAATGCCTTTCTGCTTGCATACAACCTTGACAAATCACTTTCGGCGATATAAGCTTGTTGTACCATGGCTGCATAGTTGGTTCTCGGAAAAGAACTAAGACTTTGAGCAATATCCTCTCTCAACCCATATTTGTACCTGTCATTTTTCCATTGGTCATTTAGGGCATATCCAGCTAAACCGAAGAATTGATACAACTCTTCAAATTTAGCCGTGTATTGGCCCACGGTCAAGCCTCCTTGTGTAAGAGCCAAAAACTCATTTTCCTTATCCAACCTCATAGCCGTGGGGAAGAATTGTTCCAAAAATGATGTCCGGAAATTTTCCCAAGTCGGGGGAGTTCCCATTGTCTCCATCATGGCCCTAGCATTTGTCCACCAGTTATTGGCCTCTCCCTTCAACATATGGGATGCCAACCTCAACTTGTCTTCATCGGTCACTTGCATTGTTACAAAGATCTTTTCAATGTCATCCAGCCAATGTTGTGCTCTCATGACATCCGGCCCACCTCTAAACTCGGAGGGCTTCATTTTCAGGAACTCTGTGAAAATTCTCCTTGGGTTCACTTGTGGCTCTGGGGCTTGATGCTGCTGAGCATTTTGCTGTAGGATTTGTTGCTGCTGATACATAAGCATCATGTCTTGCATCATTTTCTGCTGGTTCTCAATGACATTCTGCATCCACTCAAAATTTGGATCAACAGGAGGAGGAACGCCTCTACCTCTTCTGGCCATGATTCTGCGAAATATGCACAAAGTATTAAGTTGATCAAGCTCAATGTCTAATAGCATACTAAGAAAATCACGACTGGAAAAGCAAAGACCCTATAAGCTAAGTCCGACTAGGTCGAACCGCTCTGATACCAACTGTAACACCCTGGTATTTTTATTTGTTAAAAACACCCAAGTGTACATTAAACATACATCAGAGATATTATTTCCTGTTCAGACACTGAATACCATTATAAATTTTTCGCTGAATAAAACAAAACAGTCTTATATACAAACAAGACCATAACCTGTCAGCAACTATGGTAGTCAGAGTCATACAAGAAAGCGGAATGAAGGATAACATAATACTAATGCCATAGTATTGTGATACACGGACAACAGAAGGGAAATAAACTTAAACGTAAAACTAAGTCATCATCCATCACTCGGGGCCACCTACTCGTGCCTCTGAGGTTTCTTCTGTCCCTGTTTATCTGTAAAACAACAACATTTAAACAGTGAGATACAATCTCAGTGAGTTCTACCGAGACCCCTACTAACTCTCTCGGTCAGTTAATAATCATTTTTAAAATCAACACGACACCGACTGCAATAAAGTGCTAACCCCGGTGAACGTGAACAAACAAAGTGCGGCACCGACTGCAATAAAGTGCTAAACCCCGGTGTATCGCACAGTACGACGCCGACTGCAATAAAGTGCTAAACCCCGGTGTAC
Organism: Astragalus membranaceus; assembly: GCA_039519185.1. NCBI lineage: Eukaryota > Viridiplantae > Streptophyta > Magnoliopsida > Fabales > Fabaceae > Astragalus > Astragalus membranaceus. Next base: position 143,247,783 of record CM076846.1, on the reverse strand, counting down.
GTACAACAAACTCATGACATAACACCGACTGCAATCCAGTGCTATATACCCGGTGAACCCCCTTACCAATAGTACATTCTCCTATTGGCACGGAGCCTAGGTTGGGGGAGCATGACTGCCCCGCCTAGTATGTCAAAACATGGGTCGTCACCCAACTCGATATACATATAAACATATATATCTACCGTACTATGAACCCACGGTCCATCAAATTAGACAATCCATGAAACACTTTAATCCACAATTTTATAAAATCGAAGTTCACACTCGCACTCTAGTTGACCACTTTTTGACACAATTTTCAATATCAAAAACAGTTCATTTTGCCTTAAAACTAGAATACTCAGTTAGGCCTCTGAATAAGCTTTTCAACGCATCTTAGAACACCTCAATCGGGTTCCCGGATCAAAAGATATCGCGAAAACAAAATTAGTGAAAAACTGTTGAAAATCTGCAAAACGTCGCGACGCGAATGGCTACCGTCGCGACGCGAAAAACGACAGAAACATTTTTCGTGACAAAACTGAACCAGGTCGCGACGCGAAGGGGACGGGTCGCGACGCGACCCTCTGCAGAAAATGCAGATTTTCCGCTTTCTTACAAAATTCGCTATTCCGCTCAATTCCGATTCTCGTTCCGACTGAAAACAGATTTGACAACCAGCAAAACCAATCCAACCAATACCATACAATCAATCAATTCAATCCAAAACGTAATTTAAACGAATTTCTATCCAAAACGCTATTTTTCGAATAACGGTTTTCGACTCAAAATTTATCGGAACCAATCAACGCACAAATTGTACCAAAACGGAATAAACCTAAGCGTGAGTAAAACTCACCCTTGAAGCGAGAGTCGTTGTCGAGCCGAAATCACCGAGACACGAAAAATCCCCAATCGAACCCTAGAATCTCCAATCCGCTCCAAACTTCGAATTTAGCTTCAATCCCCTTACAACCGGTGTTGGGCTTGCTGCTAGACATGATTCAACCATGAAAATCAACTCAAACTCGGTTCACTATTCATCATCCCTCTCAAATTCGAAGTCTAGAGAAAAGGGAAGAAATAAGGGTATGAGCTTACCAATGGAAGGAGAAACAAGGATGATGATGAGGATGAAATTTTGGAATGATGGGTGATGATCTTCTTCTCCTTCCTTTCTCTTCTCCTTTCTTCTTCTTCTTTCTCTCTTTTCTCTTCTTTTCTTTCTTTCTGTTTCCAGCGCTTCTTTCCTTCTTTTCTTTCTTTCTATTCTCTTCTTTTACTTAACACACACATATACACATAATTAATTAATAATTAAGTGGTAGCGTGGTCAAATTACCATATTGATCCAAATTCCTTATTTCGATTCCAAAACTTCCTTGGACCGTATTATTCGGTTAACGATCCTGTGACAGCCAGTAATTAATTTTTGCACTCAATAATTTTACCAATTAAGTACCAAATTACTTCAATTGGGTTAACATCCAAATAATTCGATTAATTATTTTGAGGATGTTACACTGAAATTCCTAACAAAGAATCTAATCCACGGCTATTTGAAATATTTTCTACATCCATGCTTCATGGGCCTTGTGGACTTCAAAATCCAAAATCTACTTGCATGGAAAACAAAAAGTGCACCAAATATTTCCTGAAGAAATTTAGTGATACTACTATCATTGATTCAGATGGTTATCCTGTTTATAGAAGAAGAGACAATGGAATTTTTGTTCAAAAAGGTGAGTCCTTTTTGGATAATAGATTTGTTGTGCCCTACAACAAGACGTTGCTCCTCAAGTACAATGCTCATATAAATGTTGAATATTGTAACCAATCTAGATCAATCAAGTATCTCTTCAAGTATGTTAACAAAGGCCATGATAGAGTTACAACAACTTTCTACGGTGCTGTTCGCTGGTGTTTTTAGCAAACAATCACTGGTTTTATTAGAAATGTTTGTGAGATTAAACCAGAAATCTCCAAAGCAATTGCCTTTAAACACCGCAGTTTGTCAACAAATATATTTTAAAAGGGAGACAATTCACCATGAAAATGGAAATCAAAGAAAAAGAAGTAATAAAATGGAACGCAGAAATGTAAAATGACTTGTATTGAAAGTAATAAATTGCATTAAATGTAAAGAGAATGGTGCACAAATTCACATACGTTGTACAATAATTCTTTTACTCTGTTTTCGCTGTGACTTGGAAGTTAGAGTTTCAGAACTGTGTGTTTGGTATAATAATTTGCCACCTTGATTTCTCTGTAGAAACTACTATTTATACAGAAAATAATGACTGAAATGTAAACTGCTATGGACACGTGGCTACGTCTCATTAACCAGTGATGGACTTCGTGCCACGCTCGATGCCACATACTGCCTACGTTGTATTAACCGTAGTCTTGAAATTCGACACAACTGTTTGCCAATAACTGCTTGACGAAGTCCTGAATACACTGTCCTGTCGAATTGGTGAAGACTTCTTCTGTCGAATTGGTGAAGACTTCTTTTGTCGAAAACATGCTGAGATGACTTAAATGTCACTTTTTCTTTCCGAAGGCATTATGAATGATCTTTAATGAAGAGTCAAACCCTATTAACTAACCACTCAAAAGCCTTGTCGAAATTCTAGGCTAACAGGTGCTAATAATTCCAACTCTAATAATGGTATTGTTGATGAAATAAAGTTGTATTATGACTGTAGATATTTGGCCTCATCTGAAGCTGTGTGGAGAATTTTTTCTTTTGACATCCATTATAGAGAACCCTCGGTCGAAAGGCTACAATTTCATCTACCAGGTGAACAGCTGCTTATTTACAGAGACAACCGGCCTATTGAATCTGTTCTTTCTAAGCCAACTATTGGAAGTTCCAAATTTTTAGCATGGATGGATGCAAACAGAAAATATTCACATGGAAGAGAACTAACTTATGCTGAATTTCCAACAAAGTTTGTTTGGAATGATGAAAAAAGGGAATGGTTTCCACGTAAATCTGGATATACCATTGGGAGACTTCATTATGTCCCTCCTGGAACTGGGGAGCTTTATTATTAAAGAAGATTGCTCAATCATGTTAAGGGAGCTCAATGTTTTGAACACATAAGAAAGGTTGAAGGCTTTGTTCACCCAAATTTTAAAGATGCTTGCTATGCATTGGGTTTATTAGAAGATGACAAAGAATATATTGATGGTATTAAAGAGGCAAGCCATTGGGGTACAGGCCACTTTTTACGCAAGTTGTTTGTCACACTATTGGTGTCTCACCAAATTTCAATACCTGAAGTTGTGTGGGATGCCACATGGTTCTATTTAGGTGATGATATTTTGCATAGACAACGATCGATTCTTCGCTTTCCAGGTTTTGTTCTCGATCTTTCCTAACATGTTTTCCCCAGTTTTTACATTATTAGAGTAACAGTATTTTCATTCAGATAAAGAGGACCGTTTCATTAGGCCACGTCATTTGGTTGGTAGACCACGTCTTTTCAGAATCTCAAACGTGCGAAGCGTCGTAACTGTGCAACCGTTGCACCTCTAACGTATAAATACGTTTCACTTCATCTTCTTCATTCTCACGCTCCCTTTGAACCTTAAACTCTGAAAATTTCTCAGCTAACCTTGCCTCTTCACGAAAGCTTCAAACTTTTTCATCGTTTCGACATCTCCACTAAGAACACAACCCTCTTTGTTCGTTATTTACACAGATGGCTTCTTCCAGCGCTCAACCTCAAGAACAAACAGTTGCTGTGCATGGCTTTGAAGGCTTCGTTGAAGAACCTTCACCAACTTGGTTTAAACAAATACTTATTCCAGCTGGTAAACCTTTTACCCATGCTTATTTAGGTCCTCTTCCTGACCCCATAGAAAGCGAAGAAGTTAAAGCAATTTTTCCTAGTCACCGTAAACTTCAACCCAGAATTTTTGAAGAAACGCCTTTTCATTTGGAATTTCTGAAAAACCCCAATAGAGTATTTAGATCCGCTCCTAAGGTAGAACAAGGTGATTACATCGCATGGCTTGACAAGGTTCAAAACCAAAAGGAAGCCATTTGGCAAGAACAGAGGATCTTTGACATTATCCAACTGTCGAAATATGGACCCAGATACGACAGCACTATGATTCTAGCAGCATTGCAGTTCTGGGATATATCCACTCATAGTCTCCATCTGAAGTGTGGCATGTTATCTCCCACTCTGTTGGATGTGGCTGCCATTACTGGTCTGAAACCACTGGGTGAAACCTTTGACCCTAAACTGGCCACCAACGACTATGGCTTTTCATTTAACAACCCTACCTTTAGTGCTTATATTGCTGATCATCATGATATTGAGAATGCTGAAGTGTCTGATTCAGAACATATAGCTTTTCTTACCCTATGGTTGTCATGCTTTGTCTTTTGCTCCCGTTCTCTCCAAGTAGCAAAAGTTTTCGTTCCTTTGGCCACTCAACTCCATAAAGCCAAGAATATCAATTTAGCGAAATTGGTTTTAGGAAATCTCTATCAGCATCTTGATGGTGCTGCCCTCGAATTGAAAGAAAGCGAACCAACTGACAAACTGCTCGTTTCTGGTCCTATGTGGCTTATGCAACTTTGGCTCTTAGCCACTTTTGAATCAAGGCTGAACTTGTTCATAAGGTAAATGGTTGCGTTATGACCAGGAGTTTTCGCTGATGAAGACGACAAATCCTTTGGCTGCTCTTAAACACTTACTGAGCCTTTCTTCCTCTTCCCCTGCCATGGTCTCCAGTGCTTCGACTACTTCCTTGACCTCCGTTACTCAAGAATCTACTAAAGAATTGCTTCAACAATTAAAAGCTAAGGTCTTGGAAGGCAATCTCTTTACTAGGATTGGAGAGAACCCATCAGAAAGCTTTGCAATTAAGGACATCGTTCGAAAATTGCTAAAATCAGAGCTTAATGCAAAACTTTTCGCTTTCCTGATCGAATTTTCGCCAGTCTTTGAAACTTTTGCACTTCACATCAGCAAACGCTCTGAAATTTCCAGGTTGAAAAACCAAGAGGCTGTACTTCATCAAGAAAAAATTAATGCCTTCAAGGTTTCTCAAACCCCCATTGATGAATTGGAAGTTCAAATAACGGAGGATGAGCAAGAACTTGCTAACTGGGATTCAGAAATTCAGCACTAGGATGAAGAGATAAGAATTCTCCAAACAAAACTGGCAAATGCTAAACACCAAAAAAGTTTAGTGCAACAAAGGATGGAGACCCCTAAGTCGAAGATTGAAAAGGCAGCTACTGAGGCTCTTCAACATTTTGATGATGCTCAAAAACACCAAGCCACTATTGCTCGACTGGACAAAGAGTTAAGCTTTCTGGAGTCTTCAATTGCTGTGAGCACCAAGATCCTCTACAGGCTCAAGCATTCTCTTCAAAGCCTTTAGTAACTTGTAATAGTGTAGAATTTCTTTTAATGGCTATCTAATTATTTTGATTGAATACATTACCATTTTGAACCAATTTACGGTTTTATCTTTGCTCGATTCTAACTTCGTTTAATGTTGGCTTATACTGTTTTAAATACTTGCCATTTATTTTGAAGATTCTGTTTTCGTCACCCAATTCTTCGACTTCGTATGCCCCATTAGAAAAACATTGCAATATGCGAAGTGGACCTTCCCAACTAGGTGACCATTTACCCAAAACTCTATCTTTTTTATCCATAGGCAACAACACTTTCCAAACTAAATCACCTGAATTAAAGGTTTTTAACTTAACCTTTTTGTTATAAGCTTTAGCTACTCTTTCCTTCTGTCGAATAAGCATTTCCAAAGCTAACAACCTTTCTTCGTCTAAATCAACTAACTCATCAAGCATCATATTCCAATAATGATCAAAAGGAATTTCACACTGTCTTTGAATTCTTGTTGATTGTAAACAGATTTCAACAGGCAATACTGCATCGTGTCCAAAGGTTAACCTGTATGGAGTAGCATTGATAGATTCTTTGGGTGAATTTCTACAAGCCCATAAAACTTGATCTAAAGTGTTATGCCAATTTCTGGGTTTTTGCCCAACATGCTTTTTAATCAAGTTAATAATGATCTTATTGGCAGCTTCCACTTGACCATTGGCTTGTGCATAATATGGTGTCGAAGTTAATAACTTAAAACCAATTTCAGAAGCAAATTCCACCATTTTTCGACCAGTGAAAACAGAACCCTGATCTGTGGTTATGGTTTCTGGAATTCCATACCTATAAATAATATGATTTCGGATAAACCGTATTACTGCTTCTTGATCAACATTGGTTAAAGGTATTGCTTCAACCCATTTGGTAAAATAATCAATTCCTACTAATATATACCTATGGCCTTTTGATGATGTTGGTTTTATTTCTCCAATTATATCTAGAGCCCAACCTCTGAATGGCCAAGGTTTCACTATGGCATGCAATTCATTTGCAGGCACATGTAGTATTCCAGCATGCTTTTGACACTCTTGGCATCCTTTGGCAAACTCTATACAATCTTTCAACATTGATGGCCAATATATTCCTTGTCGAAATAATAGCCATTTCATTTTATGGCCTACTTGGTGCGAATCACAAGCTCCACTGTGTGTTTCAGAAACTGCTAAATATGCCTCATTTTCACTAAGACATTTCAATAAAACTCCTTCAGGAGTTTTCTTAAACAATTCGTTTCCAATTATCACATAGCTTAAAGCTATGTACTTTACCTTTTTATTGGTATTTCCTGTGGGATTTTGCAAGTATTCTACAATAGGCCTTCGCCAATCATCATTGGACATATTGTCAATAGCAAAAACTTCTGCTAAAACAACTTCATCAACAATGTGGTGTTGTTCAATACATTCCTCATCTGTATTTGTTACCCCCCCAGTTTTTGGTGTTGACAATAATGATGAAGAAATATCATCAGATACGAGTTTCTCTTTTATTTCGATTAATTCTTCAAGGCTTTGTTTTGAAACTCTATAACCTGATGCAATTTGGGCCAAATCATTCGCCACTTGATTATCAACTCGTGGTAAATGTTCTAAATGAACAGAGTCAAATCTCTTTAACAAGGAATTGGCCATAATAAAGTATTTAATAAGGTGCTCTTTAATACATTTATATTCTTTGGTCATTTGTTTGATAACCAATTCTGAATCACCTTTTATTTCGATACATCTTGCCCCCAGCTCAAGTAAAATTTCAAGGCCTATAATTAGAGCCTCATACTCAGCTTCATTATTTGAGCAATAATTTCGAATCTTACACTTGTACTTCGTTGGAATTTTATTTGGTGAAATAATTAAAACACCAATCCCAACTCCTTTTTTATGACTCGAACCATCAAAATACAACCTCCAAGGATATGTGTCTACGAAATGTAATGTTTCTTCGACAACAGAGTGGTCCACTATAAAATCAGCAACCACTTGTCCTTTAATTGATTTTAAAGGTTGATAAGTTAAATCATATTCAGATAAAGCTAAAGCCCACTTACCAATTCTACTATGCATTATTGGTTTCGACAGCATATGCTTAATAATATCAGAATGCGAATAAACACAAACATTAGCTGGCTTTATATATTGCTTTAACTTTGTGCAAGAAAAATACAAGCAAAGGCACAACTTTTCTATAGAACTGTACCTAGTTTCATCATCTATTAAGACTCTACTAAGGTAATATATGGCTCTTTCGACACCATTATCATCCTCTTGAGCTAACATGCTACCTATTTTTTTTCAGATGCTGCTATATACAATTTGAGCACCTCGTGTCTAATAATAGGCATTAGAATTGGTGGTTTCATCAAATAAGACTTAATTTCTTCAAAGGCTACTTGATGAACTGATTCCCATTTGAAAGCTTCTTCTTTCCTCAGTCTCAACAATGGCGAAAATGCTTGAGTTTTGCCACTTAGATTTGATATGAATCTTCGTAGGAAATTGATTTTTCCCAACAATGACTGAAGTTCTTTTTTGGTTGAAGGAGCTTTCGTTTCAATTATAGCTTTAGTCTTATTCTGATTGATTTCAATGCCTTTTTTGTGCACTACAAAACCCAAGAAATCTCCTGCACGCACACAGAAGGCACATTTTAATGGATTCATTTTCAATCCATATTTTCTCATTCTTTCAAAAGATTGTCGAAGATGGTCTAAATGACCATTTTCTGAGGAAGATTTAACCACCACATCATCTATGTATACTTGCATAAAGTTTTCAATAAAATTATGAAACATACAATTCATTGCCCTCTGATATGTAGCACCAGCATTTTTTAAACCAAATGGCATTACTACCCATTCATAAATACCTAATGCCCCTGGACAACGAAATGCATTTTTCGATACATCTTCTTCAGTAATAAAGATTTGATTATACCCAGAATAACCATCAAGCATGCTGAGGTATTCAAATCCTGCTGCTGAATCTATTAACATTTCTGCCACAGGCATTGCGTATTCATCTTTGGGAGTTGCATTATTCAAGTCTCTAAAATCTATGCAAACTCTAAGAGTGCCATTTTTCTTAATTACAGGAACTATATTAGCTAACCATTCGACATACCTGGCAGTTCTGATGAATTTGTTCTTGAACAACCTTTCGATCTCCTCTTTAATTTTAGTTAATATTTGAGGAGCAAACCTTCTTGGTATCTACTTCACTGGCTTCTTCTCTGGTCGAATTGGCAATTGCAATTCCACAACGTCTCGACTCAATCCAGGCATTTCGTCATAGTCCCAAGCAAAGCAATCTTTGAACTCCCTCAGTAATGTTATAACTTGGGCTTTTAATGCAACATCCAAGTATGCACTAACATAAGTTGGCCTCTTCTTTGAACCATCTCCCAAATCTACTTCCTCCAATGGATCTTGAGCCTGCATTCGCTTTGTTGAATCTCTAGGATCCTTTTCAAACCCTAATGGCTCATTATCATAAATGCAATCAAGCTTTCCATTCATAATAATGCCAATTTCGTCTTCAGAACCTATGGCTTCGACAGCCATTGTTTGATGATTTAATTCGGCTTCCATAACCGTTTTTAACTTATTTTCGGCCATATAAGCCGTAATCTTGTTCCATGCATTAGGAACTGACATAGGAAACATTTTAAGAATCAGAATACCACCCCTCAGGTTGGGCAGTAGCATCTCCTATTATTTGCCTTTCCCAAACAAAACCATAGTTTGGATGCAAATTAACTGAAGCAAATACATTATCAGCAGGAATGTATGCCTCATTAGAAGATGGACATGGCGCAATGTTCGCCAAACTTTACTCAAAATTTTCCTTGGTGATGTGATTCACGTCAGCACGAAAATAACTTTGGTCTGCTTCAATGTATTCGACAAGACCATCTTCCTTCCACATCAATAATCTTTGATGTAATGTTGAAGGCTGTAACACCCCGGTATTTCTAACATGTAGAGAGACCGAAGATGCACAGATGCGGAAGTTCAGAGGACACAGTTCCTGTTTAAATATTGGACATACAAACTTTTTCCGAAATAAAAACATAATCGGAATAACATTACTTCATAAAATAGAAGTACATCGGTTCCATACCGAATGGATTACAATATCCAAGTCCAAATACCAAACAGAAACATAAGACGGTTCATATAACTCATAATCAATACAAGTTTATATAACCAATAAGACAACAAAAGAACAAGGGATCAAATGACTAAGTCTTCGGCACCTCCAAGAGTATACCAGCTACTCGTGCACAATAGTCTTCCTTTTTCCCTGCTTCTCTGAAAAACAACAAATATGGATTGGGTGAGATAACATTATCTCAGTGAGTCCTACCGTGCCCCCTCACTGACACTCGGTTCAATTCATTAAACCGATATTAAGAGCTGACATAACAATGTCTTATTTATTAATCGAAATGCCAAGCAAATCGTGTTCTTATCTTATTTAGTATAAACCGATTGTGAACCCAACGTCACGAATATCGGAAATACCATAGTCTTAGTTTAGCATAAACCGATTGTGAACCCAACGTCACGAATATCGGTAACCCGTGAGTTGACTACGCCAAAACACATTCAGGGCCATAGGTAAGGGGTCATGACTACCCTCCCTAGTATGCTACTTGGCGGGTCGTCACCCAACGCAATACGTATGACAATACGCATCAAGTTCTCGAGAGTTAGATAATTTATATCTTTTCGATCACCAAAGGATCAACCACACAATAATTGGATAAACAATATCCATATCGATCTATAACCCGTTTTGAGGAATTCATAAGTTAGACCTCCGACATTATAATCATTTTCATTTGACATATATAAACATATATATTAAGTCAGTGTACCCACACGTATCCTAGGGTTTCGGTTTTTCACTTAAATGTGCTTTCGAAACGCTTTTCAAAAACATAAGTTGAAGGAGCTCAAAATACGGTTTTTAATAAGGCAACTTCATTTTAAATGATTGAGAAAGAGATTAGAAAAGGTTCGGGATCAAACGGAGCTCCGGAACGAGAAATCGGGAATCGGTGACAGAAGCTCACGCACGGTCCGTGCCCAGGGGCGCACGACCCGTGCGTGATTTGTTAAAATCACCCAGTCAAACCGAAGGGAGCGCACGGTCCGTGCCCAGGGGCGCACGACCCATGCGTTCCGTTTTATTTTTCAACAGAACCAACCCGTAGCAGGCGCGCGGTCCGTGCCCAGGGGCGCACGGTCCGTTCGACCTGTGTCTGTTTCCCAAATTCTCCTATTTCTCAATTCCGCTTTCCGTTTTCGCCCGATTCGATTTCTAATGTCAATCACTTCTGAAACTCAGAAAACATCCAGGCATTCCAGAATATATATTCATCACCAAAATTTTCATCAAAACCATTTCGATTCGTTTATGGATTTCAAAACCGTAAAACACCTATTTTTCCAAAAACTCAGAATTTAGCTTCCAAGGCATATTTTCAACAAAATATCAGATTATGTCAAGGATTCAAATCATCAAAAATTTGGTTCCCTAATCCGTGAGTAGAACTCACCGGTAAGTCGAAATCCCGAGAGTTGAGCCGAAAGACGAAGGCACCGAACCGAACACAAAAAATCCCCGAATTTGGGCTCCAATCGATTCCATGACAGCAACACCTCCTAAGGGTGATTTGAACTTATCAACACTACCACTTACAAAGCAAATTGCTGGTTGAAATCTTCCTCCTAGTGGCTCCTCCTGAACATGCAAGGTGACCTCTTCTTCTCAATAGACTTCTATTCTCCTCCCATGGAGCTTTAAGAAATCGCAAATGGAAGGAAAGGAAATGGCTTGGTTCAGTTCACAAAGCTTATATCAAAAGAACCAGGAAGAGAAAAGGAATCCAATGATCTGAAGTGTACTTACATGCAACCAGTAGATGAATTTATCCTTAGCTTTCTTCCTCCTCTCCACTTCGCCCTCTCCTTCTTCTTTTCCCAGCTTTCTTTTCTCTTTTGTTTTCAGAAATGAGTTTAAAATGAGAGGGAGTGGCTGAAGGTATAAGAGGGGGGGATGAGTCAGCTGGATGAGGTGTAAAGGGCTGGGGGTTTAAGTGGTGGTAATTTTACCAAACTGCCCTTAGTCCATCTAAGTTTTGGGTAATGAGAGTAAGACTTCAAAATTCTACGTTTAATTCCTTCGACATCGAAATTTTCTCGATTCTACCAATTCCGAATTGCGAATCATTAATTCCATCGACTAGTACTTATATAAAACCCCCTTATAATATTATTTTTAAAAATTAGGGATGTTACAAAGGCACAGCACCGACTCCATGTATCCACTCCCTTCCAAGTAACATATTGAAGTTTGCTTTGGAAGCAATCACTAAGAACAGAGTGGTCCTCTTGATAGTTCCAACAATCAATTCCACTTCAATGGCTCCAAGAGAATAACCAGTTTTGCCTTCGTAATTACTTAAGACAATATTGTGTGGCTTAAGGTCAGTGATGGATATGCCTATCTTCTTCATAAGCACTTCAGGCATAAAATTCACAGCAGCACCTCCATCAACTAACACTTTGTTGATGCCAATACCATTAACCTTAGCCTGAATATATAAAGGCTTCAGGTGATTCTGCATACTCGTATCTGGCCTCTCGAAAGTAGCCATCTGCTCTTCGACACAGCCATCATTCATCACATAGTAACACATGGGTTTGTGACAAGCCATATCTTCAGTGAAATCTTTTTCCTCACTGTTAGGAACAGTTATGACATCATACTCCAGTGGCAATATTGACACCACATTACAGACAACATCGAAGTCATCATCAGAATCATCAAAACCAGAACCTATGTCTTCATCAAAGTCAGACTGAGATTCTTTCCCTTTAAATGTCGAAGATGGAGGACAAATTCTTTCAAGTGCAGGCCTTCTAGGTTTTTCCATCGAAACATCCTTGCCTTTTGCCTTATTTACCACATTTGTAGGCTTAGCAACATCAGCACTGGTACTTGCCTCAACCTTAGAAGCCAGCTTCTTATCACCCAACTGGACTTTGATTCCAAAGTTACTAGGAACCTTGTTTACGTCTAAAGAAGCTTTCTTCTTCTATTTTCTTTGAAAACGACGCCACTGGGTTTTAGTCATAGGATTCTTACCTTTATAATTATTCCGATAATTATACTTGTTGGAATAATACTCATCTTGATGGACAACTTGAGCAGGTGCATTGTTGTGAACCCATTTTCCAACAGGGGAATTCGTCTGTGGAACGAAGGTTTTACCAAACAGTCTCATGGATCCTTTCTTTCCTGGCTTTTGGCTTGTCGAAGGCTTAGTCGAAACACTAGCCTTGCTAGATGAAGGCTTAGTCGTAACATTGGCCTTGTAACCAGGAAGCTCAGTGCTACCAAAATCAAAAGATGGCCTATTATCAAGCCATTTCCTCTTACGTTGTACCTGATCCTGGTACCCTTCAACAGCTTTAGCTGCCTCTTTGTCGAAAACAGCACTGCACCTTGGACATAGCATAACCTCAGAATTGTTCCACTTACATCTGTTGAGGAAATCTATCAATTCCTCTTCAGCTTTTGGGTACACCACATGCTTCTTTCCATCGTACTCTTTCACAGTTACCTGTTGTTTTTCTCCTTCAGCATAAATAAAACCTTCGAATTGTTTGGTAGAATATTTGAGAGTTTTTGGGGAATTTTCCATTTCAGCGTCTACCATGTTTACATTCGCTTCGAAAGGCTCTGAATACATGGCTTCAGCTTTAGGTAAAGGGTCATCCACAACTTGCATTGGAGCTTTCATCTTTCTATCCTCAAATTTAATCTACCTTCTTCGATCGCTTTTTGCACAAGATCCCTGAAAAGCACACAATGGTCAGTGTTATGTCCCAAAAAATTATGGAACTTACAATAACCCTTTTTCTTTCTCTGGTCAAGAGTTGGTACTTTTAAGCCACTAGGTACCAATATCTGACCATCTTTTACTAACAGATCAAATATTTCATCACATTTAGTAACATCAAAAGTATATGTCTTAGGCACAAATCTGTCATTTTTTGGCTCAACGGGATTTTTCCCATTAGCAGGCCTTAGTAATTTACAAGTATAAGGAGGACCAGGCTTGAGTTCAGCCACGTCTATCTCCTCTTCTTCGACATCACCGAATGCGACGTCAAATTCTTCTTTGACATATGCAATTTTTTCTTTTTTAGGAAACCTAGTTGACCTAGATTTCTCCTCCTTTAACCTTTCAACTTGTCGAACTCTATCAGCCAATTGGGCCATCTCTCTTAGATAAGATGTGTCCAATTTCTTTCTGATTGAATAATCAAGACCACCAGCAGCCATTTCGACGAGTTCATGTTCAGGCACTTGTGTGAAACAACGAGCCTTCAGTAGCCTAAACCTATTCAAATAGTCATCAACAGTTTCAGGCATTTTGCGCTGAACACTGGCCAATTCTTTGAGACTAATCTTAGATTGGCCCATGTAAAACTGCGCATGAAATGCTTTTTCTAATTGCCCCCATGTGAAAATAGAACCAGGGGGTAATGTAGTAAACCAAGTAAAAGCATTTTTTGTTAAAGAATTTGGGAAATATTTCATCTTCAAATTCTCATTTTGGGCTATATCCCCAGACTCAGTCAAATAACGAGCAATATGTTCGACAGTAGACTCTTTTGTGTCACCACCAAACTTAGTATATTTAGGAACTTTCCAGCCCCTTGGTAACTCAGTTTGCAACACATATTCACACAATGGTGATATGAAATTTGGCCTATGTAAGCCTACATTAACGCCATTTTGTGTCAATATAGTTTCTACTAAAGTGGCTATATTATCTTGAGCGCCAACATTATTTTGTTGCACTTGTCGAACAACTTCATCAGCGTTCTGATTTCGATTTACCAGAACAACTTCAGGAACATGATTTGCAGTTCCCTGACATTCACCTACATTCACTGGGACTTCGACTGGAATTGTTCTTTGGGTATTAACAGGCAATCCATTATTTACTGTGTTAGGCATCTGCCTATTACTAATATTTGGAGCCCCAAAGAAATCTGCAATTCGACCCATTTGATTGGCTAACATTTGGTAACTAGTATTAGTATTTTGAATCAATGGATTAAAAACCGTACCGATTTGTTGGGTTAACATATTAACCATATCATGATTGCTCTCATCAACTTGTTGTCGTAAGGCAAACAAAGATTCATTGGTTAATGCTGTGGGATTTCGACCCATTACACTTTCAGAAGAAACATGTACAGGAGACATGGTCGAAATATGTGGCATTCCAGTAGGCAAGCCATATGATCCAGAAGGAAATGCAGGAAAACTTACATTATGAAAATGTGGATTTAAACCGCTTCCTATTGCCATATAAGGACTATGAAGTCCCATATGTGACAGCAAAGGCATAGGCATAGATGCCATGTTTGACTGCGTTGATCCAACGTTAGTCATTGATACTGAAGGAACGGTTGTTGATGATGATGGGGATATTGTACCCACAACCAACCCTGCATTTACGTTTGCAGAGTCTACTTTTGTTCCCTGTTCTTGTGAAATCGCAGGATTAGAACTAGACGCATTATTAGTAGGACGAACCATTTTTCCACTTCTTAAGTGCGTGCAAATACAAACACATACAAGAACATAGAAAAATTACGTATTAAAGGTAAACGGTCCCATTGGGCGTGCCAATTTGTTCGCTGGTGTTTTTAGCAAACAATCACTGGTTTTATTAGAAATGTTTGTGAGATTAAACCAGAAATCTCCAAAGCAATTGCCTTTAAACACCGCAGTTTGTCAACAAATATATTTTAAAAGGGAGACAATTCACCATGAAAATGGAAATCAAAGAAAAAGAAGTAATAAAATGGAACGCAGAAATGTAAAATGACTTGTATTGAAAGTAATAAATTGCATTAAATGTAAAGAGAATGGTGCACAAATTCACATACGTTGTACAATAATTCTTTTACTCTGTTTTCGCTGTGACTTGGAAGTTAGAGTTTCAGAACTGTGTGTTTGGTATAATAATTTGCCACCTTGATTTCTCTGTAGAAACTACTATTTATACAGAAAATAATGACTGAAATGTAAACTGCTATGGACACGTGGCTACGTCTCATTAACCAATGATGGACTTCGTGCCACGCTCGATGCCACATACTGCCTACGTTGTATTAACCGTAGTCTTGAAATTCGACACAACTGTTTGCCAATAACTGCTTGACGAAGTCCTGAATACACTGTCCTGTCGAAAACTCTTCCCTGTCGAATTGGTGAAGACTTCTTTTGTCGAAAACATGCTGAGATGACTTAAATGTCACTTTTTCTTTCCGAAGGCATTATGAATGATCTTTAATGAAGAGTCAAACCCTATTAACTAACCACTCAAAAGCCTTGTCGAAATTCTAGGCTAACAGGTGCTAATAATTCCAACTCTAATAATGGTATTGTTGATGAAATAAAGTTGTATTATGACTGTAGATATTTGGCCTCATTTGAAGCTGTGTGGAGAATTTTTTCTTTTGACATCCATTATAGAGAACCCTCGGTCGAAAGGCTACAATTTCATCTACCAGGTGAACAGCTGCTTATTTACAGAGACAACCGGCCTATTGAATCTGTTCTTTCTAAGCCAACTATTGGAAGTTCCAAATTTTTAGCATGGATGGATGAAAACAGAAAATATTCACATGGAAGAGAACTAACTTATGCTGAATTTCCAACAAAGTTTGTTTGGAATGATTAAAAAAGGGAATGGTTTCCACGTAAATCTGGATATACCATTGGGAGACTTCATTATGTCCCTCCTGGAACTGGGGAGCTTTATTATTAAAGAAGATTGCTCAATCATGTTAAGGGAGCTCAATGTTTTGAACACATAAGAAAGGTTGAAGGCTTTGTTCACCCAAATTTTAAAGATGCTTGCTATGCATTGGGTTTATTAGAAGATGACAAAGAATATATTGATGGTGTTAAAGAGGCAAGCCATTGGGGTACAGGCCACTTTTTACGCAAGTTGTTTGTCACACTATTGGTGTCTCACCAAATTTCAATACCTGAAGTTGTGTGGGATGCCACATGGTTCTATTTAGGTGATGATATTTTGCATAGACAACGATCGATTCTTCGCTTTCCAGGTTTTGTTCTCGATCTTTCCTAACATGTTTTCCCCAGTTTTTACATTATTAGAGTAACAATATTTTCATTCAGATAAAGAGGACCGTTTCATTAGGCCACGTCATTTGGTTGGTAGACCACGTCTTTTCAGAATCTCAAACGTGCGAAGCGTCGTAACTGTGCAACCGTTGCACCTCTAACGTATAAATACGTTTCACTTCATCTTCTTCATTCTCACGCTCCCTTTGAACCTTAAACTCTGAAAATTTCTCAGCTAACCTTGCCTCTTCACGAAAGCTTCAAACTTTTTCATCGTTTCGACATCTCCACTAAGAACACAACCCTCTTTGTTCGTTATTTACACAGATGGCTTCTTCCAGCGCTCAACCTCAAGAACAAACAGTTGCTGTGCATGGCTTTGAAGGCTTCGTTGAAGAACCTTCACCAACTTGGTTTAAACAGATACTTATTCCAGCTGGTAAACCTTTTACCCATGCTTATTTAGGTCCTCTTCCTGACCCCATAGAAAGCGAAGAAGTTAAAGCAATTTTTCCTAGTCACCGTAAACTTCAACCCAGAATTTTTGAAGAAACGCCTTTTCATTTGGAATTTCTGAAAAACCCCAATAGAGTATTTAGATCCGCTCCTAAGGTAGAACAAGGTGATTACATCGCATGGCTTGACAAGGTTCAAAACCAAAAGGAAGCCATTTGGCAAGAACAGAGGATCTTTGACATTATCCAACTGTCGAAATATGGACCCAGATACGACAGCACTATGATTCTAGCAGCATTGCAGTTCTGGGATATATCCACTCATAGTCTCCATCTGAAGTGTGGCATGTTATCTCCCACTCTGTTGGATGTGGCTGCCATTACTGGTCTGAAACCACTGGGTGAAACCTTTGACCCTAAACTGGCCACCAACGACTATGGCTTTTCATTTAACAACCCTACCTTTAGTGCTTATATTGCTGATCATCATGATATTGAGAATGCTGAAGTGTCTGATTCAGAACATATAGCTTTTCTTACCCTATGGTTGTCATGCTTTGTCTTTTGCTCCCGTTCTCTCCAAGTAGCAAAAGTTTTCGTTCCTTTGGCCACTCAACTCCATAAAGCCAAGAATATCAATTTAGCGAAATTGGTTTTAGGAAATCTCTATCAGCATCTTGATGGTGCTGCCCTCGAATTGAAAGAAAGCGAACCAACTGACAAACTGCTCATTTCTGGTCCTATGTGGCTTATGCAACTTTGGCTCTTAGCCACTTTTGAATCAAGGCTGAACTTGTTCATAAGGTAAATGGTTGCGTTATGACCAGGAGTTTTCGCTGATGAAGACGACAAATCCTTTGGCTGCTCTTAAACACTTACTGAGCCTTTCTTCCTCTTCCCCTGCCATGGTCTCCAGTGCTTCGACTACTTCCTTGACCTCCGTTACTCAAGAATCTACTAAAGAATTGCTTCAACAATTAAAAGCTAAGGTCTTGGAAGGCAATCTCTTTACTAGGATTGGAGAGAACCCATCAGAAAGCTTTGCAATTAAGGACATCGTTCGAAAATTGCTAAAATCAGAGCTTAATGCAAAACTTTTCGCTTTCCTGATCGAATTTTCGCCAGTCTTTGAAACTTTTGCACTTCACATCAGCAAACGCTCTGAAATTTCCAGGTTGAAAAACCAAGAGGCTGTACTTCATCAAGAAAAAATTAATGCCTTCAAGGTTTCTCAAACCCCCATTGATGAATTGGAAGTTCAAATAACGGAGGATGAGCAAGAACTTGCTAACTGGGATTCAGAAATTCAGCACTAGGATGAAGAGATAAGAATTCTCCAAACAAAACTGGCAAATGCTAAACACCAAAAAAGTTTAGTGCAACAAAGGATGGAGACCCCTAAGTCGAAGATTGAAAAGGCAGCTACTGAGGCTCTTCAACATTTTGATGATGCTCAAAAACACCAAGCCACTATTGCTCGACTGGACAAAGAGTTAAGCTTTCTGGAGTCTTCAATTGCTGTGAGCACCAAGATCCTCTACAGGCTCAAGCATTCTCTTCAAAGCCTTTAGTAACTTGTAATAGTGTAGAATTTCTTTTAATGGCTATGTAATTATTTTGATTGAATACATTACCATTTTGAACCAATTTACGGTTTTATCTTTGCTCGATTCTAACTTCGTTTAATGTTGGCTTATACTGTTTTAAATACTTGCCATTTATTTTGAAGATTCTGTTTTCGTCACCCAATTCTTCGACTTCGTATGCCCCATTAGAAAAACATTGCAATATGCGAAGTGGACCTTCCCAACTAGGTGACCATTTACCCAAAACTCTATCTTTTTTATCCATAGGCAACAACACTTTCCAAACTAAATCACCTGAATTAAAGGTTTTTAACTTAACCTTTTTGTTATAAGCTTTAGCTACTCTTTCCTTCTGTCGAATAAGCATTTCCAAAGCTAACAACCTTTCTTCGTCTAAATCAACTAACTCATCAAGCATCATATTCCAATAATGATCAAAAGGAATTTCACACTGTCTTTGAATTCTTGTTGATTGTAAACAGATTTCAACAGGCAATACTGCATCGTGTCCAAAGGTTAACCTGTATGGAGTAGCATTGATAGATTCTTTGGGTGAATTTCTACAAGCCCATAAAACTTGATCTAAAGTGTTATGCCAATTTCTGGGTTTTTGCCCAACATGCTTTTTAATCAAGTTAATAATGATCTTATTGGCAGCTTCCACTTGACCATTGGCTTGTGCATAATATGGTGTCGAAGTTAATAACTTAAAACCAATTTCAGAAGCAAATTCCACCATTTTTCGACCAGTGAAAACAGAACCCTGATCTGTGGTTATGGTTTCTGGAATTCCATACCTATAAATAATATGATTTCGGATAAACCGTATTACTGCTTCTTGATCAACATTGGTTAAAGGTATTGCTTCAACCCATTTGGTAAAATAATCAATTCCTACTAATATATACCTATGGCCTTTTGATGATGTTGGTTTTATTTCTCCAATTATATCCAGAGCCCAACCTCTGAATGGCCAAGGTTTCACTATGGCATGCAATTCATTTGCAGGCACATGTAGTATTCCAGCATGCTTTTGACACTCTTGGCATCCTTTGGCAAACTCTATACAATCTTTCAACATTGATGGCCAATATATTCCTTGTCGAAATAATAGCCATTTCATTTTATGGCCTACTTGGTGCGAATCACAAGCTCCACTGTGTGTTTCAGAAACTGCTAAATATGCCTCATTTTCACTAAGACATTTCAATAAAACTCCTTCAGGAGTTTTCTTAAACAATTCGTTTCCAATTATCACATAGCTTAAAGCTATGTACTTTACCTTTTTATTGGTATTTCCTGTGGGATTTTGCAAGTATTCTACAATAGGCCTTCGCCAATCATCATTGGACATATTGTCAATAGCAAAAACTTCTGCTAAAACAACTTCATCAACAATGTGGTGTTGTTCAATACATTCCTCATCTGTATTTGTTACCCCCCCAGTTTTTGGTGTTGACAATAATGATGAAGAAATATCATCAGATACGAGTTTCTCTTTTATTTCGATTAATTCTTCAAGGCTTTGTTTTGAAACTCTATAACCTGATGCAATTTGGGCCAAATCATTCGCCACTTGATTATCAACTCGTGGTAAATGTTCTAAATGAACAGAGTCAAATCTCTTTAACAAGGAATTGGCCATAATAAAGTATTTAATAAGGTGCTCTTTAATACATTTATATTCTTTGGTCATTTGTTTGATAACCAATTCTGAATCACCTTTTATTTCGATACATCTTGCCCCCAGCTCAAGTAAAATTTCAAGGCCTATAATTAGAGCCTCATACTCAGCTTCATTATTTGAGCAATGATTTCGAATCTTACACTTGTACTTCGTTGGAATTTTATTTGGTGAAATAATTAAAACACCAATCCCAACTCCTTTTTTATGACTCGAACCATCAAAATACAACCTCCAAGGATATGTGTCTACGAAATGTAATGTTTCTTCGACAACAGAGTGGTCCACTATAAAATCAGCAACCACTTGTCCTTTAATTGATTTTAAAGGTTGATAAGTTAAATCATATTCAGATAAAGCTAAAGCCCACTTACCAATTCTACTATGCATTATTGGTTTCGACAGCATATGCTTAATAATATCAGAATGCGAATAAACACAAACATTAGCTGGCTTTATATATTGCTTTAACTTTGTGCAAGAAAAATACAAGCAAAGGCACAACTTTTCTATAGAACTGTACCTAGTTTCATCATCTATTAAGACTCTACTAAGGTAATATATGGCTCTTTCGACACCATTATCATCCTCTTGAGCTAACATGCTACCTATTTTTTTTCAGATGCTGCTATATACAATTTGAGCACTTCATGTCTAATAATAGGCATTAGAATTGGTGGTTTCATCAAATAAGACTTAATTTCTTCAAAGGCTACTTGATGAACTGATTCCCATTTGAAAGCTTCTTCTTTCCTCAGTCTCAACAATGGCGAAAATGCTTGAGTTTTGCCACTTAGATTTGATATGAATCTTCGTAGGAAATTGATTTTTCCCAACAATGACTGAAGTTCTTTTTTGGTTGAAGGAGCTTTCGTTTCAATTATAGCTTTAGTCTTATTCTGATTGATTTCAATGCCTTTTTTGTGCACTACAAAACCCAAGAAATCTCCTGCACGCACACAAAAGGCACATTTTAATGGATTCATTTTCAATCCATATTTTCTCATTCTTTCAAAAGATTGTCGAAGATGGTCTAAATGACCATTTTCTGAGGAAGATTTAACCACCACATCATCTATGTATACTTGCATAAAGTTTTCAATATAATCATGAAACATACAATTCATTGCCCTCTGATATGTAGCACCAGCATTTTTTAAACCAAATGGCATTACTACCCATTCATAAATACCTAATGCCCTTGGACAACGAAATGCATTTTTCGATACATCTTCTTCAGTAATAAAGATTTGATTATACCCAGAATAACCATCAAGCATGCTGAGGTATTCAAATCCTGCTGCTGAATCTATTAACATTTCTGCCACAGGCATTGCGTATTCATCTTTGGGAGTTGCATTATTCAAGTCTCTAAAATCTATGCAAACTCTAAGAGTGCCATTTTTCTTAATTACAGGAACTATATTAGCTAACCATTCGACATACCTGGCAGTTCTGATGAATTTGTTCTTGAACAACCTTTCGATCTCCTCTTTAATTTTAGTTAATATTTGAGGAGCAAACCTTCTTGGTATCTACTTCACTGGCTTCTTCTCTGGTCGAATTGGCAATTGCAATTCCACAACGTCTCGACTCAATCCAGGCATTTCGTCATAGTCCCAAGCAAAGCAATCTTTGAACTCCCTCAGTAATGTTATAACTTGGGCTTTTAATGCAACATCCAAGTATGCACTAACATAAGTTGGCCTCTTCTTTGAACCATCTCCCAAATCTACTTCCTCCAATGGATCTTGAGCTTGCATTCGCTTTGTTGAATCTCTAGGATCCTTTTCAAACCCTAATGGCTCATTATCATAAATGCAATCAAGCTTTCCATTCATAATAATGCCAATTTCGTCTTCAGAACCTATGGCTTCGACAGCCATTGTTTGATGATTTAATTCGGCTTCCATAACCGTTTTTAACTTATTTTCGGCCATATAAGCCGTAATCTTGTTCCATGCATTAGGAACTGACATAGGAAACATTTTAAGAATCAGAATACCACCCCTCAGGTTGGGCAGTAGCATCTCCTATTATTTGCCTTTCCCAAACAAAACCATAGTTTGGATGCAAATTAACTGAAGCAAATACATTATCAGCAGGAATGTATGCCTCATTAGAAGATGGACATGGCGCAATGTTCGCCAAACTTTACTCAAAATTTTCCTTGGTGATGTGATTCACGTCAGCACGAAAATAACTTTGGTCTGCTTCAATGTATTCGACAAGACCATCTTCCTTCCACATCAATAATCTTTGATGTAATGTTGAAGGCTGTAACACCCCGGTATTTCTAACATGTAGAGAGACCGAAGATGCACAGATGCGGAAGTTCAGAGGACACAGTTCCTGTTTAAATATTGGACATACAAACTTTTTCCGAAATAAAAACATAATCGGAATAACATTACTTCATAAAATAGAAGTACATCGGTTCCATACCGAATGGATTACAATATCCAAGTCCAAATACCAAACAGAAACATAAGACGGTTCATATAACTCATAATCAATACAAGTTTATATAACCAATACGACAACAAAAGAACAAGGGATCAAATGACTAAGTCTTTGGCACCTCCAAGAGTATACCAGCTACTCGTGCACAATAGTCTTCCTTTTTCCCTGCTTCTCTGAAAAACAACAAATATGGATTGGGTGAGATAACATTATCTCAGTGAGTCCTACCGTGCCCCCTCACTGACACTCGGTTCAATTCATTAAACCGATATTAAGAGCTGACATAACAATGTCTTATTTATTAATCGAAATGCCAAGCAAATCGTGTTCTTATCTTATTTAGTATAAACCGATTGTGAACCCAACGTCACGAATATCGGAAATACCATAGTCTTAGTTTAGCATAAACCGATTGTGAACCCAACGTCACGAATATCGGTAACCCGTGAGTTGACTACGCCAAAACACATTCAGGGCCATAGGTAAGGGGTCATGACTACCCTCCCTAGTATGCTACTTGTCGGGTCGTCACCCAACGCAATACGTATGACAATACGCATCAAGTTCTCGAGAGTTAGATAATTTATATCTTTTCGATCACCAAAGGATCAACCACACAATAATTGGATAAACAATATCCATATCGATCTATAACCCGTTTTGAGGAATTCATAAGTTAGACCTCCGACATTATAATCATTTTCATTTGACATATATAAACATATATATTCAGTCAGTGTACCCACACGTATCCTAGGGTTTCGGTTTTTCACTTAAATGTGCTTTCGAAACTCTTTTCAAAAACATAAGTTGAAGGAGCTCAAAATACGGTTTTTAATAAGGCAACTTCATTTTAAATGATTGTGAAAGAGATTAGAAAAGGTTCGGGATCAAACGGAGCTCCGGAACGAGAAATCGGGAATCGGTGACAGAAGCTCACGCACGGTCCGTGCCCTGGGGCGCACGACCCGTGCGTGATTTGTTAAAATCTCCCAGTCAAACCGAAGGGAACGCACGGTCCGTGCCCAGGGGCGCACGACCCATGCGTTCCGTTTTATTTTTCAACAGAACCAACCCGTAGCAGGCGCGCGGTCCGTGCCCAGGGGCGCACGGTCCGTGCGACCTGTGTCTGTTTCCCAAATTCTCCTATTTCTCAATTCCGCTTTTCGTTTTTGCCCGATTCGATTTCTAATGTCAATCACTTCTGAAACTCAGAAAACATCCAGGCATTCCAGAATATATATTCATCACCAAAATTTTCATCAAAACCATTTCGATTCGTTTATGGATTTCAAAACCGTAAAACACCTATTTTTCCAAAAACTCAGAATTTAGCTTCCAAGGCATATTTTCAACAAAATATCAGATTATGTCAAGGATTCAAATCATCAAAAATTTGGTTCCCTAATCCGTGAGTAGAACTCACCGGTAAGTCGAAATCCCGAGAGTTGAGCCGAAAGACGAAGGCACCGAACCGAACACGAAAAATCCCCGAATTTGGGCTCCAATCGATTCCAAGACAGCAACACCTCCTATGGGTGATTTGAACTTATCAACACTACCACTTACAAAGCAAATTGCTGGTTGAAATCTTCCTCCTAGTGGCTCCTCCTGAACATGCAAGGTGACCTCTTCTTCTCAATAGACTTCTATTCTCCTCCCATGGAGCTTTAAGAAATCGCAAATGGAAGGAAAGGAAATGGCTTGGTTCAGTTCACAAAGCTTATATCAAAAGAACCAGGAAGAGAAAAGGAATCCAATGATCTGAAGTGTACTTACATGCAACCAGTAGATGAATTTATCCTTAGCTTTCTTCCTCCTCTCCACTTCGCCCTCTCCTTCTTCTTTTCCCAGCTTTCTTTTCTCTTTTATTTTCAGAAATGAGTTTAAAATGAGAGGGAGTGGCTGAAGGTATAAGAGGGGGGGATGAGTCAGCTGGATGAGGTGTAAAGGGCTGGGGGGTTTAAGTGGTGGTAATTTTACCAAACTGCCCTTAGTCCATCTAAGTTTTGGGTAATGAGAGTAAGACTTCAAAATTCTACGTTTAATTCCTTCGACATCGAAATTTTCTCGATTCTACCAATTCCGAATTGCGAATCATTAATTCTATCGACTAGTACTTATATAAAACCCCCTTATAATATTATTTTTAAAAATTAGGGATGTTACAAAGGCGCAGCACCGACTCCATGTATCCACTCCCTTCCAAGTAACATATTGAAGTTTGCTTTGGAAGCAATCACTAAGAACAGAGTGGTCCTCTTGATAGTTCCAACAATCAATTCCACTTCAATGGCTCCAAGAGAATAACCAGTTTTGCCTTCGTAATTACTTAAGACAATATTGTGTGGCTTAAGGTCAGTGATGGATATGCCTATCTTCTTCATAAGCACTTCAGGCATAAAATTCACAGCAGCACCTCCATCAACTAACACTTTGTTGATGCCAATACCATTAACCTTAGCCTGAATATATAAAGGCTTCAGGTGATTCTGCATACTCGTATCTGGCCTCTCGAAAGTAGCCATCTGCTCTTCGACACAGCCATCATTCATCACATAGTAACACATGGGTTTGTGACAAGCCATATCTTCAGTGAAATCTTTTTCCTCACTGTTAGGAACAGTTATGACATCATACTCCAGTGGCAATATTGACACCACATTACAGACAACATCGAAGTCATCATCAGAATCATCAAAACCAGAACCTATGTCTTCATCAGAGTCAGACTGAGATTCTTTCCCTTTAAATGTCGAAGATGGAGGACAAATTCTTTCAAGTGCAGGCCTTCTAGGTTTTTCCATCGAAACATCCTTGCCTTTTGCCTTATTTACCACATTTGTAGGCTTAGCAACATCAGCACTGGTACTTGCCTCAACCTTAGAAGCCAGCTTCTTATCACCCAACTGGACTTTGATTCCAAAGTTACTAGGAACCTTGTTTACGTCTAAAGAAGCTTTCTTCTTCTGTTTTCTTTGAAAACGACGCCACTGGGTTTTAGTCATAGGATTCTTACCTTTATAATTATTCTGATAATTATACTTGTTGGAATAATACTCATCTTGATGGACAACTTGAGCAGGTGCATTGTTGTGAACCCATTTTCCAACAGGGGAATTCGTCTGTGGAACGAAGGTTTTACCAAACAGTCTCATGGATCCTTTCTTTCCTGGCTTTTGGCTTGTCGAAGGCTTAGTCGAAACACTAGCCTTGCTAGATGAAGGCTTAGTCGTAACATTGGCCTTGTAACCAGGAAGCTCAGTGCTACCAAAATCAAAAGATGGCCTATTATCAAGCCATTTCCTCTTACGTTGTTCCTGATCCTGGTACCCTTCAACAGCTTTAGCTGCCTCTTTGTCGAAAACAGCACTGCACCTTGGACATAGCATAACCTCAGAATTGTTCCACTTACATCTGTTGAGGAAATCTATCAATTCCTCTTCAGCTTTTGGGTACACCACATGCTTCTTTCCATCGTACTCTTTCACAGTTACCTGTTGTTTTTCTCCTTCAGCATAAATAAAACCTTCGAATTGTTTGGTAGAATATTTGAGAGTTTTTGGGGAATTTTCCATTTCAGCGTCTACCATGTTTACATTCGCTTCGAAAGGCTCTGAATACATGGCTTCAGCTTTAGGTAAAGGGTCATCCACAACTTGCATTGGAGCTTTCATCTTTCTATCCTCAAATTTTAATCTACCTTCTTCGATCGCTTTTTGCACAAGATCCCTGAAAAGCACACAATGGTCAGTGTTATGTCCCAAAAAATTATGGAACTTACAATAACCCTTTTTCTTTCTCTGGTCAAGAGTTGGTACTTTTAAGCCACTAGGTACCAATATCTGACCATCTTTTACTAACAGATCAAATATTTCATCACATTTAGTAACATCAAAAGTATATGTCTTAGGCACAAATCTGTCATTTTTTGGCTCAACAGGATTTTTCCCATTAGCAGGCCTTAGTAATTTACAAGTATAAGGAGGACCAGGCTTGAGTTCAGCCACGTCTATCTCCTCTTCTTCGACATCACCGAATGCGACGTCAAATTCTTCTTTGACATATGCAATTTTTTCTTTTTTAGGAAACCTAGTTGACCTAGATTTCTCCTCCTTTAACCTTTCAACTTGTCGAACTCTATCAGCCAATTGGGCCATCTCTCTTAGATAAGATGTGTCCAATTTCTTTCTGATTGAATAATCAAGACCACCAGCAGCCATTTCGACGAGTTCATGTTCAGGCACTTGTGTGAAACAACGAGCCTTCAGTAGCCTAAACCTATTCAAATAGTCATCAACAGTTTGAGGCATTTTGCGCTGAACACTGGCCAATTCTTTGAGACTAATCTTAGATTGGCCCATGTAAAACTGCGCATGAAATGCTTTTTCTAATTGCCCCCATGTGAAAATAGAACCAGGGGGTAATGTAGTAAACCAAGTAAAAGCATTTTTTGTTAAAGAATTTGGGAAATATTTCATCTTCAAATTCTCATTTTGGGCTATATCCCCAGACTCAGTCAAATAACGAGCAATATGTTCGACAGTAGACTCTTTTGTGTCACCACCAAACTTAGTATATTTAGGAACTTTCCAGCCCCTTGGTAACTCAGTTTGCAACACATATTCACACAATGGTGATATGAAATTTGGCCTATGTAAGCCTACATTAACGCCATTTTGTGTCAATATAGTTTCTACTAAAGTGGCTATATTATCTTGAGCGCCAACATTATTTTGTTGCACTTGTCGAACAACTTCATCAGCGTTCTGATTTCGATTTACCAGAACAACTTCAGGAACATGATTTGCAGTTCCCTGACATTCACCTACATTCACTGGGACTTCGACTGGAATTGTTCTTTGGGTATTAACAGGCAATCCATTATTTACTGTGTTAGGCATCTGCCTATTACTAATATTTGGAGCCCCAAAGAAATCTGCAATTCGACCCATTTGATTGGCTAACATTTGGTAACTAGTATTAGTATTTTGAATCAATGGATTAAAAACCGTACCGATTTGTTGGGTTAACATATTAACCATATCATGATTGCTCTCATCAACTTGTTGTCGTAAGGCAAACAAAGATTCATTGGTTAATGCTGTGGGATTTCGACCCATTACACTTTCAGAAGAAACATGTACAGGAGACATGGTCGAAATATGTGGCATTCCAGTAGGCAAGCCATATGATCCAGAAGGAAATGCAGGAAAACTTACATTATGAAAATGTGGATTTAAACCGCTTCCTATTGCCATATAAGGACTATGAAGTCCCATATGTGACAGCAAAGGCATAGGCATAGATGCCATGTTTGACTGCGTTGATCCAACGTTAGTCATTGATACTGAAGGAACGGTTGTTGATGATGATGGGGATATTGTACCCACAACCAACCCTGCATTTACGTTTGCAGAGTCTACTTTTGTTCCCTGTTCTTGTGAAATCGCAGGATTAGAACTAGACGCATTATTAGTAGGACGAACCATTTTTCCACTTCTTAAGTGCGTGCAAATACAAACACATACAAGAACATAGAAAAATTACGTATTAAAGGTAAACGGTCCCATTGGGCGTGCCAATTTGTTCGCTGGTGTTTTTAGCAAACAATCACTGGTTTTATTAGAAATGTTTGTGAGATTAAACCAGAAATCTCCAAAGCAATTGCCTTTAAACACCGCAGTTTGTCAACAAATATATTTTAAAAGGGAGACAATTCACCATGAAAATGGAAATCAAAGAAAAAGAAGTAATAAAATGGAACGCAGAAATGTAAAATGACTTGTATTGAAAGTAATAAATTGCATTAAATGTAAAGAGAATGGTGCACAAATTCACATACGTTGTACAATAATTCTTTTACTCTGTTTTCGCTGTGACTTGGAAGTTAGAGTTTCAGAACTGTGTGTTTGGTATAATAATTTGCCACCTTGATTTCTCTGTAGAAACTACTATTTATACAGAAAATAATGACTGAAATGTAAACTGCTATGGACACGTGGCTACGTCTCATTAACCAATGATGGACTTCGTGCCACGCTCGATGCCACATACTGCCTACGTTGTATTAACCGTAGTCTTGAAATTCGACACAACTGTTTGCCAATAACTGCTTGACGAAGTCCTGAATACACTGTCCTGTCGAAAACTCTTCCCTGTCGAATTGGTGAAGACTTCTTTTGTCGAAAACATGCTGAGATGACTTAAATGTCACTTTTTCTTTCCGAAGGCATTATGAATGATCTTTAATGAAGAGTCAAACCCTATTAACTAACCACTCAAAAGCCTTGTCGAAATTCTAGGCTAACAGGTGCTAATAATTCCAACTCTAATAATGGTATTGTTGATGAAATAAAGTTGTATTATGACTGTAGATATTTGGCCTCATCTGAAGCTGTGTGGAGAATTTTTTCTTTTGACATCCATTATAGAGAACCCTCGGTCGAAAGGCTACAATTTCATCTACCAGGTGAACAGCTGCTTATTTACAGAGACAACCGGCCTATTGAATCTGTTCTTTCTAAGCCAACTATTGGAAGTTCCAAATTTTTAGCATGGATGGATGCAAACAGAAAATATTCACATGGAAGAGAACTAACTTATGCTGAATTTCCAACAAAGTTTGTTTGGAATGATTAAAAAAGGGAATGGTTTCCACGTAAATCTGGATATACCATTGGGAGACTTCATTATGTCCCTCCTGGAACTGGGGAGCTTTATTATTAAAGAAGATTGCTCAATCATGTTAAGGGAGCTCAATGTTTTGAACACATAAGAAAGGTTGAAGGCTTTGTTCACCCAAATTTTAAAGATGCTTGCTATGCATTGGGTTTATTAGAAGATGACAAAGAATATATTGATGGTGTTAAAGAGGCAAGCCATTGGGGTACAGGCCACTTTTTACGCAAGTTGTTTGTCACACTATTGGTGTCTCACCAAATTTCAATACCTGAAGTTGTGTGGGATGCCACATGGTTCTATTTAGGTGATGATATTTTGCATAGACAACGATCGATTCTTCGCTTTCCAGGTTTTGTTCTCGATCTTTCCTAACATGTTTTCCCCAGTTTTTACATTATTAGAGTAACAATATTTTCATTCAGATAAAGAGGACCGTTTCATTAGGCCACGTCATTTGGTTGGTAGACCACGTCTTTTCAGAATCTCAAACGTGCGAAGCGTCGTAACTGTGCAACCGTTGCACCTCTAACGTATAAATACGTTTCACTTCATCTTCTTCATTCTCACGCTCCCTTTGAACCTTAAACTCTGAAAATTTCTCAGCTAACCTTGCCTCTTCACGAAAGCTTCAAACTTTTTCATCGTTTCGACATCTCCACTAAGAACACAACCCTCTTTGTTCGTTATTTACACAGATGGCTTCTTCCAGCGCTCAACCTCAAGAACAAACAGTTGCTGTGCATGGCTTTGAAGGCTTCGTTGAAGAACCTTCACCAACTTGGTTTAAACAGATACTTATTCCAGCTGGTAAACCTTTTACCCATGCTTATTTAGGTCCTCTTCCTGACCCCATAGAAAGCGAAGAAGTTAAAGCAATTTTTCCTAGTCACCGTAAACTTCAACCCAGAATTTTTGAAGAAACGCCTTTTCATTTGGAATTTCTGAAAAACCCCAATAGAGTATTTAGATCCGCTCCTAAGGTAGAACAAGGTGATTACATCGCATGGCTTGACAAGGTTCAAAACCAAAAGGAAGCCATTTGGCAAGAACAGAGGATCTTTGACATTATCCAACTGTCGAAATATGGACCCAGATACGACAGCACTATGATTCTAGCAGCATTGCAGTTCTGGGATATATCCACTCATAGTCTCCATCTGAAGTGTGGCATGTTATCTCCCACTCTGTTGGATGTGGCTGCCATTACTGGTCTGAAACCACTGGGTGAAACCTTTGACCCTAAACTGGCCACCAACGACTATGGCTTTTCATTTAACAACCCTACCTTTAGTGCTTATATTGCTGATCATCATGATATTGAGAATGCTGAAGTGTCTGATTCAGAACATATAGCTTTTCTTACCCTATGGTTGTCATGCTTTGTCTTTTGCTCCCGTTCTCTCCAAGTAGCAAAAGTTTTCGTTCCTTTGGCCACTCAACTCCATAAAGCCAAGAATATCAATTTAGCGAAATTGGTTTTAGGAAATCTCTATCAGCATCTTGATGGTGCTGCCCTCGAATTGAAAGAAAGCGAACCAACTGACAAACTGCTCATTTCTGGTCCTATGTGGCTTATGCAACTTTGGCTCTTAGCCACTTTTGAATCAAGGCTGAACTTGTTCATAAGGTAAATGGTTGCGTTATGACCAGGAGTTTTCGCTGATGAAGACGACAAATCCTTTGGCTGCTCTTAAACACTTACTGAGCCTTTCTTCCTCTTCCCCTGCCATGGTCTCCAGTGCTTCGACTACTTCCTTGACCTCCGTTACTCAAGAATCTACTAAAGAATTGCTTCAACAATTAAAAGCTAAGGTCTTGGAAGGCAATCTCTTTACTAGGATTGGAGAGAACCCATCAGAAAGCTTTGCAATTAAGGACATCGTTCGAAAATTGCTAAAATCAGAGCTTAATGCAAAACTTTTCGCTTTCCTGATCGAATTTTCGCCAGTCTTTGAAACTTTTGCACTTCACATCAGCAAACGCTCTGAAATTTCCAGGTTGAAAAACCAAGAGGCTGTACTTCATCAAGAAAAAATTAATGCCTTCAAGGTTTCTCAAACCCCCATTGATGAATTGGAAGTTCAAATAACGGAGGATGAGCAAGAACTTGCTAACTGGGATTCAGAAATTCAGCACTAGGATGAAGAGATAAGAATTCTCCAAACAAAACTGGCAAATGCTAAACACCAAAAAAGTTTAGTGCAACAAAGGATGGAGACCCCTAAGTCGAAGATTGAAAAGGCAGCTACTGAGGCTCTTCAACATTTTGATGATGCTCAAAAACACCAAGCCACTATTGCTCGACTGGACAAAGAGTTAAGCTTTCTGGAGTCTTCAATTGCTGTGAGCACCAAGATCCTCTACAGGCTCAAGCATTCTCTTCAAAGCCTTTAGTAACTTGTAATAGTGTAGAATTTCTTTTAATGGCTATGTAATTATTTTGATTGAATACATTACCATTTTGAACCAATTTACGGTTTTATCTTTGCTCGATTCTAACTTCGTTTAATGTTGGCTTATACTGTTTTAAATACTTGCCATTTATTTTGAAGATTCTGTTTTCGTCACCCAATTCTTCGACTTCGTATGCCCCATTAGAAGATTCTGTTTACTAGACGCATTATTAGTAGGACGAACCATTTTTCCACTTCTTAAGTGCGTGCAAATACAAACACATACAAGAACATAGAAAAATTACGTATTAAAGGCAAACGGTCCCACTGGGCGTGCCAATTTGTTCGCTGGTGTTTTTAGCAAACAATCACTGGTTTTATTAGAAATGTTTGTGAGATTAAACCAGAAATCTCCAAAGCAATTGCCTTTAAACACCGCAGTTTGTCAACAAATATATTTTAAAAGGGAGACAATTTGTAACGCCCTAAAATAATTTAATTTATTAATTAAATTAAGTTATTGGAAGGATGCAATATTTATTTAAGTGGGATAATTTATATATAATTGTTTTATTGTAGGAGGCGAAAAGAATTAAAAAGAGTGGTGTGAAAAATGGGCCCAAGCCACTTAAGTGACCCAAGCCCATTCCAATTATCTCAAAAAACCTAGAAACTAAATTCATTCCACCAAAGAAAGAAATCAGCGCATCTGAGAGAGAAAGGGAGAAGTGAGGCGCGATTCCAAGCTTAGAGGAGGAGAGGAACTTGTCTACATCTTGGCTTAGGTAAGCTTCCTTGAGTCCTTTTCCCTTCCAATTATTTTTTCCTCTTCCATGTGGTAGTCTAAAACCCTTCCTTTCCATGTTTCGATTTTGCCCCATAAAATTGGTGATGGATGTGAATTGGCTTAAAAGAGGAGGAAGGGGGCTGCTGCGAAATTTTGGACTTTGGCTTGTCGTGTTGCGGAGATTTGTACGTGTCGCATTCATCGTAGTTTCGGGCATACAAAATTTGAGGTAAGGGTGAGCGTTTCCAATTTAATATAATTGAGTAGTATGGAGGGTTTGTGGGTTTGTGGGAGTAGTGAATTTCGCAACTTATATATATATATATATCGATAGAAGTAATGAATCGAATTGTTATGTTGATGTGCGAATTACCCTATGATGCGCGGAGATGAATAGTTGCTGTTTTTATATATATATTGCTGTTATGCAGAAATTGTTGTTGCTGTATTTATATATATGTTGCTGTTGTGCAGAAACTGTTGTTGCTGTTTTTATATATATGTTGCTGTTATGCAGAAATTGTTGTTGCTGTTTTTATATATATGTTGCTGTTATGCAGAAATTGCTGTTGCTGTTTTCTTTTATATATGTGCTGTTATGCAGAAATTTGTTGTTGCTGTTTTTACAAAAACAATGCTGCTGTTGCAGAAAATTATTTGATGCTGTTTGCTGTTAATTGTATATTGTTGTTGCTGTTTTTACCAATTAAAATACTGCTGTGTTGCAAATCAAAGTTGCTGTTTTTGCTGACTGTTTTTGCGAAAATAATGGCTACTTTTTCAGCTTCAATATGATGTAAATTTGCTACTGTTTTTGCAAAATAAATAGCCACTGTTTCAGCTTTAATTTGATGTGAAAATTCTGCTGTTTTGCGACTTGAAAGGCCACTGTTTTCAGCTTTAATTTGATGTGAAAATTCTGCTGTTTTGCGAATTGAAAGGCCACTGTTTTCAGTTTTAATTTGATGTAAAAATTCTGCTGTTGTGCGACTTAAATGGCCACTGTTTCAGTTCCGATTTGACGAAAGATATTTCCTGTTTTTGCGAAAATAATGGCTACTGTTTCCGTTCCGATTTGATGAAAGATTGCTACTGTTTTTGCGCATAATTGCCACTGTTTTTCAGCTTCAATTTGATGTCAATATGCCACTGTTTTGCGCATAAAATGCCACTGTTCATTCCCAAATTTAATTGTGGCGCTTCCTAAGTATGAAAGTGAAATGTTTATCCCATAATTTTAAAATGTAAAGTGAAATGTTTATTCCCTAATTTTAAAGATGTGGTTACATTATTTTTGAATGTGATTGTTTATGAAGAGTGGTGATATTAATATGGTGATGATGATGAATACACTCTATGAGTGTCTTATGGTGGTGATGATGAGTACTCCGGGTGAGTAAAATTTTGGTGATTGCACATGTGTACATAGTGTCTCATAGCATGTGCATCTTATGACGAATAGGCTTCGGCCTCTTAGTGACGGTGTGCCCATAGTGGCTTAATTATGACGAGAAAACAGTGACGGTGTGCCCATAGGGGCTTATTATGACGATTATGGTACCATCATGCATATGCCCAGGTGTGGGTTGCATCTTCATACGCATTCATTTTTTTTTTATGACGGGTGACGTGAATTGGGAATTTGTTTGGTGTTGTGTGTAACGACGATGAAGTTGATATTAGTGACGATGTTGTGTGATGGTTTGCTCATATTACTCTGCTGTATGCTTAATTATATTTTGTTGAAAATTCTCACCCCTTCTGCTTGGAATGTTGCTCCATTGTGGCAACGCTGCAGGTGACTCCGATTGAAGGACATGCTGCCTTCCTTTATTAGCTGTTGAGATGTTCGAGTCGCTCTCTGATATTGTAACACCTAGGGGGCGGGGTTAAAGTTGATGACTTATTTAATTAACTGTTTCAATAATTTTATTGATGTGTGAGACGTGTTTGAGCGATTTTTTTTTGGTGAGCTATTATTTCCGCTGTGATGAGATTTAATTTTGAAGTTCGATTTTTGAGACGAATGTGTTTCTACACGAATGTTAATGGTGTAGTCGATGAGTTTCATCAATGAAGTTGTGACATTTCTTTTCTACTAATATTATTATTATTTTTGAAAACGAAAGCACTCTGATAATGACGTACAAATTAAAGGGGTAGAAACGGGGTGTTACACAATTCACCATGAAAATGGAAATCAAAGAAAAAGAAGTAATAAAATGGAACGCAGAAATGTAAAATGACTTGTATTGAAAGTAATAAATTGCATTAAATCTAAAGAGAATGGTGCACAAATTCACATACGTTATACAATAATTCTTTTACTCTGTTTTCGCTGTGACTTGGAAGTTAGAGTTTCAGAACTGTGTGTTTGGTATAATAATTTGCCACCTTGATTTCTCTGTAGAAACTACTATTTATACAGAAAATAATGACTGAAATGTAAACTGCTATGGACACGTGGCTACGTCTCATTAACCAGTGATGGACTTCGTGCCACGCTCGATGCCACATACTGCCTACGTTGTATTAACCGTAGTCTTGAAATTTGACACAACTGTTTGCCAATAACTGCTTGACGAAGTCCTGAATACACTGTCCTGTCGAAAACTCTTCCCTGTCGAATTGGTGAAGACTTCTTTTGTCGAAAACATGCTGAGATGACTTAAATGTCACTTTTTCTTTCCGAAGGCATTATGAATGATCTTTAATGAAGAGTCAAACCCTATTAACTAACCACTCAAAAGCCTTGTCGAAATTCTAGGCTAACAGGTGCTAATAATTCCAACTCTAATAATGGTATTGTTGATGAAATAAAGTTGTATTATGACTGTAGATATTTGGCCTCATCTGAAGCTGTGTGGAGAATTTTTTCTTTTGACATCCATTATAGAGAACCCTCGGTCGAAAGGCTACAATTTCATCTACCAGGTGAACAGCTGCTTATTTACAGAGACAACCGGCCTATTGAATCTGTTCTTTCTAAGCCAACTATTGGAAGTTCCAAATTTTTAGCATGGATGGATGCAAACAGAAAATATTCACATGGAAGAGAACTAACTTATGCTGAATTTCCAACAAAGTTTGTTTGGAATGATGAAAAAAGGGAATGGTTTCCACGTAAATCTGGATATACCATTGGGAGACTTCATTATGTCCCTCCTGGAACTGGGGAGCTTTATTATTAAAGAAGATTGCTCAATCATGTTAAGGGAGCTCAATGTTTTGAACACATAAGAAAGGTTGAAGGCTTTGTTCACCCAAATTTTAAAGATGCTTGCTATGCATTGGGTTTATTAGAAGATGACAAAGAATATATTGATGGTATTAAAGAGGCAAGCCATTGGGGTACAGGCCGCTTTTTACGCAAGTTGTTTGTCACACTATTGGTGTCTCACCAAATTTCAATACCTGAAGTTGTGTGGGATGCCACATGGTTCTATTTAGGTGATGATATTTTGCATAGACAACGATCGATTCTTCGCTTTCCAGGTTTTGTTCTCGATCTTTCCTAACATGTTTTCCCCAGTTTTTACATTATTAGAGTAACAATATTTTCATTCACTCCTTATTTCAGAATTGCAATTGTCTACTGATGAATTAAAGACCTTTACTTTGGTTGAGATTCATAAGTTGTTGCAAAGCAATAATATGAGTCTTTCAGATTTTCCTACTCTGCCTCAACCTGAGGAAGACTTCCTTGCAACAAGTCAAAATAGGCTCATATTTGATGAAATGAATTATGATAGAAATAAACTAGAAGTTGAGAATCAGCAATTGGTTGCATCAATGACAGATGAGCAAAAAAATATTTATGACAAAATTATGTCACGTGTTAACGAAAAAAAGGCTGGTTTCTTTTTTTTTTATGTGGGTATGGTGGAGCTGGAAAGACTTATATTTGGAGAGGATTGACAACTGGTTTAAGGTCACAGGGGAAAATTGTTTTGGCAGTTGCCTCAAGTGGTATTGCTTCTCTTTTAGTTCCTGGAGGTAGGACAGCTCACTCTCGATTTGCAATACCACTTGACCCAGATGAGTGTTCGACTTGCAACATAAAACAGGGCAGTGACTTAGCAGAATTGATTCGTAGGTGTTCATTGATTATATGAGATGAGGCACCAATGACCAACAAAAACTGTTTTGAGGCTCTAGATCGAACCCTACAAGATATTCTGAGACCTCCTGACGCTGAAAGTTTAGGTGTTCTTTTTGGAGGTAAGGTTGTCGTTTTGGGTGGAGATTTTCGCCAAATACTACCTGTTATCCCGAAGGGAACAAGGAAGCAGGTTGTACATGCCACAATCAATTCTTCTTATCTATGGAATCATTGCGAGATTTTGACATTAACGAAGAATATGAGATTGTTGCATGGTACCTCAAATGATGATATTACTGAAGCAACAGAATTTTCTGAATGGGTCCTAAAAATTGGGGATGGCACAATTGGTGAAGTCAATGATTCAGATATTTCTATTCAAATACCGGATGAGTTGCTTATTAAAGATTCAGTTCAACCAATTCAAGCAATTGTTAATGCGACATATCCATCATTTCTTCATAAAATGCACGACCCTTCATTTTTCCAAGATAGAGCGATCTTGGCTCCTAGAAATGAAGTTGTGAACATAATCAATGACCACATGCTATCTTTAGTTCCAGGTGATGAACAGACATATCTTAGTTTAGATACACCGTGCAGCAATAATTATAATGTTGATGTCGTGGACGACATTCACACACCTGAATTTTTAAATACAATTGTTGCCTCTGGTCTTCCAGCTCATAAACTTAAATTGAAAGTCGGTGTTCCAGTTATGTTGTTGAGAAATATTGATCACTCTTCTGGATTATGTAATGGAACTCGGCTTATTTTAACAAAGATGGGTAAATTTGTGGTTGAGGCAACTGTTTTATCTGGAACCAATGCTGGTTCAAGGATTTTTATCCCAAGACTATCATTGACTCCATCTGATCCTCGCATTCCTTTTAAATTTCAAAGAAGACAATTCCCTTTAGCTATTTCCTTTGCAATGACTATCAATAAGAGCCAAGGGCAATCTTTAAAAAATGTTGGTGTTTTTTTACCCCAACCGGTTTTCTCACATGGTCAACTATATGTAGCCGTTTCAAGAGTTACTTCAAAAAAGGGTTTAAAAATATTGATAACCGATCATGAAGGTAATTCGACAAATACAACTTCAAATGTTGTTTACAAAGAAGTTTTCCAGGGACTCTCCTAGGTAATTTCCTCATTCAATTATATATGCCAATTCAATGATCAAGATATGCATATATACATCTTATATTTTGGGTTTTAGATTGATGGCAATTTTGCACCTAAAATTACACCATTTTCATATAGTGTCCACTAAATAAAGTTATTAGGATCATATTTCCCTCTTTTGTTTGTCCTTCGATTGTTCCTATAAGGACTTGGATTTGATGAACCAGCTTATGTTTGTGTGTAGTTGGATTATCACTTGACTTTTATATATCAATTTTTATATGAGTTTGTTGGTTGTTATATTCTCATAAACCAAGGTACATGGAGCTTGTTTGAAAAACTTCATCTAAATATGCATATATACATCTTATATGTTATGTTTAGCTTTAGTTTTAATGTTATACATCTCTCATGACTTGGATCTAATCAACCATGGATTACCAAGTTGACTTTACATCACATGTTTCTTTGCATGTTTTATTCTCTTCGGCCACACTCCCAGCCTGAGCCAAAGAAAAGTCACAACACGTTATACGCGATTCGCAGCTTCTGTACTCTTCGGCAACAGTTCGCGCGATTTGTTCTCTACTTGGCTCCACTCGCCGCTCCTACTTCGCCATCGGTCCTCCACGCCTCCACTTCAATCAATTATTCTTCCGGTTAGTGAGTTTTTCTCCATCAGCAATTGATTGTTCTTTCAATTTGTTTCAAAAAAAACCTAGATCTCCTCTGTGTTGCTTCGCTTGCTGTCCGCTAATTTACCCTAATTGCTTCTCTAAGTTGTTCTTCCCTAATTTAACGTAATTCCTTCTCTACTTGCTTCTGTTTCCCTAATTTTTGTATTTGGTTGCTTCTCCTACCATAAATCCTTCAATATGCCATTTCTCTGCTTCGTCTATTGAAGTATCGTTTTATCAGGGGAAGGATCTACAACAGTGTTAACTTTATATCGTTTATATCCTGTATTAGTGTATTCGGAAATAATAACATCTGAGTATGGTTTGTTATGGTCATCTGAAAATGAAATTTGTAAATTTTGTGAGAAATCAAAACCACAAACTTCAAAATGATATGATATACCCGTAAAAGGAACTACCATACGTTCCTCTGTGTAGCAACTGCATCTTTGGTTGTTGCGTGTTCTGAATCACCCACACATGTGGCAATTCCATTCCTATACTTCTCTGCACAACACACTGTGTAGCAACTGCATCTTCGGTTGTTGCGTGTTCTGAATCACTCACACATGTGGCAATCCCATTCCTATACTTCTCTGCACAACACACTGAATCACCCACAACATTTGTACTTGGTCTATGGTATTAGTTCCTGTTTTCCCCTTTATTATAGACATCATTGGCTTGCTGAATTTGTTGTATGCAATTTGCTGTACTGATTTAGTTTTCAGTGAGTTCAGTTTTCGTATTATCTTGAATTGCTCTTCTAACTTTTGGTTAACATTGACAATAATTGTTCCTTATATTTTTTTAGGATTGGTATCCAACTCATGGCTCCAAAGGTGTTTTCAACCGTCATATCTCTAGATACGGTTAGTAAAAAGTTGAGCCTAATTTCTTTCCCTCTTTTATTTCACTATCTTACTTTTAATTTGTTGATATCTTCGTTTTTTCTTTTAATCATTAACTTATAAACAAATCTATCGGATAGACTCTTTTACAACCATAACCCTCCTTTTTGTTCTTTTGTTTTTTCCTATTAAATAGACTCTTTCACTCACAATTTTTTCCTATTCTTTCCCAGAGACTACGTACTTAAACTTCCAACGGCTTTTTATACAGATTATCATCAACGCTTTCCTTCTAAGCTTTGGGTAGATACAGGTCATGGGACATCCTATCCTGCCTTTGTTTTTGTGGATGAACATGGTACTGCTTATCTGGACACAGATACTCATCTTAATATGGAGATTCTTGGAGCTGATGGTTTGTATGGCACACCTAGGAGTAGAGAAGCTCAACTTACTTACTTAAGTTCAAAGGGTGTTTTTATCATACATTGCCCAATGTCAACTGAACGACTTCGTCCAAGGATAATGCGTCATCAACCACCACCTATTCAGGTTGAATACCCCAACGATGAAGATGTCCGGGAAACTCCTCAGAGTAGTTCTTCTTATACTCAAGCTTTTGGAGACGGGTTAACTCCCGATAATCCAATCATTATGTAATAACCAACTTTTCTAGAATCAACATGTGCTTTGCCGTTAAGGCTTAAGTTGACTTTTTCTTTTGTTTCTATCCTTTTGAATCTACTAAGCACTTTTTAATTGTTAGAATTTGTCTTTCGTTTCTATTAAGCTAATTTTAGTATTATATTGATTATGCGGTACCTAAAGTTTTGACCCCGTGCATCGCACGGGTCATCCCACTAGTTATATATTCATTTAAGCAATGGTCGAATATCTTTTTTAAGAAGAGTTAAAAAAAGCATTGTGTCTAAATTACTATTATAATAATGTTATTGTTGACTTTTTCTGCATTTTAAAATAATGCACTAAATAAAGATAAAGTTGACATATTAAGTAAATTTTTTTTATGTCAAACGAAAGAAATTTTGATTTTCTTATATTGAAGTAACATGATTAGGAATGAGAATAGGCCTGGCCGATCGACAGGGGATTGTTGTCCAACCTATGTCAAACCTTTTTTCTTTTTAAATTGAGGAAAGGAGAATTTGTATTAATCAAAGTGACACTATTAGTCATTTTACAACTATCCTCGAGGGCTCAACACCTTAAGGATACAAGTCTAAGCTCTTACCACCGAGCTAGCACCTCAAGTAGCCTACGTCAAACTTAGACAATACCATTTTTTTTAAAATAGATAAAGCCAATGTTATTTTAAAAGCCTATTAAGTTAAAAATTTCAGGCTACAAGTCACAAAAAAAGTCTTCTAGGCCTACTAGGTCGATCTACTAGGTCATTTTACTACTACATAAAGCCAATGCTATTTTAAAAACCTCTTAAGTTAAATCTTACATTTTTTGTTAATTTAAACATATTGACTTACATAAATTTGACTTATTTAAAGGTATCATTAATTTTTTTTATATAAGATGTCCTAAAAAGATAATTCTTTAAAAGATTTTGATTGATCTTAAATTATAACATAATCTCATTAACGTACATTCTATTTACAAAAGCCGAAGTCACTCAAAAGATATATGGAAAGTTGCTCTATAAGGATCACTGATATTTTATTATTTATTTAATCTTTCAAACTGAACATATATTCAATTATTTAGTTTCAAACTGAATTGTATATCTTTGATTGTTGCAGGTACAAAGACTACCATAAAAATGAGAGTGCAAACTTCCTATTTTGGAATACTGTTTGAGTCTCTTATAGAGAGCACAACATTAATTGGAGCTTCAAACAAGAATGATTTATGATATTTCATTCCAATTAAAAACGCACAATTGAACACCGATATTTTTAACGTGGAAAACCCCTCAAAGAAAAGGGTAAAAACCACGGGTCGTAATAGCTCCATTATAATCAAATAAGGGTACAAGAGAGTCTCAACAAAGTGCACAAATAGTGCCAACAACCAGCCAATACAATAAAATACAAAGACTTACAAATTGAGAACAAGATGATGAAAATACCCAAAACTACAGCTTCGGTGCAAAGACGTTTTCTCTCTCCTCAGACCTCACTTCGACGATCCGAACGGTGAAAGTGTAGAACTATCTCTCCCGAACCGGCTGTCCAAAAACGAAGACGATCCAACGGTTAACGAATCCGGAATCTCACTTTTACGGTGACAGGTTTGAGAAAAACGGGAGTGGCTTTCTCTCTTCTTTTCTCTCTTTGGTGGCTGCTCTCTGTTCCGAAAATCTCTCTTTTTTCAACCCTAATTTAACCCTCTCCACTTATAATAAGTGAGAAACATATTGGGCTAAAATATTTGGGCCTTTATCCACATAGGAAGGGAGCCAAATACCTAACATATCTCCCCCTCACAACTATGTGGAGGCGATCGCCAAACCGGCGATATCACAACAAATTTGAAACTTCCCTCTTGGCAAAGCTTTAGTCATCATATCTGAACCATTATCATATGTATGAAATTTAGCTAACTCAAACAACTTAGCATCCAAAACATCATGTATCCAATGATACCTCACATCAATGTGTTTGGACCTATTATGAAAAGTCGGATTCTTACCAAGATGAATAGCACTTTGACTATCAACAAATAAGAAATATTTGTCCTGAACATAACCAAGCTCCTGCAAGGATTTCTTCAACCATATCAAATCTTTGCATGCTTCGGTAATGACAATGAACTCTGCCTCAGTAGTAGATAATGCTACACATTTTTGCAACCCAGACTGCCAAGCCACAGCTCCCCCTGCAAACTTAATCATATACCCCGAAGTGAACTTCCTGGAATCAATATCTCCAGCCATGTCTGAGTCGGAGTATCCCACTAAGGTGGGTTTGTCACCTCCAAAACAAAGTCTCATACAAGTAGTACCACGAAGATACCTTAAAATCCATTTCACAGCATTCCAATGCTCTCTACCTGGATTTGACAAAAATCTACTGACTGTACCAACAGCATGCACAATATCTGGTCTTGTACACACCATTGCATACATCAAACTACCCACAGCAGACGCATAAGGAACTCGTTCCATATCAATTTTATCATCTTCATTTGAAGGACTTTGTTTTGAACTCAACTTAAAATGAGTAGCAAGAGGAGTGCTTACCGCCTTAGAGTCTTCCATCTGAAATCTCTGCAACACTCTTTCAATATAGTGCTCTTGTGATAGCCAAAGTTTCTTCTCCTTTCTGTCACGCATGATTCTTTTACCAAGAATCTGTTTAGCTGCTCCCATGTCTTTCATGGCAAAACACTCGCCCAACTGCTTCTTTAACCTGTCAATCTCGGAAATATTTTTCCCTACAATAAGCATGTCATCAACATATTACAACAGGATAATGAAATCATCATTAGAAAAATTTCTAACAAAGACACAATAATCAGAAGTAGTCTTTTTATATCCTCGGTCACACATAACTGACTCAAACTTCTTGTACCACTGTCTTGGAGCCTGCTTCAAACCATATAGACTCTTTCTTAGTCTACACATATAGTCTTCCTTGCCTTAAACAAGAAAACCATCAGGTTGTTTCATGTAGATCTCTTCCTCCAAATCACCATGAAGGAAAGCTGTTTTTACATCCATTTGCTCTACCTCTAAATCTAGAGTAGCCGCCAAACTCAACACAGTTCTAATCGATGACATCTTTACCACAGGCGATAAAATTTCATTAAAATCAACACCCTTTCTTTGACGGAAACCCTTCACCACTAATCTGGCTTTATACCTTGGAGACTTAGGGTTACTCTCATGTTTCACTCTATAAATCCACCTGTTTTCCAAAGCCCTTTTACCTTTTGGCAACTTCACCAAATCATAAGTGTGAATATCATGCAATGACTTCATCTCATCATGCATTGCATCCAGCCACTTTTGACTTTCTTCACTTTTTATGGCCTCTTGGAAATACTCAGATTCCCCTTGATTGGTCACTGTCACATACTCATCAAAATTATAGTTTGTAGATGGTTGTCTTCCCCTGCTAGACCTTCTGAGTTGAGCTTGAGATGACTTAGAAGCCTCACCAGGATTCTCATCTTCTGACATCTCATTCTCATCATCATCATTAACTGGAATATGTAACTCATCTTCAAGTTGTTGATCATCAATATGTGGCTCACCATTTTGAACATTACCATCAACACTATCCAAATTCTGAATAGGCAACCGAACTGGATCAACATCTGACAAGTTTTCATCTTTCTTGGGTGTAGTCTTCTCCACCTTATCAATGTCCTCAATAGTTTGGTTTTCCATGAAAACAACATCACGACTTCTGAGAAGTTTTTTCCCTATAGGATCATACAACCTATAACCAAATTCATCTTGACCATAACCAATGAAAATACACTGCTTTGACTTTGTATCCAACTTGGATCTTTCATCCTGTGGAACATGCACAAAGGCCTTACAACCAAAGACTCTCAAATGATCATAATTGA
This sequence comes from Astragalus membranaceus, assembly GCA_039519185.1. NCBI lineage: Eukaryota > Viridiplantae > Streptophyta > Magnoliopsida > Fabales > Fabaceae > Astragalus > Astragalus membranaceus. The sequence goes on along the minus strand of CM076846.1, from coordinate 143,203,819 downwards.
CCTTCTTCCCAACCCAAACTTTATCTGGAACATCACTATTCAAAGCAACAGCGGGACTGAGATTAATAACATGCACTGCCGTGTACAGTGCCCACCCCAGTAGTGTTTGGGCAACTTAGCTTCCGAGAGCATACACCTCACTCTCCCAACTAATGTTCGATTCATCCTCTCCGTTAAACCATTTAGCTGAGGAGTTTTAGGAGGAATCTTTTCATGTGCAATACCCTGCTGCTTACAATAATCATAAAAGGGTCCACAATACTCACCACCGTTGTCGGTACGAACACGTTTCAACTTCTTACCTGTTTGCCTCTCAACCAGAGTATGGAATTGTTTGAACTTCTCCAACACTTGGTCTTTTGTCTTCAAGGCATAAACCCTTAATTTCCTGGAACAATCATCAATAAAAGTAACAAAATAAAGTGCACCACTAAATATTTTTACCTTTAGAGGGCCGCAAACGTCAGAATGCACCAGTTCAAGTAGCTCTGACTTCCTAGAGGGAGAATGCTTTTTGAATGACACTCTAGTTTGTTTACCAGTCATGCAATGAGAACATTTCTCCAAATCTGCATTCTTCAAACCTACAAAGCACATCCTTTTTGGCTAAGACATTTAACCCTTTTTCACTGATATGACCAAGCCTTCGGTGCCACAAAGATGCTTCCATATGCACAACATTCACGCTGTCTATAGAAACCATAGCTTTTGTCCAATACAGTTTAGAAATTTTCTTCCCTCTAGCTAAAACCAAGTTACCTTTGCTGAGTTTCCACTCTCCACCACCAAAGTGATTATCATAACCACAATCATCAAGCATAGACACAGAAATCAAATTAAAACGAACATCAGGAGCATGTCTGACTCCTTTAAGCAATAACCGTATTCCCATGTTGGTTTGCAAACAAACATCACCAACACCAATTACCTTAGATACACCATCATTACCCATCCTCAACACTCCAAAGTTGTAACACCCCCTTTCTAATAACTTTACTTTTTAAATAAAATCAGAGTCTCTTTTTTTTTTTGAAAACAATTCAAGCGAGTGCTACACTTACTCCATAAATATCAAGATACATAACACCATAAGAAAACGTTTAGTTCGCATCAACTAAATCCAATCACCACCAGCAGCGGAATAAATATGAGTTCTAAAATTTAAAACCAATACATCACCAATCAAATCTAACAGTTTTAGGAAAAATAATGCATAAACATAGGACACCCCCCCTGGTGCTACGTATCAGAGCGTGACACTTCCTACCAGACGAAGGCATAAAGGAATCCTTCACTCGTTATTACCTGCACGTTGCCGACATAAGAAGCAACATAAAAGCAGTAGGGTGAGTCTCTTTTCATAATTAATAACATATGGGAATTAAGCACTGCATAGGAAAAAGGAAACCAGGCACACCAATTCACAACAATGGGCACAATCACATCAACATTCTATTTCCAAGCAGCACTACACAATATATGGTTATGCATGTAATGCAACCCAAACTCCACGGGTACATGCATGTCGGATCCGTCACCAAATACAAATAGGCCGTAGCCTCTGCTCACCAAATAAAACTAGGCCGAAGCCTCTGCTCACCAATAATGCACATGTTTCATGAGGTGTTATGGAGAATGCATCACAACACACCACAATTCAATCAATTCACCATTTTAATTTCTAATCTCACCATAGTGCATTACACAGCTCACCAAATTAAAATTAGGCCGAAACCTCTGCTCACCAATCTCACCTTATCACACTCACCAATTCAGCCCACCACTCACACCAACACCAATTTAAATAGACCAACTTAGGATATTGACACGACATGGGGAAAATGAGAAAAAAATAGCCATTTGGACACTTGAACACCATCAGCCCAGAAACACCAGTAAAATAATTTATTTTTACATAAAATTGGAACAATTGGATAGACACTGAAATTAGCTTCGAAACGCATTTTGAACCGTTAAATTTGGATAACCGAGTCAAAAGTTACATTAAAAACAAAATAGGAAAAATACTTAGACATCCTGGAACTGGCGCATGGGCGCTGGGCGCCCAGGAAGGCAACACGCGCATAGGCGCTCAGGGAACAACAGCGCGCATAGGCGCTTGGCTCCCAGGAAGGCAACACGGCTTGGCGCATGGGCGCTTGGCACCCAGGAGAGGCAACACGCACAGGCGCACGGCGCCCAGGGAAACAGCACGCGCACAGGCGCTAGGCGCCCAAGGAAACAACGCGCACACAGGCGCATTGCGCCCAGCACAGCAACACGGCGCCCAGGCACTAGGCGCCTAAGACCAACTTGCAACAAAACTCATTTTTCTTCGAAATTGATTTTACACGAGCCAAATGCTCAGAACATGAAAACCCAATAAAAATTTCATCAAAAACTGAACATCATTTTTGGCGCCCATGCACTAGGCGCCTAGTGAAAACACGACATCCAACTCTTTTGTTGCCCAAAATCATTTTGCAGGAGCCATTTTACCTAAATATGAAAACCTGAAAACAATTTTTACAAAACTATCACCAGAACATTGGGGCCCTTGGCGCCCATGAGACAAGCAACTAGCGCCAAAACTGGCAGCACAGTGACCCAGAAACACCAACACAGGGCAACAGGCACAGCAGCACAGTGACACAGAATAGCAACACAGGGGCAACAGAATTTGGAAAAACTGGCGCAGCACACTGCTGGGCGCCTGGCGCCCATGACTATGGCGCACAACACAAAAATTCAGCAACACACATATGGCGCCCAAGGCGCCTAGGAGCTTCCAAAACCAGAATTTCTCACTTTCAATCACCAATTTAACATCACCCAACACTCAATTATATATATATGATTCAAGTGTCACCATGATTCTCAATTTCACCAAGTAGGCATCAATTAGTCATATATTCAAACATATGATATCCAATTCGCATTATCAACAACTCAAACACCAATCATGCGATTTTCAACATATCAATTCAACATCAATCATCACAATACGATCAATTAACCATCAACATCACAATTCATTCACAAAACTAACCTAGAACCCTAACCCTAAGCAATCACCAATTCGCATAAATTATTAAGAACAAAAAGAGGACCCCCTAACCTTATGGAAGTCAAATTGCTAGCAAAGCTCCAAGGAAAAATTGCAAGACTCCAATCAAGCTCTTCCTCCTCTTGAGTGATTCGCCCCCTTTCTCTCCTTCTCCTCTTCACTTCGCACTTCTCCTCCTCTTCTCTCTTTCTCTTTTACGTTTCTTTTCTTATTTTTTTTCAATAGAGTAACAAAATGAAACTAACCCCTAGACCCCTTGTGAGTCGAATACTTTGACAAGGCAATGGGCCACGGGCCTAATTGTGGATCACGGGCCCTTGCTCGCACCACTCAATCCGTGACAACACCTCCTAATAAATAAAAATAAAATAATTAAACCTTGAATTATTTAATTAAATTAAATAAATATTGTAAGCCTTAAATAACTTAATTAAATAAATAATTAAATTATTTTGGGGCGTTACAAAAGTCACCTGGAGTATAAGATGTGAAGAACTCCTTCTTAGGTGTAACGTGCAATGTAGCACCAGTATCAACTATCCACATGCTCTCATCTGACACAAGATTAATTGTCTCATGATCACGGAGAATAATAAGGTCATCACCAATAGTAGCAGTAACACGATCATCATTATCCCTTTGTTTCTGCTTACCTTTCTTGTCTTTATTCTCCCTCTTCCTCTGAAAACAATTCTTTTGTATGTGCCCTTTTCTGTGACAATAATTGCATTCCACATTTTCAAACCGAGACTTGGACTTGCTTCTGCTTTTCTCTCTACCACCCTTTGTTTCCTTTCTTTGAGTACTTCTCCCCTTCTTTTCAGTGACAAGTACCTTAGATTGAGATGAAGAACCCTGTGCCTTCCTTCTCATCTCCTCATTAAGTACACCACCCTTAGCTGTTTCCAAATAAACAATACCATTAGGAGCAGAACTCGTTATAGAAACCCGAAATGTCTCCCAAGAATCTGGTAAAGATAATAATAGAAATAGTCCCAAAAGCTCATCATCAAATTTAATACCCATTCCTGAAATTTGATCAAGAAGCCCTTGAAAATCACTCAACTGATCCGAAATAGAAGTCCCCTCCTTATACTTCAAACTTACGAAGCTATTCAACAAGAACAATTTATTATTCCCTGATTTAGAGGCATACAAGGACTCTATCTTCTCCCACAAGGTTTTTGCATTTGTTTCATTAGCAATATGGTTATAAACATTATCTTCTACATATTGGCGAATGAAACCACATACCTGTTGATGTTCAAAATCCCATTCTTTGGTAGATGTCGAATCCGGCTTTTTACTACCAAAAATAGGAAGATGCATTTTTTTCACAAACAACAAATCTTTCATCTTGCCCTTCCACAAATGATAATTTGTACCATTCAAAGAAACTATCTTTGTATTCATATTTGCCTCCATCATTCAAGCAAGTAAAACAGTCCCTAACCAAGAGCTCTGATGCTACTCTAATGGGGAATCAACACCTAAACGTAATAACAGAGCAATATGCAGCGAAAATAAATTCCCCAAACTTGCGAGAACCTATGAGGAGCAACAACGAATATATGACGACAAATAAAATGAAATAAAAACGCACAATTGAACACCGATATTTTTAACATGGAAAACCCCTAAAAGAAAAGGGTAAAAACCACGGGTCGTCCAGACCAGAAATAGCTCCACTATAATCAAATAAGGGTACAAGAGAGTCTCAACAAAGTGTACAAATAGTGCCAACAACCAGCCAATACAATAAAGTACAAAGACTTACAAAGTGAGAACAAGAAGATGAAAATACCCAAAACTACAACTTCAGTGAGAAGACGTTTTCTCTTTCCTCAGACCTCGTTTCGATGATCCCAACGGTGAAAGTGTAGAACTATCTCTCACGAACTGGCTGTCCAAAAACGAAGACGATCAAACGGTTAACGAATCTGGAATCTCACTTTTACGGTGACATGTTTTAGAAAAACGGGAATGACTTTCTCTCTTCTTTTCTCTCTTTGGTGGCTGCTCTCTCTTCCGAAAATCTGTCTTTTTTTCAACCCTAATTTAACCTTCTCCACTTATAATAAGTGAGAAACATAATGGGCTAAAATATTTGGGCCTTTATCCACATAGGAAGGGAGCCCAATACCCAACAGTTCCTGGTTCGAACTCGGAACATGATATCCAGCCTAACAATTCAGTATTTTCCAGTTGAGCTAGGTCTTACGGATAATACATGCAAATGTTTATTTGACTTAAAAGCTGAAAATGTGACCCACCGCAGGTGCTAGTGCCATTAACTTCTTTAACTCCACCAACATAGTGACTATTTCAAGTAAAGGAAGAAGAACTAAGTTGTGGAACCATGTAAAGATTGAAGAGTCCTTATCCATTAGGCTAAATTGAGAAAATTAAGTTGCACATTAACTAGGATTTTAATTCATGCTTTATCTAAGTTTGTATTTTTGTGGTTCACGTTTTGTAAAATATTAGGCCGTCAGTTTGGATTTAGCTAGTTTTATCTTGGTCATTGCCTTCCAATTTAAAAATTGTTCTGGAGTGGACCAAGGGGTCCCATTAGCAAAACCAGGAGGTGCGCTTAGCAAGTAATATGGATCAGCCCAACCGATTCAGCCCATATCCACCTCATGCGAACCCTGTAACACCCCTTTTCTAATAACCTTACTATTTAATAAAATCAGAGTCTTTTTTTTTTGAAAACAATTTAAGCGAGTGCTACACTTACTCCATTAAATCAACCACTTCACTTTTCATAGTTCGATTAAAACCACAAGATACATAGCACCATAAACAAAAAAAACGTTTAGTTCACATCAACTAAATTCGGTTACTACCAGCAGCGGAATAATAATAAGTTTGAAAATAAAACCAATACATCACCAATAACAATCTAACAGTATAAGGAAAATAACGCATAAACAAAGGACACCCCCCTGGTGCTACGTATCAGAGCATGACACTTCCTACCAGACGAAGGCATAAGGATAACCTTCACTCGATGTTACATGCACGTTGCCGACCCACCAAACTAGGCCGAAGCCTCTGCTCACCAATAATGCACATGTTTCATGAGATGCTATGGGAATGCGTCACAACACACCACAATTTAATCAATTCACCATTTTAATTCATATTCTCACCATAGTGCATTAATCAGCTCACCAAATTAAAATTAGGCCGAAGCCTCTGCTCACCAATCTCACCATAGCACACTCACCAATTCAGCCCACCACTCACACCAACACCAATTTCAATTAGGCCAATTTAGGATATTGACACGACATAGGGAAAGTAGATAAAAATTGCCATTTGGGCACTTGAACACCTCAGCCCAGAACCACCAGTAAAATAATTTATTTTTGCGTAAAATTGGAACATTTGGATAGACACTGAAATTAGCTTCGAAAGGCATTTTGAACCGTTAAATTTGGATAACCGAGTCAAAAGTTACATTAAAAACAAAACCGGAAAAATACTTAGACATCCTGGAAACTGGCGCCAGCAAAAACTGGCGCATGGCGCCTGGCGCCCGGACACTGGCGCAGGAAAAACTGGCGCAGAGCGCCTAGCAAAACTGGCGCAGCGCCTAGCAAAACTGGCGCAGCGCCTAGCACAACTGGCGTTGGGCGCCTGGTAAAACTGGCGCAGCGCCTAGCACAACTGGCGCTGGGCGCCTGGCAAAACTGGCGCAGCGCCTAGCACAACTGGCGCTGGGCGCCTGGCAAAACTGGCGCAGCACCTGGCAAAACTGGCGCAGCGCCTAGCAAAACTGGCGCTGGGGAACACAGCGCCCAGGCACAAGGCACCTAAGGCCAACATGCAAGAAAACTCATTTTACTTCGAAATTGATTTTGTACGAGCCAAATACTCAGCATATGAGAACCCAACAAAAAGTTTGGCAAAAAGTGACACGCCCCTTTGGCGCCCATGGACTAGGCACCTAGTGAAAACACGCAACCCAACTATTTTGGTGACCAAAATCATTTTGCACGAGCTATTTTACTTGAATATGAAAACCAGAAACCAATTTTTGCAAAACAACCACCAGAACATTGGGGCCCTTGGCTCCCATGACACAAGGCGCCTAGCACCAAGACAGCAACACAGTGGCTGAAAAACTGGCGCAGGCACACTGACTGGGCGCCTGGCGCCCATGACTGAGGCGCAGAAACACAGCAACAAGGCATATGGCGCCCAAGGCGCCTAGGAGCTTCCAAAACCAGAATTTTTCAAATTCAAACACCAATTTAGACTCACCAAACACTCAATTATATATATATGATTCAAGTATCACCATGATTCTCAATTTTCACCAAGTAAGCACCAACAAGTCATATATTCAAACATATGACATACAATTCACATTAGCAACAATTCAAAACAATAGTCATGCAATTTCAACCTAGGCCATTTCATAATCAAGCATCACAATACTATAATTCAATCATCCTCACAACAATTCATTCATAGAATTAATCCTAGAACCGTAACCCTAGGCATCACTAATTCGCATATGGCATTAACAACAAAAAGAGGACCCCCAAACCTTAGAAATTTGAAGACACCAAGCCAAGCTCCTAGGAATCACCCAAGTCACCAACAAGTTTCCTCCTTCCTTGAGCCTTGACGAAATCCTCCTCTTCTCTCTCTTGGAGGCGCACTCCTCTTCTTTTCTTTTCCTCTCTCTAGCTCACGGCTCTCTCTCACTCTCTATTCTTTTCTTTCTTTCTTTTTGATTTTGGGTGGAATGGAAAACTAACCCTTATAAATTAATATTTATCATTCCTGCCCCATAGTCTCTATTTAATTAATTAAAATAACTAATCAAATATTTTTGGGCTGTTACAACTCTCCCCCACTTAAAAGAATTTCGTCCTCGAAATTTCCTCCTGCCAATGCTAACACTCCTTCACTAACCAACTGCGGTATCTAGACAACTAGTGCTATCTAATACGCTGATCATTATTTCTTTGATTACCGGCGATAAGTGATCGGGCGGCCGTCCCTCCTACTTGTCCAGCCAGATAACTTCAAGAAACAACAATCAGGTCCACTCTCTAACGGTTCCCTAAGGGTCTTCGATAGAGTTTTGGGCGTAATCACATCGGTACCATGTGATCACCCCCAAGCCCCATTAAAGTTCCTTCCCATCATAACATTCCCCAATATAATCACAACATCGAATGACAACAGCAACATCAACAGCAGTCCATAATGCATATAGGATTCACAACAAGTCTCATAGTTTTCCTCACAACAGTCAGCATCATTACAACGGACATCATACAGCATGTCGCAACAACAACTCAATAATGGCCATAGGCCTACAACAGCATGAAATTAACCAAACAATTCGGGCCATCCAGCGGTACCCTCAACAAGACAATGTGGGCCATTCGGCGTTACCCAAGACAACAACATAAACATCAACATCATTAATACCAACATAATCGTCAACACATCATTAACAACCATCAACATCAACATAATCATCATGAACAACAACAAAATCACGACAATGGGCGCTAATGCGCCAACAACCAATCAACAGCAACAACAAATCAACAATCAACTGAACTTGCCACTCAGGCACATCAACGACGACAACAAAAACATCGTCATCATAACGACCACACAACACGACAACAACCAAAAATAGGCACAACTCATAAAAATAGGAGCAGTGCATAAAATTAGGGACTGTAACAGTAAGCTTCAGAATACAGTAACAATTATTTTCAGAAACAACGGCAGTGGTTTTCAGAAAAACAGTAACAATAATTTTCGGAAAACAGCAACAATGATTTTCTGAAAACAGCAACAATAATTTTTAGAAAAACAGCAACATGAGATGTACATATTATTCATCAATCACACGAATTCAACAAGGCATCATGGTATGATTGTCAACTTAAGAAAGAATCATGGCCAGCATGTAGCAGTTACTAATCATAAAAGAAAGTGGCTTTTTAGAGTTAATGATAACCATCCATATAGTTCGGTGTAGGGAAAATAATTTATCTCGTGGAAACAGCAGTTAAAGCATTAAAACAGCTAGAAGGGCCAATCCATGGAAACATCAATTCACAGCTAAAGGCAAATATACGAAAGGTTCAATCACATACATGCGCAACATACTTGTTTAGGATTCTTTCGACACGGGAAAATAAAACATGTTATAGAAATTGATTTTCCTTACTAGACTGAACATCAGCTTAAACATTTTGGGATAAGACATCTTTAAGAACATACGGTAACAAAAGCTAACTCAAAGAAGGGCACAAACAGTGCCAATGCACATTTTAAATCCTAAGGTTCTTCAAAATCACGTAGCATAACTATAAAGAGTGCAACCGCCAAAACAAAATCAGGAAAACTCAGTGTAGACAGTTATAGGTCATATTTATCATTTTGCCAAAAGAATTTTCCACCCAATTATGAAAATCGAAACAATGCTATTATTCTGTACCGATTATTATCAGTGTTAAATTGATAAAATAAAATTTTGACCCCTCTCCGGTGCACTACTTGTTATGTCATACTAGGAGGGTCCACCCAAATACACCAAAATAGAAATTAAGAAATATTGGGACAGAATACGTGGGATAGTAATAACATAAACTATAACTCATTTTAAAATCTTTTCACGTGGCTTGAAAAAGAGGACAACACAATAGTTAGGGCGTTCAAACCAAAAATTTTATCACTTGCAGTAGTCAAGGTAGCGAAACATCGTAACGTAATTGGCAAGACCAATTCACAAGGCACTTAGCGTGTAGCATCATTGTGCAATCAAAAGCACACCGTAGTAAAAACAAGACCAGTGTCCATTTATTAAAATAATTTTAATACCATCACTAGTATCCAACTATAAAATTGTTTTAATAGATGTCAAAAGCAATTTTTCAGAAATCTCCTTACTTTCCAGGTTACAAAACCACCCAGTGTAAATCAAGAGGCAATAACCAAAAAGATTTTGTCTAAAAATTCAAGCGCTCAATGTCAAGTTCACGAAGCATGGGAATTAGAAAATAATTCATGAGGACTCTAAACTCACAATCACTGCATGTCAAAAATAATCAGGGACACAGAGTAAAGAAAGATTAGCCGACTAACATGCATAAGTTGATTAGTAGCAGTATAGCAAATTTAGCCCTTCAATAGAAAACAGTTGTAGGGAATGGAAACTTAACATATTTAAGCGGGGACGTCATTACTCAGAGTGATCGAAACATTATTGCATGTTATCAACATAGTAACAACTTAAATAATCAGCAACACCATTTTACAATACAATTAGCCTTAACATCAAGACACACCACAAAAGAGTTTCACGTAAGGCTTAGTGTTGATTAATTAAAATAGTTTAAGAAAATCAAAACACACGTGAGTATCAACAACAATCACCTCGTTGGAAGCACACAAGCACATCAATTACACATTCAAAACTTGGGTCGCCAAATCACGGTGTAAATCATTGGGGACCACACTAATGAAGTCAAGCTTCACACAACCAGAAAGTTAACAATAAGAACCAAAAACAGAAGAAACAGGGTTCACACACAGAAATACGATACAACACACAATAAATAAAATCACAGAGTTCTCACAACAAGGAGGTTAAAAACAAACCAAAACAACAGCACATGATTCACACCTAGGAACACAACAAAACACATAACACTAGTAGGGACATCTCCCCCACTAGTTCATCTACCATTGGCAACTTTTGGTGTACCTGCAACACAACAATGGTCAGCACTAAAAGGACAACAGTTGGTCGTTAACCGACACAACAACTCGACGACTTGGCCGGACGGACCAACCATTGCTCTGATACCACTAATGTAACACCCCTTTTCTAATAACCTTACTATTTAATAAAATCAGAGTCTCTTTTTTTTTTTTTGAAAACAATTTAAGCGAGTGCTACACTTACTCCATTAAATCAACCACTTCACTTTTCATAGTTCGGTTAAAACCACAAGATACATAGCACCATAAACAAAAAAAACGTTTAGTTCACATCAACTAAATTCGGTTACTACCAGCAGCGGAATAATAATAAGTTTGAAAATAAAACCAATACATCACCAATAACAATCTAACAGTATAAGGAAAATAACGCATAAACATAGGACACCCCCCCTGGTGCTACGTATCAGAGCATGACACTTCCTACCAGACGAAGGCATAAGGATAACCTTCACTCGATGTTACCTGCACGTTGCCGACATAAGAAGCAACATAAAAGCAGTAGGGTGAGTCTATTTTCATAATTAATAACATATGGGAATTAAGTACTGCATAGAAAAAGGAACCAGGCTAACAGACTCACAGCAAAGTCAATAACCATATCACAATTACAATCACAAATCCACAATGCAAAAGGTATGGTTATGCAATGAAATGCAACCCAAACTCCACGGGCACATGCATGTAGGATCCGTCACCAAATACAAATAGGCCGTAGCCTCTGCTCACCAAATAAAACTAGGTCGAAGCCTCTGCTCACCAATAATGCACATGTTTCATGAGATGCTATGGGAATGCGTCACAACACACCACAATTCAATCAATTCACCATTTTAATTCATATTCTCACCATAGTGCATTAATCAGCTCACCAAATTAAAATTAGGCCGAAGCCTCTGCTCACCAATCTCACCATAGCACACTCACCAATTCAGCCCACCACTCACACCAACACCAATTTCAATTAGGCCAATTTAGGATATTGACACGACATAAGGAAAGTAGATAAAAATTGCCATTTGGGCACTTGAACACCTCAGCCCAGAACCACCAGTAAAATAATTTATTTTTGCATAAAATTGGAACATTTGGATAGACGCTGAAATTAGCTTCGAAACGCATTTTGAACCGTTAAATTTGGATAACCGAGTCAAAAGTTACATTAAAAACAAAATCGGAAAAATACTTAGACATCCTGGAAACTGGCGCCCAGCAAAAACTGGCGCAGGGCGCCTAGCGCCCGGACACTGGCGCAGGAAAAACTGGCGCAGGGCGCCTAGCAAAACTGGCGCAGCGCCTAGCACAACTGGCGCTGGGCGCCTGGTAAAACTGGCGCAGCTCCCAGCACAACTGGCGCTGGGCGCCTGGCAAAACTGGCGCAGCGCCTAGCACAACTGGCGCTGGGCGCCTGGCAAAACTGGCGCAGCGCCTAGCAAAACTGGCGCAGCGCCTATCAAAACTGGCGCTGGGGAACACAACGCCCAGGCACAAGGCACCTAAGGCCAACATGCAAGAAAACTCATTTTACTTCGAAATTGATTTTGTACGAGCCAAATACTCAGCATATGAGAACCCAACAAAAAGTTTGGCAAAAAGTGACACGCCCCTTTGGCGCCCATGGACTAGGCACCTAGTGAAAACACGCAACCCAACTATTTTGGTGACCAAAATCATTTTGCACGAGCTATTTTACTTGAATATGAAAACCAGAAACCAATTTTTGCAAAACAACCACCAGAACATTGGGGCCCTTGGCTCCCATGACACAAGGCGCCTAGCACCAAGACAGCAACACAGTGGCTGGAAAAACTGGCGCAGGCACACTGACTGGGCGCCTGGCGCCCATGACTGAGGCGCAGAAACACAGCAACAAGGCATATGGCGCCCAAGGCGCCTAGGAGCTTCCAAAACCAGAATTTTTCAAATTCAAACACCAATTTAGACTCACCAAACACTCAATTATATATATATGATTCAAGTATCACCATGATTCTCAATTTTCACCAAGTAAGCACCAACAAGTCATATATTCAAACATATGACATACAATTCACATTAGCAACAATTTAAAACAATAGTCATGCGATTTCAACCTAGGCCATTTCATAATCAAGCATCACAATACTATAATTCAATCATCATCACAACAATTCATTCATAGAATTTATCCTAGAACCCTAACCCTAGGCATCACTAATTCGCATATGGCATTAACAACAAAAAGAGGACCCCCTAACCTTAGAAATTTGAAGACACCAAGCCAAGCTCCTAGGAATCACCCAAGTCACCAACAAGTTTCCTCCTTCCTTGAGCCTTCACGAAATCCTCCTCTTCTCTCTCTTGGAGGCGCACTCCTCTTCTTTTCTTTTCCTCTCTCTAGCTCACGGCTCTCTCTCACTCTCTATTCTTTTCTTTCTTTCTTTTTGATTTTGGGTGGAATGGAAAACTAACCCTTATAAATTAATATTTATCATTCCTGCCCCATAGTCTCTATTTAATTAATTAAAATAACTAATCAAATTTTTTTGGGCTGTTACAAACCCAACATGCTTGGACGGTCAAGATCGACTCTACCCATCCAACGATGCACGAGAGGGCACGATTTCCAATAAATACAGGCAAACTTTGCCCTAAGAAAGGTTCAATCTCTATTCCTTAGTACATTCACTCATATATTCGATATACTGACTTGAGCGTCGGAGTGGCGTGCAGGTACCCCCCCGGGCGCTCACTGACCTCCTGCCAGGGCAACAAGAGACCTACCAACAGCAGCTGACCAAAATACTGCTAGGTACAGAACAAAGATAAATTTGGAATGATCAAATTTAAGTTCATCAATACATTTTGTAATATCATTTTACAGTGGATAATTATCATTACACGTTCTCTCTTTTTTACATTCCTTTACTTTATATAGGCTGAAGATTTTGGCCTCACAACAAAATATTTGCTAAGTGTTATAATGGGCACCGTTTTTCAATCATGGAATAAGATTTGATCAACGTAATATCAATTTCATATTTTCAATTTCATATTAGTTGTTTAAATGGTGTCCAATTTTATTAAGTTGGGAATGTAATATATTAGACTAGGTAGTAATCAACGGATTGGTTTGAAGATTTCACTAATTTTGAATTGAGAAATATTTGTAGTAGCCAACGCGGTCGACCCGTACGAAAGTGCACAGGTATAGTACTAGTTAAGCTAAAAAGTTTAGGGTACAGGCCACCAAAAAAGCCTTCTAGGCCTACTAGGTCGATATACTTAAGTAAATATAAATGATATCTTTTATTACTACTACTACCATAATATTAAATTTTGTAATTTATGTTTTTTTTTACAATTGTAATTTATGGTAAATCCTAAATTTATTTACATTTTTTTGTTAATTTAACATATTAATTTACATAAATTTGACTTATTTAAAGGTATTATAAAAAAAATAGTTTAAATAGGATGTCTTATAAATATAATTATTTAAAAGATTTTAATTGATCTCAAATTAGAACTTAATCTGATTTAGTGTTTTAAAACCCAGCTCGGCCTGGTCGGTCTAAACGGGAACCAGACCCTTGTCTGAGCCAAGCAGGCTATTGGATCGGAAATGTTGTGGCTCAGTAGTGATGTCATCTATACGAGCGTGACTTGGAGTGGGCCAGGTGTGAATCCGAGCGAACCGGCCGAATGAGTCACAAGACAACCGGGCGTTATAATATTTTTTAAAAAGTCAGTGGGGGATTGAACCCCAACCCTGGGATTGAGAATGATGGCGCTCTACTATTGAGCTATTACCACAATTCGTTAGTTTGTTGCATACAATTAGTATAGAGTTTAATTTATATACACTAACCGTATATAAGGGTCTTTACACCAACTTCCAATTACATTTCACCATTTAGGCACGTCGAGTTATTCTCAATTAAAGTAAAAAAAACGGAAAAATTAGTCAAAGTAACCTTTCATGGGAGGAATGAGGTTAGAAGAACATGAGGCAGTGACATATCTGTTATTTTGACTTATTTTGCGGTTTTTTTTATTTTAATTGAACGGCTAAATGGTGAGTTGTGATTGCAAGTTGATGTAAATGTCTCTATACACAGTTAGTGTATATAAATTAAACTCATCAGTATATATCCTTTTTGAATTATCATTTCTCATCATGAAAAACACAATTGTATGATCTTGTAGCTAGAATTTTTATGTTGTTATATGGATATTAAAATACAATTTAATGATTTTGTATCATCTAAGATATATTTATGTTATATATAAATGAATTTAGACATATTTATTTAAGTAAGAAATTTACGTAGTTATGAGATTATTAAATTTGGTTAGATACTCATATTGTGGTTAATGGATTTGTTTGAAAAATTAGATTCTAGGATTATTAAATTTGTTTGTGAATTTTCAAGGCATATTGTGTAATTTTAGTAAATTAAGTTTTACGTGTTTGAAATTTATAGGTCCTAAAAAATTGAGAGTTTTTTAATCGAGACCGAGTCAATAGTAATGCGGATCAACTACTGACGCCTCGGTCCGACCCTTGACACAGTGACCCTGGTACATTCACCGAGTCGGTCACCGATCCGGTTCTTAAAACATTGATCTCATTGACGTACTAGTTTGTTATTCTCTTTACAAAAGCCTATTAGGTTAAGGCCTAACAGTTTCAACGCAGGACAGACTTAGGCCTTTCGAAACACAGCTCAGCCCAACCTATTTGCACTCCTATACGTGACTAAGGTTTTGTTTGGCAAGTTGATAAACTCCAATCTAATGCATTTTTAGAGATACTTTTTAGTCATTTTTAGAGCAAATATTAGTCATAATATAAATCACCGACTTAATTTGCTGTTTATTTTGCAGAAAGAAAGAAAAAGATCAAAAGCATAAAAGTCCCACTTAATACCACTTAAATATATATATATATATATATATATATATATATATATATATATATATATATATATATATATATATATATATGGGCTTGAAAAAAAAGCAAAGGATCAATTTTCAATTAGAGCATGGTGCAGCCCAATTTGTCCTCGGCCAAGGAAGGAAGTTCAAGGCCGGCCCATTAAATGTAAGTTGGAAAACAAAAAGGCCAATGCTGGGCATTTGAGTGTTAGCGCTGAAAATGTGAAGAAAATAATTGTCAGCCCAATTTAAGACATAATCACATAAGGCAAGTTGAGAAAGTTGAAGCCCATTAAAAAATGGAAGATTGGCAATCATGTTACCCTAGGCCGAGGCTTCAATGATAAATAGG
Source organism: Astragalus membranaceus (assembly GCA_039519185.1). Taxonomy (NCBI): domain Eukaryota; kingdom Viridiplantae; phylum Streptophyta; class Magnoliopsida; order Fabales; family Fabaceae; genus Astragalus; species Astragalus membranaceus. Next base: position 143,187,707 of record CM076846.1, on the reverse strand, counting down.
CAACAACAATAAAATTATTTTAAGCAGTAACTTAGCGATGCTAAAAGTGAGTTCCCCGTTTTTGAAGGTCTGCTAGGGTTTTTCAATTAGGGTTTACTGTTCCCTGTTGGGGCGCTGTTTCCTCTGGAACTCGTTTGGTGTTACCCATCACCCCTCTTTACTCTCTCCTCACCCCACATAGTTATTGCCTCCAACCATCACCACCAACCCTTCGTACACAATACCAAACCATTACCACTACTCAGTTTCTAAAATCACAACCTCAAATCATACAAACCGTTTACACACAAACCAAGCCACAATGACCTAAATATTATAACCTACCATTATTACATACCATTATTACATTCATCCAGCTCACTATCACAAACAAATCAAATCACAAACTGGCACAAACACAGTCATTCTAAACCCACCCAAATCCTTCACATATCAGTTACAATCTATTCCCATAACCCAGTCATAAAACCCCAAACTCGTTCCTTCCACCTGGTCACCTTCTAATGGCTTCATCATCTTCACACCAGCCTAAGAAACCGGACAACCCAGAGGAACTCAACGAAGTGCTCATACCTACAAACCATAATAGTGTGTTAATTGCAAAAAGGACATTAGTTGGTAAACTACTCACTAGCAAAGCAATGAATAGAACTGCAGCAAGAGAAGTTATCAATAAGGCTTGGGCTGCTTATGATAGATAGAGTTATGGTTAACTAGCCATGGAGAGCTTTCTTCCCTAATGCTGCTGCCTTTTCTCTTCCCATAGTGAATTCAGATCACTCCCCTATCCCCTTGAAACCTAATCCTCCCCTCACTAGTGGTAAATCCTTCAAATATGAAGCATTTTGGGATGAACATAATGACTGCTGGCAGATTGTGTCTTCTGCTTGGAATTTTAACCCTAATTGGAGTCCTTGGAAGAACTGGGATAGGAAGGTTATGAGTTGCAGGAACTCCCTAAGAGGGTGGCACAAAAGAACATTTAGGAATGCAGCTCAAGAAATTCAAAGACCTCGGAGCTCCTTGCAGGACCTAATGAACAAGCCCTCACATTTGATTGATTGGTTGGAGGTAACCAACATCAGAAGCACGATTGATCAGCTGTGGCATCAAGAGGAGCTTTATTGGGGGCAGAGATCTCGCATTAAGTGGCTAACTATGGATATAATAACTCAAGATTCTTCCATGCTTCTACTGTACACAGAAGGGATATGAACAAGCTTTTGAGAATCAAGGATGAAAATGGATCATGGTTAGAAGGTCAAACAGAGGTTATGAATGGTATTTGGCACTTTTACAATCACCTATATACTAATGAAAGTACTAATTATGTTGATCAATGTCTAACAGTTATTCCCTCATGCATTACTCCTGATATGAATGATTCTTTAACTAAACCTATTATGTTTAGTGAAGTTGAGGCTGCTGTTTTTAACTTGGGTACTTACAAAGCTCCTGGCCCTGATGAGCTTTTCTTCCAAAAAAAATTGGGAGACTATTAAAACTGATGTTTTTGAGGCAGTCTCTCAATTCTTTACTACAGGTATTCTAGGTGATGACACAAACCTTACCTTTGTTGCCCTTATCCCAAAAATCCCTTTACCAGAATCCATATCCCACCTTAGGCCTATCAATTGCTGCACCTTTATTTACAAAGTCATAGCCTCTATTTTTGTCTCTAGACTTAAACCTATCATATCTCAAATCATTTCTTCTCAACAAAACTCAGGGAAGAGGGGGTAGAGGCCTTACTATCAAACTTGATATGAACAAGGAATATGATAGGGTGGAGTGGAATTTCCTATCTACTGTCCTTAGAGCCTATGGTTTTGCTGACTCTTGGGTGGCCTCTGTTATGAAACTAGTGTCCACTGTCACATACACTTATCAAGTTAATGGTTTCACTTCTAGAAAAGTTTTTCTTAAAAGAGGGTTGAGGCAGGGAGACCCTTTATCCCCGTTCCTCTTTATCTTGGTCTTTGATGTTCTTTCTAGACTAATAAGCAATGCTTGTAACAAAGATTTACTTCATGGTATCTATTTACTAGAGACACTGAGGAAGATGTTTTTTTGCAGATACTGCACCCTCTCTTTCACACTTGTTTTTTGCAGATGATGCAATTCTATTTACTAGAGACACTGAAGGAGATGTTTACCAGTTGATTAACATTCTCAATGTCTTCACTAGTGCTTCAGGGCAAAAACTTAATCTCTCAAAGTCAGGGATCATTTGTGGGACCTAAGTTCTACCTAATTGTAAATCCAAGGTGGCTGCCAAGACTAACATTTCTATTTGGGACTCTCCAGGCAAGTATCTTGGTATACCCGCTGAATGGGGGGGTTCAAAGGTGCAAGGGCTCTCCTGGCTAAAAGATAAAGTTATTAATAAGTTAGAAGGGTGAAAGGAAACCTCCTTAATGCTGCAGGGAAAGAAGTTCTCATTAAGGCAGTTATTCAAGCCATCCCCAGCTACATCATGGTCATCCTGCAACTGCCAAAAACCTTTTGCAATTCTCTCACTGCTTGTGTTGCAAGGTTCTGGTGGCAGTCCTCTGGTAAGGCTAAGGGTATCCACTGGAGGAAATTTGAAGACCTATGCTCACCTAAATCCATGGGAGGTCTGGGTTTTAAAGAATTTGGCAAGATGAATACTGCACTATTAACTAAACAGGATGCTTAACCCTAACTCTGTCTGGGCAAGTACTCTTAAAGGTATCTACATTCCTAGAGGGGATTTTTGGAATGCTAGCATTGGAAGGAGTCTGATTCATGGGAGGAACCTTCTTAAAGCTGAAGGAAGATGGAACATTGCAAATGGCAGCAGGGTGGGTATTAGTGATGAAAATTGACTTGCTAATGGGGCTAAGGCTACTATGCTACCAAATGTAAAGACTACAAGGGTTGAAGACCTATTGGATCACTCTCATAACTGGGATTTATCTAAACTCAGATCAAACTTGGCACCTCCTAGTGCTATAGCTGTCCTCCAAACCCCAATATCATGGTCTACTCATACTGATACAATCTATTGGCCCCACTCTTCTGATGGCTCTTATACTGTCAAATCAGGTTATAAATCCCTCATTACCTCTAAACCCTCACTCAACACCAACCCCTCATCCTCAAACACCAACTTAACTTCCCTATGGAACCAAATATGGTCATCTCACATTCCACCTAAACTGAAGAACTTCCTTTGGAGACTTGGCCACAATTTCCTTACCACTAAAGAAGCCCTTCACAGAAAAAGAGTTGCCCATAATCCCCTTTGCCCCCTTTGGCAAACAGAACTTAAAACCCTAGAACACCTTTTCCTTCTTTGCCCTTGGACCCAACCACTATGGTTTGGACTCCAATTCATCCCTATCCCTGCTAGAATTGGACTCACTAGTATTCAGAAATGGATTATTGACCTCTGCAACAATCAGTTGCAGAATGCCAAGGAAGAGAAAACTAAACTTTTCTATACTTTATAGCATATTTGGAAGTCTAGGAATGACTTAGTCTTTAATGGCAAAAATTCTAATCCTATGGAGACTCTATTCAGAATCCAAACTCAAGTTAATGAGTTCCTGCTAGCCACAAATCCCCCTACCAAAAACTCCACCCCTGTTCCCAGCCCTGGGCTTTTGTGGAGACCTTCAAGGGCTCCATACATCAAGGTCAACACCTATGTAGCGTTTAAGGAAGCCTTGGGCTTCATATTTACTGGAATTGTAATAAGGGATGATAGAGGAAATGTTCTCACCATGAGTTCGCGAAGAATCTATGCTCTTTCCACCCTTGTAGTAGAGGTGTTGGCCCTTCGTGACGCTGCATTACTAGCTAGCTCCCTTGATCTCCACCATGTTTTGCTTGAATCAGAAAATCAATGTGTGGTGGAGACATGCAGAGGAAACATCAAACGAGGTGAGATCAGTGAAATTGTTAAAGATATCAACCATATTCGTAATGATTTTAGCCTCAGTGGAATTACCTGGACAAAACGTGAAGGCAACAAGGTTTCTTACGAGATTGCTCGCTTGGCTTCATCTGATATGCTTCGTGGTGTTGGACTATCTGATAACCTTAGAGGGGGGGTGAATAAGGTTATGTGCAAAACTTGAGTTCTTTTTCGGTTTTCAAAAACTTTTGCTATGCTTGTTTAAATCAAACGCGGAATCTAAGATTTAAACTTATATGATGTAAGTAGGCAGACAGATCAGGCACAATGCACTATTACGCTATAATTAGAGTAGGATAGACAGATATTATAAACAGCGTAACAACAACTATAAACAGATCAGCGCAGTGATAGTATAATTATAAACAGATATAAATAGTAAATAAAGTAAAGAGAGAGGGGTAGAGATACACCAGGAATTTAGCGAGGTTCGGGATAAAAGCCCTACGTCCTCGGCCTCCGGCTTTGCAACCTTTGGACTTGATAACAACCACTATATGAGAAGAACCTCTTCAATGTTTACAAGCAACTTCCCTATAGCTAATCTCAATTAACCCTAATTGAGAACCCGAGCACACAGCTAAGGATTTCGCAACCGCTTCAATCTCATGTTTGAACGACCCAAGAGCAGCTCCCAGGATTTCAATACCACTTCAATCTCCTGATTGAGAGACCCAAGAAAACTTCCCAGGATTTCAAACCAACTCAATCTCCTGATTGAGAGACCCAAGAAAACTTCCCGGGATTTCAAACCAACTCAATCTCCTGATTGAGAGACCCAAGAACAATTCCCAGGATTTCAAAGTGACCCCCACAATAGTAGATTACAATATAGAAACTATGATCTAATCACCTCATATAATATGACAATATAATAGCTGTGAGAGATGAGTGACTAGATCTATAAAAAATGATATGAAAGTGATAGCTCTATTTTTCTCTTTCTCAGATCTAGAAAATGTATGTGAGAAGTAGAGAAGATGTTGTGATTTGTGGTGTGGATGAGTGAGTCGAAGAGTGTGAAGCACCTCCCTATTTATAGGTTTAGGAAAACGTAGAAATTTGAAAAAAAACATTTATTGCAAAGATGAATCGATTGTTTGATGAAGTTAAAATGTTGATGAATCGATTCTTATCATTTGAGAAGATATAAGAATCGATTATATGGCTAGTTAAAAAAAGAGAGGAATCGATTCTTTGCATATGGAGAACATAGGAATCGATTGTTTGTTTCTTTGGAAATAGGTAGGAATCGATTTTTACTTTGTTTAAAATGAGGAGGAATCGATTCATAGCCTATAGGATTGCTTGAAAATCGATTTCATAGTCTTTTGAAATAGAAGGAAAACGATTCTTACCTTTGGCTTATGTATATGCATGAATCGATTGCATACTTCAAACATAGGGCAAGGAAATCGATTCTTGGCCTATAGGTGAGCCTAAAATCGATTTCATAGCCTATATAAATTGTATAAATTGATTTCATAGCCATTGGAACAAAATAGAAATTGATTTTTGATTTCCACAAAATCGTTTTTAGGTTTAGGTGCCACCTTATGCATGCATGCAAAAATATATTTCAAAACCCTAATTTTGATGCATCATGCATGTTTTGAAAAACTCATCTCTCAACTACTAAAAGTCATAGACCTTCAGTGATAGGACCTTACACAGTGTCCTAAAGAAAGCGGATAAACAAATAGGTCTTGAACTGCTGAGGTGGCTTCTTCTCCAAGCTGCTCCATTTTAATCTTCCTGCTCTTTGCTTTATGTCCTGTACTTAATTCAACTTGAACCAGTAGTAGATAAGGTGTAATTTGTTATCATACAAAACAAAGAGTGTTTGCCCTTGGCTCAACAAACTCCCCCTTTTTGATGATAACAAATTACATTATGCATAGGGGGTTTGATAGTAATGGAACTTTTTCAAAAAGCTCCCCTAAGCATATGCATAATAAAATAAACAGTACATCAGCAGGATAGCAGCAATTATTTTCTCCCCTCACATATACCATGCATATATTCTCTCCCACATATAACATGCATAATATTCTCTCCCCCTTTGTTTTCATCAAAAAGGAGGGGGGTGAGCACATAGCATATGAGATATCAGAAACAGTAGTTCATGCTATGCTCCCCCTTTCTTAGTGATCCCCCTTAATAATTTTAGAATGCAAGGCTTTAGCAAAAAGAGGGTGGATCATCATGGTTTTAAAAATATGATACCCAAGATAATCATCCTTGGTTCAACAATATAGGTATCATTTTTAACATCAAAAATATGTTGCATCAAAGATCTAGTATAATAGCACTTGAGAAAAAGCTTTGATGCATACAAACAATTACTTCACATAAGTGTTTAATACTTGATAAATATAGTTGTGTTTTCCTTACCCACACAACCTTTACCTATTAAGCAGATTTATAGTTGGTATACATTACAGATTCACTAGCTTTGTTGCTCAAGTTCAAGAGTAGTGAAGCATTACCAGATTCATGAGCTTCGTGTCTCAGCTATCAAGTTACCAATCCCCTATACCTTGAAGCATACCTGCACAAAAAAAATCAAGTAGGAACTTTTGGTACCCATTTCTCTTTGGGTCCTTTGGGGTTAGTTATCAAGGGGGTTTTCACAATCCACCTTGGTTTCTTACAGGCAGGTATAAGGGTACCAAGCTCACATAATTTACGGATAGGGCATCTAGGTAAGCTATGGTTTCCCTTTTGACAGTAGGTGCATGAGAAAACAATGGGTTTATAACTTGAAGTAGATGCAACAAAAGTTAATTTCTTGTTTAAAATGGAGGAGGTGGAATTACCTTTGTACCTAATTCCTCTCCTATCAACATATTGATGTTGAGAGTGAAGCAACTGAGTCAAGGTCTTTTCACCAACCTCAAACTTTTTCAATGTTTCTTTCAAAAGTTCATTTTCAACTTTGGCATTTTCAAAATTTTGTTTAAGCTCACAAAACTCAAGGTTGATAGATTTATGCAGTTCATTCTTTAATCTATCTACTTCATTTTCAAGTGTCTCAATTTGAGTGAGCATGCTTTTGTTGCTCTTTGTCAATCTTTTGGATTTTAACAAGAGAGCTTCATGTTCAAAGCAGAAAGCTTCAAAAGCCTCACTCAAATCTTGACTACTACAATCATCATCAAGTAAATCATCATGCATAGAGGAATCAGAAAGACTAGAAGAGTTAAGGCTTACCTTAGATGAGTCATTTGCCATATGACAAACACCATTTGCAATTTGCTTTTCTTCGTCTGTGTCACTATCAGTGCCAAGACAATCCCATATAGTAGCCTTAGGTGTTTCACATGCCGTGAGACAGATGGCATTTGCAACCTCCTCTTCTTCACTGTCAGTATAGTTGTTCCGTGTAGCCTTCTTAGCTTTCTTGGATTTCTTTGAGTTATTTCTCTTTTCAAGTTTGTTGAATCTCATGAATTCTTCAAATAATTCAGCCATGTCTTCATCATCAGATTCTTCATCAGAATCAACCTCTTTCCTTGCTACCTTAGGTGTTTTAGCAGCAAGAGCAAGAGATTTTCTTTCTTTTACCATTTCTGCTTCTTGATCTTTGTTAGCAGCCAATACAACCTCAAAGGCTAGAAGTGACCCGATAAGATCTTCTTGAGGCAGAGTACCAATATCCTTAGCTTCAGTGATTGCACATGTCTTTGGAAAGAACTCACTGGTTAGGGAAGCAAGGATCTTCCCATTTATATCTTTTGTGGAGTACTTCTTCCCTAGAGCCCTCAGGTTGTTCACGATCAGATTCAGTCTCTGGTGCATAGCTGCTACAGATTCATCTTCCTTCATTTTGAAGGCTTCATACTCCGAAGTGAGGATTCTGATTTTTGTATCCTTCACTTGGCTCGTACCGACATGAGTGGCTTCCAAGCAATCCCAGATTTCCTTTGCTGTTTGACATCCTTTGACTCTACCATATTCTTCTTCACATAAGGATAAGTGAAGAATATTCATTGCTCTGGCATTTTGAGATATCTTATCCAACTCTGACTTTCTCAGCTCTTTCAGGTCAATGGTGTAGATATCCTCAACTGGAACTTCTTCTTCTTTGTTGGTAGCTTTACTTTTGATTTTCATTGGGATCAGTGGTCCATCTGCAATGATCCTCCATAAGGTGAAATCTATAGCCTGCACATGACATTTCATTCGACTACTCCAATAGTCATAGTTAGTCCCATCAAACAGGGGTGGCCTAAATAAAGACATCCCCTCTTTCAAAAAAGAACCCATAGTCACAGATAGATAAATAAAATTTAAATTGCGAGATGTAAAGCTCTATATGCAATTTCTAGCTCTGATACCACTTGTTGGACTATCTGATAACCTTAGAGGGGGGGTGAATAAGGTTATGTGCAAAACTTGAGTTCTTTTTCGGTTTTCAAAAACTTTTGCTATGCTTGTTTAAATCAAATGCGGAATCTGAGATTTAAACTTATATGATGTAAGTAGGCAGACAGATCAGGCACAATGCACTATTACGCTATAATTAGAGTAGGATAGACAGATATTATAAACAGCGTAACAACAACTATAAACAGATCAGCGCAGTAATAGTATAATTATAAACAGATATAAACAGTAAATAAAGTAAAGAGAGAGGGATAGAGATACACCAGGAATTTAGCGAGGTTCGGGATAAAAGCCCTACGTCCTCGGCCTTCGGCTTTGCAACCTTTGGACTTGATAACAACCACTATATGAGAAGAACCTCTTCAATGTTTACAAGCAAGCAACTTCCCTATAGCTAATCTCAATTAATCCTAATTGAGAACCCGAGCACACAGCTAAGGATTTCGCAACCGCTTCAATTTCCTAATTGAAGGACCCAAGAGCAGCTCCCAGGATTTCAATACCACTTCAATCTCCTGATTGAGAGACCCAAGAAAACTTCCCAGGATTTCAAACCAACTCAATCTCCTGATTGAGAGACCCAAGAAAACTTCCCGGGATTTCAAACCAACTCAATCTCCTGATTGAGAGACCCAAGAACAATTCTCAGGATTTCAAAGTGACCCCCACAATAGTAGATTACAATATAGAAGCTATGATATAATCACCTCAGATAATATGACAATATAATAGCTGTGAGAGATGAGTGACTAGATCTATAAAAAATGATATGAAAGTGATAGCTCTATTTTTCTCTTTCTCAGATCTAGAAAATGTATGTGAGAAGTAGAGAAGATGTTGTTATTTGTAGTGTGAAGCACCTCCCTATTTATAGGTTTAGGAAAACGTAGAAATTTGAAAAAAAACATTTATTGCAAAGATGAATCGATTGTTTGATGAAGTTAAAATGTTGATGAATCGATTCTTATCATTTTAGAAGATATAAGAATCGATTATATGGCTAGTTAAAAAAAGAGAGGAATCGATTCTTTGCATATGGAGAACATAGGAATCGATTGTTTGTTTCTTTGGAAATAGGTAGGAATCGATTTTTACTTTGTTTAAAATGAGGAGGAATCGATTCATAGCCTATAGGATTGCTTGAAAATCGATTTCATGGTCTTTTGAAATAGAAGCAAAACGATTCTTACCTTTGGCTTATGTATATGCATGAATCTGTGAGTATAAAAAGGGTTGCTGTTGTTGTTCTTTTCAAAGTTGATGTCATTGTTTTTCCTAAGTTGCTGTCACTGTTTTTCAAAGTTGCTGTTGCTATTTTCCAAAGTTGCTGTTGCTGTTTTTTTCCTAAGTTGCTGTCACTGTTTTTCGAAGTTGCTGTCACTGTTTTTCCTAAGTTGCTGTCACTGTTTTTACTAGGTTGCTGTCACTGTTTCTCCAACTATGCTGTTGCTGTTTTCCTAATTATTCTGTTGCTGTCTTTTCTAAATGTTGCTGTTGCTGTTTTGCTAAATGTTGCTGTTTGCTGTTTATTTTAAAATGTTGCTGTTTGCTGTCTACAGTTGGTGTTGTTTTAGTCCCTTGTGACAATTTAGTCCGTATAATTAGTTGGTTGTTGGTGTAACTGGTGTGCTGGCCTAGAACAATTAATTTGGAGAAGTAATGATGGTGTTATAAATAAAATGGTGTGACTAAATATTGGTCAGTGGGGGTCTATGACCTTCGTTGGTGTTGGTGAAGTTAATAAAAAATTATTGGTGAGCTGATTAACTATTGATGAGCATGCTATTGCATAATTATGGTGATTTTGGTGTGTATGGTGCATGGTTCATGGCGTCGCATAATCATGTGCATTATTGGTGAGCAGAAGGCTTGGGCCTTATTATAAATTGTTGGTGAGCAGAAGGTTTCGGCCTTATTTTGGTGAGTGCCCTCAAGGCAAATTATTGGTGATGATGGATCCACATGCATATGCCCTATTAGTTGGGTTGCATTGCATGCATTATTCACACTTTCGGTGTTGTTCTCTGATTGACGCAAAGTAATGGTGTATGTTATTATTGCTGTGATTTGGTGTTGTAAGTTGCCTTTTCTAATATGATGTTGATTTTATCTGTTATTATTTATGTAAAGAGACTCACCCTACTGCTTTTATGTTGCTTCTCATGTCGGCAATGTGCAGGTGATAGCGAGTGAAGGTGATCTAGTACCTTCTTTCTAGTTGGTCGAGTCGGCTCTGATACGTAGCACCGGGGGGGCGTTTTAGCTTACCGTTTTATTTAATTGATGTTATTAAACTATTTACTTGGTGATGTAACCTAATGTGTTGAGATTTGGTGTTCTCCGCTGCGATGTTTTTATACTTATGTTGACTTAAGCTAAACCGAATATTATGTTGACTGTGGTGCTATGTATTCTGCACTTTATGACTTTATATATTAATTTGGGAGATATCATACGTTGTTATTTGTTTAAATGTGGCACCCTCTTGCGGCTGCACTGAAAGTTTTTTTTGGAAACTCTGATTTTAAATTAAATAAACAGTAGTTTATTAGAAGGGGGTGTTACATTAGTGGTATCAGAGCAGTTCGGTCTGTCCGACCAAGTTGTTGAGTCTTTGGTTTTTATAATCCTCGAGTCTTGTTACTCGTTTTGACTTGAATCTTGTTTCAATGATTAGTTAAGATGGCGGGACGCAATGATGCTGCTCTTGCTGCTGCTCTGCAAGCAATGGCTCAGGCTGTGGGGAATCAGCAGGTTGCTGCTGATGCCGGTGCTCGTAATTTGGCCACGTTCCAAAGGGAGAATCCACCCACTTTCAAGGTTCGGTATGATCCTGATGGAGCTCTGGCATGGTTGAAGGAGATTGAGAGAATCTTCCGGGTTATGGATTGTACGCCTGCTCAGAAGGTGAGGTTTGGTACTCACATGCTGGCTGAGGAAGCTGATGATTGGTGGCTTGAGGCTCTGCAGAGGTTGGAAGCTGCTGGTGAAGAAATCACATGGGATGTTTTCAAGAGAGAGTTTACGAGGAAGTATTACCCAGAGGATGTGAGAGGCAAGAAGGAGATTGAATTTCTGGAATTGAGGCAGGGAAACAAGTCTGTGGCCGAGTATGCGGCGAAGTTCGTGGAATTGGCTAAGTTCTACCCTCACTATACTAATGATGCTAATTCTGAATTTTCAAAATGTATCAAGTTTGAGAATGGTCTGAGGCATGACACCAAGAAGGCGATTGGTTACCAGAAGATCCGGGTGTTTGCCGATTTAGTGGATAGCTGCAGAATCTTTGAAGAGGATAGTAATGCTTCCTACAAGATTGTAAAGGAGAAGAGAGGTTCTCAGGATCGTGAGAAGCCCTATGATATTTCTGGTGGTAAGGGCAAGTGGAAAGTTGGTGATTCAGACAAGAAGCCAAGTGGGCGAGATGCCCCTGCGAACATTGTGTGCTACAAGTGTAGTAAGCCCGGTCATAAGAGTTTTGATTGCCCAGTTAACAAGTGTTTCAAGTGTGGTAAAGAAGGTCATATAGCTGCTAATTGTGAGAAGAAGGATGTTGTTTGCTACAAGTGTGGAGAAGCGGGACATATTAGTACCAAGTGTTCCAAGCCAAAGAAGGAGAGGGTTAGTGGGACGGTGTTTGCCCTTGCGGGGTCTGAGGCGGCTAATGAGATCAGAGGTACGTGTTTCATTAATTGTACTCCGTCGCTTGCAACTGTTGATACTGATGCTACCCGTTATTTTATTGAGGTTAAATGTCGTGAGCGTTTAGGTCTTGTATTGTCTGCTAAGACTGGTCTTGTGTTGCCTGGTGTGTCCTCTGTGTCCCTTGTCGATCTTCGACAGAGACTTTGTTGTGAATTTTTGTTGTTTGCCGTTGGGTTGGTTAATTGTAATCTTGGGTATGAACTAGTTAGAGCATTACCATGATCATATTAATTGTCGTAGCCAGTCGGTGAGTTTTGGGAGGTGTTGAGTCTGGCCCGCTGCCGACCTAACACGAGATAAGTAGGATTAGACCTTGAGTTTGGGGAGTAACCCGTAAGAGTTGGAATTTAATTGAGTAAAACCATGGTAATCATCGTTGAGAGTATAGTATTCCAGTATCGGATAGAGGGTGTTTGAGTAGTCGAGTAGGACTTTGATAACCCACATATTAGAACATCTAATTAGGAGTGAGAATGTAGAGAAGGGTGTTTGGTCTGCTGCTAAGTATGCGATAGATTATAGACGAGGACGGTTAGAGATGACAAGGAGATTTGGTATTGGTTTCGTGAGTTTGACGTAAATTTTCGAGGACGAAAATATTCTAAGTGGGGGAGAGTTGTAACGCCCCAAAATAATTCAAGTATTTATTTAATTAATTTAATTAGGTGCTATAGTGGTTAGTTATATTAAAATAATAAATAGGGTATTTAATTTAACTAAGAGGTGGTGGTTAGTAAATAAGGGAGTGGTGTGTTAATTATGTTAGGGAGTAATGGAAGTAAATGAAAGGGGTGTAAGAAGGGCCCAAGTGCTTGAGCCCAAGTTTCATAAGTCTAAGATAGGGTCTTATTCACGTAGAAAGAAAGAAAAGAAAAAAACGAAGGGAGAGAAGAAAGAAAGAATTCGAAGAAAAGAGAGAAGAGAGAAGGAAAGAAACTTGCGAAGGGAAGAGAAGGGAAAGAAGGGCGCGCAAGGGAGAGAGAGAGATCGCACAAGAGAAAAGGAGAGGAGGCGCGACGGTTCAAGGAGAGGAGAGCTTGGATTGGCGATTTCTTTGGTGGCTTGCTAGGTCTTGTTGAATCCTTCAATTCTAAAGGTTAGGGGCCTCTCTCTTACATTCATAATAGCCTATAAGATTAGCAATCATATGAGTTAGGTTTTAGGAATGATCAATTGCTTGATTATGACGTTGTTGATTTAATTATGGTGTTGTTTCATGTGATATATATATAATGTTGAATTTAAATTGGTGATGCTATGTTGATGGGGGTTGAGATGAATTATGATTGCTAATTGTGTATGTAGGGTGTTTGTTATGTTGACCCAATGAAATTGATTGAAAAATAAAATATGAGAGTTGTCACACTGTTTCGGTTTTCTTGAAACTGGGACTGTTCGGTCAGTCCAAAAATTTCGTGTTTAATTGTTCTTGAAAATAGACTTCACGCCGGTCGTTTTGGCGCTGGTTTCGTTCGATTTGGAGTTGTGTAGCTCTAGTTATAGGCTCCAAAAGTTAGGTTAATAATCTGGGAGCATTCTGGACATAGGTTCTGTATTTTTAAAATTGGAAACCTTTCGTTTGTCCAAAAATTATAGGAATTATTTTGTTAGAAAATGGACTTAATTTTGGTCATTTTGGCACTGGTTTGGTTAAATTTGGATTTGTGTAGCTCAAGTTATGAGTCTCCAAAGTTAGGTCAAATTTCTGGAAGAATCTGTGAGTATAAAAAGGGTTGCTGTTGCTGTTCTTTTCAAAGTTGCTGTCACTGTTTTTCCTAAGTTGCTGTCACTGTTTTTCAAAGTTGCTGTTGCTGTTTTCCAAAGTTGCTGTTGCTGGTTTTTTCCTAAGTTGCTGTCACTGTTTTTCAAAGTTGCTGTCACTGTTTTTCCTAAGTTGCTGTCACTGTTTTTCCTAGGTTGCTGTCACTGTTTTTCCAACTATGTTGTTGCTGTTTTCCTAATTATGCTGTTGCTGTCTTTTCTAAATGTTGTTGTTGCTGTTTTGCTAAATGTTGCTGTTTGCTGTTTATTTTAAAATGTTGTTGTTTGCTGTCTACAGTTGGTGTTGTTTTAGTCCCTTGTGACAATTTAGTCCGTATAATTAGTTGGTTGTTGGTGTAACTGGTGTGCTGGCCTAGAACAATTAATTTGGAGATGTAATGATGGTGATATAAATAAAATGGTGTGACTAAATATTGGTGAGTGGGGTCTATGACCTTCGTCGGTGTTGGTGAAGTTAATAAAAAATTATTGGTGAGCTGATTAACTATTGATGAGCATGCTATTGCATAATTATGGTGATTTTGGTGTGTATGGTGCATGGTTCATGGCGTCGCATAATCATGTGCATTATTGGTGAGTAGAAGGCTTGGGCCTTATTATAAATTGTTGGTGAGCAGAAGGCTTCGGCCTTATTTTGGTGAGTGCCCTCAAGGCAAATTATTGGTGATGATGGATCCACATGCATATGCCCTATTAGTTGGGTTGCATTGCATGCATTATTCACACTTTCGGTGTTGTTCTCTGATTGACGCAAAGTAATGGTGTATGTTATTATTGCTGTGATTTGGTGTTGTAAGTTGCCTTTTCTAATATGATGTTGATTTTATCTGTTATTATTTATGTAAAGAGACTCACCCTACTGCTTTTATGTTGCTTCTCATGTCGGCAACGTGCAGGTGATAGCGAGTGAAGGTGATCTAGTACCTTCTTTCTAGTTGGTCGAGTCGGCTCTGATACGTAGCACCGGGGGGCGTTTTAGCTTACCGTTTTATTTAATTGATGTTATTAAACTATTTACTTGGTGATGTAACCTAATGTGTTGAGATTTGGTGTTCTCCGCTGCGATGTTTTTATACTTATGTTGACGTAAGCTAAACTGAATATTATGTTGACTGTGGTGCTATGTATTATGCACATTATGACTTTATATATTAATTTTGGAGATATCATACGTTGTTGTTTGTTTAAATGTGGCACCCTCTTGCGGCTGCACTGAAAGTTTTTTTTGGAAACTCTGATTTTTAATTAAATAAACAGTAGTTTATTAGAAGGGGGTGTTACACCTCCCTATTTATAGGTTTAGGAAAACGTAGAAATTTGAAAAAAAACATTTATTGCAAAGATGAATCGATTGTTTGATGAAGCTAAAATGTTGATGACTCGATTCTTATCATTTTAGAAGATATAAGAATCGATTATATGGCTAGTTAAAAAAAGAGAGGAATTGATTCTTTGCATATGGAGAACATAGGAATCGATTGTTTTTTTCTTTGGAAATAGGTAGGAATCGATTTTTACTTTGTTTAAAATGAGGAGGAATCGATTCATAGCTTATAGGATTGCTTGAAAATCGATTTCATAGTCTTTTGAAATAGAAGGAAATAGATTCTTACCTTTGGCTTATGTATATGCATGAATCGATTGCATACTTCAAACATAGGGCAAGGAAATCGATTCTTGGCCTATAGGTGAGCCTAAAATCGATTTCATAGCCTATATAAATTGTATAAATTGATTTCATAGCCATTGGAACAAAATAGAAATTGATTTTTGATTTCCACAAAATCGTTTTTAGGTTTAGGTGCCACCTTATGCATGCATGCAAAAATATATTTCAAAACCTTAATTTTGATGCATCATGCATGTTTTGAAAAACTCATCTCTCAGATACTAAAAGTCATAGACCTTCAGTGATAGGACCTTACACAGTGTCCTAAAGAAAGCGGATAAACAAATAGGTCTTGAACTGCTGAGGTGGCTTCTTCTCCAAGCTGCTCCATTTTACTCTTCCTGCTCTTTGCTTTATGTCATGTACTTAATTCAACTTGAACCATTAGTAGATAAGGTGTAATTTGTTATCATACAAAACAAAGAGTGTTTGCCCTTGGTTCAACACGTGGCGCTTGGTCTTTATCTCCACCTGATGTGATCCGGAGAGCTTTGGTTGCTGATTCTCAGAAATTATGGAGTTGATTGACGAATTTTCCAGTTTCAACAACTATGCTTGTTCTTTGCGGCGTTAGGGTTTTGAGGTTTCTGCATGTGGTGCGAATCTAGCCCTGATATGATATCTCTCTCTCTCTTCCGTATTTGACAATGTTTATTGTGTACTTTTGCTTTTAATTCGCATCGGATCTAGTTGGACCGGGTCATGTGACCCATTGTCAATTTGCTTTCATGTAGCCGTTTGTTTTTTTACTTTAACTTGCTTGAGCCCACAATGTGTGTGGTGCCAAGGCCACTAGCTGTTGTTCCAATCAGATGGGTTGTAATGGTTTGGGTCTTTGCCCACTATCAATGAAAATTATTCAACCTTGGACCAAAAAAAATAGGCAACAACAATGAATTGAAAAGAGAGCCGCACAACATTAGAAAGCCGTACACAGTTAAAGAAAATCAAAGATCAACGGAATGCGGACCCGGAAAAGAGCTGGAGTTGGTTTTGACTTTTGGAGCAGAAAAATGAGACTGAAGACTCAGAATAAGAATTTGTCTAATTTCTGGGTTACTATTATCTCTGTAATTTATGACTCTAAATTTCATTTCATTGTTCTTCATAACTATGGATAGCTAAATCCTTTACTAGGGTCTTAGGTGGATCTCGCAACTTTATAGACCTTTTATGTTCTAGTTTTATATTTGAATTCCTAATTTTTATTTCATAACTATGGATAGCTAAATCCTTTACTATGTTCTAATTTTTATTTCAAAAATCATGTCATCATTTTCACATCATTCAAAGATACGTATTTAGCATTTCATTCTGATACATGAAAGAGACCCTGCATCAGTCATGTGCTGCATTGCCTCCTAAAGTTATTTAGAATAACTGACGTCATTCATGCACGCATCCCATACATTTATATCTGCATTTTCGTCATGCAGGGTGATCCTTCATGCATTAGGACATGGGGGTATGTAATTTGGTTATCCCCATTGCATATGCACGGTTAATCTTCTTTTTTTTTTTACAAAAATATCATGTGTTCAAAATAGAATAAAGTCGTTGGTCTTTTGAAGCGATCAGGTCCTCCATGCATTTCATACATTTGCATTTTCATCGTACATATCCATCATCATGTGTTCATTCGTACGTTACATTCCCAAATAAAGAGAGAAAACATAACAGTATTTTATTATTATTGCATCATTCATCATCCAATAGCCTTTTGTTAGCTTCTTATTCTAGTTGAAGCATAAGAAAAAAGGGGTAAACAATACCCGTTTAAGGCATCCTTCTGTCACATTCAAAAATCATCACGCATTTCATTCATCTCCATTGTTGCTCATATACAACAAACATCCATATGTTCATGCATTGTACTTTATTCAAAGAAAACATATATAAAAAATCACCATGCATCCATAAACAGTTCATTATTCCCCTATCATGCATCTTATCATCTAGAAAATAACAAAAATATCATTCATCTCATCCAAAGTGCATCATCTTGCATATCTATACGCCAAAAATAATAAATATCACATTGGTATTATAAAAAATATTACATTCATTATTTCATTACTCATCTTCATGCATCATAAAAAAAAACAAAAGTCTTTCATTTCTATGCATCTCCAATACATTATCTCATTCATGCATCATAACAAAAACAAAAGTCATTCATTCCTCTCACATCCATCTCAAGGGCATCAGTCCTCTCGCATGCATTGAGACAAAATTAGAAATTGCTTTATTTTCTTCTTGCATCAGTCACCATCCATATTTTTGTTTTGTTAGCTGAAACAAAAAAGTAAATCATATAGCCATTTAAGATACCATTTTATCACATTCAAGCAATCATTGTACATTTCATGCATTCTACTAATTTTTCCAAAAAAATAAAAAATGAAACTCATAAGATTTTTTTTTTACACACTGTTTGATGAGAAACGATGCCTTCCTGAAAATATATTCGAATCGATTCCTCTTCCTTGGAAAATGTTGTCACACCCTAACTTGATCCACCGACATCAAGTCCTTCACCCTTCACTCCATATACCTCCTACTCATACCCACTTAACCATTCAATGGAATTCACCAATAACTCATTCACCATCATGGTCACTACAATATTGACCGTATCGCCCTCAAACCCCTACTCCCATAGGCTTGACCCTTAGTCACTGCACGCCCCACCAAGGGCATCAGTCAACATATATCTCACCCCCGTGATAAGAAGCTTAAATGTCTATTTTGTTAACTTGTGTGGTTTTAACAATTAAAATTGTTCTATCTTAAGCGGTGTTAACTCTCCATGAAGCATTTGCAAAATAAACTAACATGACATGTGTGTTTACCCTTGTTTGAGTCAGCTATACTACCCCCATCTTTCCGCCACTTCCAAAACCAGACCCAACCATCCATAAAAGGCCCAGTCCCCACAAGAGTATTTCATTCGCTTTCCCCCAGTGATGAAATTTCACGAATAGCACTTTGTAGGCTCCATACTGGGGCAGAGTAATGATCACTAAGATTTTCTGTCGGCATTCCAAGCACTCGTGCAAGTCCTTTGAGTAAAAAAAAAACAAAAAAAAGAAATCCAAAAAGGAAAAGCCCGTTAGGTTGAAAACTCATAAGAGCAACCCAAGCAAAAATTAGGGCATGAAAAGAGAAAAATAAAGAAAAAACAAATATGTTAAAATGAAGTTTTGTCCTATAGTTACAATTTCGAGAAAATAAGCAATCATGTTATGAAGTGAAGTTTGGCAACTTTCCCACATCCTAAAAAGAGAAATACCCTTTGCCACCCACTTCGAGCCAAAAAAATCAAAAAAATTTCAAACACCTTACACAATGATCAATCCCATATCTAACAGCTCGCTCAGCTCGAAAGAAAAAATAAAAAAGAAAAATCACAAAAAAAAAGAAGTGAAATTAAAAAAGAGGATTGAAAAACCCTGAAAACCAAAGCGGTAGAAATTATGAACTGATACTTCACACCATCGAGCATATAAAAGATCATTGTCTGAAATAAACCCTCAAACACTTCCTTTGGCCTAAGCATCCTATCCTCCATAAACCCTCAAATGCGCTACAACCCTAAAACAGGTTCATTCTACCATGAAGCGCATAAAAGATTCTTTGTCTCAACCAACCCCGAACACTCTCAGGAGCAAAGTAATCATTTCCTTCATGAATCATTAACCACTGGCCATATTACAATCCAAAGGCCTATTCTGATCAGTGATTGGTTGCTTCCATTTTTCTCAAAGCTTATACTCTAGGACAAAATAATCAGAATAATTTATTTGCTCAAAAAAAAAAACAAAGAGAAAAATATTATTACACAAAAAATAAAAAAAAAATTAAAAAAAAAACTTAAAAGGGCTTGCACGCTCGAAGTTCATCAAGAGAAGATAACATTGATCATCAACAAAGTGAATTTTCATCGAACCAAAAACTCTTGACTGTCTTAGCTTGTGGAATCCTTCCCAAGGAAAACCACAAATCCCTACTAAGGCAGTTACTTGACTTATCATATCAAAATGGGGCAATACCTCACCCTCCATTCCACTCAAAATCAGGGAGTTTTTTTTAGCATCCCCAAAATACCCTCATCTTTCATCTCGTTCATATACTACACTCATGTAGCCGTACCAAACCAATTTCCAAACCATTATTCTATTTTTACACCCTGTCACAATCCCACTCGAGATGGGGCAATCTTCACATTTCATGGATTGGGGCAACCTTGTCCTCTTGTAGAACGGGGCATCATATCCCTCGGCCCGAAAGAATCCTTCTGCCTCCCATTCCATTCATTCCTAGCCACGCGTCACCCCAATACCTGCATAGTTCCCAATCCCTCAACCAGTCTATATCCTTAGTTGTCATTGTCCTCCCTAGACAAAGGCAGACTGTTTCACTCCCCACTATTTGAAGTCAAAATTGGGGCAGTCAAACATCTTTACCTTGGGGCAAGCTTATCTCTCATAAGTTTGAGCCAATAAACCTCATCCTCAACTCCACTCATGTGTCACACTTGACTATACCCTACATTTCTTGAACCCTGAGTCAACAGGCACATTCATTTGCATTCGCACTGTTTTTCATAATTATTAAGCAAATGCTTCAAAGAGAGAGACACACAATAATGACAATCCCTCTAAGTTAACATCTTAGACTTGAAAGCTTAGCCATCATGAGCCATCATAACCAAATGAGAACCCATCTACAAATACACATCTCGATCTCTAGAAAGGGCACTAATACATTGCTGCAAGCCACACTTTTCAAGATGACAATCTTGAGCTTACCAGAGTTCAAGTCCAAGCCATCAAAAATCTTTCTTCCAAGGAACGATCAATTCAAAATGTTCAGCTCTCTGTTTCCAGCATCAAAAGTTTCGTTTCACATCAAACATTTTTGCATCCTTACAAAACAAAAAGTGTTGTTACCAACAAATCATGCATTATACGTGCCCTCATTATTCTAGAATTAAACCATGCATCTGATCATACACATCACAACTCTTTCATACAAGTATTGTACATGCATTCACATTCCACTTGTTTTGCCTACACAATTTTGCTTCTTGTGTATTACGCATTGCGTATGCGGGCATGCATAGCCACGCATAACATGTATCGCTTCAATAAAAATGCCAAATGTCGGTCGCATCATTACCAAAAGTCTGTCTACATCCCAATCAATCACATCATTGCACCATGTATTTAGGCATTTCCTTTTATTCACCATAGCGTTTGCATCAAAATATTACGTATTCATCACATTCACATTCTCATTTCATGCATTCATCAAATACCAAAAAGGCAATAAAGTGAAAAGACAGAAAAAACCTCCAACATCCCAACAAACATCCAATCATTGCATCATACAACATCAAGTCATGCGGCTACCACAACCCTTCATCTACGCATTACGTGTGCAGGTTCATTCATTCATTCATTCATTCATTTATTCATGAAAAAAAAAGAGAAAACCAAAAAGGAAAAAATCATCCACATTGCACCCGTTACTCCCACCAAAGCATAGATCATTCCATCATGCAATCAACAGTATATTTGCATTCGCATGTTATCCGCATCCACATCCAGAACTTATCAATTTCTGTTTCCGACCAGCTTCAGCATCCATCATTCACGGACTCTCGTAGTCCATTTGCTTTCGCATTGCACACATTGCATACCTATAACACTTTTTTGCTTCGATAGACGTGCTAAGTGCCGGTATCATCGTTGCCAAAAGCATTCTACATCACCAATCATATCATTTGCTATGCATTCATGTGTTTCCTTTATTCACCATAGCATTTGCATCAAAGTATTACATTCGCATCATATTCACATTCGCATTGCATGCATCAAGAAAAGAAGCAAAATAAACAAGAAAAAAGCAAAAAGAAAAATCCATCCATTACATTCATCATCACATATTAATCACTACAGTCACATTCACATCTCATACATCGTTTGTCAACTTTCGCATTCCTTCAGGTTCAACACCCATGGCATACCCATATCATTCATCATCCCACCAGATACCAATCGTTGCACGTTCGTCACATGCATAACATTGTTTGCTTCGGTAGATGTGCCAAGTGTCGGTCTCATCGTTGCCAAAAAATTTTACATCACTAATCATATCATTGTACCATGCATGGCATTTGCATCAAAGCGTTACATTTTCATCATTCGCATTTCATACATTTATCATGCACCAAGAAGAGAGCAAAAAAAAAAGCAAAAAGGCAAATGAGAGAAAAAGTAACTCATTACATTCATCCATTCCACTTAAAATCAATCATTAGAGACGCATACGTTACATGCATATGACCTGTTGCTCTCTAATCGACTTCAAGTGTCGATCCTTATCACTTCCACTTCTTAAGTCAATACGACAAGCGTTGAATCTTATATCAAACACCAGATCGCAGTGTTAGCACAAAGTCTAGCATAGATCCTTCAGACCAGTTTGGTCCTTCAGTTCAGTTCGAGTTAACACGTCAAAGCGACGGCTTCGAACTCTACCATCAGATCTTAACGTCGCCACTGAGCGCGACGGATCCTTCAGACCCCTAGAGGTCCTTCAGATTAGCTGTGTCTGCCTAAGATATAGTGGACATCCTTCGTGGTCAACATATCAGTTCTAGATCTGATCTTGACCCTCACGACCGCATCGACGTAGGTCACCCTCAGACTGTTTTATTAGTACCATAGCTAGTTGCAGTCCATCAGACCATTTTGGTCCATCAGGCCCAGGCAGCCCTTCAGACCTACCGGTCCTTCAGTTTAATTCAAATCAATGCGCCAAGCATCGACTGCGGATTAGACCTTCAGACTAATTAGTCCTTCAGAGCCCCAGTGGTCTTTCAAAGTCCCAGTGCTCCTTCTTTATTCCTTTCTAGTCGATGCGCCAAGTGTTAACCGTTCTCTGTTATTTCTCAAACTCTACACTTTTCTACTAATCGGACAAAATTAGCGTCTGTTTCGTCTTTATTTCTATTCCTGCTATGAAATCTTGAAAACCCTTCAATTTTTTCGACGGAATATAAACAAAGAGGGGCAGCTGTTATACCCTAATTTTGTCCGGCTAATTAAAAAGTCCAAAAAAAAGAACTGGGTTGCTGCTAAACGCCCCATTTTTTTACTCATACAACCCCTATTTCTAAATACACCCTTTTTTTTCAAATACAACTCCCGATTCCTTTTCACACTTCTCTTCAAATATGCACCCCCTTTTCCTCCTTTTTTTTTAAATATCTTTTCTACAAATAAACATTTTCTTTCACAAAACTATTTTATTTTTCCAAATAACGAATAAACGTTTTCCCGAACATAAAAGTTGGTTGTCATTAATGGTCACTCTGAGCTTAGCTTGCTTGACCGTTAATAGCAGCTTTAGTTTTCACACGAGCTATGAGTGATGACCACTCTGAGTCTTGCTTGTTTGGTCATCACGAGTGCCTACCCCAATTTCAAATTAAATAAAATACACCAACAAACAAGCATTTTCTACCAAGAACTACGTGTGATTTGATTCTCTACCAGGAGATACGTAGGAGCAGAGGGCGACCGACCTCTGTCAATTGCATTAATAAAAAACCTTTTTTTTCTTTTAATTCACTTCTCTCATTTTTCTCAAAAAGTACAAAAAAATAACTAACCGTTTAGTGAGTCTTTTTTATTATTATCATTATAAGGGTAAAAACATTATTTTTGAATTACTAGATGTTTGTACATTTAGTTAAAAGATAACCTTCCTTAGGAGGGATGTCGTAGGGTGCTAATACATTCCCAACGCATAAACGACTCCCGAGCCTAAACCTGGTCCGCAAAACCCCCTTATCCACTCAATAGGGATTTTCCAATGTTTGCCCTTAAACTAAACTTTGGTGGCGGCTTCATTTCAAGAACTTCGAAGAATCCCTCCTCCGGATTTTTCGGTCGCTACACTAACAGATGATAAATAGGTGTATTTGGTAAGCACTAGCGTTTAGCGTTTTTTGAAACGCTACTTCAAGTAGCATTTTTTGTAATGTTCCTTGTACCGTATATCGTCTCACTTGTTTTGTCATTTTTACCGTCATTGTTTTTCTTAAATTCTCTCTATTCTCATTAAAATAAATAAAACAACTTCAAATCTTTACCTTTTATGTCATTTTACATTTATCATCTAGTTTAACCACTAATTTTACCAATCATATCTTTTGCAATTAACTAATTGATCTGCTATCCATTATCTGCTAACTTATCCACTATCCGTTATCCACTCATTCTATCCGTTATCCACTCATTCGCGATCCGTTAATTTATTCACTATCCATTAGTTTTTAGTTTTTACCGGTGAGAGCCTAAATTGATATTGTTGCTTAACCATTGTCCTGAGTTCGAATCCAGGCTTGGGCATGCAAAAGTGTTAAATCTCTTGAGGAAAGTTTTGCCGCCCATTATGGTCCTACCGACTCTAGGGATTAGTCTCTACAATTGCGCGTAATACCAAATTTATAAAAAAAAAATATTGTTGCTTAACTTGCTTGTATACTGGTGTATAGTATACTGATATTAAACGTAGTGTGAGTGGTGTTGTGTCTGTCTGCCTCTGTCGGTTTCTACAGAATACGGATTCAAAGTTCAAACGATTCATCAATGACTCACCGCAGAAAACGACAAAACCTGGAATAAACACTCGTCGTCACTCACTGTACCGTGTGCGCTAGCCTACCCTAATGCTTCCTACTACTACTCTCTCCCAATAATATATTTTTGGCCACTCACTACTCTCTCCCCATCAGACCACTACGACCCAGTCGACAAAAAAAAAAGTCATACTTTACCTTACTTAACCATCCTCATTAATTACTGTTAACTAATTAAACTTAGCACCTAATTTTTTGCCCCGCTTATTGAAGATTCTGCTACCTTATCTCTCAAGATTTTCATTGAAGGAGAGTACTGTGAACTCTGAAGAGGGATTAGTGTGGTTTAAGGATTTGAGTTACTATTTTGGTTAATGAGAATTTTGTTGACAAAAGAGAGAGAAACACATTATTGGAACTGGTAGGTGGTGTGGGTAAATGAGAGAAACGAGGTAGCGTAAAATAAAAAAAAGACAAGTATAAACCTTTGCAGGTTGACCAAAAAAGATATAGATGAAGAGAAACCAAAAGAGAGAGAGGAACTCAGAAGAAGCTAGTTCGCTATCTATTTGATTTTATTTTAGAGTAGAACACAAACCCTAGAACTAGAAATCAACTCTATTGAATTTGATAGTTGTAGTTGTAGTCGTAGTCGATAGCTTCGTTCTTTGGTTCGTTTTCGTTCCGATGCCTGTTGATTTGGATAATGTTTCCACCGCTTCAGGAGAAGCTAGTGTCTCTTCCTCTGGTAATCCGACACCAACACCTCCGATTCTCACCGCCAAGAAAAAACGGAACCTTCCAGGAATGCCAGGTAATTAATTAATTTTACTTTTTTCTCCTTTATTATTATTTTTGGATTTTTGGATTTTTTGATTTCTGTTTTTGATTTTTATTTTATAATTTTTTAGATCCAGAAGCAGAGGTGATTGCTCTATCTCCAACGACACTTATGGCGACGAATAGATTCGTTTGTGAAATTTGCAACAAAGGATTTCAAAGGGATCAAAATCTACAACTTCATAGAAGGGGACATAATCTTCCATGGAAGCTGAGGCAGAGGTCGGGTAAGGAAGTGAGGAAGAGGGTTTACGTCTGTCCAGAACCAACTTGCGTTCATCACGATCCTTCTAGAGCTTTGGGCGATCTTACTGGAATTAAAAAGCACTTTTGTAGAAAGCACGGTGAGAAGAAGTGGAAGTGCGATAAATGCTCTAAGAAATACGCTGTTCAATCCGATTGGAAGGCTCACTCTAAAGTTTGTGGCTCTAGAGAGTATAAATGCGATTGTGGAACCGTCTTTTCTAGGTTTTTATATTTATTTTTGAATTTTTTAATTCTTGATTTTTGTTGCTTTGTGCTGTGGTTTTGAGTGTTGGTTTGGTTTCTGAATTGAAGGAGGGATAGCTTTATAACGCATAGAGCTTTTTGCGATGCTTTGGCAGAGGAGAATGCAAAGGCTCAGACTAAGACTTTGACTGCTGGGAAGGCTAATTCAGAGTCTGATTCGAAGGTTTTAACCGGCGATTCACCACCGGCGGAGGCTTCGACGGCAGTGGCAGTGGCGATTACTACATCCACTCCTCAGTCAAATAGTGTCGTCGTGTCCTCTGCTTTGCAAACGCAGAAACTAGGTAACAAAAACGTGCAATATTTTTCTTGGTCGGTTTAATATGTTTTTGTCGTGTGTGATATGGTTAAAACTAGATAACAAAATCAAACCTATGTTTTTGTTGTTGTTCTTTGTGTGTGTGGCAAGCTTGGAGCTTAGTGGTTTTTTTGTCTGGTTTTGTATTTTGTTGTGACTTGTGTGTGTGGTAACAGGATCAAGTGATCAGAGATTCGGTGAGCTAATTAATTAAGTAATGAAAATAAACCACTTAAAAAGGTGATATTTGGGACTGTGTGATCTAAATTATGCAATCTTTGACAAAGATTTCAAAAGCTAAAAAGGAAAATGATTTGTTTTTAAGAAAGGAAAGAAAAAAAATATTATTTTTGTTCTTTAATTTGATCTTTAACACATAAGAAAGGCACTAACTTTCCAGGGCTGTGTTTTTAAGCGAAGCTTTTTCTCTTTTCCTTTTCCTATTAATTGATAGCAATTTGTTGTACTAATGTTGTTCCCGCATGCTTTGCTTTTCCTTATTCTCTATTCTTATGTTTCAGAGTTGCAAGAAAATCCAGAGGAGCCGCAACTGGTTACTGCTGCAGCTTTAAATGGGAGTTGTAGCAGCAGTAGTACCAGCACCAGTTCACCAAGCAATGGGGGTACTACTACTGGGAGTGGTGTATTTGCAAGCTTGTTTGCTTCGTCTACAGCTTCGGCTTCCGGGAGTCTTCATTCACAGCCACCAGCATTCACTGATCTGATTAGGGCCATGGGATGTCCTGATCGTTCTGTTGACCTCCCTGCTCCTCCATCGTCCGAGGCCATATCTCTTTGCCTCTCCACCAATCACGGATCATCGTTTTTTGGAACAGGTGGGCAGGACCACCGTCAATATGCGCCATCTCAGCAGGCACCCGCCATGTCTGCCACTGCATTGCTGCAGAAAGCTGCCCAAATGGGTGCTGCCGCCACAAATGCCTCATTGCTTCGTGGGCTTGGCATTGTATCATCTTCAGCTTCTTCCTCATCAGGGCTGCAAAATAGCCTGCAATGGTGTCAAATGCAAATGGAACCCGAGAGTTCCGCACCAGTTCCTGCAGGGCTTGGACTCGGTCTTCCTTGTGATGGTGGTTCCGGACTGAAGGAGTTGATGTTGAGTACTCCATCAATGTTTGTTCCTAAGCAGACAACTCTTGATTTTCTAGGATTAGGGATGGCTTCTGGTGGCAGTGCTGGTGGAGGCTTGTCTGCACTTATCACATCTATAGATAGTGATATGGATATTACTGCTGCAGCTGCATCCTTTGGTAATGGAGAGTTCTCTAGTAAAGATATTGGAAGGAGATCCTAATATTTTTGGCTGCAAAGAACAAACACTATATTTATCAGGGGACAAAGTTTGGTTTTAGAGTTTACTTTTGTCCTGAAGTTGCAATGAACATGGTATTATTAATAAGATTAAGATAAAATATTAATATGCACCTTTGATGGTTTGGTCCGTAGCTGTATAAATTAGGAAACTTCGATGTAGACTTGTTTTAGTGTTGAAATTATTGTCACTGTGGATTTCCACGTTTGCCCATTGTTTGGCAGTTAATGCATGATTTTATATTAGTTTTAAAAGTAAATTAAATTAATGCTCTTAGTGTCATTAATTGTATATTCTTTTGAAGTTGAACTTGGAATTTTTCCAACATTTCCAACCTCCCTTCCCTTTGGGCAACTTTATTCATTATGAATCTGTTTTGTTGTGCTGTGCCTTTGAACGGGCCTTGCTGTTTTGGTTTGGGCCGTGTTTTTTAGTTTGTAATGGACTTGTTGTTTGAGAGCCTTTTTGGCCTTCCGCTTGTGTGGTGCCTTTGGTCTTGTTCAGCAAGAAATCCAACAGTTAAAACAAAGGATCTAGAATTAGAAATAAATTATTTAGAACTTAAAGGAAATAAAATAATTCATGAACAAGCTAATAATGTCAAAACTAGTTCTGATCCTGATTGTTACGTAAATAAAATAGAAAGAATAATTACACATAAATGGTATTGTCCTATAGAATTAATAGTTAAAGATGAAAGATTTAATTTTCTTACTTTAGTAGATTCGGGAGCAGATGTAAATTTAATAAAGCAAAAACAAAGACAGATAACTATGATTAATAAATAGATTCATTATATCGGTAAAAAAATAAATAAATTCATTATAAAAGAATTGAAGAGCAATTAAAATCATCACAAATATAAGATAAAATTAAGGATTTACAAAAAAAAGTCTCGGTGATGTTAAAAAATGCTCATGTATGTAGAAGCTTATT
The DNA here is from genome assembly GCA_039519185.1 of Astragalus membranaceus. Classification (NCBI taxonomy): domain Eukaryota; kingdom Viridiplantae; phylum Streptophyta; class Magnoliopsida; order Fabales; family Fabaceae; genus Astragalus; species Astragalus membranaceus. Next base: position 143,159,649 of record CM076846.1, on the reverse strand, counting down.
ATACCACTGTACTAGTAGAATACCCAGGCATTCAATGCGGCGGATCTTGACAAAAAATTGGAGGGGAAAAAATTGAAACATATATCAAAAAATTTCACTTTATATTTTTATCTGTTTCATTTGGTTCTTTAGTTAATTTTATATGTGTCAACATTGACGTCGAATGTTATTATCCTGCTGGGAGCAATTTTTTGTATTATTTTTGAGAAAAATATACAAACGCTGCCGTTGGATCGAATAAGGGACTTGGAAGACGCCTAAAACACTCCCAATCGCTGGGCCGCTAGCTAACTTTGTTGTTTATTGTTAATTTAATTATATATAACCTAAATTTTATAAGTATAAACTATATGTATCTATATTAATTTTTGAAAAAAATTTGGGGAATGCCATAGCATCCTTTGGCTCCTAGTATGATTCGCCAGAGTGTGCGCTGCACGGGTTGTTAAAATATTTTATATTCAATTTTATAGAATTTATATATAAAAATATATAAATATTTAATATAACTTATGTATATTAAAAAACAATATTATATAAATATTTGATACTTTTTTTCCATTACTCATATATAAGTTTTGTAGACATACAATATAGGTTTTGTTTCGTTATCAGTTAGATATATAACATGTATAATAGATTGTTTTATATTCAAAATAGAATATCATTATGAGTCATTTATCTTCAAAACTATTTATAATATAAGTAATTTTACATCCAAGGTAATGTTGATATATGTCTAAGTCGATTTTTAGAGCTTTTTCTTCATAAATATTAGAAAACCTTTAAATGTTAATTAATAATATGGTAGACCTATAAGAAACAAAAATAAACAACATAAAGTAAATCAAAACACTACAAAAAAAACTGGTTGCATGGAAAAGAAGAATGGAAAATCTGAAATGAACTCAAATTATTACTCAAAGTCCAAGGACAGTAAATACTAACTACTCGACATCAAGGAAGCTATAATTAATAGGAAAAAAAGTATTAATTATGGTGCATTAGTTATCCAAAACATTTAAATCTTTTAAATCTAATATCAAAACCCACCATCTTCATCCTTACCTCATGCTCTATCAAAACCCAATCTAGATGGACATATCACATATATACTCCTTAACGTAGGGAAAGTAGTTCAGAGGATAAATTTTATGTTAGAAACATTGACAATGGTTATGCAAATAAGGTGTCATCATTTTTTTGTCTCCAATGAAACTAGTGATTGCGATATTTGTAAGTGTTTTCTTAGATTTCTACTGAAGGCTAATATATATATATATATATATATATATATATATATATATATATATATATATATATATATATATATATATATATATATATATGCACTCAAAATGATTCGGATTGGACACTAGATGTACCCACACCTACAATGATAACGACGAAATAACAAAGCAGATTACTTCCTAGAGATACACAAAGCAGGAGCCACGTGCCACTCATAATAGATACAAGGTGGACCCGTGGATCTATCAATAAACCAACGCCATGACAGTGATTTTACCCGACCCACCACCGAGTCTCGATCTGGAATTCTGCCCGAGAAAATACAACCATTACGGGCGTCCCATAATAGCCATAAAACAGAATGCCAAATGAGACTCAGACCATGCCGCGCCCTGGACCGGATGCCAAACGCACAAAAAGCCTCAAATAGAGAGAACAAGTTTGGTGGCATAGGAAGGTGCCACCCAAGCCATCTGAACACCTCACACCAAACTGATATCGCTAGGGGGCACCGCATGAACAGGTGAAGTGACGATTCCCCCAAGTCCCCACAGATAGCACATGAAGCTAGCTGTGCATCCAAGATAACTCTACACCGACGTAAGTTCATCCTAGTGGGGATCCGATCCAAGAGAAGCTGCCAGGAGAAGGCAATAATCCTAGGGGGAGCCAAACTCCGCCATAGTCTACCAAGGATGACTATATAGGCATCCAGAAGGACATTAGCCCTGCGAGCATCGTCAGAAAGAGTCACACATGCCGATCGCATCGAAAAAAACCCCGGACACATCCCCAAGCCAAACCCATCTATCAACTGCATTGGAAGGAGCTGAAGATTGGATAACGATCATCAACTGGTGAAGCAACTCCTCCTCCCAAACGAACAGAGGCCGCCTTCACTTGAGCCCCCACGCCCAAACAGCACTCGCAAAATTGCCAAATTCCGCAACCACCCCGTCCTGGTTAGCCGAGACAGAGAATAAACGAGGAAATACCATGCTCAGTGGTTGGTCCCCCACCCAAGAGTCGTGCCAAAATGAAACTGAGGTACCTGTACCAAGATGCCGAGCCACTCTATCCCCAAACCAATAACTCGCCACATCCCCAATGTTGAAGCCATCCTTGGTGGGGGGGCTTCCAACAATGATGGACTCCGCAGCACCTCCCTGCCATACCTCACAACAATGATATCCCGCCACAGTGAAGACCCATCAGACAGAAGGCGCCACCTCCACTTACCCAACAAAGCAAGGTTGAAGACCCTAAGGTCCCTAACCCCAAGACCCCTTTGGCTTACACACCTCCGACCACCGTACCCAAGGGATTTTTCTAGCCTCCAAGCATCCACCCCAAAGAAAATTCCTCTGCAACGACACCAACTTCTTCCAAACCCCCGGAGGCATTTTGAAGTAGGAAAGGAAGAAAATAGGGATACTATTGAGGACCGAATTGAGGAGCACAATCCGCCCCCCAAAAGAAATAAACCTATTCTTCCAAGAAAGGATCCTACGTCGCAATGTCTCCACCACAGGATCCCAAGTGGCCAGCCTACGTGGGTTCGCCCCCACCGGCAACCCCAAATACTTAAACGGAACCCCACCCACCTTACAGTGCAAAAATGACTCAGCCATAGATAGGAAGAGGGGGGAAACATTCACCCCAAGAATGCTGCTATTATAAAAATTGACCTTCAAACCAGACATCATCTCAAAACATCTCAAGACCGCTTTCATAGCCCACAAGTTCTCTACGGAGGGTTCCCCCAAGAGTAGCGTATCATCTGCATACTGTAAGTAGGACACCACTAAGCTAGGGCCGTTCACCACAAAACCCCTGTATAGCCCAACCTCCGAGGCCTGCCGAACAAGCCCACTCAAGCCCTCCGCCACAAGGAGGAAAAGAAAAGGCGCCAATGGATCCCCCTGCTTTAACCCCCTCCTAATTTGGATCTCCTCAGTTGGAGAACCACTCACAAGCATTGAGAGATTACCTGAGAAGACGCAAGCCCGCATCCATCCCCTCCACCTGTCATCAAACCCAAATCGTCCAAGCATATAGTCCAGAAAGCCCCAATTAACCGAATCATATGCTTTCTCAAAATCGACTTTGAAGATCAGGCACTTCTTTTTTGCTCTCTTAGCCAAATCCACAATCTCGTTCATAGAAACTACTCCATCCATCAACACCCCCCCTAATAAAGGCCGACTGAAGGCTAATCTTCTCATCTGAGAGGCTCATCTCCTCATCCGAGAGCACATTGGCATCTTCAAATTTATCGAGCCATGTGATGAATAGACAACATATATGATGAATTTCAGACGACATCATTGTCGAGCGATAAATTTGAAGATGCCAATGAACTCTAGGATGAGGAGACGACCCTCTCGGATGAGGAGATTTACCTTCAGTAGAAATCTAAGGAAACACATATAGGTATCGCAATGGGGAGTTTCATTGGAGATAAGAAAATACATATTTTAATAATAAGTGTCTCAACCATATTAGTTTTCATTTTTGAACAACTATATGTAGTGTTACCCTATGAAACACCTTCTCCTTACCATCCACTTTTTGGGTGAAAAGGAAGAGAGAGGGTAAAAAGTCTGACTGTTGGGTCAAAGTGAGAGGAAGGAGATTTTTTGTGATAGAGAGTAAAGTTAGGTTCAGTATTTATTGGTTGTCCGCATAAAACGAAAAAGGCTAGTTGTCATCCAAAAATTGCTTAACACACACTACGCCAGATCTTAAGTAAAATGGCGCCCTATTGGGCAACGCTCTTGCTATAAGCGCTGCTTTTGCTTATTACGCGCAGGGAATGGGCAGCGCTCATGCTAAAAGCGCTGCCTATAGGAGAACGAGGATGGGCGATGGGCAGCACTTTTTATCAAGCGCTGCTTATAGGAGAACGAAAATGGGCGATGTAAAGCGCTTTTTAATGAAGCGCTGCCTATAGGAGAGCGAAATTGGGCTATGGGCAGCGTTTTTTACTAAAGCACTGCCTATTACTATTTTTTTTCATTTTCCTCACATTCCCTCGCGTTCCAACGTTTCATTTTCCTCTCTCACTTTCAGCTCTCATTCACGAAGCTCTCTCACTTCGTCCCTCTCACTATTTCGTTTCTCTCTCTCTCTCTCTCAACCATTTCGTCTCTCTCCCATTTCGTTTCTCTCTCTCTCTCTCTCTCTCTCTCTCTCTCAACGATTTCGTTTTGGTTTTGGTTTCCACATTAACCCATTTCATTTTGGTTGGGGTTCAACCATATATTCAAGCCAAGCATCTTTGAAGGTAACTCATAAACCCATTTCTTGGTTTGCATTTAAAGTGTTTGTTCGCACTACAAGAATAAGCCCCGTTTTCTGCGAAACTTTCCGACGAATTCTTTTTCGTCGCAATTTCCGACGGATTTCCGACGAAAAAGTCGTCGCAAATGTTCAGGTAAAAATGCGCTTAATTTCCCGCTTACGTTTCCGACGAAAACGTGTTTCGTCGCAAATTTGCGACGGCTATGTCCGTCGGAAAACACTAAAATGTCGTCGCAAATTAACAGATCCCAAATTAAAGGGAACTCTTCCCCTCGAACCCTCTGATTTCACGATCCCTTCATTGTTTTTCAGTTTCCCTCTCACACGTTTTTCCCTCATCCCTCTCTAACCGGTCTCATCCCTCTCAAGCGCAGCTCCAAATCCCTCTCACACGTTCTCATCCCATATTTCTCCTCTCTCAAATCGCACCTCTTCTCTCTGTCTTCCTTCATCTTCATCTTCAGTGATGAAATGCAAAAAAATTGCAACACAAGATTGTCGATCCAAAAACTAATCCCTAATTTTTCTCAAACATAACTCTCCCTCCGCTTCCTATTTTCTCAAAACCAAAATGAGCTATTCATTTTTCGTTTGAAGAAACCCTTCCTTCTGTAATCGCAAAAACCCTTCCATCCATGAATCCTTTCTTTCCATCGTGTCCCTCCACACTCACACACGTCTCTCTATCCTCCTCTTTATCTTTTTCTTTTATTGTTACTGTTAGGATTCCAGGAGGAAGGCTGGTTGGATTGGTGTTGGCATTGGGGACAACTTCTTCGACTGCCAAGGTAACACACTTTTAAGCTTTCTCTCAAAAAATTCTAATGCTTAAACTGCATAAACTATTAGTTCACAAGGGTTATTATTTATTGGGTTGTGTGGGATTAGGGTTTTTTTTATTTAGAAAAGAGGGGTTTTGCATAACTTGGTTACTGATAAGGAAAAGACTAGGTTTTTTTGTTTGATTATGCATTTTTTTATGTTCTATACCTATTTCTAGAGACTAACGACATTACTGATTTGTTTGCAAAATCAAGTGCCAACATGAAGGCCCCTGGTGTGAATGGTATCTTTAATTTTTGCCCCTAAGTACATGCGAGGTGCCTTGCACTTCCCTCTGTTGTGAATGGTATCTTTAATTTTTGTCTCCTGGTTTCCTATCCCAAGCTAGTGCCACATCTGCTTGCAGTATCTTCAAGGTTTTAGGTTTGGTGTGGAGCTTTTGCCTAGTTTTCTCACATACCACATGAAACTGGCTCTAATTGAGGAGTGCTTGCTTGTGTTGCCTTTGAAGGATTTGCTTGCTTCTGGAGTCCAGGTTGTTTATAACAATGTTCTTGGTTTTCTGGCCTTTTCCTATTGGCTAACTATAGCTATTTTGGTTGTGGATTTGAGACAGAAATTTGATCAATTTTCTTATTGTGGTGCAGATAAACACATTATAATCTTAATCCGAAAATTGGAAAAGCTGTCATGCAAGAAGCACAAATTGCTGAGGGAAAAGTAAATGATAATTTCCTCTAATTGTATAGCAATCTACCAGTGACACTCAAAGCAATATGTATGCTAACGAGGTTAGTACTTTGTACCAAACCTGAAGTTGTTCTGCCTATAAACAAATTATTATACCTCATGTTTAAGAATCTATATAGTTCTTTTCTGCTTTTTTTAGATAGTTTTTTCTGCTTTCAAAGAATTAATGTTGGACGAATTTTACAATTACAGGATTGATTTTAGTTTTTAGTTTGTTGGCACAATTGGCAGTGAGAATAACTTGGCTTAAAAAGACATTTTTGATGGTTGTGGTTATTTAGCATTAGCATGTCAGTGAATAATCAACGAATGGATATTCTTGGAAGGCAAGCTTCAGGTATTCTTATTATGCTTAATAATATTAATATGAATGAGGTGTTTCCAATTGAGAATTCTATAGTTGCCTCAGAAGAAGTGAGGCAGTTATACTCATGTTTGAGTTGTTCATCTACAGGTGAGAAGCTTGATGGAATTGATAGTGAAGGTGCAGCACAGAGGCTTAGAGGGAATGCTGGAACAACTGTTACAGTAAAGGTTCATTCTAAATTATCATATTTTGATAGAGTTCAATTTTCAACTTTCAGTTTCTTTTCTTGGGGTAGGGGCCATTTCACACTGCTTTGAAATAAAATTACAATTATGTATTCAGTTAAAATAGATCATATATAAACCAACTATCGTTTTGTTCTCCAACTGCTTTCCATACAAACTTTACTTGTTCCATATTGACAGTCTGCTGCTGAAGATTTCATAACTAGTGTTACCTTATCTCTTGATAGTGTAACACACAATCATACCCTTTATCTCAGGTACAGTATTTTAATCATGTTATTGAACAAATATTTCCAAAAGAAGCATGGCATGTGTGTAATGTAAATATGAAGTGGATATATTACTCTGAGTGTGTCCCATTTTCAGTTTCAAAGGCATGTACCAAGCATATATATATATATATATATATATATATATATATATATGTATATATTCTGATTTTGAATGATGTTGTTTCATTTTATAGCATATTAACCATGCATTCTTCGAAATAATTCATAGTCAAAAGGTGCTATTGTAGTTAAAATTGGCTGGTTAATATAGTTCACACCAGTAGTTAATGTAGTGCTGAACTTGGTTAATGCCTATACCAAAATGTCGCAATTTATTAGAATTCCTTAGTATATGCCTGCCCTGTACCTAGAATTTTTATAGCATTTTATGATCCCATGTACTTCACTTTATTTTCAGAGTATTGAAACTAATATATCTGCTTGTAGCCTGCTCTATAAATGAACTCTTCTCTTTGGCTCTTGGCCCACCCTTAACCCGACACAAGATGGGACCCTATTAGTAGTCATTGACTTGTTCAGCACACCAAATTCAACTTCCTTCCTGCTCTTTTTGTTTGAATCTTCATTCATTGAGTATGAGGAATCCAAAAAAAAGCAGTAAGACCCTGATACAACAATTAGACAATCAAATTTAGGAGCCTCTGCTTTATCTGCTCAATCGAGTCCCCCTATAATTTCATTCTCTTGATAGGGGTGTGGCGGGTTTGGCTGGGTAACATAATGGAAATGTATCGGACATCCCCAAATTACATATAAGGAAGGGTTTAGTCTAAACTGTTGCGCTCACTTAGCTAGGGCTCTTTGCTTCGGGTGAGAGGGCCTTCGTTCTTTCTTTCTGGATCGCCCTTCTCCCTTTCTGTTTGTTGGTCAACAACCAGAGAAATCCCATTTGTATTCGCAGCTAACCACGAAGAGAGTGAACCGTCGACTTGAGCACCAACAGCGACCACTCCGACATTTGCTACTGCTATCGGGGTTGAACAAGTTGTCATTGTATACTCCCGCGGGTCGGAAGGCGGCGGGGGAAGGAGGAGGACACTGGGCGGGATCTATCAGCAGCGAATTCCCCATACAGATAGAGGCGCCTATAAAAAAGATACTCCGAAGGCTTCGCATTGAAGCGAATCAAGCAAGAGAAAACCGGAAAAGGTTCTAGATCTCCTGGAAAAATAGGAAAACATAGCCTATTTACTTGGTTCTTGCTTTGTACCTCGTAAAATAAAAAGAATAAATGTCTAAGTCTTCTATTGGTCTATGAGTTGGTGGTGGTCTAATAGACCTAGGGGAACCTGGAAGTGCTCGAAGTCTTCAAGTCCATCTCTTACCCAATCTTCAATCAAAGAGCTTAACTTAAGTTGAGCTACAAAAGAAGTAAAGACTCATATTGAACCTGATATGTAGCAATTGAGCTTTTACTTAATAGTTCATTGTGGTTGAAAAAAGTTTGCGTAAAGGATTTTGATTTTATGATAATTACTAGTGTATAAGAGAAGGAATTGCAATAGAAGTTTGGTTTAGTGAGGGTATAAGGACGACTGTTGGATTTAATTTTTTTTTAATTTTTTTTAAAAATTTCCGACGGATTTGCGACGAAAATGTGTCAGCGTTTGCGACGACTTTGCCACGGATATTTGTGACGGGTTTCCGACGACTTTGGGACGGAGACATTTGCGACGAAAAAATCCGTCGGAAACGATTTGCGACGAGCGATTTTGTGACGACTTTTTGTCCGTCGGAAAGTTCGTCGGAAACGTCAATTTCCGACGAAAATCGCTGCATTTGTGATGAAAATTGCCGTCGGAAATCGTCGATTTTCTTGTAGTGTCGGTGGTGATTATGGCGTCGTCGCTTGGTGACGACGGTGGTGGTTCACGTCGGGGCGTTGGTGCGCCAGTGACGGAGACGGTGGAAATAGCAGAGGTAATAGTGGCAGAGATGTGGTGGTCTTTGGTTGTTTTTTTGTTTTTCATTTGCAGGATACTGTGTTGTTCTCCTTTACATTTTTTTCAGATTGTCCTCCTCTTCGTTCTGTTCCGTTTTTCGTTTTAAGGGTACTGCTGCCTGGGAGTGGAGCAGAGGAGTATGGGGCTAATGCTTGAAAATGGAGCAAAAGAAAGTGGGAGGATGGAGATGATAATTAAAACATTTTTTTATCATTTGGTTATTTTAATCACTAAATAAACAACAATAAAATAGTAATAAAAAAGCGCTTTTGGCTGCACCAGTAAACAAAAACAAAATCAGAAAAAAACTAAAAAAAAATATACAATGGGAAGCACTTTTTAGGGAAGCGCTTCCTATGGTGGAACACGCTGGGGCGATGGGCATCGCTTTTTGGAAGCGCTGCCCATTGTGGGAGTAGAATCAGCAGCGCCAAGTTTAGCAGCGTTCAAAAGCGCTGCCCATGGCTAAAAAAAAGCGCTGCCTATATATGTAGTGTGTAGTAGTGACATATATCTGACCCCTAAAAAATTGTTGAACCCCTCATGGGTTGTTTCAAATTCAAAATTGGCTCATATTTTGATATTTTTTTTGAAAACTTAATGTGTACAAAATTGTTAGCATCAAATTAGGTATGTTTATAAAAACTATGTTGGTTGTTTGACATGTGTAAAAAACACCTAAAAAATGTTGTTGAAATTGAAATGTATATTATAAAGATAAAAATAAAGATAAAGGTAATGATAAAGACAAATATTTCAATCATTTTTTTGATTAAAAACAAAGATTTCAATCAAAACTAGTATTATACCCGTGCATCCGCGCGGGCCGATCGCGTTACGTCATACGATTACCTCAAATAGAAACATTAGTTTGAAATCTCATTAATCTAAAATCAGTTGTAAAATATAGAGGATGACTTGCATACGGACAGATGCTGTCGTGTTCTTTTTAGGAATGAATTTAGACAGTATTTAAATAGTCTGAACATTAGCCCGTGAAAACAAAGAAAAATTTAAAGTAGATAAAAAATGAGTTTCAAATAAAAAATTGATAAATATTAAAACTAAAAATGTAAAAGTATCATTTAAAAACAATATGTGCATTTATCCCGTGTGTTTTTATATATCAGTGCAGTGTTTTTTTATATATCAGTGTTGTTATCCCATGTTTTTTATATATCAGTGCAACTATCCCGTGTTTTTATATATATAATTGCAATTAACCCCGTATTTTTTTATATATCAGTGCAGTTGTCCAGTGTTTTTTTATGTATCAGTGCAGTTATCTCATAGTTTCAATTGATTATTTGAGTTGATTAGTAGATTATCAATAACAAATATTTATCCTGTGTTTTTTTTATATATCAGTAACAATTATTTGTCCTTTTTTAGGTATTAGTGACAAATATTTGTTGCGTGTGTTTTAAATATTAATCAGTTTAAATAGTCTTTAAGCCTTCTTGTTTTTTTAGATAGTAGTTTTCAAAAACTATAATTATTAATGACAAATATTAATCCCGTGTTTTTTTATATATCACTGCAGTTATCCCCGTGTTTTTTATATATCCGTGCAGTTATCTGGTAGTTTCAATTGATTATTTTAGTTGATAGTAGATTATAGTAGATAGTAAATTTGTTAGATAGTAGATTATCAATAAGAAATAATTGTTTTAAATATTAATTAGTAATTTAAGTAGTCATTAAGCCTGCTTATTTTTTAGATAGTAGGTTTGTAGTAGTAGGTTTCAAAAAATTTAATTATCAATGAAAAATATAATCTCGTGTTTTTTTATATATCAGTGCAGTTATTTCGTAGTTTCAATTAATTAATTATTTTGGTTGATTAATAGATTATAGTAAATAGTAAAAGAGAGATAGTAGATTATCAATAAGAAATATTTATTTTAAATATTAATCATTAGTTTAAATAGTCATTAAATATTATTGTTTTTTAGATAGTAGGTTTATTGTAGTCTTCCAAAAATTTAATTATCAATGACAAATATTAATCATTTGTCTTTTTATATATTTGTGTAGTTATCCCGTGTGTTTTTATATATCATTGCAGTTATCTCATAGTTTCAATTGATTATTTGAGTTGATTAGTATATTATTGCAGTTATCCCGTATTTTTATATTAGATTATTTGAGTTGATTAGTAGATTATGTTGAACCAAGGGCAAACACTCCTTGTTTTGTATGATAACTGTAACAGCCCAGGTCCACCGCAGCGGCCACCCCGGTCCCACTGTTACCTCACGGTCTTCTCTACCCCTCTTGTAGAATTTTTGCCTTCCGTGGGAATCGAACCTTGCACCTGAGGCATAAGTGCAAGTTAAACCCCCTTCCCACTACCAATTGAGCGCGCGCTCAATTGGTAGTGGGAAGGGGGTTTAACTTGCACTTATGCCTCAGGTGCAAGGTTCGATTCCCACGGAAGGCAAAAATTCTACAAGAGGGGTAGAGAAGACCGTGAGGTAACAGTGGGACCGGGGTGGCCGCTGCGGTGGACCTGGGCTGTTACATAAAAATTGGTAGTGGGAAGGGGGTTTAACTTACACTTATGCCTCAGGTGCAAGGTTCGATTCCCGCGGAAGGCAAAAATTCTACAAGAGGGGTAGAAAAGATCGTGAGGTAACAGTGGGACCGGGGTGGCCGCTGCGGTGGACCTGGGCTGTTACAATACTCATTACCACTCTCTCATGCAAGTATTGTACATGCATCCACATTCAACTTGTTTTTGCCTACACAATTTTGCTTCTTTCGCAATACGCATTGCGTATCCATACATGCATACCCATACATAACATGTATTGCTTCAATAAAAAGCCGAATGTCGGTCTCATTATTACCCAAAGTCTGTCTGCATCCCAATCAATCATATCATAGCATCGCACCATGCATTCATGCACTTCCCTTTATTCACCATGGCGTTTGCATCAAAATATTACATATCTATCATATTCGCATTCTCATTTAATGCATTCATCAAATACCAAAAAGACAATAAAGCGAAAAGACAAAAAAAAAAGAAGAAAAAACCTCCCACATCCCAACAAACATCCAATCATTGCACCATACAACATCAACTCATGCGGCTACTACAATCCTCCATCTAAGCATTATGTGTGCACGTTCATTCATTCATTCATTCATTCACTCATTCATTTATTCATTTATTCATGAAAAGGGGCAAAACAAGAGAAAACCAAAAAGGCAAGAATCATCCACATTGCACCCGTTACTCCCACCAAAGCATAGATCATTCCATCATGCAATCAATAGTACATTTGCATTCACATGTTATTGGCATGCGCATACACAACTCATCAGTTTTTGTTCCCAACCAACTCCAGCACCCCCAATTCACGGCCTTTTTGTAGTCCATTTACTTTCGCATTGCACATTCATCACATTGCATACCTATAACACTTTTTTGCTTCGATAGACGTGCCAAGTACCGGTCTCATCGTAGCCAAAGCTCTCTACATCACCAATCATATCATTTGTTTCCTTTATTCACCAAAGCATTTGCATCAAAGTATTACGTTCGCATCATATTCACATTCGCATTGCATGCATCAGGAAAAGAAGCAAAATAAATAAGAAAAAGCAAAAGAAAAATCCACCCATTACATTCATCATCACACACTAATCACTATAGTCACATTCACATCTCGTACATCGTTTGTCAACTTTCTCGTTCCTTCAGGTTCAACACCAATGACATACCCATTTCATTCATCATCCCCACCAGATGTCAATCATTGCACGTTCGTCACATGCATAACATTGTTTGCTTCGATAGATGTGCGGAATGCCGGTCTCATCGTTGCCCCCAAAAAGAGTTTTTTTTACATTACTAATCATATCTTTGTACCATGCATGGCATTCGCGTCAAAGCATTACATTTGCATCCCATTCACACTTTGCATTTCATACACTCATATACCAAGAAAAAAAAGAGAAAAGCAAAAAAGGACATAAAGAGAAAAATTGCTCATTCCATTACATTTATCATTCCACCAAAATCAAATAGCACGACCACATTCTTACTTTATTTGCATTCACACACGTTGTTCGTCAACCTCCATGTCCCATCAACTTCAACTCACAGCATCTGCCACATTTCATTCACCCCATCGAACACTTACCATTTCACATACCTATATTGCACGCATACATCATTCATTGCATTTTTAGACATACCAAATATAGATAGCTGTTCCCTTCTCAGGTAAATGCATTCATTAAGTGTGTCCTAGGCAGGTACGCCATGTGCCAATCCCAATAGTTTGTTCACTCAAAGTCAGTGCTCCAAGCGCTGGTCTCATACCACAATTTAGAATCCCAGTACTCTTTTAGACCCCCAGTGGTCCCTCAGAGCCCAAGCGCTCCTTCAGACCCCCAGCGGTCCCTCAGAGCCCAAGCGCTCCTTCAGACCAGCAATGGTCCTTCAATCCAGATCGCACGTCGCGTTATCGAGCAACCGACGGATCATCCGGCCCCAGGCCCTTCAGACTAGCTGTGTCCGCCTAAAAAACACAGTGCATGTCCTTCGAGGTGCGCAAGTCAGGTCAACGACCTGACCTTGCCCCCATGGCCGCTCGAAAAGGCCACCCCCCATGCAGACCGTTTTACTAGTACCGTTGCTAGTTTGCGCTCCATCAGACCCATTGGTCCATCAGGCTTAGGCATGCCCTTCAGACCTCGTCGGTCCTTCAGTCTAACTCCAATCAATGCGCCAAGCATCGACTGCGAATTAGACCATCAGAGCCCAGTGCTCCTTCAGATCCCCGGTGATCCTTATTTACTTTTGTTCTATGTCAACCCAATTTTTCAAGAATTTCTATTAAAAAAAAAAAGAGGAATCATAGTCTTGACAAAATTAGTGTCATTTTATCTTTATTTCTATTTTACTCGAGAAATTTGGAAACTCTTCATACTTCCTAGTAAAATATAAATAAAGAGGGGCAGCTGTCATACCCTAATTTTGTCCGTTAGATTAATGTGATTTGTTTTTCTAAAATAATAATAATCTTGTAGACATTTGATTTTAATCGGTTTCTTGTTTCATTTTCGAAAAATCCCAAAAACATGTTCCATGGTGCACACGTATTATTTTTAGTCGCGTACACGCGTTAGTCTTAATGTTTTTGCATTGTTGCGTGCACATGTTATTTCTAACCACATACGCGTGTCATTCCTAATCGTGTGCGTGTCGTTATTCTCTTTGCGCGCGCGTGTTCGCATCACGTCGTGTAACTATGTTTATCGTCATTGTTATTAGTTTAATTTATTACCATTGCTATAAAAAAGCTAATAAAAATCAGATGTGGAATAAATGTTTTCTTATTATTATTACAATCAATCTTTGTTACAAAAAGGGGTACAACCAAAAGAAGTCAACTTTGTTACACATCTGGACAAAAAAATAAAATACAAAAAAGTACAAAAATTAAAAGTAAAATAAAAATAAAACTGGCAGCAGCATTTGAGGAGTGGAGCCAAGTATCCCTTCTTCTTGCTCCCTTGTTTTTTTCCAAAATCAGCAGCAACCAAGCAGCTTTGGGCAGCACCTCCTTTGCTGCCTTGTCTCCCACAACTCTGCTCCAATACCATCTCTGCAAAAGCATAACAACACATTTTTGTCTCATTGATTTGGATCCTCTATAAAAAAAAACAGAAGCAGAAACAGAAAAAGGGGGGGATTCACGCATACAGTGGAAAAAATAAGAAAATGGAGGGGGAAACACAAAGAAAAAAGGGATCAGAAGCCCAAAATTAAGAAATCAGAAGGGAAGAAAGAGGAGGAGCTTGAAGCTCCGGCCACCTCCTGGTGGTCACCACCTTCGGCCCTCTCCCTCCCAGCACCACCTCTCACTGACCGCCGTCGCATCACCAATCCTCCCTCCCAAACGAACCACACCACCCACAGAGCCACCACAACTCACGGCCAAACTTCCCCCCAAACGAACGACCACCGTGAGCCACCATAAAAGGGGTCCTCCCACACCATCACCGTACACCCCGTCACCGCCGTCGACCACAGCCACCACCGAACGTCCGTCACACCGTTTCTCTCTCTTCCCAACCACTGTTTCTCTCTCTTCCGACCACTATCACTTTCGCACCACCCAAACCACCAACAACCACGGCCACCGCCAGCTCTTCCTCTCTCTACCGGCGTGACCCCCTCCGGATGTTTTCGTTGCCGTCGCGCACACCATCGCATCCCCCTCCTCCGTTGCCATCGCGTACACCACCGTGACCCTCCTTGGCCGCTGTACGCCACCTACCGTAGCATGCCGGCGCCGCTACCACGGTTCTCCCTCCGGCGTGCTTCTCTCTCCGCCCCAAAACCTCTCTCACCGCAGGTCCACCACCATCGCTCCTTTCCCTCTCTCTCTCTGGAAACCTCACTTTCTCTCTCCGTTGAGAAGGTTGCGGCGCTGAGACAGTGGAAAATTAGGTTTAGGCTTAATTTTTTTCCCTTATATATTCTTGTTTCCCATTTTAGTTTTAATTTTTCAATTTTTAATGTCAGATTACTAATACAACCCCCACGTTTACTTCATACACCCCCTCATTACGGCCCATTCCTTTTTTCGCAGCCCAGCCTACAAAAACAAGCTGGGCTCGCTATTCGCACCTCCTTTTTAAAAAAACAATATCCTGCTCCTTTTCACACCCCTTTTTAAATACGCACACCATTTTCCTTCTCTTTCCTTTTTTTTAAATTTCTTTTCTACAAATAAACATTTTCTTTCATAAACCTTTTTTTTTCGGGGTAACGAATAAATGTCTTCCCGAACGTAAAAAATGGTTTGTTACTAATGGTCACTCTGAGCGTAGCCTGTTTGACCGTTAACAACCCTAGTTTTCAAACGAGCTACGAGTAATGACCACTCTGAGTTTTACTTGTTTGGTCATCACGAGTACCTCTCCCGATTTCAAAAATAAATAAAAAACATCAAACACACAAACATTTTCCACCAAGAACTACGTGCGATTTGATTCTCTACCAGGAGATACGTAGGACCGGAGGGCGGCCGACCTCTGTCAATTGCATTAATAAAAAACCTTATTTTTCTTTTAATTTATTTCTCTCCTTTTTTCCCAAACACTACAAAAACAACTAACTGTTTATCGAGTCTTTTTTATTAGCATTATTATAAGGGTAAAATCATTATTTTTGAATTAATAAACATTTACACATTTAGTTAAAAGGTAACCTTCCTTAGGAAGGATGTCGTAGGGTGCTAATACCTTCCCTACGCATAAACGACTCCCGAGCCTAAATCTGGTCCGCAAGCCCCCTTTATCCACTCAATAGGGATTTTCCAATGTTTGCCCTTAAACTAAAACTTTGGTGGCGGCTTCATTCAAGAACTTCGAAGAATCCCTCCTCCGGATTTTTCGGTCGCTACACAGGGAATAACATATCTTTGGTTAGTCCAATTCTAGCCAGGGAATAACATAACTTTGGTTAGTGGGTTTCTAGCCAGGATATAACATAACTTCGGTTAGTCCAATTCTAGCCATGAAATAGCATAACTTCGGTTACTATAGTTCTAGCCAGGGAAAAACATAACTTCGGTTAGTCCTATTGTAGCCAGGGAATAAGATAACTTCGGTTAGTACGATCTAACCAAATAAAAATATGACTTACGTGCAAGTAACGATGAAAAACTGATTTTAGTCCAATGTTCATCAACATCATAACGAGACATGATCAATGGCGTGGATCAACGGAGTCCGTTTTTTAAACACCCGTGGGCGTCTTATTTTTTGGCGTGAGTGCGTATTTTAGGCTTCTTTTGCGTGAAAAAATAAAGAAAGATATATGTAATATGAAGAAAAAGAAGAAGTAGAATAAGAAGAAGAAGAAGAATAACAGATGAAAATGACGTGACAGATAAAATTGTGAGAGTGTGAGAGAGAAGATAGTGGAAGAGAAAATCAAGGAGTAAATAAATGCTTTTGTTTTAATAATCCCTAAAAAAAAGGAACATTTGTTAATTTGTTTAATTTAATTAAAACCACAAAAAATGGATGTGACACAATTACCCCTATTAAAAACTAGCCATTAGATTGAATTTCATTGAAATTTTGTCAATCCAATGGCTAGTAACGATTTAGTAACTATTACTAAGCAAATGACTTAGTATCATAAGCCATAGCCGAATCTCATATAATAAAAATATTTAGTAAAACACACGTATTAAATACAATAGTTAACCAGTTTAGATTCTCACAAGTATTTATGAGAAAATTTATGAAAGAGTGTGACACATACAATATAATAACAAATGCAATAAATGCTATTATCTTTTTGTTTGTGTCGCTCTCTCATAAATTGTCCCACAACGGGTATTGTATGTGTCACACTCTCATAAATTGTGATCCAAACTCATAGTTAACCTATAAAGGTATAATGGCCTTATGCATAGACTATATTAGAAGCAAAGCATTTACATTTGAGCCTAAAGGAATAGCAAACGGATTCAAAATAAATAATGCTGCCCAAAGGGAGTATAGGTTGGAATTTTCTAACTTCAAAAGAATACATCCACCAAAAAAATTTCAAAAAAGAATATACAATTAAGGACACTTACGTATAAGACCATTAATTTATTACATTACATATTACATACTAAAATTAAATCATGCATTTACTGCCAAACAATGGTCAAACGTGGAAATCCACATCGTGACAATAATTCAACATCAAACAAAACTACATCGAAGTTTCCTAATTTATACCTACAGCTACGGACCAAACCATCCATAATTTGATGTGCCCAAGAAGCCAAAACAAGACGTGATCTTCAAACGCACCACTGTCGCTAAAACCTAAGACAAAACTATACAGGCGACAGTCATGCTTATCGAACCCTATGAACACAACCTTAATTTACCATAGCTTGTTTCATGTGTCGTCCAAAGCAAGCATATTGTATATAACTTGTGACCTTGTACCTCTAATTGGAGGGAAGGCCACTTTTCTTGTTCCCTCGCATTAGAAGAAGGGGCAACCGGTAAGAAGAATCAAAAAGACCCCCATTTGAGCATTACCTGTTGCATTGCTCCAAAGGTGCTGCATTTTAATATTATAACTTAATCATATTAATAATCCCATAAGCATTCCAAAGGTTACTCTAAAACCAAAACTTTCTACCCTTCGCAACCAAAAATATTAGGAGCTCCTTCCAATATCTTTACCAGAGAACTCTCCATTACCAAAGGAAGCAGTAACATCCAAACCACCACCAATTGATGTGATAAGTGCAGACAAGCCTCCACCAACACTGCCACCAGAAGCCATTCCCAATCCTAGAAAATCAAGAGTTGTCTGCTTAGGACCAAACACTGATGGAGTCCCCATCATCAACTCCTTTATTCCTGAACCACCATCACAAGGAAGACCGAGTCCAAGCCCTGGAGGAATCGATGCAGCACTTTCCGGTTCCATTTGCATCTGACCCCATTGCAGTCTATCATGCTGCCCTGATGAGGAGGAAGCTGAAGATGACATAATCCCAAGCCCACGAAGCAATGAGGCATTTGTGGTGGTGGCACCCATTTGAGCAGCTTTCTGTAGCAATGCAGTGGCAGACATGGCTGGTGGCTGCTGCGATGGCGCATATTGGTAGTGATCCTGCCCTCCTGTTCCAAAAATTGATGATCCGTGATTGGTGGAGAGGCAAAGAGATATGGCCTCAGACGATGGTGGAGCCGAGAGGTCAGCAGGGCGATCTGGACATCCCATGGCCCTTATCAGGTCAGTAAATACTGGTGGCTGAGAATGCAAGCTCCCAGATGCGGAAGCTGTTGAGGAAGCAAACAAACTTGCAAACACACCACTGTTAGTAGTAGCACCCCCATTGCTTGGTGAGCTGGTGCTGGTACTACTGCTGCTACAGCTTCCATTTAAAGCCGCACTAGCAACTTGCTGCTCCTCTATGATTTGTGGTGGATTTTCTAGCAACTCTGAAACATAAGAATCGAGAATAAGGAAAAGCAAAGCATGTAAGAACAACATTATTACAATAAATTAGTATCAATTAGTAGGGGAAGGAAAAGAGAAAAGCAACCATTTTATAAAACACATAAACCCGGAAAGTAGTTGGGTGCCTTTTCTTTTGTGTTAAAGCTAAAATTAAAGAACAAAATAATAGTTCTTCTTTCCACTATTAAAAAACAAATCTTTTCTCCTTTTTAGCTTTTGAAATCTTTGCAAGATAACCTTTTTAAGTGGTTTATTTTCATTACTTAATTAGCTTGCCGAATCTCTGATTGCTTGATCCTGTTACCACTCACACAAGTTACCTAAAAAACGATACCAGACAAAAAACCACTAAGCTCCAAGCCCATCTCACACACAAACAACAACAAAAACATAAGTTCGATGTTGTTATCTAGTTTTAACCACATCACACTCGACAAACAAAAACCACCCAAGAAAATATTGCACGTTTTTCACGAATATGAATCATACGATACGTACCTAGTTTCTGCGTTTGCAAAGCAGAGGACACGGCGACACTATTTGACTGATCAGTTGTTGTAGTAATTGTCGCCACTGTTGCCGGAGCCTTCGACGGCGATTCTTCGCCGGTTAAACCCTTTGAATCAGAGTCTGAATTAGCCTTCACGGCCATCATATTCTTAGTCTGAGCTTTTGCATTCTCCTCTGCCAAAGCATCGCAAAAAGCTCTATGCGTTATGAAGCTATCCCTCCTTTAATTCAGAAACCAAACAAATTTTCAAAACCACAACACAAAAAACAAAATCCAGAATTAAATAAATAAATTATTAAATAATAAACCTGGAAATGACGGCTTCACAGTAGTCGCATTTATACTCTCTGGAGCCACAAACTTTAGAGTGAGCCTTCCAATCGGATTGAACAGCGTATTTCTTAGAGCACTTATCGCATTTCCACTTCTTCTCACCGTGCTTTCTACAAAAGTGCTTTTTAATTCCGGTAAGATCGCCCAAAGCTCTAGAAGGATCGTGGTGTACACAAGTTGGTTCTGGACAAACGTAAACCCTCTTCCTCACTTCCTTACTCGTTCTCTGCTTTAGCTTCCATGGAA
This sequence comes from Astragalus membranaceus, assembly GCA_039519185.1. Classification (NCBI taxonomy): domain Eukaryota; kingdom Viridiplantae; phylum Streptophyta; class Magnoliopsida; order Fabales; family Fabaceae; genus Astragalus; species Astragalus membranaceus. Next base: position 143,139,672 of record CM076846.1, on the reverse strand, counting down.
GATTGTGTCCCCTTCTATGGAGTTGCAGATTTTGATCTCTTTGAAATCCTTTATTGCAAATTTCACAGACGAATCTATTCGTCGCCATGAGAGTCGTCGGAGATAAAGCAATCACCTCTGCTTCTGGATCTAAAATTTATAAAAATAAAATTAAAATTAAACCCCGAAAATAGTAATCAAGGAGAAAAAAGTAAAATTAATTAGTGAAATTGTTACCTGGCATTCCTGGAAGGTTTCGCTTTTTCTTGGCGGTGGGAATTGAAGGTGTTGGTGTGGGATTACCTGAGGAAGAAACGCTAGCTTCCCCTGAACCTGAAGCGGTGGAAACATTGTCTAAATCAACAGGCATGGAAACGAACCAAAGAACGAAGCTATCTACTACAACTATCAAATTCAATAACCGTTCTTTTCTTCTACAACAATCTATTGGCGAATCTACACTCACAATCCTAAAGTTACTTTTTGGTATAAAGTATTGATGATTTTTTTTTCTTTCTTTTCTTGTTTTCTAGTTCTAGGGTTTCTGTTCTACTCTGGAATAAAATAAAATACTCTAGCTAGATAGATAGATAGCTTCAGAGTTCCCCTCTCTTTTATCTATATCCATCGGTCAACCTGCAAAGATTTTTATTCTTCTTTTTTTTGTATTTTATTTTTTTATTTATTTTACGCTATCGCGTTTCTCTCATTTACCCACACCACCTACCAGCTCCAATAATGTGTTTTTCTTTCTCTCTCTTTCTTTGTCAACAAATTCACATTAACCATTAACCAAAATAGTAGTAACTCAAATCCTTAAAAAACACAAATCCCTCTTTAGAGTTCACACACTACTTCAAGGAAAATGTTGACAAATAAGGCATCAGAATCTTAAATCACCTTGTAAAAGAGGGACAAAGAAATTAGGTGTTGGGTTTGATTAGTTAACAATAATTAATGAGCATGGTTAAGGTAAACAATGACTTTTTTTGTTTTTTTGTGGACTTGGTCGTGGAAAGAGAGAGAGAAGGGGATTTTTTGTTGGGTTGGCTGACTAGCTTGGTGTCCAAGTTCGTATCCTCCAGTTGTCGAGTCGTGACAAATGGGAAGAGAGGGTACACAGTGAGTGAGGACGAGTGTTTACTCCACGTTTGTCGTTTTGTGCTGTGAGCTATTGGATGAATCGTTTGAATCCGTATTCTGTAGATACCGACAAAGACAGACAGACAACACCACACCATTCACATTACGTTGAATATTTTGGACACGCCAAATGCTTCCGATGCTACTCGTATTTTGTGATATATGCTCTGTTTTTATTTTTATTTTTATTTATTTATTTATTGAGTTTAATTTATATACACATATTGTATATAGGCTTTTATAATTACTACCAATCACAATTCATAGAATGATTGGTTATCAATTAACTAATTAGTGGTTACCAATTGACCAATTTCTTTGTGGTGATGTATCAACCTCTAATTGGTAGTAGTGTAAAAGACTTATACATGTATTGTGTAAATAAATTAAACTCTTATTTATTTATATAAGTGAAAAACAGCCGAACACGCTTATTAAGTGTTTTTTTTCTAAGAAAAAATGGAATAACTCCATGGAGTATGCAGTAAGTAATAGGAGTACTCCAACCCAAGATTCCTATTGGTTAATTAGTACAAAGAATTCAAACATCATGATGGCTTGTCCTAAGCATTCCGAAATAGAAAAATTTCAATCACAATCTACCCTCTAAGAACCATTCTTAGGACAAAGATTTGGCTTACAACAGCCTAGTCAGACATTAAAGGTCGACCCCCTAAAGAGAAGGTGATACCTATCTAACCTAGACACCGCATTTTAATTTTCCCATAATAATTGTCGGCCCCACTTGCAATTATTGTAGAATTACCCTATATCATTCGCAACGAACACAGTAATTATTTACGCATTGGTTCCCATTACACATCAATTCACAAAACTTTTTCCAAGACAATAAACACATTGAAAAATAAAGGCCAATAAGAGTTGATTGATACTTCTCAATTTCATAGTAAATGTCAAACATCATTCTACAAATTACCAACTTAATCAAAATTCAGTCAGCAACCTTTTCAAACTAAACATAAACGATAACGAAAGAAAACTTGGATATTAAGATTGTCAATCATTCTGAAAAACGAGGAGTATATATATATATATATATATATATATATATATATATATATATATATATATATATATATATATATATATATAGATATATATATATATATTAGTTTCATCATTTAATGCTACACCAACATTGATCAGATCTCCTTCTTCCAATCCCAAAGCTTCTCTGAATTTGGCCCATTGACCTTTAATGGACAAGTAGTTTGAACCTTCATTGTCAATACTAACGCGAATGGGAAGAAAAGTCTTACTAGCCTCAACCAAATTGCATTTGTTGTTGACCTTCAACCCAGCAACTAAACAAAATCCTTCTGGCTGGAGCTGTTAAATTTAAATAGATAAAAATGGATTAGTGGAGTTTAGGGTGGAAGTCAATTAAACTGAAATTGAAATTTAAAGTTAACAATATATACCAATGCACCCGACTCAATTTCGAAAGCTAATAGATGCTTTTCAACATAATGGAAAAAGACATTCTTATCGAAACAAGAATTTACCTAGGATTTTGCTGGGGGAGCATGTAACACCTTAAATTCACAACTAGGTGAACCAAAAGTATTAACAGAATCATAAACAATCAGAGTATAACCTGCTCATAATAATGGACCAAATAAAAACTAAAGCGGATTAATTCCACTTACATAATTTTGAGATAAAAATTTCACAATTTCACTTCCGAAATAAGTACTCAAAAGGTACATATTCGATAAAATACACATGACTATGGTCCATCTACAAGACAATGTTATAAAACGCTACATGACCTTGATTACAATTCAAGGATTTAAATCTAATGATACATGAGAAGGGAAAAGAAGCAAATACAATCTAAAGATCACCAAAGGATCTTTCCTCTAACTGAGTAGTTAAGGTATCCGCTACTACTCCTCTATCTGCTTTGCTTTACCCTGGACATCTGAAAACACCACATAAAAATAGTGAGATTACAAATCTCAGTGAGTTCTTTCGCACCCCCTCACAATTCCTCTCTCAGTGTTTTTCTTGTTCATGTCTGTTTTTTAATCTTGTCCGTGGCTTAGCATAATCCGAGAAATGATGCCAGATATTCTAGAATACCCAATTTCAACGGAAACCCCAATTTGTACAGCTATACCGAATAATGCCAGGGCGTAGCTTCGGGTTCAAGACTCCCCTTAGCTAGGTATGCTACATGAAACTCGGGATCGTCATCTCCCTCGATATCTTTTATTATTATCTCGAACATTAAGTCTGTTACTCGACACAAGGCCGTATTCTTTCATCTTATTACTTGAACTTAGACACTTAAGTCTATTACTTGATACTTGGTTGTGTTCCCACTAGATACAACAACTACTCGGTTTATATTCAAACCATAACATGAACTTACTTATGTTGCATCATAACTATACCTTGCATGCTTGAAAAACCATTCATTTCATCCGGACATAAGCAAAACAACTTTTTAATCAATCAATGGATAATACTTACTTGAAATGTAACATATCTTTGTTCAATGATCATTGGGAAGGGTTTAGAAATGAATTGGAGGAAGTTTGGAATGTTTTAGTTTTAGAAAATAATCTGGGAATTGATTCCCAACTCTTGGGAATCACAATAACCACTTCAAACAATCAAATTCAAGTCACAATTCATCAAATCGGCAACCATTTACATTTTCGCAATTTTCGCAACCCAAGGAATGAGAAAGAAAAAGATGAACTTACCTTGAAGATGGTGAAAGCAAAGATGAAGGAGGATTAGTGATAGAGTGGGGTTAGGGTTTGGGTCTCTCTCTCTTACTTCTTCTTCTTCCTTTCTTCTTCTTTCCTCTTTTCTTTCTTTTCTTCCTTTCCTCTTCTCTTCTCTCGATCTCCTATCTTCTCTTCTCACTTTCTTTCTTTTCTTTTTCTTTTTTATAACTAAGTGAAATGATAGTGTAGGTCAAATGACCATTTTACCTTTAGTCCTTTCTAATTTCCTAAAAATACCCTTACTATCTATTATTCACTCAAAACCCCACAACAATCAATAATTAATCTAGCACTTAATTAATAAAATCATTGATCAAGCACCATAATATAACTAAATGGGTTAAACATCAAAATAATTAATTTAATTATTTTGAGGATGTTACATTACACCCCAACTTGGAAATTTTTGTCCTAAAAAATTGGTTAAGTTTTACCGATTAGCTAACCGAGAATGGACATTCTCAAAAGGATCTTAACTACCGGAAAAACAATTTTATTAACTTGAAACCCGTTTTTCTCTTTGGTACAAAACCCAAACATGACATGTAATTTATATCAAACTTTTTCCCACTTCAAACCTCATACTCATAGTAAAACAACTTGAAACTTTATTCCAAATGGTTTGGTTTACACCCCAACTTTGATTAATCTTAATCAAAACATGTAATATGAGACACTTACTAGAAAGTACAAGTTCGAAATAGGGTTCTCATATTTGATTTCTTATACACAATGGACAAATGTGACAAGAATTCAACTATGAAATTCCTTAACTCATGGGGTGCCATACAATACCGGAACCTCTTAATTCGTTCCCAAGTTTCCGAAAAAAATCTTTCTAAAGGTGAGATGAGGGTTTATTAAATTTTTTTTACCTTAAACATAGAAATGGGCCATGATGGCACCAAATAAGTTTGAAGAACAATCAAACCACAATAGAGTTGTTTTCAAAAATAATTTCCTCTTTGTAGTGCAACTAATACATATTCCTCAGCTTAATTGAATTTAAGGACATTTCTGCTTCATACGAAGGTACTTTATAACCTTATGACCTAATTAGTTCTCACTACATATAAACTATATCTTTATACGTACCCCTAAACCATTTAACACTCTCGTGACACTAAACATGAATCCAATCAGTTGATTCCAATGGGAATTGTCTCAACTTAGGTTAAGGATAAGGTTAGGCAAGCAATGGTATCGGAACAGAATGATTTTGGACTCAATTTGAAAAGAGGAGACAGAAAATCTCGCACGGTCCGTGCCTTTCAGGCGCACGGTCCGGGTTCTTTAATTAGTTTCCAAAATAAACTTTTACTTTGAAATTATGCATTCCGTTTGTTACCACACTTATCCTAATCCGTGCCTTAACTTCTAACACGCTAAATACCGTCTTTCTCTCTCTTGTCATAACACTTATAAATAAGAATTCAACAACACAATCATTGAACCCGAATTTTCAAAATCACATGAGTTGTATTATCATTTCATAAAATCAAATCATCAAACAACCACATGCAAGTGATACAAGCTCTGAATGCGTTCTCATTTTCAGCATGCAATGCTAACAACATTTAAACAATGTGAGGAACTCACTATGAGTTCGTCATTTCAGCACATCAATCCTTACTTTTAAAATTTTTCAGTCACAATCCACTTATCCTTAGACACAATGCAATTTCACAAAAGTATACCTCATGTCATTATTTCACAAATGCATGTACTCTATTTCAGTCAAGTTCAAGTAATTCAATCATTTTACCTTTTGATGACTATTCATTGTCAACAGTCACATCACTTTTCATAATAGTATTCACGTTTGACTTGTCAAACGGAAGTCACATAAATACAATCTAATTGTTAACCTTCACAATGAGAGGTTAACAAACCTTGCCACTATAGTGAAAACTTGTGTAGTCACCATGTCTTAGGGCTAATGACCAACTCAATGCTTAAAACCCCTACTTTTCCCTTATTAGTTAATGCACTAACAACTTTTGTTCCAAATTTTCTTCGCAACGGAAAGAAAATTTTGGGACATTACCTTTCGGTCCCCTTGGAGATACATCTAGTACTTTGGGCTAGATTCGGGAACAACTACTGTTCTTAGTGACTCGTATAGTGATAGGATTTTATAAAAATAATCTTTCCATGACCTATCTGAGTCGACTATATTGTCTCAATGACTCAATAAGGATAGGATTTTATAAAATAATTTCCCATGACCTATCGGAGTCGACTATAATGTCTCAATGACTCACATATTGATAAGATTTTATAAAATAATTTTTGCCATGACCTATCAGAGTCAACTATAATGTCTCAATGACTCACATATTGATAGAATTTTATAAAATATATTTTTTTAGCCAGATGAAGTCCTACACGACTGGTTATCCTTCTTGATAGAACGTGTCTGAGATCTATCACTCATCCTTTCGGACTAATAGCCCTCTTAGGGCTTCAACTACCCATACACTAAGATACGAGAATCACTATGCAATAGGGATCTCACTAGTGAGGCATAAAGGTTTCCCTAAAAAGTAGGGTTCACTAAAAGATTACAAACTTAATATTATCATGATGGTTTGTTGACTAATCTAGGTGCAATCATTTACATTTGGATTACGTATGGAATTAGGATAGTTGTAGCATCAAAGAAACGAGAAAATAGAAGAATTCTTTTAAGGAATCAAACGGGCGCACGAGTAGTGCATCCTGTGTTGATTCGAAAAACAAATTCTAACTACTTTGAACATTCCTTAGGTCCTTCCTCTTTCCGAATTCCATACACAATACAGACGAAATCATTACAACTGTCGTAATCAATCAAGCCGAAACTTGGCCTATCCACGGACAATCAACAACATTAGGCACTTAGATAAACCAACGCTTCCCTTTTTCAACATGGAACTGTGTGCCTAATCATTTAGGACTTTCACTAAATCTTAAGATTTTCTTAAGGGAATATATCACTGCTAATGGCCATTTCCCATAAATAGCTTTCCTTAAGAAGCCAAAAGGATTTGTCCTAATCTGGGTCTTACCCGCTTAGTCTTACTCATTGGGGATTCACTACATACTTCGTATGCCAATCTATGGTTTACGTTCTACTAGCACTTAGAGCTTAAGGGCTTAGGTAGAGTAGGAATACTTTTCGGAACTAGGATAAAACATAGTCCAAAATCTCATTGGTAAGTGTAGACAATTTCGTTAGCTTTCCAACGCATCCCGGAATACCTAAATCGAAGTTCCGAATTAAAAGTTATGGATAAAACATGTTGGAAGACTAGCGAAATTTCCCACAGAGAGAAACTGACATGCTCCAAATCGGAGAGTCGTTGTCTCGACCGAAAAATCCGGAGGATCTCTCACGTTCATTGAAGTCGCCATCAATGTTTAATTATTAGGAAAAAAATTGAAAAATCCCTTTGAAAAAGAAAACGGTGTTGAAAACCAAATTTTGGGTTCGGGAGTCGATTATGCGTGGGGAAGGTATTAGCACCCAACAACATCCTTTCGAAAAAGCTTACCTCTAACTAGTCGTGCAAAACTATATTAACTTTGAAAAAAATATTTATTTCCCTTTTATAAAAAAATGAATGAAAAGACTTAATAAAGATGTTTTATTTTTTGTGCTTGACGGGAGTGTGCCCCCGCTCCTACGTATCTCCAGGTGCGATGGAGAAATCAAATCTACGTAAGTTCTTTTGTTAGAAAAAGTTTGTTGGTTGGTGTTTTTTAATATAAGGGTTTTAGGACTGTGTGATCGGAGTTGGTGTACCATTGTGCGTCTGAAGGAGCCTTAGGGCTCTGAAGGACCACCGGGGGTCTGGGGGACCACTGAGGGTTTGAAGGAGCGCTGGGGCTCTGAAGGATCACGATTCATTTGTCCTAAAACGATGACTAACCCAGCCGTACAACTGACTTAATCACCTGTTTTTGAAAATAAGATTTTTATATATTTTTTGGAGAAAAATGGTTTGTGTATGGAACGATATGATTGAATAGGTATTTCAGGAATCTCGAGCCGTACGGCCAAGTTATTCTAAAGCGATGAATAATCCAACCGTACGGCCGACTTAATCCCCTATTTTGAAGAATTTGTAAGAAAATGGAATGAAAATGTTTATTTTAGCGCTTGACAGGGGCGTTGCCCTGTTCCTACGTATCTCCTAGTAGAGAATCAAAGGCTGCGTAGTTCTGGAAGAAGATGTTTGTGTGTGGGTATTTTTATTGTTAAGTATATTTGAAATTGATTGACATTAATGATGACCAAACAGGTAAACTCAAAGTGGTCACCACTAATAGTCTATTTGAAAATAAAAGGTGTTCGCAATACTCAAACGAGTTAAACTCGGAGTGACCATTGCAAATAAATGGTTTGAGGTTGAGTGTTTGATTATTTGAAAATGTTTGCTTGGAAACATTATCTAAAAAAAATTTAAGAGTGTGAGGATGAGTTAGACTCATTGGTTTGTAAAAATGCTTGAGGATGGGTCGAACTCATGGTTTAGTGAAAGTTAAACGAGTGAGACAAAACCTAGACCCAAATGAATTAGAAATATATGGTGTAAAGTGATTAATATTTATTTATTATTTTTATAGGGATCTTAGGACTCATGAGCTGTACAACTCATTTATTCCAAAACGATCGTCCGTGCGGTTGGCTTAACCCCCTATTTGTTTTTTCCCTAAATCATAGTGATTTAAAGGTCACACTGTGAATATTCTTTTGGTAGCTCTAATCACTTTCTCACCAAAGGCCTCCAGAGCTAAAGTCCTTTTAGTAATATTACCCACAACGATAGGTAACTATCAGGTGTGGAATATCACGAAAGAGCACACTCTGAATGAGATTCTCATGATAGTCAGACGGAAATCCAGAATGACTATCACTAATAATCTCCACTCGTCCTAAGTTTCAAACAGACTCTTGTATAGGGCCCCACTCATAAGTGTGTGTAAATGTGTACGTAATATATGCATAAATAAATAAACAATATAAATAATAAATAAATATGCACATACATAAATAAATAAATAAACAAATAAATAATAAATAAATATGTACATAAATAAATAAATAATAAATAAATAAATACGTACATAAATAAATAATAAATGAATAAATACAAAACTAACCTCAAGCTGATCAACCCGATAAACGCCGAACCAGACCGAACAGTCTGACCAAGTCAACCGCGAACCAGACTCCTATTAGGTCCATTTTGACCCGAAAACCGCCAAATAATGGACTACAGAGGCTATCCCAAAAATAACCAAAGACAGACTTTTAGTCTAATGGACCGCAAAAGCTAGTCCAAAAGAATTAAAGACAGACTTTTAATCTAATGGACTGCAAAGGCCAGCCCAGAAGATCACTTACCCCGTCACTGGCCCATATCCATAGTCTTTGCATCTCAACCTCTTTTATAGCCAAAGGCTAGGTAGTCCTTGTTTCTCCCAAACAATGTGGGACTAAAACAAGATAGAGAAAGTAAATCCCGTTTTTCTCAAACCAGCCACCTTGAAAGTGTGATTCCGGATTCGTTAACCGTTGGATCGTCTTCATTTTTTGACAGAAGGTTCGTGGGACATATATCTTCACTTTCACCGTTCGGATCGTCGAAAAGTAGTCTAAGAATAGAGAAATTGCATTCGCAAAGTAGCTAAAAACAACTCCCGTTTTTTCTCAAACCAGCCACCTTGACAGTGCGGTTCCAGATTCGTTAACCGTTGGATCGTCTTCGTTTTTTGACAGCAGGTTTGTGGGACATATATCTTCACTTTCACCGTTAGGATCGTCGAAAAGAGGTCTGAGAAGAGAGAAATTGAGTTCGCAAAGTAACTGAAAACAAATCCCGGTTTTTCTCATACCAGCCACCTTGATAGTGCGATTCCGGATTCGTTAACTGTTGGATCGTCTTCGTTTTTTGACAGAAGGTTCGTGCGACATATATCTTCACTTTCACCGTTCGGATCGTCGAGACGAGTTCGAAGGAGAGCGAGAATGAAGAAAGACTGAGAAAGAAGAAGGGAGTGCGACGGAGGGTGGTGAGTGAAGAGGAACGGTGAGATGAGAGAGAGAGGGTTCCGACATGGGAGAGAGAGGCATGGTGTGGCTACGGCTTTGCAACGGTGAGGGATAGAGAGACGACGATGGCAGTGGTGGTTCGTGAAGTGAGAGAGCGTGATAGAGATGATTTTTGTACGGTGGCGAGAGATATGTGGTGAGGAGAGAGAAGGGGATGGTGACGGGGATGAGCGTTGACGATGGTGGAGAGCAAAAGGGAGTGTAACGGAGTGGGGTTTTCATGGTGAGAAACAGTGAAGGGAAGGGAGATCGTCGCCGGAGGGAAAGCCGCGGTGTTGCGCCGGTGACAGTGAGGGAGGAAAACTTACTAATAATAATCAATAAAAACAATAAATGACGAGTGCCAAAATAAACATGCGTACATGACGACGAGTGACACGCGTGCACAACAAAACATATTTTTTGGGATTTTCGTGAAAAAACAAAGAAGAAAATAATGATTAAAAAAAAGGGTCTCTACAACACCAAAAACCTCGATATTGTTTTCCTTTATTAAAAAAACAGCCAGACAAAATTAGGGTATAACAGTCGTGATATGGTTACATCTATTGACATGAACTACTAGCCCCCTTTTTTAGGAACCTAACTCAGAGTTTTTGATAAGGTAACTAGTCTATTAGACACTGAGTGGTACTACTTGTCAATATTGCAAGCGTACTGATAGCTTACTCGTTTGGTTTCATAACATTGGAAAGGGGTTTCTTGGAAAAGGAAACACATTCTAGAACCGTGACTATCCCGAAGGATCTCATTGGGCTGAGATATAAATTAGGGTTAATTTATGCTACCTGGTAGGGTTGACCACTAGACGTCATCAAAGTAACTAAGAGACTGGTTAGGCAGCAATCTGGGCTCTACGGTGCTCACTAGTCCTTAACAATCTAGGACACTAACATTTCTTCTACCAGAAGGTTTCACAGCTCATAACTCTCTGGGTGATCCTTTTTTTTACAACTTACTCGATGACACAACGGTCAATCCGGCTTCCAAGACTAGACGGTCGCCCATAATTTCCTTGAACCAACTCGGATGCCCATTACTTCCGCTGCATGCTCTGATGAAACGAGAAGTCCAGGAATCCTAGGGTTTATGGTTTCGGACATTTTCGGGGCCGAGGAAACCAATTGTCATTATTCTCAGTACGCTGCATGAAATATTGAGTGGATCCGGGCTCAATGTCTCACAGAAGATACTAAAAGGTTCTGACAGTCAATTGTCTAAGTCCCTAGCTGACTCAATCTATCTAATCTTTTGACCGTAAGGTCTCTAAGCCCGACAAGGTCGAACTGCTCTGATACCAAAAATGTAACACCTTAAATTCACAACTAGGTGAACCAAAAGTATTAACATAATCATAAACAATTAGAGTATAACCTGCTCATAATAATAGACCAAATAAAAACTAAAACAGATTAATTCCACTTACATAACTATGAGATAAAAATTTCTCAATTTTACTTCCGAAATAAGTACTCAATGTTGGACTATATGATAACCTTAGAGGGGGGGTTGAATAAGGTTATATACTAAAAATGAAATCTTTTTTATTTTTGAGAATTGAAGATGCTAGTTTAAATCGAATGCGGAAAAATGATTTAAACTATATGCAACAACTATGCAAGCTATAACAATACGCAGAAACAATTACAATGATAATGATATTTAAGCACAATAATATCAAATGCAATAACAATTAACAATTATAAGGGAAATGCAATGTAAAGATAAGGGAAAGAAGTAAACTATGATTTTTACGAGGTTCGGGATAAAAAGCCCTACGTCCTCGGCCTCCGGCTTTGCAACCTTCGGACTTGATAATAACCATTATAAGAGAAGAACTTCTTCAACGTCTTACAAGCAAGAAAATCCCCTATAGCTATCACCCCAATCTCAATTTTCCCAAATTGAGAACCCAAGCTCCCCGCTAAGGATTTCACTACAATTCAATCTCCCTGATTGAATTACCCAAGACAACTCTTAGGATTTCACAACAATCAAATATAGATGTTTACAATTGAGAACTAGGATCCAATCACTCAAGCATATGACAATGATGTAGTTGAGAGAGACGAGAGATTTGGATTAGCATGATTCCCAACCTAACCAGTGATGAAGAACGTGAAGAATAGGTGTGACGGTGAGAGTTCGCGTTCTGCTTTGTGATTCGTAGGTTTGTTTTCTCTGTGAATCCTTGGCTCTTTTGTTTGTGAAGCCCTAGGTCCCTATTTATAGACTTCGTAAAAAATATGACCGTTGGGACAATTTCTAACAAGTGAAAAATCAATTGTTTGCTTAAAACCACTTAGTATGACAATCGATTCTTTGCTTTAAAAAGAGAACAACTTCATAAGAGAATGATCGATTGATTGCTTCTAAAACTAAGTGCAAAAATTGATTTTGTACTTAAACAAAATAGGATCACAATCGATTTTGAGCTTTAAAACAAATATTATGTGCTTTAGGAAAAATGAGACCTTTTAAAAATCAAGTGGATAATCGATTTTGTGCTTCCCACAATTAAGTTCATAATCGATTTTGTGCTTGATCAATCAAGTCCAAAATCAATTGTTTGCTTTATAAAACAAGTGAATAAGCGATTTTCCACTTTAAAAACACAAAGTCATCATCGATTGTTTTCTTTCCAAAACAAGTTCTTTTAAAAACAATCAAGTCCAAAATTTATTTCTTCCTTTGACAAGGGAGCCATGAATCGATTTTACACTTTTAAAAAACAAGTCATGATTTATGCCTAACCTTTTTAACATGCTTTTATATAAAAGATTTTTTCGAGCCTAGCTCAATTCTATTTTATATAAAACAGTTCTATTTTAAAATATCATCTCTCAACTACAAAAGTCATAAAGCTGAAGTGATGGGATCTTACACGCATCCTATGGAAAGCAAAATAACACATAAGTCTTGAACACTTGAGTAGCTTTGTAACATCCGCAAAATAATTAGTAGAATTATTTGGATGTTAATCCAATTAAATTAATTTAGTATTTAACTGGTAAATTTAACGAGTGCTAAAATTATTTATTGGTTGTCATCGGATCGTTAACCGGATAATACGGACCAAGGAATTTTTGGAATCGAAATAGGAGATTTCGATCGATATGGTAATTTGACCGCGTTACAACAAATATATTAAATAAATATATATATGTATACGTGGGTGTGTGTGAGTGAAGAGAAGAGAGAATTAAATAAATTAAATAAATATAAGTGTGTGTGTGTGTTAATATGAAAGGAAAGAAATTAAAAGAATAGAAAGGAAAGAAGAGGGGAGGCGTGAAACAGAGAGAGGCCGAGGGGAGAAAAGAAAGAATGGAGAAAGTGAGAAAGGGAGGAAACGTAGAGGAAGAAGAGAAGAGGGAGAGAGAGGACCTCACCCAAACCTCAAGCTTCCTTCACCAAAAATGTTCCCCACATCCTTCTCTTCATTATGACACCAAGATCTTCATCATCCATTCTTTATCCTCCATTTCACCATTTTCGAATTTGGAGAGGGAGGAGAAGAAATGTTGTGTTGTCTTCCTCATCAAGTGTCCTAGAGGTTAGGGAAGTCGAATATGTGGTTGGATGCTAGCTTGGAATGAAGAATCAAAGGTTTCAAGAGTTAGGGTTAGAGGAATCAAGATTTTTGGGTTATGGATGAATAGTAAATTGGGGGTTGAAGAAGATGAATAGTGCATTTTGGAGGTCTCGGGATTGAGCGGAAAGATTGAAAGCGGTTGCGGACGTCGCCGGAGCGTGGAGTGGATTCGGGGAACGTTCGTGTGGTTACTCGGTGATTTTGAAGTCTCGGTGATTTCGAGGTCTCGGAGTCGGTTCACGCTTCAAGGGTGAGTTTTACTCACGTTTAGGATTTTTGTTTTTCGAATTAATTGATAAACTGTTTTATCGCTTTCGCTGGACTGGAATATTATGTGATACTGTCTGATTCGGGTTAGGAATCGATTGGGGCGAGTCTCGGGTTGCGTCGTGTTAAAAATGGAATTTTTGGTGATTTGATTCGAGGGATTTTGATTTAAAACCGTTATTTGGAAAATATGTCGCATTTTGATAAAATCCGTTTTGAATGAGTTTTTGATTGACTTGAATAATTGTGTGACTTTGATTGGAACTGTTTTTATGGTTGTCAAATCTGTTTTTGTGTGATTGTTTTATGCGGTTCATCGGATGGAGCGTTCGCGCGGCCGATGCCGTATTGACTTAAAACCGGATTTTATAATTGAACCGAGAGTGCGAGTAGGGGTCTCGGTAGAACTCACTGAGACAAGTTGTCTCACCCAATCCATTGTTGTTGTTTTACAGAGAAACAGGGAAAGAGGAGATCCACAGAGGCACGAGCAGGTTGCCCTCGGACTGGCTACTGAAGACTTAGCTTTATGTTTAAGTTTATATTTCCCTTTTGTTTTCTGTATACTAAAACATTATGTATTTAATGTATATCTTTCTTCCGCTTTCTTGTATGATACTGAATACTATAGATGCTGATGGTATATGGTCTGAGAACCATATTGTCTTGTTGTAAATAAGACTGTTTGGGTTATATTCAGCGAAAAATTTATAGTGATATTCAGTGTCTAAGCAGGAATTATATCTCTGATGTGTTACTAATGTGCACTTGGGTATTTTTAGTCGATAAAATTACCGGGGTGTTACAGTTGGTATCAGAGCAGTTCGACCTAGTCGGACTTAGTTTAGGGTTGAGTCGATTCCTTGCTAGTCCTTTTTGTAATTACACTTGTGATGCTAAGAGACATTGAGCCTGATCAACTTAATACTTAGTGCATCATAAGCGGAATTATGACTGGATGATCAAGACGCAGTCCTCGACCAAAACCGGAATCTTCAACCGGTGCATCCTCAGGAAAGGTGACATGACGGTGGAAGAATACACCGCTAAGTTTGAAAAGTTGTCTCAGTTTTACCAAGTGGTAAAGTAAGCTTTGGATGACGAATGGAGAATGCAGAAGTATAAGACGGGCATAAGTGCTTTTATGATTTGTGGTCTCAGTTCTTATACTGCTACCAATTATGTTGCCTTGGTGCAATCAGCCTATGTCGCCGAGGATGATCTCATAGGAAATATGGGAAGGGAAAGAAGGTAGTTGAAATATCAATTCCGACTGCAAAGTCCTAAGATAATTTCATCAATGGAAAAGCAGATGCAATTCTTTGATTCTTCAAAGGTCAGAAGATGTTCTAACTGTGGAAAGCCTCACAGCGGTAATTGCAAACAAAGATTTAATCGGTGCTATTATATAAATGTAGAGGGTCACTATGGTAAAGAGTGCCCCGTAAGGAAGAGTTGCAAGGAGTTACAAGCAGCTCTAAGGCAAGGACGAGTCAACATTCTGGATGTTTAGACAGTTACGACTGTAGATAATCTATCGAGGGGTATGGGATCAGTTTTCAATAACTCCGTTAGTATATTACACGATTCGTGTGCAACCCATTGTATAATAGCTCAATCGTGAGTAGATCGATTGGGATTAACCTTATCTCCGCTATCCGAGCTGATAACTATTTTAACTGCTGCTGAAGGTCGTATCCAGACCTAATGTTTTAGTCAAATTGACTACTTGTCATAGGAGGCAGAAATTTCGTGGTAGAATTTATTGTTTGCCCATGAGAAGCGTGGACACCATTTGGAGTATGAATTGGATGACTGCAAGTCATGTTGCAATTGGTTGTGTTAACCAACTATCAGCCTCGCTTCAGAATCAGTTGAATTGTCTAGGACAAATTCTGAAGCGGTTACCTAATTCACCTTAGACGGTCAATCCTCATTTCAAGGTGCGGAAGCACATGTTAGTATGTTATCTGCATCCACTGAAACTAGTTTAGATTTGGCGAATATTCAAGTTGTGAATGACTTTTTGGATGTTCTCTGGATGTTTTTCTGGATGAAGTTTCTTCCGTACATCCAGAGCGAGAGGTAGAGTTTTCTATAGAATTGATTCCGGTACAGGATCAATATCTACTGTTTCTTATTGAAGGTTTCTTCCGAGTTAAAGGAAATGGAGTCCCAACTGGAAGAGTCGATGTTAAAGAAATTTATTCGACTGAGTGCTTCTCTAAGGAGTGCTCTGATGTGATCAGTCGAAAGAAAAGTTAGTAGCATGAGATTGTACATCGATTATCGACAACTCAACAAAGTGAAGATCAAGAACAAGTATCCTTTGCCAAGGATACACGAATTGCTGGATCAATTTGTAGTCGTTTTCGTTGATGGTATCTCGATGTGCTCGAAGACCATTGAGGAGCATGTCCAACATCTCTGCATTGTTCTGAAAGTACTCCGAGAAAAGAAGTTGTACTTGAAACCTTCGGAGTGTGATTTTTGGGTGTCCGAGGTAAAGTCTTTGGGACATGTGATTTCCCAAGTCGGGAGTTTCTGTAGATCCCAGTAAGAAGGAAGCGGTGTTGAATGGAGTGACCCACATCAGTCGCAGAGATCAAAAGTTTCTGGATCTAGCCGGTTACTGTAAGAGGTTTGCTCAAGGGTTCTCACAGTTAGTTTTCCACTTACTCGGTTAACTCGTAAGGGTCATCCGTTACGTGAGATGCCGATTGTGAAGAACGTTTTCAAGAGTCGAAGATTTTGACTTCTGCTCCTATCCTGATTCTTCCGGATCCGTCATTGGAATTTTAAATTTTCGATGACGCTTCGGGGAAGGGTTTAGGATGTATTCTAATGCAAGGATCAACAAGTGGTGACTTAGGCGTCCAGACAATTAAGGTCTCATGAGAAGAGTTATCCGACTCACGATTATGAGTTGGCAGCTATTGTATATGCACTGAAGATTTGGAGACGTTACCTGTATGGGTCTCGTTTTGATGTCTTTAGTGATCGCAATAGTTTGAAGGTATCGGTTTGATCAGAAAGAACTGAATAGCAGGCAGAGAAGTGTGTTGAGTTTCTGGAGGATTATAAATTCGTGTTGATGTAACATTCAAGAGAGGCCAATGTTGTAGCTGATGCGCTAAGTAGGAAATCCATTCATATGAAAGAGTTGAGGACTCAAGAAATGGGATTGTTAGAGTCTTTTAGATCTAAGTTGGAGTACATCCGTAAGTTTCCACTTTGGTGGCGAGGTATTAGTTTGTTAACCTCTCCTTGGTGAAGGTTGACAACGAGATTGTCTTACGAGATTCCGTTTGACAAAATGAACGTGAATACGAATATGTAAGTGAGGTAACTGCTGACTGTTTTCACATTGCGAAAAAGCACCAAAGGATTAATTGATGGATCTGCTGCAAGGGACTGGAATTTCCGAAGTGAAGCTTGGCGTGCGGTGTAATAATTTTGAAAAATCGTTTTTGTGAAAACCCGCATGCTAAAGTTAATTTTTGGAACGAATTAAGAGGCTAATAGAATATGATTGAGGAGGAGAAATCCTAGGAGGATTACTTAGGTTGAGGGGAAGCTCTCAACGCCATTGACTAATTCGGAAAGGAGCTCTGAGTTCTGTTTGATAGTTGTTTTGAGAACAACAGAGGTGATTTTCATTGTTTTCAAGTTTATTTGATGTCCCCGCGGTTTACTTCTACGTTTAAGATAAACGTTTCTGGTAAATCCTCATTCCATCTTTTTGAAGAGTTCTATCTCGAAATCCCAAGGGTGAGTCAGGAAGTTTCACAGAGGACCTTTCCGTCACGCTTTTTCTATGTGTGTGGGAACTGTTATGGATTTTTAGAGAATTTGCGGAGAACGTGTTTACACCCTTCGAGAAAAATCATGTTTGTACTTATCTCTACCGTGGAGTACCAATTTGTGGATCTCATCTTCGACCTGTATCTCTATCAAGTGTCTTGTATTAAACCCTTTGATTTAGATTAATCAAAGTTGGGGAGTAAGCGAGGATAACTGGAATGAAGCTTCGGAAGTGTTTTTGAACGCGGTGCCGAGCCTATGTAGGCGAAAGAAGAGTTTCTCGTGTCGATTCGTAGTAAGAGAGTTCGGACTGTAATCTTAGAAACGTTCTGGGGTAGTAGTAGATCATACCTGGAGATTGATGTGCCAACTTGGGAAGGTTTTCTACCCTAATTTCGTTAGTTCGAGATTGTTTTCAGCAACTTAAGACCTTTCTGAGAATGTCGATTCTCGATTAGTCGGATGAAAGACTTAGCGAAATTTTGAGGACAAAATTCTTTCAAGTTGGGGAGAATGTAACATCCGCAAAATAATTAGTAGAATTATTTGGATGTTAATCCAATTAAATTAATTTAGTACTTAACTGGTAAATTTAACGAGTGCTAAAATTATTTATTGGTTGTCATCGGATCGTTAACCGGATAATACGGACTAATGAATTTTTGGAATCGAAATAGGAGATTTCGATCGATATGGTAATTTGACCGCGTTACAACAAATATATTAAATAAATATATATATGTATACGTGGGTGTGTGTGAGTGAAGAGAAGAGAGAATTAAATAAATTAAATAAATATAAGTGTGTGTGTGTTAATATGAAAGGAAAGAAATTAAAAGAATAGAAAGGAAAGAAGAGGGGAGGCGTGAAACAGAGAGAGGCCGAGGGGAGAAAAGAAAGAATGGAGAAAGTGAGAAAGGGAGGAAACGTAGAGGAAGAAGAGAAGAGGGAGAGAGAGGACCTCACCCAAACCTCAAGCTTCCTTCACCAAAAATGTTCCCCACATCCTTCTCTTCATTATGACACCAAGATCTTCATCATCCATTCTTTATCCTCCATTTCACCATTTTCGAATTTGGAGAGGGAGGAGAAGAAATGTTGTGTTGTCTTCCTCATCAAGTGTCCTAGAGGTTAGGGAAGTCGAATATGTGGTTGGATGCTAGCTTGGAATGAAGAATCAAAGGTTTCAAGAGTTAGGGTTAGAGGAATCAAGATTTTTGGGTTATGGATGAATAGTAAATTGGGGGTTGAAGAAGATGAATAGTGCATTTTGGAGGTCTCGGGATTGAGCGGAAAGATTGAAAGCGGTTGCGGACGTCGCCGGAGCGTGGAGTGGATTCGGGGAACGTTCGTGTGGTTACTCGGTGATTTTGAAGTCTCGGTGATTTCGAGGTCTCGGAGTCGGTTCACGCTTCAAGGGTGAGTTTTACTCACGTTTAGGATTTTTGTTTTTCGAATTAATTGATAAACTGTTTTATCGCTTTCGCTGGACTGGAATATTATGTGATACTGTCTGATTCGGGTTAGGAATCGATTGGGGCGAGTCTCGGGTTGCGTCGTGTTAAAAATGGAATTTTTGGTGATTTGATTCGAGGGATTTTGATTTAAAACCGTTATTTGGAAAATATGTCGCATTTTGATAAAATCCGTTTTGAATGAGTTTTTGATTGACTTGAATAATTGTGTGACTTTGATTGGAACTGTTTTTATGGTTGTCAAATCTGTTTTTGTGTGATTGTTTTATGCGGTTCATCGGATGGAGCGTTCGCGCGGCCGATGCCGTATTGACTTAAAACCGGATTTTATAATTGAACCGAGAGTGCGAGTAGGGGTCTCGGTAGAACTCACTGAGACAAGTTGTCTCACCCAATCCATTGTTGTTGTTTTACAGAGAAACAGGGAAAGAGGAGATCCACAGAGGCACGAGCAGGTTGCCCTCGGACTGGCTACTGAAGACTTAGCTTTATGTTTAAGTTTATATTTCCCTTTTGTTTTCTGTATACTAAAACATTATGTATTTAATGTATATCTTTCTTCCGCTTTCTTGTATGATACTGAATACTATAGATGCTGATGGTATATGGTCTGAGAACCATATTGTCTTGTTGTAAATAAGACTGTTTGGGTTATATTCAGCGAAAAATTTATAGTGATATTCAGTGTCTAAGCAGGAATTATATCTCTGATGTGTTACTAATGTGCACTTGGGTATTTTTAGTCGATAAAATTACCGAGGTGTTACAGTTGGTATCAGAGCAGTTCGACCTAGTCGGACTTAGTTTAGGGTTGAGTCGATTCCTTGCTAGTCCTTTTTGTAATTACACTTGTGATGCTAAGAGACATTGAGCCTGATCAACTTAATACTTAGTGCATCATAAGCGGAATTATGACTGGATGATCAAGACGCAGTCCTCGACCAAAACCGGAATCTTCAACCGGTGCATCCTCAGGAAAGGTGACATGACGGTGGAAGAATACACCGCTAAGTTTGAAAAGTTGTCTCAGTTTTACCAAGTGGTAAAGTAAGCTTTGGATGACGAATGGAGAATGCAGAAGTATAAGACGGGCATAAGTGCTTTTATGATTTGTGGTCTCAGTTCTTATACTGCTACCAATTATGTTGCCTTGGTGCAATCAGCCTATGTCGCCGAGGATGATCTCATAGGAAATATGGGAAGGGAAAGAAGGTAGTTGAAATATCAATTCCGACTGCAAAGTCCTAAGATAATTTCATCAATGGAAAAGCAGATGCAATTCTTTGATTCTTCAAAGGTCAGAAGATGTTCTAACTGTGGAAAGCCTCACAGCGGTAATTGCAAACAAAGATTTAATCGGTGCTATTATATAAATGTAGAGGGTCACTATGGTAAAGAGTGCCCCGTAAGGAAGAGTTGCAAGGAGTTACAAGCAGCTCTAAGGCAAGGACGAGTCAACATTCTGGATGTTTAGACAGTTACGACTGTAGATAATCTATCGAGGGGTATGGGATCAGTTTTCAATAACTCCGTTAGTATATTACACGATTCGTGTGCAACCCATTGTATAATAGCTCAATCGTGAGTAGATCGATTGGGATTAACCTTATCTCCGCTATCCGAGCTGATAACTATTTTAACTGCTGCTGAAGGTCGTATCCAGACCTAATGTTTTAGTCAAATTGACTACTTGTCATAGGAGGCAGAAATTTCGTGGTAGAATTTATTGTTTGCCCATGAGAAGCGTGGACACCATTTGGAGTATGAATTGGATGACTGCAAGTCATGTTGCAATTGGTTGTGTTAACCAACTATCAGCCTCGCTTCAGAATCAGTTGAATTGTCTAGGACAAATTCTGAAGCGGTTACCTAATTCACCTTAGACGGTCAATCCTCATTTCAAGGTGCGGAAGCACATGTTAGTATGTTATCTGCATCCACTGAAACTAGTTTAGATTTGGCGAATATTCAAGTTGTGAATGACTTTTTGGATGTTCTCTGGATGTTTTTCTGGATGAAGTTTCTTCCGTACATCCAGAGCGAGAGGTAGAGTTTTCTATAGAATTGATTCCGGTACAGGATCAATATCTACTGTTTCTTATTGAAGGTTTCTTCCGAGTTAAAGGAAATGGAGTCCCAACTGGAAGAGTCGATGTTAAAGAAATTTATTCGACTGAGTGCTTCTCTAAGGAGTGCTCTGATGTGATCAGTCGAAAGAAAAGTTAGTAGCATGAGATTGTACATCGATTATCGACAACTCAACAAAGTGAAGATCAAGAACAAGTATCCTTTGCCAAGGATACACGAATTGCTGGATCAATTTGTAGTCGTTTTCGTTGATGGTATCTCGATGTGCTCGAAGACCATTGAGGAGCATGTCCAACATCTCTGCATTGTTCTGAAAGTACTCCGAGAAAAGAAGTTGTACTTGAAACCTTCGGAGTGTGATTTTTGGGTGTCCGAGGTAAAGTCTTTGGGACATGTGATTTCCCAAGTCGGGAGTTTCTGTAGATCCCAGTAAGAAGGAAGCGGTGTTGAATGGAGTGACCCACATCAGTCGCAGAGATCAAAAGTTTCTGGATCTAGCCGGTTACTGTAAGAGGTTTGCTCAAGGGTTCTCACAGTTAGTTTTCCACTTACTCGGTTAACTCGTAAGGGTCATCCGTTACGTGAGATGCCGATTGTGAAGAACGTTTTCAAGAGTCGAAGATTTTGACTTCTGCTCCAATCCTGATTCTTCCGGATCCGTCATTGGAATTTTAAATTTTCGATGACGCTTCGGGGAAGGGTTTAGGATGTATTCTAATGCAAGGATCAACAAGTGGTGACTTAGGCGTCCAGACAATTAAGGTCTCATGAGAAGAGTTATCCGACTCACGATTATGAGTTGGCAGCTATTGTATATGCACTGAAGATTTGGAGACGTTACCTGTATGGGTCTCGTTTTGATGTCTTTAGTGATCGCAATAGTTTGAAGGTATCGGTTTGATCAGAAAGAACTGAATAGCAGGCAGAGAAGTGTGTTGAGTTTCTGGAGGATTATAAATTCGTGTTGATGTAACATTCAAGAGAGGCCAATGTTGTAGCTGATGCGCTAAGTAGGAAATCCATTCATATGAAAGAGTTGAGGACTCAAGAAATGGGATTGTTAGAGTCTTTTAGATCTAAGTTGGAGTACATCCGTAAGTTTCCACTTTGGTGGCGAGGTATTAGTTTGTTAACCTCTCCTTGGTGAAGGTTGACAACGAGATTGTCTTACGAGATTCCGTTTGACAAAATGAACGTGAATACGAATATGTAAGTGAGGTAACTGCTGACTGTTTTCACATTGCGAAAAAGCACCAAAGGATTAATTGATGGATCTGCTGCAAGGGACTGGAATTTCCGAAGTGAAGCTTGGCGTGCGGTGTAATAATTTTGAAAAATCGTTTTTGTGAAAACCCGCATGCTAAAGTTAATTTTTGGAACGAATTAAGAGGCTAATAGAATATGATTGAGGAGGAGAAATCCTAGGAGGATTACTTAGGTTGAGGGGAAGCTCTCAACGCCATTGACTAATTCGGAAAGGAGCTCTGAGTTCTGTTTGATAGTTGTTTTGAGAACAACAGAGGTGATTTTCATTGTTTTCAAGTTTATTTGATGTCCCCGCGGTTTACTTCTACGTTTAAGATAAACGTTTCTGGTAAATCCTCATTCCATCTTTTTGAAGAGTTCTATCTCGAAATCCCAAGGGTGAGTCAGGAAGTTTCACAGAGGACCTTTCCGTCACGCTTTTTCTATGTGTGTGGGAACTGTTATGGATTTTTAGAGAATTTGCGGAGAACGTGTTTACACCCTTCGAGAAAAATCATGTTTGTACTTATCTCTACCGTGGAGTACCAATTTGTGGATCTCATCTTCGACCTGTATCTCTATCAAGTGTCTTGTATTAAACCCTTTGATTTAGATTAATCAAAGTTGGGGAGTAAGCGAGGATAACTGGAATGAAGCTTCGGAAGTGTTTTTGAACGCGGTGCCGAGCCTATGTAGGCGAAAGAAGAGTTTCTCGTGTCGATTCGTAGTAAGAGAGTTCGGACTGTAATCTTAGAAACGTTCTGGGGTAGTAGTAGATCATACCTGGAGATTGATGTGCCAACTTGGGAAGGTTTTCTACCCTAATTTCGTTAGTTCGAGATTGTTTTCAGCAACTTAAGACCTTTCTGAGAATGTCGATTCTCGATTAGTCGGATGAAAGACTTAGCGAAATTTTGAGGACAAAATTCTTTCAAGTTGGGGAGAATGTAACATCCGCAAAATAATTAGTAGAATTATTTGGATGTTAATCCAATTAAATTAATTTAGTACTTAACTGGTAAATTTAACGAGTGCTAAAATTATTTATTGGTTGTCATCGGATCGTTAACCGGATAATACGGACTAATGAATTTTTGGAATCGAAATAGGAGATTTCGATCGATATGGTAATTTGACCGCGTTACAACAAATATATTAAATAAATATATATATGTATACGTGGGTGTGTGTGAGTGAAGAGAAGAGAGAATTAAATAAATTAAATAAATATAAGTGTGTGTGTGTTAATATGAAAGGAAAGAAATTAAAAGAATAGAAAGGAAAGAAGAGGGGAGGCGTGAAACAGAGAGAGGCCGAGGGGAGAAAAGAAAGAATGGAGAAAGTGAGAAAGGGAGGAAACGTAGAGGAAGAAGAGAAGAGGGAGAGAGAGGACCTCACCCAAACCTCAAGCTTCCTTCACCAAAAATGTTCCCCACATCCTTCTCTTCATTATGACACCAAGATCTTCATCATCCATTCTTTATCCTCCATTTCACCATTTTCGAATTTGGAGAGGGAGGAGAAGAAATGTTGTGTTGTCTTCCTCATCAAGTGTCCTAGAGGTTAGGGAAGTCGAATATGTGGTTGGATGCTAGCTTGGAATGAAGAATCAAAGGTTTCAAGAGTTAGGGTTAGAGGAATCAAGATTTTTGGGTTATGGATGAATAGTAAATTGGGGGTTGAAGAAGATGAATAGTGCATTTTGGAGGTCTCGGGATTGAGCGGAAAGATTGAAAGCGGTTGCGGACGTCGCCGGAGCGTGGAGTGGATTCGGGGAACGTTCGTGTGGTTACTCGGTGATTTTGAAGTCTCGGTGATTTCGAGGTCTCGGAGTCGGTTCACGCTTCAAGGGTGAGTTTTACTCACGTTTAGGATTTTTGTTTTTCGAATTAATTGATAAACTGTTTTATCGCTTTCGCTGGACTGGAATATTATGTGATACTGTCTGATTCGGGTTAGGAATCGATTGGGGCGAGTCTCGGGTTGCGTCGTGTTAAAAATGGAATTTTTGGTGATTTGATTCGAGGGATTTTGATTTAAAACCGTTATTTGGAAAATATGTCGCATTTTGATAAAATCCGTTTTGAATGAGTTTTTGATTGACTTGAATAATTGTGTGACTTTGATTGGAACTGTTTTTATGGTTGTCAAATCTGTTTTTGTGTGATTGTTTTATGCGGTTCATCGGATGGAGCGTTCGCGCGGCCGATGCCGTATTGACTTAAAACCGGATTTTATAATTGAACCGAGAGTGCGAGTAGGGGTCTCGGTAGAACTCACTGAGACAAGTTGTCTCACCCAATCCATTGTTGTTGTTTTACAGAGAAACAGGGAAAGAGGAGATCCACAGAGGCACGAGCAGGTTGCCCTCGGACTGGCTACTGAAGACTTAGCTTTATGTTTAAGT
Organism: Astragalus membranaceus; assembly: GCA_039519185.1. Lineage (NCBI taxonomy): Eukaryota > Viridiplantae > Streptophyta > Magnoliopsida > Fabales > Fabaceae > Astragalus > Astragalus membranaceus. The sequence continues at coordinate 143,114,807 of CM076846.1, read as the reverse complement.
TTATATTTCCCTTTTGTTTTCTGTATACTAAAACATTATGTATTTAATGTATATCTTTCTTCCGCTTTCTTGTATGATACTGAATACTATAGATGCTGATGGTATATGGTCTGAGAACCATATTGTCTTGTTGTAAATAAGACTGTTTGGGTTATATTCAGCGAAAAATTTATAGTGATATTCAGTGTCTAAGCAGGAATTATATCTCTGATGTGTTACTAATGTGCACTTGGGTATTTTTAGTCGATAAAATTACCGAGGTGTTACAGTTGGTATCAGAGCAGTTCGACCTAGTCGGACTTAGTTTAGGGTTGAGTCGATTCCTTGCTAGTCCTTTTTGTAATTACACTTGTGATGCTAAGAGACATTGAGCCTGATCAACTTAATACTTAGTGCATCATAAGCGGAATTATGACTGGATGATCAAGACGCAGTCCTCGACCAAAACCGGAATCTTCAACCGGTGCATCCTCAGGAAAGGTGACATGACGGTGGAAGAATACACCGCTAAGTTTGAAAAGTTGTCTCAGTTTTACCAAGTGGTAAAGTAAGCTTTGGATGACGAATGGAGAATGCAGAAGTATAAGACGGGCATAAGTGCTTTTATGATTTGTGGTCTCAGTTCTTATACTGCTACCAATTATGTTGCCTTGGTGCAATCAGCCTATGTCGCCGAGGATGATCTCATAGGAAATATGGGAAGGGAAAGAAGGTAGTTGAAATATCAATTCCGACTGCAAAGTCCTAAGATAATTTCATCAATGGAAAAGCAGATGCAATTCTTTGATTCTTCAAAGGTCAGAAGATGTTCTAACTGTGGAAAGCCTCACAGCGGTAATTGCAAACAAAGATTTAATCGGTGCTATTATATAAATGTAGAGGGTCACTATGGTAAAGAGTGCCCCGTAAGGAAGAGTTGCAAGGAGTTACAAGCAGCTCTAAGGCAAGGACGAGTCAACATTCTGGATGTTTAGACAGTTACGACTGTAGATAATCTATCGAGGGGTGACCATGATTACAGTTCAAGGTACATATTCGATAAAATACACATGACTATGGTCCATCTACAAGATAAGGTTATAAAACGCTACATGACCATGATTACAGTTCAAGGATTTAAATCTAATGATACATGAGAAGTGAAAAGAGGCAAATACAATCTAAAGATCACCAAATGATCTTCCCTCTAACTGAGTAGTTAAGGTATCCGCTACTACTCGTCTATCTGCTTTGCTTTACCTTGCACATCTGAAAACACCACATAAAGACAGTGAGATTACAAATCTCAGTGAGTTCTTTCGCACCCCCTCACAATTCCTCTCTCGGTGTTTTTCTTGTCTATGAACTGTTCTTGTTCATGTCTGTCTTTTAATCTTGTCTGTGGCTTAGCATAATCAGAGAAATAATGCCAGATATTCTAGAATACCAAATTTCAATGGAAACCCCAATTCGTATAGCTATACCAAATAATGTCAAGGCCCTAGCTTCGGGTTCAAGACTCCCCTCAGCTAGGTATGCTACATGAAACAAGGGATCGTCATCCCCATCGATATCTTTTATTATTATCTCGGACATTAAGTCCATTACTCGACACAAGGTCGTATTCTTTCATATTATTACTTGAACTTAGACACTTAGGTCTATTACTTGATACTTGGTTGTGTTCCCACTCGATACAACAACTACTAAGTTTATATTCAAACCATAACATGAACTTACTTATGTTGCATCATAATTATACCTTGCATGCTTGAAAAACCATTCATTTCAGCCAGACATAAGCAAAACAACTTTTTAATCAATCAATGGATAATACTTACTTGAAATGTAACACATCTATGATCATTGGGAAGGGTTTAGAAATGAATTGGGGGAAGTTTGGAATGTTTTAGTTTAAGAAAATAATCTGGGAATTGATTCCCAAATCTTGGTAATTGATTCACAACTCTTGGGAATTGATTCCCAACTCTTGTGAATTGATTCACAACTCATGGGAATCACAACAACCACTTCAAACAATCAAATTCAAGCCACAATTCATCAAATCGGCAACCAAATCAACTTGTATCATAACCTTCAATCACATAACATACACATCATGACACTCAAAACACAACCTTGACTTCCCAATGATTCAAATTGAAGATTGTTCGTAATTCAATTAACATCCATCGTAAATCAATTATGAAGAACAACAAGTCACAACCAACACTTCAAACAAAACTTCAATTAATCGAAGAACTCACCTTTGTAGAGAAACAATTGGAAGATACATGCATGAATTCAAGTTGACAACCAACAGTTTCTTCAATCCCCAATTTGATACCCTAAGTCACCAACTAGCTTCCAACACCAAATTGAACTTCAATCTTCCATTAATCTACCTTGGGTTTGCTTCTTAACATCTATGAACCTTGAAATTCAACATCTACCCAAAGATCACAACTCACCTCACTCCATCTTACTCAAAATTTTCGCAACCCAAGGAATGAGAAAGAAAAAGATGAACTTACCTTGAAGATGGTGAAAGCAAAGATGAAGGAGGAGAAGTGATGGAGTTGGTTAGGGTTTGGGTCTCTCTCTCTTACTTCTTCTTCTTCCTTTCTTCTTTTTCCTATTTTCTTCCTTTCCTCTTCTCTTCTCTCGATCTCCTATCTTCTCTTCTATCTTTCTTTCTTTCTTTTCTTTTTATTTTTTATAACTAAGTGAAATGATAGAGTAGGTCAAATGACCATTTTACCCTTAGTCTTTTCTAATTTCCTAAAAATACCCTTACTATCTATTATGCACTCAAAACCCCACAACAATCAATAATTAATCTAGCACTTAATTAATAAAATCATTAATCAAGCACCATAATATAAGTAAATGGGTTAAACATCAAAATAATTAATTTAATTATTTTGGGATGTTACATAGCACTTGAAGAGCCAAGAACATATTTGATTATATTCAACAGATAACTAATTTTTTTGATGTATCTATCATTAACATTGATGGAAAATTTATTTTCACTAATATAAATAAGTTGCACCCAACCACCTTTGTTGAGTGCATAGACCTGTCCATTTTGACTCCATCCATCTGTCAAAAATATTGTGCTACCCTTTTTCTTCATAGCTACCTCGAACGAGTTACTAATTGGATCGATAAGTGTCACAATATTTGGAATGAGATAGTAAAAATCTGTTGAAAATATATTCGAAAGTCGTCTTTCTTTTTCTATTTTAACAAAATTATACATATGAGAGCGTTGAAAAGAAAAGTAATATAACTATAATTCTACGAATTTTTGCTTAAATGCATAAAACTTACCGAGTTAGGATCAAACTCCAGAATATATGTCTGGTAGGACAACACTACCAACAAACTACAATCAACATTGAAATCCTTTTCCTGTTTCACTACATCATCTTGCGCATTTGAGAACTCAGCATGGGTTTTTCCTCGGTCAACAACTTAGCAGATTTTGGGTGTTAACAGAAACATATTGAACGTGTTGGACGATACAGCTGGTGTTCAAAATGTTTGGCAAAGCTATACAGGAAAATGTGTAGTGGAACTGCACCACTTTATGCATGTATACACCGTTGCTTTGATATAGGGTATGGTAGTCCATGTCATTCATTGCCCGAAAGTTCAACTGCAGACCATCATTTCCATCAGCAAAACGGTTAAAAAAATCCATACTAACCCACATTACTAAGTGTACTACACTTGCTAAATAATGTAATGTCTTTTACTAGATGGGTTGGTATGAGACTAAGGCATTCAAGAATTCCTACCTAGGAGTGTTTGCGGTGAAGTTTGGTTCAATTTTGAATCAAAAAGTCATTCAAACCACAAGGTAAAGTTAAATGCGGTTTGGTTTGATTGGCTTCCTTAAAAACATCCGATCAGAACCAACGTGGTTTGGATTCATTTAGTTGGTTTTGACCGTTTTGTTTTTTCGTAAGTCAGAAAATATATTTTGATTTAAAGCGAAATTAATTAGTTTAATTCTAAACACAAATATTAAAAAATAAAAAAATAATATTATATAAAAAAATTCTACTCGCATATAAACTACCAAACATAGAACTTAACAATATAAAAATAGAAGCTGAATGAAAAACTTAATATGTAAAAGTTGTAGAAATTAATATTTCATGTAGAAAATCATACATAATAATATTGAGTTTAAAATAAAATTGAACGGTGATAGGCTCGCAAGTGCACGAGTCGTATCGCGTAATAAAAGAGTTATCGATCCACAGGGAGAGCCTAAGTGATTACCAATTTAATTTTCCAAAGTTGATTAGCTAGAAGGAATGGTTTTTAGGAATTGTAAAATTTAGAAATAAAAAAAACAAACAATCTCAGGTTTATAGTTTTATCACAACAATGAGGAACCAAAATAATTTCTTTAGACTATTCAACAAATTATAAGAGTAATATATTTCAAAGACAAGGCAGCGAATATAACTAATGTCTCCTTTTCGTGTTTTGAACTAACAATCAAGCCTATTCTCATGGTTGATTGTCACCAAAACCCATTAAGCATAATACCTTTATAATGTCTCAAGAGTTTCAAAACTATTCTCATGTGTTGATTCCCTAGTCTAATTTCATAGATCCAACATCAATACTTCACCTTTTGGTTCTTCGTTTGATGTTTAAAATAAGATTTGAAGGACAATAAAATTAGATTGAAATATAAAACAATTTGGAGTGGAGAATAGTCTTGGGAATTATTAGGGACCTATCATTGGATTACTCCCAATAACCCAAGACTTTGTATCTACTCACTCATATTAAATATGAGAGAAGAAGAAGAAGAAGAAAAAAAGACATGAAATTAAATAGCGAGAAATAAAAGAAAGCGGTAAATTGCAAAATCATAAATAGCGGAATTGTAAATGACAAGAAAATAAAAGTGCAAGAAAGTAAATAGCAAGGAAAGTAAATGACTTGGAAAATAAAAGGGCAAGAAAGTAAATAGCAAGGAAAATAAATGACTTGGAAAATAAAAGGGCAAGAAAGTAAATAGCAAGGAAAGTAAATGACTTGGAAAATAAAAGGGCGAGAAAGTAAATAGCGAGAAAATAAAATAGCGAGAAAATAAAAGAGCGAGAAAGTAAAAGAGCGAGAAAGTAAAAGGGCAAGAAAGTAAATAGCAAGGAAAGTAAATGACTTGGAAAATAAAAGGGCGAGAAAGAAAAAAGCGAGAAAGTAAAAAGCGAGAAATTAAAGTGAAGTCATGAATCTTAGAGGAAACCTTGTCATGGATTTTTCTCACAAAATTTAAGTTCCTTACAAGTGAGGATCAAGCCTCTATTTATAGGAAAATATGAGGCTGCTCTGGCTAGTCACTTTTGGCTAGTCACTTTTGGCTGCTCTGCGCCAGTTTTGCACCAGGGTCGTGCGCCTATGGAGCCTGGGTCGTGCGCCTTGTGCTGGCAACAGCTGTTCTGCGTTGTTGGCAAGCATGGGTCGTGCGCCTATGTGCCAGGGTCGTGCGCCTTGTTCTGCCAAAATGGGCCATTTTCAGTTGAAAACACGCACGGGTCGTGCGTGGTATAGCACGGGTCGTGTGTCTTGTTGTTGCTGATGCTGCTTCAGGTCGTGCGCCCTGGCCAGTCAATTTTGGCTGCTCTGCGCCAATTTTGCACCAGGGTCGTGCGCCTATGTGCCAAGGTCGTGCGCAGGCTCTGCGCGATTTTTTGCTGCTTGGCGCCCTTGGCGCCCTGTGCTGCGCCAGTTTTGCTGCTTGGCGCCCTTGGCCAGTTTTGGGTTTTTGGGGCCCTTGGCGCCCATGAGGGTGTCTAGTGCCTTAAAAATTGCTCCTCCTCAAATATTTCCTTTTTTCTTCATTTTAGCTCATATTTTCTCTTTTGCTCCAAAATAAAACTTGAAAATAAAAAGCAAACATTTGTAGTAAAATAGTTCAAAGATATAAAATATAATTAAAATACCTAAAAAAACTTAATGAAAATAAATATTAAAAAGACTCTAAAAATAGACTTATCAAACCGCAATTTAGGTTTGGAATTTCAATTTTTGGTGTGTGTGACTCTCTCTGTGTACGTGTGTGTGACTAGATAGGCCATAAGTGTGTGTGAGACTAAGGGCACACGTGTGTTAGTGTGACAATACTAAGAAGATTTTTAATTTTTTAATTAATATATAATAGGCAAAATTGCCCTTTGAGTACTCCTTTAAGTTTATTTAAAATTCCAAGTTCGTCCTTTGAATCCTTTTCTTATTCAAGTCCTTTTTTTCTGTTTATATGTTTCAAATTGATCTTCTATGTGTTTTGTTTATAAGGACTACTTTATAACAGAAACAAAAAAGATAAAGGACCAATTTGAAACATAAGAAAAAATATAGAGGACAAATTTGAAACACAGAGGACCAATTTTAAACATAAACGGAAACACAAAATACTTGAATGAGGAAAAACGAACTTTAAGTATGAATCCAGAATTTTAAACAAACTTAAAGGTCTTGAGTGTGATGTTTTCTTTTATTTTATTTTTTCCGATAAGTAGGTAGTATTATTATTAAAATCCATCTTTACAAGAAAGATGGCACACCAAAACACCCAGGGCAGTGAAACCACAGCCAAACAAGCCACGCCTGGCTACACCAAAACTACCAACATACAACCGGATAAAACTAAGCAAACAAAAAAAACACCCTGCGGAGATTACACCACAGCTAAAAAAGCTACACCAAGATATACCAAGACTGTCCAAATACACCCAAAAAAAAAATCATGACATCCATTTTAAAGAAAACACGAGATACACAGGAAAATCAGAAGAGGCCTATCATGCAAGGTCGCAACCATCAACTCCTTGAACAACTTCATGCCAACTAGAGTCGAGAGTTTCTTCCACCTGGGATCACCGTTAACACTCCTAATGCCACTTGCAGTGTATACACTAGTGGAAAAAATATATTTAGCGTCGGTTAAAATGGATATTTAGCGTCGGTTATCGCCCGACGCTAAATCGCCCGATGCTAAATGTCAGACATTTAGCATCCGTTATTTAACCAACGCTAAATGTCACATTTAGCATCGGGTGTTCAGATAACCGATGTTAAATGTCCATTTCATTACTGTTTTTGCTGTCTGAAAATGACATTTAGCATCGGTTATTTGAAACAACCGATGTTAAATGTCATGAAAAATGACATTTAGCACCGGGTGTTTGAAACAACCGATGCTAAATGTCCTGAAAGTGACTTTTAGCATCGGTTGTTCCAAATAACCGATGCTAAACGTCATTTTTGATATTTGTTATTAATCAGTTAGCTAGTTGTTACGATTCACTTAGTTTGTATATAAACTCTGTACATCAATTCATAACTCAATGAATACAGTTTGTTCTTCTTTCAATTCTTTCTTCTACTAGTTCCTAAGTAGTATTAGTCTAACACAGGTTATTGATTTTTTGGTTTTCTTTAATTAGTTTTTTTTTCACAAATTCTAAGCTTGACTTAGAGTTTGAAGTTAAAATACATTTGATTTGATTGAATCTTGAGATGATGATTTTACTCTACTTGTCCTTAAGGATTTTTGGGTTTGGATCTTCTTCATGTATCTTTCAGATTGTTTCAATTTCTCATTGCTACGTGAATGAGGAAGTTATAAACCTTAACATAGAAGAAAATGAAGAAGACTTAAAGCATGAGTCATGACCTTTTTAATTACCTTTTTAATCTTAAATTATTACAATGATTTAAATGGGCAATCTAACCAACGAGGAGTGGCAATTATTATGGTCACTAAATATGGTTTGAATGGACTATTAATAGTAATCATTTGATTTCATATTTTTAAAAAAATAATTAAGAATCATTTTATTGAGTTTTCGTAAAGAATCATTTTATTGAAAGCATCATTTTTTTTTTTTTGAGATTAAGCATCATTTTATTGACCATTATAATTTCTCCCAAAACTAATTAATAACGTAATAATTTCAAATAAACAGCGCTATAATCTTTCTTTAAAGTCAAAATGTGTTTCATTATATTCACAGTAAAAAACTAACATTTGCAAAATGGAGATCAAAGGTTTATAGTGTCATGGACAAAATAAATAAATAAAACGGCAATTGAATTTAATAACTAGACATTTTTTGAATGAAGTTCTAAAACTTTCCAAAAATATTTCTATTACATCACGTGATTCATAAATGGGCTCGTCAACATTCTCCAAGTTCTTGACTTGCAAAACACATGTTTGCATGGTTGAACTAATTTTTTTTATAGGGACCAAACTGAATAAAACATATATTTTGCAAGGACGGAAAACAAAATTTTATTTTCATAAGGACTAAACTAGATTAAACATATATTTGCAGAGACTAAACATATATTAAAGCCTTAATTCATTATCTATTAGCATTTGTAATGGCGAAATGTCAGATTAATGTAAAAAGGAAGAGAGTTTTTTTTTTGTTTCAAATAAGAGATTTTTTTTTTAATTTCTCATTTCATTATTTAATTTTAATTAATTATATAATAAAACGTTTAATTTAATACATGAATTTTTGTAGCTAATTAATTTTATTAAAAAAGAGAAAAAATGAAGAAGACAGAAGAGGGGCCAATGGTGGGATTAGACCAAAACCCAAGACAAGAAAGTAACTAAAGTCAAAGCAGTAATAGAGAACCTTGAGCTAAAGACCCTTTAAAACAAACTAGCCTAACGAAAAAGAAAAAGACAGAAACAGATAAAATTTGAACGAGTATTGTACCCAACATCCAATTTCTTTTTTGCCTCAATGTCTTCTTTTAGGTTTTGGACACAATCGGTTCAAAGTAATCATACCGCAAAACTGTGACATAGGTATCGGAAGCCAAGCCACCGGATCACCAACATCATCTGACATCTCACCCCAAAGTTTTCCTAAAATTCTCATGTCAAATGCTACTACGAGATTAGAAGTAGCAACAAACTCTGAGGCAGTAGGCGAATTGTGGGCCTTGGACCAGTGGCGGACCCAGGACCCTATGTCGGGGGTGCAAAAAAATTCATTATAAAAATGTTGGTTCATTGAATTGTTTAATTTTTTTTTCAAATATACTCACTTAGTTTACTAAAATTAAGTAATCAAGTTATCTTACTCCAAATTAATTTAAGAGTAAATCGCCAAATTAGTCTCTAAGTTTACCCGCCATTATCTATTTAAGACCTAACCTATAGGAAAATAAGTAGTCTGTAAAATTATGTGATGTCGGTAAATTACTTCCTAAAGTTTTATAAATAGTCTCTTACGAAGATTAATAAGACAGATTTATTAAAAATTGAGTGCAAATTGAGTGCAAATTTAAACATACTACTGCTAATTTAAAATTTCAAGGGGTTCCAAATAGTTTTATATAAGGGTATTAGTACTAATATTTTTTTCCAGGGGGTCCAACTGAACCCCCTGCATACAAGGTAGGTCCGCCACTGCCTTGGACACAGTTGATTTGAAAATAACATTATGCGCCATATAAATATAATTTAATACGTAAATTATACTTATTAAATAGAAAGAAATAAATAATCAACTTAGTAAATACTAGGGCTGGACAAATTATTCAAACCGAACCGCACCCGAGCAAACCGGAAGGCAAAACAAGTGTTCGGGTGATTATTCACGGGTTGACGGGTTTTCGGGTGAGATTCGCAGTTCTAGATGGTCTCAGTTGGACGGTGGTGGTTTCACCAAAAGCAACTCGCTGTTAACCGAACCGACCGAAGAAAAGGGATGCATGAAAAAAAGGGACTTCTATCGCTTGTGTTTGTTTCTGGATATTGACCGTTGAATATATCATATTGTTAGACTTGGTTCAATTCTTGGAAATGATATCCACTAGTTAAATGTTATTAAATATTTATGAGCGTTGGATTTGCCATCACATGAATTGTAAAAAATTAATGGAGGAGATGGTAACATAGTGTGCTTCTTTTTGAGAACCGTGAAAAGGCTATTAAACAATAGGGAATAAAAATATTGAAAGATCTTCAATTAAAAAATTAAAAACATGTCGTGTCTGTCGCCTTCTTCTACTCCATGTTGTTCTATATAGATCCTCCATGCTTCACGATTCATTCATCACGACCAGCTCTCATTTCTCAGTCGGGTGGTTTGGTGCATATTTTTTGTTGTCTCTATTCCTTCCTCCTTCTTCAAAGGTCACACCTGTACAACATTGTTTTCATTTTCCCTGCAACCAGTGTCGTTCACCACTGAGAAAGTTACCTTCCTCTGCATCATCTCTCTCGCTCAATCTTTCCTTTTCAGCGACTCTTCCAACCGAAGAAACCCACCCGCGAGACCGTCAACCCGTTGGAACCGAAAACGTTCAAACCAAAGGAAGATACGGTCGAAATTGGGCGTTACATTAACGACCACGGTTTGGGCTGGATTAGGCTTTTTGAGCCCGAATCTGAGCAACCCGCCCGTTTGTCCAGCCCTAGTAAATACTAAGTAGTTATATAAAAACTAAATAATTTTATATGAATAATAAATAATCAAATAATCAATTTAATAACATGATTAAAAATTAATTAATTGCTTAATACTATTAATCATTAATTAATTATATTAATTAATCAAAATATCAGTTTTGGGTAACTAATATACATAGTTTAGTTGAAAAATATTTTTTCAATGCTACAGAAAAAAATGTAAACACTTCAATACCTATTGAGTTTTGTTCAATGGACTCTTGTCGAATGATAGCCATGCCATGTCAGCGCCGGTAGTGAAAACTAACAGCAGGTACTTAAAGTGCTGACGGAAAATAAAGTAGGGACCAAAGTGCCCAAAATATTTTATAGGGACTAAAAACAAACTGGATGTAATTATAGGGACCAAAAATATATTTAATTAACCCTATATATATTACAAATATTACAATTTTAACTATATAGAATTTATAAAAAAAGGAAAATTTATCGATGAAACGCTAAATCTAACTACTAATAACTTTTTTGACCAACTAACTACTAATATTTTAGATGCTTATATTATATATATGTGTGTGTATATATTACTAGTTACCATTATTACCAATTTAAAAATATCCAACTTTAAAAACCTAAATCCAAACTACTAATATTTTGGAAGTTTTTAATTTACTATATAAGCCATGTCAAGTGTAATATTCTAATAAGTTTTTGGGTAAACCTGGGTATCCACCGCACGGACAACAGTGACTAATTCCTCGCTCATTGTAGGTGCCTCGAGGGGCAGGACAGCTGGTCAGTTTTAACGCTGCTCCGTACCCAAGGCGGGGATGGAACCACCGACCCTTGGTAAGGGAGGTTCAGCCCCTACCGCTGAACCTCACGCTCTGGGTTAATATTCTAATTAGTTGGTATTAGAGAAAATGACCATTTTTAATTGAATTAAGATGATTTATATGTTATTTATTATTTTTGTCGCTGTTAAACCCATTGCCATACCTATAAATGAGACATTTATATATTGATGGAACCATACTTTTATGTGTAGTAATTAATAATTGGAAGGAGATTTTGTCAAAAAAAAGCTAATTGGAAGGAGATATTAATTGTGGAGAGATACAAATTAAACTAGAAAAAACATCAAATGACATTTATGTCCACACATCTGAGTTGTCATTAAAAAGAAAGTGATGCTCCTGTCAAAAAAAAGTGATGGGTTGAATGTCCAACTTCAAAAACGTGTACAATGCTAACAGGCTTTCTAAAAATCAATTTCTAAAATAGTCAAATGACTTATACGTAGTGTCAATATATTGCTGGCCGGCTCCATCTTTTCACATGCACGGATATAGAATAGAGCATTGAAAGAAAACATCTTTGTTGTTCTCTTGATTTTTCTTGTTTTGGGAGCAAAAGCTTTTATTCTTTTGGAATAATCATACATGCAGCTACTAATGAAGGAATACCAAGCCTACTATTTGTTCTTCTACTCAACGAACGGTGTCCCCATGAGTTTTTACGTGCATACAAAGGAAAAGGTAAGGTTTAAGCATTTTGAGTTATATGATTTTTGATTGCATATATGTTCTTGATTCTCAAAAACTGATTTGTTTCAAATTGTGACACCCACATTTTCTCCTCTTTTGAGCCTCGTTAATGGATATGGCATGCTTGTATGTGAGAGGAGAAGGGAGATGTTCCATTCTTGTTCTACTGAAAAATAGATTTGATCTTGATGATTGTTGTAACAAAATACTTTTGCATGTTGAATATTGTTCTATACCTTACAGTGCTGGGTGAACTGCAGTTGGTAGGCCTCTTGCTGTCTGGCCAGAGGTCAATGTGAGCCCGGGAGGGGTACCTGCAAAGCCACTCCGACGCTCAAGTCAGTATTGAGAATAGATGAGTGATTTAGCTAGGAATGAGAATCTACCTCATTATGGCAATGTGAGCCAGTATTTATAGGAAATTGTGCCCGTGGTGAGTCGTTGGATCGGTAGAGTGTATCTGAACCATCCAAGTATGAGAGTCCTGAATGGGCTTGTGTATTGGGGATATGGATCAAAGTGATTGGGCCAATCCATGTCCAATTACTGAATGGGCCTCTTGGTCTAGTCCAGAACAGTTGCCCCCCAAGTCGAGATTATTCCGAAGGATGATCTTGGCTTGAAGAATTTTTGTCGGTCTGCCCGAAGCATTACCTTGTCTGTCTTGTCGGGTCGTGTGAGAGATTCTCCTTGTGACGACTGTGTTTTTAGGTTTTTATTCTAGGGAGTAAAAAAAAATAATGAATTTAATATTCATTTAACCCATCATAAATAGATGAGTCTCCACCACTTGGACCACACATGAAAAAAATTCTTTGAGGAGTGAGTCTTGAAATTTGAGAGGATAGGGTGAGGATAAGGTTGTGGAGATAAGGTTTCTTTAAACCACACACTTGAGGGGTAGGGTCCACCCACTTCATCATCTACTTGGAGTAAGTCTCTTCCTCCTTGGTAAGTATTTCACCCTCTTCCTTCATATCTATCTAGATCATCCCAGCAAGGTGCCGTGATGTTGTTTGTTGTTGGCGTCCCTAAGCTGCCTGGTTGCCGGGTCATTTGTTGCGTGGTTGGAGCCCCCGTAGGCACCTGGGTGCCGGGTCATCTGTTGCGCGTGGTTGGCTCCCTCGTAGGCGCCTAGGTGCCGAGTCACATGTTGCGCGTGGTTGGCACCCTCGTAGGCGCCTGTGTGCCGGGTCACCTGTTGTGCGTGGTTGGCGCCCTCATAGGCGCCTGGGTGCCGGGTCACATGTTGCGCGTGATGACGCCCTCGTAGGTGCCTGGGTGCCGGGTCACATGTTGCGTGGTTGTCGCCTTGGATGGTGTAATGCTGATGCCGATCGTACTTCTCGGTCTTATCGTGTCCTCCCGTCTGAATTATTCGTGGCCGAGCTGAGGACACTAAGTATGCTTGAGGGCATCGTTAGCCGTTTGTCTACTACGCCAAAAAAGATTTTGTGTAGTGACCTGTCTAAGGCTTCAAATATTCATGAAGCAGTTGAGCTCTTAGGTCGTTTGTTAGGTTTTGTGCAACTTTATTTTCTTCTTCGCTTTATTCTTTTTTTATGTTGCTGACTTGTTTCATTGTTATCTTGTAGACAAAATGGTCGCCCCAATTTCCTTTGACGAGGTGGCTTTTTGGACTGGAAGGAGGAAGCCTTTAGGTGCAGAACCTAATGAGGAAAGCAGTCTGGTTCCCACAGTACCTGCTGCTGCCCGTCCCTCCACGGGATCTTGCCTAAGCCTAGGAGCACCTAGGAGCGCCGAAGATTCCAGTCGATGTACTTGACAAAGGATTTTGTGAGGGAGGGTTCTCTACCACCCCGTGGGGCGCAAAGTAAGTCCAAGCGCAAGAAAAGTTGTGTCCGGCGTCCTCCTCCCTTTGGTTATTCTTCCCCTAATAGGTGTTCCTCTCCTGTTAGGCCTCCCCCTCTTGTCCCTGATTTTGAGGCCGAAATCAGCTTCTCTGCTGATGAACGTGCTCTGGGAGCATACTTTCGAACTTGCCATGCGCATGGTCAAGCTGAGTCAAGTCTGCACGAAGTGGGGAGCTGAGAGGGGGTCTGGTTCAGGTTTAGGTAGTCTTTTTTGAGTTATTTCTCTAAGTATTTGACATGTTTGTTGAGCCGGTGAGAGATCGACTCATCTTGGATAAGAACAAGCTTCAGGTGGAGCTACATGGTGCCCTAGAATCCGCTCGCCGAGCCAATGATTCTGCTCGCCATCACCAGAATGGCTGAGTGGTGGCCTATGCTGAGAGGAACGAGTGTATGAAGAGAGTGGAGGAGCTCCAAGTTCGGCTCGAAAGTGTTCAGTCTGAATTAGAGAGTACGAAGAAACTGAAAGATGAAGCTGAGGAGAAGGTTCGGATGGTGGCCAGCAAGGTTGTGGACTTTTCCTATGCTGCCTATGATAAGGCTTTGAGCCATGTTCAGTGTCTGTATCCGGAAGCCGTTTTAGAGCCGAGCATCCTTCAGTTTGATCATGAGGTTCTTGATGGGAGGATTGTCAAATACCATCCCAACAAGGTTGACTTCGATGTCATTACCCCCTAATCATTTCTTTCAATTCATTTGCTTTTGGCTATGTAGTTTATCTTTGACTTGTTGGACTTCTCTATGTATTTCGTTTTAAGGGGCTCGGCCGTCTCCGGGATGACCATATATGTTGCATTTTGAATTGTCCATGTTTACTTTATGCCTGGCTTGTTTCCTATCTTTATTTGTGCGGACTGAACCTTGAGCTTGACTGGTGTGTCTTGGATGGTGTCGGGCGTAAGTCGTGCCTTGCGCATCCGAGTGTATAATACTATGTCACCTCGTGGTCAGGTATACTCCGGGGATAGTTTATCAGAACCCAGTCTGATTCTAACTCGCCCATCAGAGGTTGCGACACGTTTTAAGTCGCTTCGCGAAACGAGTGGGTCGACTCGTGCCTCGATTTGTAGCGAAGTGGAAACAATCGCAGCGTCGATCTCATGCCACCCCTTTTTTTCGTCAGGCTTTTACGTTAGTTGCCTAGTCCCCCGCTGTTGATATCAAGACCTGGCTTTGCAAGTAACAGTAAGTATTGCAAAACAATATTTCAGATCACAATGATAAAATTTCATTCATTCATGCATATTAACGGTTCATGCTATTACATAGGTTTTTATCATTCACGTTTCGTTCATACAACAAATTTTCTTAGCTTATCGGCGTTCCAAGTTCTAGGTATTGGTTCCTTGCTCAAAGTTTCCAGTTCGAAAGCTCCGTTTTCGGTTTCTGCACTTATTCTGTATGGACTTTTCCAGTTAGGGGCTAACTTTCCTTGGAATGCATTCTTCAAACCCATGTCTGCCCTTCGTAGGACTAGATCGCCCACCTCGAAGGTTCTAGGGACCACCTTGGCATTAAACCTTGCAACCATCCTTTCCTTGATCACCATGTCCTTTAAGGCTGCTCGGTTTCTAAATTCCTCTATGAGGTCCAACTCCTCTCGAGTCTTTGCTCATTGGCTTCTGGAGGGTTCGAGTGCTTGGTCCTCCCGCTTAACTCTCCAATTTCGACGGGTATGACTGCTTCTGTTCCGTATGCCATCTAGAAAGGTGACTCCCCAGTTGATGAGTGTGGGGTAGTTCTGTATGCCCACAGGACGTAGGGTAGTTCTTCTGGCCAACAGTCTTTTGCCTCATCAAGTCTCCTCCGTAATCCTCTCAAAATTACTCTGTTGGCTGCTTCTGCTTGTCCGTTGGTCTGGAGGTGTTCCACCGACGTGAAACGGTGTTTGGTGCCCAAGTCGGCCACCAGCTGTCTAAATCCTTTGTCTGTAAACTGCGTGCTGTTGTCGGTAATGACTACCTCCAGCATGCCGAATCTGGCCATGATATTTTTCTTGAAAAACTTCATACAGTTCTTTGTCGTGATGGTGGCCAAGGGCTCGGCTTCAATCCATTTGGTAAAGTAATCGACAACGATGATTAAGTACTTCACCTGCCCTGGGCCAGGAGGGAAAGGACCTAAAAGGTCAATCCCCCACCAAGTGAAAGGCCAAGGAGAGCTTAGGTATGCAAGCTTAGACGAAGGGGCAACATGCACGTCAGCGTACCTTTGGCACTTGTCACATTTCTTGACATAATTTTGTGAATCTTCATTCATTGTGGGCCAGTAATATCCTGCCCTTAGTGCTTTTGCTGCCAAGGCTCGCCCGCCTAGGTGTTGCCCACAGATTCCCTCGTGGATTTCAGCGAGCACGTAGTCCGCTTCTGGCCCTTCCATTCATTTTAATAGAGGCATAGGTCCTTCAATAACTGAGTATGACGCTGCCCGCCTTGTTATCGAAGCCGCTTCTTTTGCGTCAGTAGGCTCTTGCCCTTCGAGGATATACCGAAGGATTGGGGTTATCCATTTTTGGCTTGCATCGACGATGAGGATAGAGGTAGGCGATCTATTGTCTAAAAGGACGCTGGGACCGGACAGAGTTTCTTTGAATGACGCTCCGATGGTTCCCTGGTGCTCTGGTTCTAGCCAGTTTGGAGAGTATGCCAGCTCTGGTGTTGTCCCCCTGGGTACATGTTTTACCTCCGCCTTATTAAACAAATCTTAGGAGCTCATTTTGGAGTGACTCGTTCTCCCCCTGCCGAATTGCTTGCAAAACCTTCCGAGATTTCGGCTTCATTTTGGAGTGGGCGAAATGGGCAGAAAATAACTTGGCTAGCTGGTCCCAGGAGGATTTTGAGTTCGGCTCGAGGGCTCTGAACCAGTCCAAAGCCAACTTCTCAAGAGTGAGGGGAAAAATCTGACATTTGATTTCGTCTGGGACGTTCCGATATTGCATCATTGTATCGAAGTAATTGAGATGGCGATCAGGATCACCAGTCCCATCATGCATCTTCAAACCTTTAGGGGGTTTCTCAAGGTGTTTTGGCACCGGAAAGTAGTCGATCTTTGTCGTGAAGGGTCCTTTCCGTGCTGTCGATTTCTCCCTCAGAGGAGATCATTGGTTATGGTGCCTAATAGGGGACCTTCGAGAGTGAGGGCGCCGACGTTCATGCCTCGGAGAAGAGGCTGCCAAAGACGAGCTTCGGCGAGGTGAATCCTCAGGATAATAACTGTCGTCTTCTGTCTGGCTTGGGGGAGTTCCAGATCCTCGTCTTCCTTTCCGACGAGGTGGTGAACGGTGGTGGTTCCTCCTCCATGCCGGAGATCGGTGACGCCTTTGACTAGACGTTATTCTATTGGGAGGATGATTTTGAGGAGAGGATCGATCTGGGATGTCGCGAGCTCGGATCTCGGCAATTTCAGCCTCCAGTTGGGAGTAGCGCTGACTCCTCTGCTGATCAGCCTCGGCCTGTCTTGTCAGCAACTGGACGAGCTGTTGAACACTGTCGACCGGCACCTGAACAGTCTGGGGAGGAGGTGGAAATTGATTTCGAGCGGAGCTTATGGCAACCATTGCTCTGGACAAGTTGTGGTTGTGGGCCGAGCTACGAGGCAGAGTGACTGCTACACCTTTGGGTGTTTCCTGCTGTTAATCGGGTCTCACTATAACACTTGAGACGTTCCTCTGACGTAACACTGGAGCCATCGCTGACCAAGGAGATGGGGGACGGACTAGAGTATAAGATGCTCCCATTGTGGTCGCCAATGTTTTGTACCTTATCTCTTACCTTGTATCCGAGCTTAGGCCCCGACCCGAGGTAGGGTGGTACCTGCAATGACACTCCGACGCTCAAGTCAGCAAGTGGGTCAGTTGCAAGTGAGAGAATTGGAGAGTGTGTACCTTTAATGCTAGCATTGAATGCTTATTTATAGGTTTTGGGAATCAATGGGAACCATTGGATATAGGTCTTTGATCCTCACTACTGATTGGTGGGTTTGCCTTTTGTATTGGGCCTTAGTGCAAAATGCTATAGTGGCCCAATCCATAACACTTATTTTCTATGTTGTTGATCTCTATGACAATTGTTTTCATAGTCGAATACTACAACAGAATTGATAAAAAAGGGCGCACTCTTTAGAGGCACTTTAAAGGAAACGCCACTAAAGTTATATCATCAGAAGCGCTTTTTAAAAAGCGCCCCTTATTCTCAAAACACGGAGGGCCTTTAGAGGCGCTTTTTAAAAAGCGCCCCTGATGCTCAAAAAGTTCCCCTGATGCTCAAAACACTGAGGGCTTTTAGAGGCGCTTTTTAAAAAGCGCCCCTGATTCCCCAAAATTCTAATTCCTCTCTTGCGCTCTATCTCCCTCTCATTTGCAAAACCCTAGTCTCTCAAAGTTCACGTTCTCACTCCCAGCAAACTCACATTCTCTCTCTCCCTCTCTCTCTCTCTCTCTCTCTCTCTCTCTCTCTCTCCATAGCTTACTCTTCCCCTTCCTCTCTCCGCCATAGCTTGCTCTTCTCCCGCTCTCTCTTCCAACTTTCCGTCGTCCTCCCCTGCCCTTCCAATGTGACGCCGCCGTGGACGTCGTTCTCTCTCGCTCCTTCAAACTCTCCCGTGTTCACTCTCTCTCAAGGTGTGTTTGTCCCTCTCTTAGAATTGTTTTATCTCTTGCAAAAAGTGAATCCAAAGTCCAAATATGTACTGGGTATGACTTTACTTGCGTATTTGATTGTTATGCACTTTGCTTGTGAACACTTCTTTTCTTTTCTTTATTGATTTTTAGTTTGTTTTAAGTCTGAATATTCTGTTTTACTGATGATGATGATGATGATGGTGATGAGAAATTTTTCATTTACTAATTTTAAATCTGATGATGAGAAATTAGTGAAGTTACTGATTTCCGGTTGTTTTTTACTTTATCGTGATTTTGTTTCTAATACTGACGTTAATGATATGGAATTATTAGTTGTTTGTTAATATTTATTCACTACATTGAATTAGTTAAAAAAGAAACGGAGTCATACGTTTGTGAAAAGTATATTCTGTTAATGTTAAAAAGAGGGAATATATTTGGGAGAAATTAAAAGCAAATTTGCATTTTCATATGAACCATCAATCGCTTTAGTCCCATGTGTGATCTTTTGGGCGTTAGTTATGGATTTGTGGTTTCTTTTTTGTGTTTGGCTGCTTTTCCTTTTCCTATTTTATTGCTTTACTTGATAGTGTAATTGGTATATATGTGTGGATGGTTTCTTTTATGCCAGGTGAGATAACTTCCCACAGTGATGATAGTGCACATGACAGTGGTCAAGAGAGTGAACATCAGCCCCAAAAAAGGTTCACTTGCTGTGGAATGACAGTTAAGAAGAATATCATCAAATACTTTGATGTAATTAAATATGTAAGCATATTTATTGTTTGAATCCTTTTCACCTATCAGCCAAATGGTTATGAAGTAAAGGGTAAAGAAACCAAGGTGTATAAGTTACAAAAGGCTCTCTATGGCCTAAAACAGGCACCAAGAACATGGTATAACAGAATTGAATCCTACTTTGTCAAACAAGGATTCAACAAGTGCCCTCATGAGCATACCTTGTTTGTTAAAGTAGGAAGTGAAGGAGAATTACTGGTGATAAGTCTTTATGTGGATGATCTCATCTACACCGGAAGTAATAAAGCAATGTGCAATGAATTCAATGAATCAATGAAATTGGAATTCGAAATGTCTGATCTGGGAACACTACAAGAATTTTGCCCATATCCGGCGGGGCATTTCCGGCGGATTAAATCCGCCAGTAAATTACCGGCGGATTTTGGGCGTTACCGGCGGATTTAATCCCCCGGTAAATTACCGGCGGATTTTGAGCGTTACCGGCGGAATTGTTTTGCGTAAAAATATATATATATTTTTTAAAATAATCCGCCGGAAATGGCTATTACCGGCGGATTTTTAAGATTTTTTATTATTATTTTTTTAAAAAAATCCGCCGGTAATGCACATTACCGTTACCGGCGGATAAATCCGCCGGTAATGTGCATTACCAGCGGATTTTTTTTAAAAAATAATAATAAAAAATTTTAAAAATCCGCCGGTAATAGCCATTTCCGGCGGATTATTCAAAAAATTATTTATTTAATTTTTTTACACTCTTCTCATTTCCTATAAATATAACTTTCTCCTACACTCTTCTCATTATCTCATTTCACTCTTTATTTCCTTCTCATACTCTCCAATCTCCATAAATTTCTCTACATATCTCTCTTTCATATTTCTCTCAAATATTTATTTCCTCTTTCTTCTTCCTTCTCATTCAATCTCTTATCAAATCTTCTCACATACATACACTTCATTTTTCTCAATCTCTTCTCAAAATCTTCACACATTTATACACTTTATTCTCAATCTCTTCTCAAAATCTTCACACATTTATACATTTATACACTTTCTTCTCAATCTCACATACATACACTTTATTTTTCTCAATCTCTTCACATAAATAATTAAATAATTAAAATAATATTAATTTTTTAAATAAACGAATTTTAAAAAAGAAATAAATTAAATAATAAATAACTAAATTAAAATAAACGAATTTAAAAAAAGAAATAAATTTAAAAAAACAAAAAAAATTAAATAATATTAATTTTTTAAATTAAGGTATTTAAAAAACATTTTTTTAAAAAAAATTAAATAATTACCGGCGGATTTCGGGTGATTACCGGCGGATTTTTAAAATTTTTTTTTTTAAAAAAATAATTACCGGCGGATTTTTCCGACGGAAAATCCGCCGGTAACTGTTACCTGCGGATGAATTTCCGGCGGGCAAAATCCGCCGGTAATGTCGTCGATTTTGGCCATTACCGGCGGATTTTGGCCGCTGGAAATTTACGAAATTCTTGTAGTGGAAGGATGAAGTTCTTTCTGGGCATAGAAGTTAATCAAACTCAAACATGGATCTTTATCTCTCAACAAAAGTATGCTAGAGAGCTACTTAAACGATTTGGAATGGAAGACGGTAAAGCTGTGACAAATCCTATAGTGCCTGGGAACAAATTAACTAGATATGGTGATGGTAAAGCTATGGATGCAACCATGTACAAACAAATGATATGTAGCCTTATGCATCTCACTGCAACTAGGCCTGATTTGATGTATGCAGTATGCCTAGCAAGCAGGGATTATGCAGGTGATTGTGATGACAGGAGAAGTACGTCTGGATATGTGTTCATGCTCTCTGATGCTGCTGTTAGCTGGGCTTCAAAGAAACAGCCAGTTGTTACTCTATCCACCACAGAGACAGAGTTTATTGCAGCTGCAGCCCGTGCTTGCCAATGTGTGTGGCTAAGGAGAATTTTAGACAGTATAGGATCACCTCAGAATGAAGCAACTGTGGTCTATTGTGATAACAGCTCCACCATAAAGCTGTCAAAGAATACTGTCATGCATGGAAGAAGCAAACATATAGATATAAGGTTTCACTTCTTAAGAGATCTTCTTAAGAGATTTGTGCAATGATGAAGTAATTCAGTTGATTCACTGCAACTCAGCTGATCAAGTAACTGATATAATGACTAAGCCTTCGAAATTGGAGTCATTTCTCATGCTAAGAAAGAAGCTTGGGATGACTGTCGTGGAAGACCAGAATTGAAGATAATGCAATCCGTAACCTGCTATGCTGGTAGCAATATCAGTTTAGGAGAGGCAATGATGGCTAATTAGCTGATGTGTCACTGTGAACTTAGTGTTGTGATGTAATACCCTAATTTGGGGTTAGTTTGTTAATTCTGTGTTAGTCAGTTTGTAAGCTAATTGTATTTGTTATTAATCAGTTAGCTAGTTGTTACGATTCACTTAGTTTGTATATAAACTCTGTACATCAATTCATAACTCAATGAATACAGTTTGTTCTTCTTTCAATTCTTTCCTCTACTAGTTCCTAAGTAGTATTAGTCTAACACAGGTTATTGATTTTTTGGTTTTCATTAATTAGTTTTTTTTTTCACAAATTCTAAGCTTGACTTAGAGTTTGAAGTTAAAATACATTTGATTTGATTGAATCTTGAGATGATGATTTTACTCTACTTGTCCTTAAGGATTTTTGGGTTTGGATCTTCTTCATATATCTTTCAGATTGTTTCAATTTCTCATTGCTACGTGAATGAGGAAGTTATAAACCTTAACATAGAAGAAAATGAAGAAGACTTAAAGCATGAGTCATGACCTTTTTAATTACCTTTTTAATCTTAAATTATTACAATGATTTAGATGGGCAATCTAACCAACGAGGAGTGGCAATTATTATGGTCACTAAATATGGTTTGAATGGACTATTAATAGTAATCATTTGATTTCATATTTTTAAAAAAATAATTAAGAATCATTTTATTGAGTTTTCGTAAAGAATCATTTTATTGAAAGCATCATTTTATTGACCATTATAATTTCTCCCAAAACTAATTAATAACGTAATAATTTCAAATAAACAGCGCTATAATCTTTCTTTAAAGTCAAAATGTGTTTCATTATATTCACAGTAAAAAACTAACATTTGCAAAATGGAGATCAAAGGTTTATAGTGTCATGGACAAAATAAATAAATAAAAACGGCAATTGAATTTAATAACTAGACATTTTTTGAATGAAGTTCTAAAACTTTCCAAAAATATTTCTATTACATCACGTGATTCATAAATGGGCTCGTCAACATTCTCCAAGTTCTTGACTTGCAAAACACATGTTTGCATGGTTGAACTAATTTTTTTTATAGGGACCAAACTGAATAAAACATATATTTTGCAAGGACGGAAAACAAAATTTTATTTTCATAAGGACTAAACTAGATTAAACATATATTTGCAGAGACTAAACATATATTAAAGCCTTAATTCATTATCTATTAGCATTTGTAATGGCGAAATGTCAGATTAATGTAAAAAGGAAGAGAGTTTTTTTTTTGTTTCAAATAAGAGATTTTTTTTTTAATTTCTCATTTCATTATTTAATTTTAATTAATTATATAATAAAACGTTTAATTTAATACATGAATTTTTGTAGCTAATTAATTTTATTAAAAAAGAGAAAAAATGAAGAAGACAGAAGAGGGGCCAATGGTGGGATTAGACCAAAACCCAAGACAAGAAAGTAACTAAAGTCAAAGCAGTAATAGAGAACCTTGAGCTAAAGACCCTTTAAAACAAACTAGCCTAACGAAAAAGAAAAAGACAGAAACAGATAAAATTTGAACGAGTATTGTACCCAACATCCAATTTCTTTTTTGCCTCAATGTCTTCTTTTAGGTTTTGGACACAATCGGTTCAAAGTAATTATACCGCAAAACTGTGACATGGGTATCGGAAGCCAAGCCACCGGATCACCAACATCATCTGACATCTCACCCCAAAGTTTTCCTAAAATTCTCATGTCAAATGCTACTACGGGATTAGAAGTAGCAACAAACTCTGAGGCAGTAGGCGAATTGTGGGCCTTGGACCAGTGGCGGACCCAGGACCCTATGTCGGGGGTGCAAAAAAATTCATTATAAAAATGTTGGTTCATTGAATTGTTTAATTTTTTTTCAAATATACTCACTTAGTTTACTAAAATTAAGTAATCAAGTTATCTTACTCCAAATTAATTTAAGAGTAAATCGCCAAATTAGTCTCTAAGTTTACCCGCCATTATCTATTTAAGACCTAACCTATAGGAAAATAAGAAGTAGTCCGTAAAATTATGTGATGTCGGTAAATTACTTCCTAAAGTTTTATAAATAGTCTCTTACGAAGATTAATAAGACAGATTTATTAAAAATTGAGTGCAAATTGAGTGCAAATTTAAACATACTACTGCTAATTTAAAATTTCAAGGGGCTCAAAATAGTTTTATATAAGGGTATTAGTACTAATATTTTTTTCCAGGGGGTCCAACTGAACCCCCTGCATACAAGGTAGGTCCGCCACTGCCTTGGACACAGTTGATTTGAAAATAACATTATGCGCCATATAAATATAATTTAATACGTAAATTATACTTATTAAATAGAAAGAAATAAATAATAAACTTAGTAAATACTAGGGATGGACAGATTATTCAAACCGAACCGCACCCGAGCAAACCGGAAGGCAAAACAAGTGTTCGGGTGATTATTCACGGGTTGACGGGTTTTCGGGTGAGATTCGCAGTTCTAGATGGTCTCAGTTGGACGGTGGTGGTTTCACCAAAAGCAACTCGCTGTTAACCGAACCGACCGAAGAAAAGGGATGCATGAAAAAAAGGGACTTCTATCGCTTGTGTTTGTTTCTGGATATTGACCGTTGAATATATCATATTGTTAGACTTGGTTCAATTCTTGGAAATGATATCCACTAGTTAAATGTTATTAAATATTTATAAAGGATATTCAACTTGTTATGAGCGTTGGATTTGCCATCACATGAATTGTAAAAAATTAATGGAGGAGATGGTAACATAGTGTTCTTCTTTTTGAGAACCGTGAAAAGGCTATTAAACAATAGGGAATAAAAATATTGAAAGATCTTCAATTAAAAAATTAAAAACATGTGGTGTCTGTCGCCTTCTTCTACTCCATGTTGTTCTATATAGATCTTCCATGCTTCACGATTCATTCATCACGACCAGCTCTCATTTCTCAGTCGGGTGGTTTGGTGCATATTTTTTGTTGTCTCTATTCCTTTTATTCTTGTTGCTGGCGGTGGTGTTCCTTCGTTTTTGGCGGTGGTGTTCCTGTTTTTGCCACTGTTATTCTTCTTCTTTGCCATCGATTTTTTCCTTCCTCCTTCTTCAAAGGTCACACCTGTACAACATTGTTTTCATTTTCGCTGCAACCAGTGTCGTTCACCACTGAGAAAGTTACCTTCCTCTGCATCATCTCTCTCGCTCAATCTTTCCTTTTCAGCGACTCTTCCAACCGAAGAAACCCACCCGCGAGACCGTCAACCCGTTGGAACCGAAAACGTTCAAACCGAAGGAAGATACGGTCGAAATTGGGCGTTACATTAACGACCACGGTTTGGGCTGGATTAGGCTTTTTGAGCCCGAATCCGAGCAACCCGCCCGTTTGTCCAGCCCTAGTAAATACTAAGTAGTTATATAAAAACTAAATAATTTTATATGAATAATAAATAATCAAATAATCAATTTAATAACATGATTAAAAATTAATTAATTGCTTAATACTATTAATCATTAATTAATTATATTAATTAATCAAAATATCAGTTTTGGGTAACTAATATACATAGTTTAGTTGAAAAATATTTTTTCAATGCTACAGAAAAAAATGTAAACACTTCAATACCTATTGAGTTTTGTTCAATGGACTCTTGTCGAATGATAGCCATGCCATGTCAGCGCCGGTAGTGAAAACTAACAGCAGGTACTTAAAGTGCTGACGGAAAATAAAGTAGGGACCAAAGTGCCCAAAATATTTTATAGGGACTAAAAACAAACTGGATGTAATTATAGGGACCAAAAATATATTTAATTAACCCTATATATATTACAAATATTACAATTTTAACTATATAGAATTTATAAAAAAAGGAAAATTTATCGATGAAACGCTAAATCTAACTACTAATAATTTTTTTGACCAACTAACTACTAATATTTTAGATGCTTATATTATATATATGTGTGTGTATATATTACTAGTTACCATTATTACCAATTTAAAAATATCCAACTTTAAAAACCTAAATCCAAACTACTAATATTTTGGAAGTTTTTAATTTACTATATAAGCCATGTCAAGTGTAATATTCTAATAAGTTTTTGGGTAAACCTGGGTATCCACCGCACGGACAACAGTGACTAATTCCTCGCTCATTTGTAGGTGCCTCGAGGGGCAGGACAGCTGGTCAGTTTTAACGCTGCTCCGTACCCAAGGCGGGGATGGAACCACCGACCCTTGGTAAGGGAGGTTCAGCCCCTACCGCTGAACCTCACGCTCTGGGTTAATATTCTAATTAGTTGGTATTAGAGAAAATGACCATTTTTAATTGAATTAAGATGATTTATATGTTATTTATTATTTTTGTCGCTGTTAAACCCATTGCCATACCTATAAATGAGACATTTATATATTGATGGAACCATACTTTTATGTGTAGTAATTAATAATTGGAAGGAGATTTTGTCAAAAAAAAGCTAATTGGAAGGAGATATTAATTGTGGAGAGATACAAATTAAACTAGAAAAAACATCAAATGACATTTATGTCCACACATCTGAGTTGTCATTAAAAAGAAAGTGATGCTCCTGTCAAAAAAAAGTGATGGGTTGAATGTCCAACTTCAAAAACGTGTACAATGCTAACAGGCTTTCTAAAAATCAATTTCTAAAATAGTCAAATGACTTATACGTAGTGTCAATATATTGCTGGCCGGCTCCATCTTTTCACATGCACGGATATAGAATAGAGCATTGAAAGAAAACATCTTTGTTGTTCTCTTGATTTTTCTTGTTTTGGGATCAAAAGCTTTTATTCTTTTGGAATAATCATACATGCAGCTACTAATGAAGGAATACCAAGCCTACTATTTGTTCTTCTACTCAACGAACGGTGTCCCCATGAGTTTTTACGTGCATACAAAGGAAAAGGTAAGGTTTAAGCATTTTGAGTTATATGATTTTTGATTGCATATATGTTCTTGATTCTCAAAAACTGATTTGTTTCAAATTGTGACACCCACATTTTCTCCTCTTTTGAGCCTCGTTAATGGATATGGCATGCTTGTATGTGAGAGGAGAAGGGAGATGTTCCATTCTTGTTCTACTGAAAAATAGATTTGATCTTGATGATTTTTGTAACAAAATACTTTTGCATGTTGAATATTGTTCTATACCTTACAGTGCCGGGTGAACTGCAGTTGGTAGGTCTCTTGCTGTCTGGCCGGAGGTCAATGTGAGCCCGGGAGGGGTACCTGCAAAGCCACTCCGACGCTCAAGTCAGTATTGAGAATAGATGAGTGATTTAGCTAGGAATGAGAATCTACCTCATTATGGCAATGTGAGCCAGTATTTATAGGAAATTGTGCCCGTGGTGAGTCGTTGTATCGGTAGAGTGTATCTGGACCATCCAAGTATGAGAGTCATTAATGGGCTTGTGTATTGTGGATATGGATCAAAGTGATTGGGCCAATCCATGTCCAATTACTGAATGGGCCTCTTGGTCTAGTCCAGAACAGTTTCCCCCAAGTCGAGATTATTCCGAAGGATGATCTTGGCTTGAAGAATTTTTGTCGGTCTGCCCGAAGCATTACCTTGTCTGTCTTGTCGGGTCGTGTGAGAGATTCTCCTTGTGACGACTGTGTTTTTAGGTTTTTATTCTAGAGAGTAAAAAAAATAATGAATTTAATATTCATTTAACCCATCATAAATAGATGAGTCTCCACCACTTGGACCACACATGAAAAAAATTCTTTGAGGAGTGAGTCTTGAAATTTGAGAGGATAGGGTGAGGATAAGGTTGTGGAGATAAGGTTTCTTTAAACCACACACTTGAAGGGGTAGGGTCCACCCACTTCATGATCTACTTGGAGCAAGTCTCTTCCTCCTTGGTAAGTATTTCACCCTCTTCCTTCATATCTATTTAGATCATCCCAGCAAGGTGCCGTGATGTTGTTTGTTGTTGGCGTCCCTAAGCTGCCTGGTTGCCGAGTCATTTGTTGCGTGGTTGGAGCCCCCGTAGGCACCTGGGTCCCGGGTCATCTGTTGCGCGTGGTTGGCTCCCTCGTAGGCGCCTAGGTGCCGGGTCACATGTTGCGCGTGGTTGGCACCCTCGTAGGCGCCTGTGTGCCGGGTCACCTGTTGTGCGTGGTTGGCGCCCTCGTAGGCGCCTGGGTGCCGGGTCACATGTTGCGCGTGATGGCGCCCTCGTAGGTGCCTGGGTGCCGGGTCACATGTTGCGTGGTTGTCGCCTTGGATGGTGTAATGCTAATGCCGATCGTACTTCTCGGTCTTATCGTGTCCTCCTGTCTGAATTATTCATGGCCGAGCTGAGGACACTAAGTATGCTTGAGGGCATCGTTAGCCGTTTGTCTACTACGCCAAAAAAGATTTTGTGTAGTGACCTGTCTAAGGCTTCAAATATTCATGAAGCAGTTGAGCTCTTAGGTCGTTTGTTAGGTTTTGTGCAACTTTATTTTCTTCTTCGCTTTATTCTTTTTTTATGTTGCTGACTTGTTTCATTGTTATCTTGCAGACAAAATGGCCGCCCCAATTTCCTTTGACGAGGTGGCTTCTTGGGCTGGAAGGAGGAAGCCTTTAGGTGCAGAACCTAATGAGGAAAGCAGTCTGGTTCCCACAGTACCTGCTGCTGCCCTTCCCTCCACGGGATCTTGCCTAAGCCTAGGAGCACCTAGGAGCGCCGAAGATTCCAGTCGATGTACTTGACAAAGGATTTTGTGAGGGAGGGTTCTCTACCACCCCAGGGGCGCAAAGTAAGTCCAAGTGCAAGAAAAGTTATGTCCGGCGTCCTCCTCCCTTTGGTTATTCTTCCCCTAATAGGTGTTCCTCTCCTGTTAGGCCTCCCCCTCTTGTCCCTGATTTTGAGGCCGAAATCAGTTTCTCTGCTGATGAACGTGCTCTGGGAGCACCCTTTCGAACTTGCCATGCGCATGGTCAAGGCTGAGTCAAGTCTGTTGAACCATGGGTAAACACTCCTTTATTTTGTATGATAACAAATTACATCTACTAATGTTTCAAGTTGAACAAAGTGCAGGACACAAATTAAAAAGAAGAAGACACTAAAGTGGAGTAGCTTGAAGAAGAAGCAAACTCAAGACCTAGACAGTTTATGTGCCTTCTTTAGGACACCATGTAGGGTCCTATCACCTAAAGTGTATGGCACTTTAGTTATTGAGAGAGATGACCTTTCAAAACATGCATGATGCATAAAAATAGTTTTGAAAAAATATTTCACAAAATTGCATGCATGCATAAGGTGGCAAGTTGAAAAAAATATTTTTAGGAAAGCTTGGAATCGATTTCCAACCCATTTCATAGGCCTTGGAATCGATTCTCAGGACCTCCTATATGGCCTGAAAATCGATTCCTTCATGTTTCCAAAGGGCCATGAATCGATTCCCATGCCTTCCAAAAAGAAAAGAATCGATTCCCTATTAATTCAACTAGCCTAAGAATCGATTCCTCCTATTTTTTATGAACTAAGAATCGATTCCCTATGCTTCTAAATGAACTGAGAATCGATTCTCAGGACCTCCATATGGCCTGAAAATCGATTCACTCCTTTCTTCATAAACAATGAATCGATTCCCTCTTTTTCCAAAACATCAATGAATCGATTCCTTTCTTATTTCAACTAAACAATGAATCGATTCTTTTATTTTTTAAAGGCAATGAATCGATTCATCAACATTTTGACTTGATCAATGAATCGATTCTTCACTTATATTAAATGTTTTTCAAAAATTTCAACGGTGCCTAAGCCTATAAATACCTGGGTTGAGCTTCACCTTCAAATCAACCCACTGCTCACAATTTCTCTCTATTCTACTCTCTCTTGCGAAATTCTTAGATCTAATATTGTTCTTCATAATTTTCATATTATTTTGAATGCTCTTCATTTTATTATAGATCTAAGAATATAGTGCTTCATTGTTTTGAATCTTGTTCAAAAGTTTTGTGTTTTCGAAAATCATATATATCTTCTTAAGCTTTTGCAAGATCATATTTCATATCATATTTCAGAGCATCTATAATCCTAATATCACTCATCTCTCTCAGTTTCTAAACTGACACATTACTAAGAAGTGATTGGTTCCATAGATCTCAACTGTGTAATTCTTATTTTGTTTTAGTGGTTATTTTGAAATCCTGGGAAGTTTTACTTGGGTCTCTCAATCAGGGTGATTGAGTTGGTTGAAATCCTTAGCGGGTGCTTGGGTTCTCAGTTCGGGGAATTGAGATTCACTATTGTTGAAGTCGACTGTTTGTAATAACTCTCTTCAATATAGTGGTTGCTAAGTCCAAGGGTTGAAAAGCCTAAGGCCGAGGACGTAGGGCTTTTATCCCGAACCTCGCTAAATATCTGTGTCTCTCTATCCCTTCTCTTTTTATTTTGCACTATTATTATAACTGTCTATATCTTATTATTGATACTGTCACAAATACGATTATTGTTTATTATTGATATTATTGTGCTTATATATCTTAGTCAATATTATTGTGCTAAATATTGTTTATTATCCTGTCATATTAAAATATCAATAATCATATTCACTGTGCTATTATCAATATTCATCTATCATCTTCTACATCTCTTACCTGATTACTCATCTCATTGTTCAAATCATACTTTCCGCATACGTTTTGAAAAGGATATAATCATCATTTTTGAAAAGAATCCATATTTACTCATAACCTTATTCAC